>OZ022588.1:15898669-16110958 GCA_963669155.1 Arbacia lixula | reverse complement strand
ACGTGTGCCTATGACAGGAAATAACACTTCACCTTCTTGCACGAATCCAATGATTGGGTCTAGTGATTCAGCCAGTTGCAGCGTCGTACCACTGATGGCGTCGTGTTGCCTGCAACAGCGGCAAGTTAAGAGTTAATTTAAAATAGGTGGGCTTTATAGACAATGGGCTGTATAGACAATGGTCTTTATAGACAGTGGACTCTGTAGACAGCTTTGATTGCAATTAATTACAATTTAATTGTCTCAAATGTTAGGTTTTCCTAATCTTAAGAAAACCATTGCTGCCATCAACACCATGTGAATGTGCAATGCTATGTATGGAATCTAAAAATGTTCATATCTCCGAAAATTAGGATGCAAGTATGCGTATCGCATGTCTGTAGTATCAAACTGCAGGTAAATTTGTGGAGGCAATCAAATACCTCAAACAAACACTAAGGCTGTAGAATCAGGGAAATAAAGATATTCATACCACTAGATATTTAGGATGCAGTACGTTTGTAATATTCCAAGGCTCTAAAAATATCACGCTGCAGGTAAATTTGCAGAGGCCATTGAGTACCACAAACAAACCCTGAGGCTGCAGAATGCATTGTGGGGGGAGAGGCACACCCACACTGCCATGACCCATCACAAACTGGGCCTTACCTACCATCTAGCCGGGGAGAGTGGGAACGCAGCCAGGTACAGTATGTCCATGAGGTGGGTTGTATGTACATCCCTCATTATTCCAGTTCATTGATTGCTAAAAAGTGTGTCACATGACCATAAATAGTTCAACTATTTGTGAGAGAGAGAGAGAGAGAGAGAGAGAGAAAAAAAAATATGTGACGTCATTACATAAATAGTGTCCTCTTTCCCTCTGTCTCAATATGTATGTTCATCCCTAGGTAAAACGCGACATGCAAAATCTTAAATTTACCTTTATTTCCAGCTGCCTTTTTTGCGTTTTAACGTAAAGCCATTAAGTGCACTCTGGCAAGTCCCCTGGTGTTTCTGCCGAATTGAATTTTTTGTGGGTTTGCTCAAGCCGCAGGAAAGCACATAAATGAATGGCTCCTCCGTATTTATATCTAACGGTGTACAAGTTAGAACTTGGACGCTACCACAGGGTCAGATTACGGTAATGAACAAAGAATTCTATGAACCCCATGCCCTCCACTTCACCTTGGGAGCTTATGGATCCCACAAGATCCCTCATGATCAAGAAATATTTGTATATTATATTCCACATACTAAGAATGTTGCTATATGATTGGTCAAGAGTTGATCACGTGATGTGGCGTAGTTTTTCCTATCAGATCACCTGAGAATAAAAGTTCGTTACACTCTAGGTGATAGTACTTTTTGGTTTCGCTGATCTCTTCACTCCTCACAGTCCTAATGCGTGATTAATATTTTGAGTACGCGCGAAATAAAAGTGCGTTACACTCGTACTATCAGCTTGCTCTAACGCGTCCAAACGCGCCCAAACGCGCGTCCTAATGCGCGTCCTAATTAAACGCGCGTCATAATGCGAGTCCTAATTAACGCGCATCCTAACGCGTGTTCCCCATGGCAGTGGCTCGGGGTTAGGTAGAGAAGTAAACATTACTTTTGTACGTCAAATTGTCATTTTTGGTATAGATAGTTGGTTTCAGATGTGGAATATAAATCAAATAATCAACTTTTGATTTCAGGCAATGAGACGAACTATCACTTCCTCGGCGATCTGAATGTATACGCTATCTTTCCTCAGCTGCGCTTCGGAAAGATAGCTACATCCAGATCGCCTCAGAAGTGATAGTTCATCCCATCACCTTCACCAACGTTGATTATTTGTTTATTACCATACAATATTCTATTTGTAACTTCAATAAAGTGAGCAACCTTTTGGCCAATGTGAACGCAGCCAGGTACAGATAGTCCATGAGATGTGGCTTATTGTTCATTACCATGATTACCATACCATTCCGTCAGCAATTAAAGTGGGCATCTCATAGGCTTGGAGGCTACATGTAGGTGGTGACCTGGCAGCGAACTGGGCCCTGTTGCATAAAACTTACCATTGGTGGTAACTCTGTCATCAGTGGTAACTACCATGGTAACACTGCTCAACAGACAATTAAATTCAAGTGTACCCTAGAAGTTGCCATTGATAGCAAAGTTACCATCAATGGTAAGTTTTATGCAGCAGGGCCCAGGTCTCCTGGGAGTCGCAGGAAATTTAACTTTGTTCAGTGTCTGACAGTTCTAATATCTTCTGCGCATTTACATTCCTCGAAATTCATGCCAAATTTGTCTTTCTTGTTAGCCAGTTGATGAAATCTGACAATGTATGTTTCATTTACACATGTCGCAGATTGCAGGGGGAAATTCCTGTCCATGTATACAGTAGGTGAATAGGGGTAATTACAAACTAATCCTGTGTGAACAAATTTGGATGCTATGATGGCGTTGATTTTTTTTTTATATATTTTTTTGAAATCAGGCATGGTACAAGGGGTTTGGACCTAAGAAAGTTTCTGATCAAAGGTGCTTCTGTGACTGTGGTCCAATCCCTGAGTTTGGCTGCTATGACCTTGCTCAAGGAAACGGGCAACTGGAAGCGGAGCCTTGGAATGCTGGAGGAAGCCTTGGCGATGCGGAAGGAGCTCGGGGCAGACCACCCAGACATGGGGCTCATCCTCAATGGCATTGGCAACATCCACAGTTACCACGGCGATCACGCCTCGGCCTGCGACTTCTTTCGGCGTGGGACGGAAATCTACTGGAACATTTACGGCATCGGCCCAAATTGCTGCACGGGCGAATCCCTGGACCTGCTCGGCGATCAGTACCTGGCTCTGGGTCAACACGAGAGGGCGCTGGCCACGCAGAAGCGCTGCCTGGCGATGTACGCGCAGTACGCGGTGAAGAACGCGCCGGGAGGTAAGGCGTCGTCAGGCCCCGAGTTGGAGCATGTGCAGACTGCCTGTAGGAAGATCAGAGATATCTATAAAGCCATGGGAGACAACGAGAGTGCTCATCTGTGGCAAGACATCCATGATGGTGCCATGCATGCCATCCCAGAGTGCTTCTTCTCCAAGAGTGCTCTCAACCCACCGCAAGATGGTTAGCAGCCGTGCCCAAACACATCACCAGCAGTCACTTGCACACTTTTCACCTTGAAGGATTTACTCATTGCATATTATGTTTCCCTTGTAGACTTTGCCAGCACAAAGTGCACATCAAACAGAGAGAGAGAGAGTTAAAAGATATAAGAAAAATTTTAATTAGCAATTGTATGGTAAGTGTGTCATGAAGGTATTGATATTTCTATTTGTAGGTTTTTGCAGCACAAACCTAAAAGTAACGTAAGTATTTAAAGTGTATTTATGTAGCAAACATTACATATTAACAGTGGTATAGTGTGTGTTTCAACAAGGTATTACTATTTCCAAAAACTCTGCACAGCCTATTGTGTGGATACCATTGATGCCTGTACTATAATCATTTTAAGTGCAATACGGTGTAGGTCTCTATTGTCGTGTGTACTTCCACATTACTTCTAAATTATTTATATGAATAATACGTTTGAAACTATTTATTTTTATGCTGTACAAGTATATGTTTTACAGCTTTATTGCTGTTTGCTGAGTTTCAGTATTATAATTGTCACGGAGTGCTGAATTGTGCAAGTGTGTCAGAATATATGTAATATATCTTTAAGTGTTTTATACAGTGTACAATGATGAATGTATTTAACCTCTCAAGGACAAAAGGGCTTCTATTTAAGAATCTAACTTCTAGTACCGGTATGTCTGATGTGTAGTCGATTAAAATCGATGAGTTAAACTCTTTTGGACTTTGGCCAGTACTTTGGCCCGTAATGTGATACATTAAGTGGAGCAACCTACTGTCTGGCCAGGAAAGCTATAAATGAAAATGAAAGTTTTGGTTTTGTCTAACCATCGTAATGGGGCGAGACATGCAGTACCAGCCTACTAGAACCGGATATGGTATGGACCATTATCATGTGATACCCGATGTGTATTGAATACCAGCAGTTTGTGTAAGGTTGCTCCAATAGTCAGCTACAGTTCTACATGTACATCCACAATAACCCATTAACAACCCAATTTTTCTAGTGGCAATGACAATCAAGTTTGGTCAACACTACCTATCCTGTCTATGTGATTCTTACATTTTGATAATAGGTGAAGAGTGATCATTCTGATCATTTTATAGCTAATGTACACTACAGCTCAAAGGAATTGGCATAGGGAAAGGGAAAGGGAAGGAGCCGCAAGTTTTAAACCGCGGTATATTTTGTCCAGTTCAGCATGAAACACAGTGCTTTTTAGGCTAAAGCATCATGTTTCATGCAGAACTGGACAAAATATATCGCGGTTTAAAACTGCGGCTCCTTCCCTTTCCCTATGCCAATTCCTTTGAGCTGTAGTGTACCTTTCCCTCTTGCATACCTTTTCTCTATTGTTTGCTTGTTGTAACATGATAGGATTTCTGTGGGTTAAAGAAGGTATTCAGCAGTGGCAGATCTTGGTGGGGGGGGGGGTATTAGTGGTTTAACCCCTCCCCTCCCCCCTTTGGATCTGCAATCAAATAAATGTGGGTAAAAATGTGGGTTTGAGAGTTTTAAATTAAAAAAAAAATCTAAAAAAAAAGGGGTATTAAGGGATGAAGGAGGTTGAAAACCCCCTTGGAATCTCAAAAATAGGACAAATAATATCCACTGGGGTATTTTATGAAGATTTCTTTCAAATCCCTCATAATTAAGAATTCTGGAAGTGAAGACTTGAAGCTTGAAACAGAAACCTTAACAACTGTTTAAGTATTGATTGCACTCTTAAAGGTCCCCTGACATCCAAATACCCTGTATATGTCGACTTCTGCTGGTGTTTAATAGTGTGTTTTTTACAAATTCACTTACTGTGCAATGGTAATATGTGTCATTTATTCTAAAATAATTTGTCTACATATTTCTCAGCACTGCTAAGCCCCGCCTCCAAAAATTTCCTCCAGCTCAAGAGTCCCATCGTACAAATAAACTGAACAATAGACAAAGTTATGCAAATACATACATTGCTCTGACTACCTGCAATTGCTTAAAATAGCATCACATGTTTTAAGATACCATGCAAACTAATTGCTTCTTTCTTGGCATAGCTGGCAAATTTGTGACAAAGTAAACGATTAATACCATAGGAAAGTTTGTTAGATGATATTGTGTGAAGACATATGATGCTCTTGTGAGCAGGTGGAGGTAGTCATTGCAATAGCTAATGTGCATAGATTATGTCTATTGTACTGCTCATTTCTACCTTTGATGATGTCAAGATAGAAATCTTGACCTGAAGGATTTTTTTGGAGGAGGAGGCTTAGCAGTGCTGAGAAAAATCATTTTAAAACATATGACATAAATTTCAATTGAACAGTTGGTGATTTTGAAATACACAAACTTAGTTGCATCTACAGAAGTCAATGTATATTTTGATGTCAGGGGACCTTTAAATGTAATAAATGCATTATACAAAAAATGCCTAGAAATTTTAGAGTCAAAACAAATGTTCTCATTGTAGGTTTTGGGGGGTCTATGGTAGACTAGGTATATGCACTTCCTGATTCTGAGTGTAAACATGAAACGGGAATACTCAGCTCATGTAGTCAAACAAAATAAGCGATTTAGACCATTTTGCAAGGTGTGTTTTATTAGACAAGTTTGAGTTTTATTGATCAGTTGCACTAGTTTCCTCTTTCACTGTTACATGTAAAAGATCAATAAATCCTTTTGCGAGAGATATTTTACAAGCCTGATGCCATAAAACAACACCCTTTGCATCTATGTTTTATACTTCATGAGGACAGAAAATGTTCGCCGGGGCCCCTCTATGCATTGTGGTGGCTAAATTGCCCTGTTCTCTGTGTAACTTTTTCACTAGTGCCATTCTCATTGGGCTTAAAAGGATAGGATACTGCAATTACCCTTTCTTACTTGTTCAGTTCAGATCACTTTACTTTTCCATTGAAACAACATGACAGATATATACAAACAAATGATTTCAGAATCATGTTGAATGGAAGGACCCCAAATGGAGCAGAGCTTATTATATGGGGCTCTGTACAAAAATGGAACATTAAACTTACATGTTCAATTGGCAACAACAAAAAAATCATACATCATTGGAGATAAGAATCATATAATCATCCAAGACATATATGCAGATATATTCAAACACACCTGTGCATAAGAAGAGGGGTAAGAAAGAGAGCAAGAAAGGGATAAAGAGAATTGGACGAAGATTGAGAGGAAGAGAGAAAGGAGAAGAGATAATATTGCAAAGGAAAGGAAATGACAAAAAAGAGTTACTAGAAGGTCTTTACTCGGTACACAGCAGTTTTTTGTAAATTGACTCCTTACACAATAATTTAAATCTGATTATTTTACATTGGCTGAAAGAAAGGTTTGCTTACCTTCTTGCTTACATTTAACAGGGTATGTGATGTACAGTTAATGCAAAGGTTAAACAATATTTGTAAATGTATGATGTAACAATGTGTTTGAACAAACATGATCTGTACTTCAGTTCAGTAGACTTTTAATGAAAGCTAAAACATGAAAGAAACATGCTAGTGAAAATTTGACAAAAATCTGTGAAAGGATAAGAAAGTTATGATTTGTATAAATTTTGATTTTGTGACATCATGTGTGAGTTGCTCTCCCATATATTGTGTGCTATTTTTTTTTTTGGGGGGGGGGAAATGTTCATTTTCCCAAAAGGATAACCCGTTACCTGTGCATTTGATATATAATTAGACACATGTTTTTCACACGCATACTTCTGTGAACAAGATTGATTTCTTCATCAAACAACTGAAAATAAGCAATTTATTGGGGAAATTGTACAAAACATATGGGAGAGCATCTTGCATGTGATGTCACAAAATTCAAACTGAAGAAAAAAAACAATTCCTTTGACAGATTCTCGTCAGACCTTTACTTATATACTTCTCTCATGATTTTGCTTTATCAAAACCAACTTAAGTTCAGTGTGGACTTTCCCTTTAAGTGATTATACATTTCCTCAAATGGTTGCAGTTTAAAAAGAAATTGCATAGCTGTTCATGAAATTTAACCAAAAAGGACAATTTGATTTGCTATGTTTGGATGTGTATGTATGTTTTCATATTGCAATTTCAATACATGTATTGATTTGATTTCTATTTACTCTTTTACTATCTTGCCTACCTCAGAAGTAAATGTTTTTGTTACTTTTGCTTTCAGCTTTTTTTTTTTTTAAAAATCTTCCATCCATGAAACAGTCCTTACATTGTTGAAGTGTAGTGTCTATTCAGGTGCCGTATCGATTGATTTTTACAATAATTTTATTCCTCAACTCCCTGTCTCTAGCCTTCTCTATAAGGTGTACTCCTTGATTCTCTACTCCTCTTTCTTCCAACTATCCATGAAAAGTATTTTTCTTCTTCCTCGACTCCTCATCTCATCGATCTTTCCTGTCATTGACAAGTTCTTAAGTCCTCCTGAAAATATTAAATGCCACATGAATCTCATCTGCATAGTCCTTATTTTGAAAAGTAGTTCTTTATTCTCGGTACTTCTTTGTTCCTTACCTATTACATGTATGTACATTTTGTTTTTATCTGTCTTATGAAGCACATTTCACAGTGAGCCAAATGCTTTTTCATATCTTTTGTTATTGTCCAGGTTTCACTTCCCTTCATGAGAACAGGGTTGACATACACTACAGCTCAAAGGTATTGGCATTGGGAAAGGGAAAGGGAAGGAGCCGCAGATTTAAACCGCGGTATATTTTGTCCAGTTCAGCATGAAACGCGATGCTTTAGCCTAAAATGCATCATGTTTCTTGCTGAACTGCACAAAATATACCGTGGTTTAAAACTGCGGCTCCTTCCTTTTCTTCCCTTTTCCTATGCCAATTCCTTTGAGCTAAAGTGTACATGTAGCAATTAAGTTCTGATGATTTCGATGAAGTATTTTGTTTAGTTTTGAGGAGGCAAGTTTTGCACAGGCTATCTGTCATTTAATGTCCTTGTCATGCTTGGCATCTTCTGTGAGGTAATTAAAGGAAGATAATTGTTTGATGTCTTTATCTCCCAATTTCAGGTCGAATCTGGGGCTCCCCCTTTTTGCCGCAACAAAGCATTCTGTATTTTTTAATTCACTGTTTAATCCCATGAACTCGCTTTTTCTCACTACCATTTCCAAGCGGTTTTACAATTCTTTTGCAAATTCCGCTAATAATACTGTGTCGTCTGCACATCTGATATTTGTAAGGTTATGCCATCCAACTTGAATGCCCTTTTCTTTATTTTTCTAAGAATCATTTCACTGCACAAGTTGTAACACATTTGGGGACATTGCGCACCCCTGTAGTGTTGTGGAATCTATCATTTCATGATTGGAGTACTAACCAGGTATTTTGGGTACAATCATTCTAAGTAATCATGGTTGTCAGGAGTGTGTCTAAAGTTTGTAATGAGCTTATTGTCAGAGACGTATTTAGGCAAATTATTTTCTTGTCATGCTCCTCTTTTGATGATAGAACATGTTTAAAACTTGGAATTGTATCATCATCTCTGGTGATGTGATTTGCATCAAGAATGATTGTGTATCTATATGAAACTGAACCGTGGGGTTTTGTGTACACATGGACATATATTAAAGTGAAATTATGTTGAATGAAGCTATCATTTAGCTCACAAACGGGAGACCAAAACATGCAAGACAGTTGTATCAAAAATGGAGTGAAGTACCAGAAACCATGGCATTATTCATGAAAACTTAGAATTACAATGTACTCTCCCAATTGAAAGGAAATACAAGCCCAAAAGCAGAGTAATAACACTGTTTATATGCAGTCATTTGCACTAAGTCCATCACTGAAATTTGAAGTATTTCTTCATAATGGCAATCATGTGATTAATACGAACTTATCAGGGTGACCAAAATTATCTGTAATTAAAACAAAAATGAAATGTTAAATGTTCTTTTATAAAAAATAATTTAGGTAAGGGCATCTTTCTAGCCTTGTGAATAAAATTGTGAATTAGAAATGGTTGGTTTGCATTTGTCATTTATCGCAATATTGTTGTTTGTTTGGCACCTTGCAGTGACTCACACTCGTTATATCACTGAAACACGTTCACGCATTAAAGGGAAAGTTCTTACGAAGGGAAGTTGGCTTGAAAAGAAGCAGAAACATGGAAGGAACATAAAGTGAAGGTTTGAATCCGTCAAAGGATATGTTGTTATGATTTTTAAAAGGTTTGATTTTTTGACGTCACATGCTAGTTGCCCCCCATATGTGCTAACTTTTTAGAAAATTTCTGTGTTTTTTTCTCCAATGGATATATACCATTTTACTTGTGCATTTGATAAATCATTAGAATTTTTTTTGTACACACTTACCTCTGAAAAAAATAATTCCTTCATCTAAAAAAAGAAAAAGAGCAATTTATAGAAGTATACAGAATTATATATGGGAGTGCATCTCACACGTGATGTCACAACATCAATACTTACAAAATTAATAACTTGTCCTTTGACAGATTTTTGTCATGCCTTCACCAATATATAGCTTTAATTTTTCTACTGTAATTGAAACCAATTTAACTTCAGGGTCGACTTTCCCTTTAAAGACGACCACGCTTAATAGCCTTAAAGAGCTAACAATCATTTTGGATATCAGAGTGGTAAGAAAGGGGATTCATGCTTAGCCTTGTTAATGAGAAGATTGCAGAGAGAAATGAATGATTGTGGTACACTCCCCTCCAAAAGTTTGGGAACACTTGCTTTCAGTGTGTGTTTTTCTGTACTCGGTAGACTTTATTGCGATTCAGGCTCATAGCACAGTTATTTTTTTTTTATTTTCAAGTGAAGAATATACAGCAGTGAACATTTTCTCATTGATTCAAACAAACTGATACTCTCTTAAAGGACTGACAACCAGTCAAGATGGCATTCTCTCAAAGTGCTAACTTCTCTTATTTAACATCCAGTTATTGCAGTTATTCAGAGCTTTTTACACAATAATACCTGTGCAACTTCATTCATTTTTACTTTTCCTAGTCAGAAGTCAGACACAACAATAAAATGCCTTCTGTGGTATCGCCCACAGATGAGTCTCACTTGTTGGACAAGCTTCTCGAACCTTCCTGTTTGGTTCTTCCCAATGCAGCTTGATGCGATTGAAATCCGGGGACTAGGGTGGGCAATCCATGATTTCCAGGATTTATTTCTCTTCCTTTTTCTTCAAGCAGTCTTTGCATAGTTTTGACGTGTGTTTTGGGTCATTGTCCTGCTGGAAAAACGAACCCTTCTCCCATCAGGAATTTCCCCGGAAGGGATGGCCTTCCATTGTAGGACTGAATGATAGCCATGCTGGTTGAAGATACCCTCTACTCTGTGCAAGCTGCCAACTATTCCTGCACACCAAACCATATTTTAACATTTCCACCAATATGTTTTACAGCTGGTTTGATGCACTGTGGCAGGATCTTTTCTCCCTTTTGCCGTCTGACACAGGTATGTTGCTTTCTGCCAACACCTCAGACTTTGACTCGTCAGACCAAAGGACTTTCTGCCACCGCTCCAAAGACCAATCTTTGTGCTTCCCAGGAAAAGCAACCCTTTTCTTCTAGTTCTTTTCTTTAAGTAGTGGCTTCCTTGAAGCCACACAGCCCTTCAGCCCTGCTCCACAGAGGCGTCTTTAAACAGTTGAAGAAGATACACGCGTTTCAAGGGTGTTGTTGAGGTCAGGTGTAATCCGTGGGCAACATCAGACAACAGTTGCGCAGACTGCTCACCCTAATGCATTTCTCTTCAGCCGGAGATGTTGTTTTGGCCTACCACTTTGTCTCCTGTCCCCATTAGACCCGGTAGCCTCTTTGCGTTACAGGTTTTACCAACAGCATGGACAATGATCTTGAGTTTCCTGGCGATTTCCCGTATTGAGTAGCCTTATTTCCTCAAAAATACAATTGACTGATGTGTTTCCAAAAAAAGCTGTCTTGTCTTTGCCATTTTGATTTTGTGAGAGACTTATAAAAACTGAATAGACAGTGAATGAAGGTGGTGCACTGGAATAAGCGTAAAAAGCTCTGAATAACGTTTGAATTAATGGATTTCATGATGTCTTCTCCACTTCCATGCACTTTCTTTAATGAAGGATTAGGCATCTGTCAAGTTCAGATGTTTTCTAGGATAAAGATGCTGATTTCAATTAATTAATTGTCCTATGAACAATATGATACAAATACTAAGCAACAAATTATGAGGACATCTACTGTAATGTTCATAAAATAATGGGCAGAATTTCAGAAGAGAACCCAAAACAGAAAAGTGTTAAAAGAAGTTAGCATTTTTTTCAGAGAATGCCATATTGACTGATAGCCTGCCCTTTGTGCAGCTGCACATCCCTTCTGAGCTTTCACTTTGTTTGAATCAGTGATAAAATATACACTAGTGTATAGCCTTTACTTTAAAACAAAAATACAGCTGTACTATGAGGCTTAATTTCAGTAAAGTCTACCAAGTTTCAAAAACACACATATTGAATGCAGGTGTTCCCAAACTTTTGGAGGGGAGTGTACATGTTCTGTTTATCTCACTCTCGGAATAAGTCAAAATTAAAGTCCAAGTGTTAGTTTGTTTTCAGAAAAGCATACCTGAACTTCAGCATTACCAATTTAAGGGTGAGCGATTTAGTTTTCTTTTTTTTTCATACTTCATGACAAATGTATTCCTGGACACTTATGATGTGTAAGACACTGACAATAGAAACAAAAACGGGAAAATCCCGACTGTATTGGTTACAATTATACTGCTTTATTGGCAGATCTCTCTTGTCATCATCACTGGAGTCTGGATTTTGTTTTGTTTCAATAATTGCATCTTTCGGGGATGATTTCATCCAACCTAATCAAACTAGAATGGCATCCATATGTATACATACCATGGCAGAATGGCCAACCATTTATTAGGAGTCCAAATTCACAAGTAGCCAAAAGGTGTTCAAACAAATATGTCCTTCAACCCTAATCAAACAAGATATCAATCAGAGATTTGTGACTTTTTTCTTTGTAGTCTCACACAAATGTTGAGACCTAAACTGCAATGACTGTGTGAACCCTGGCAATACCACATCATTTTTGCAGGACAATGTAATATTGCTCATTTTTGTGATTTTTGTGCAATACCAATGGAAACTAACAAGTATCTTCATGCATACATTTTTTGAAAATCATTAGTTTCATTCCAATCAATTTTATTAATTAATTTTGGTCTTTTCTGACCTGGCAATGATATGTTATAAGTTACAATTAACAATAAATCAAAACCAAAGAAATACAAAGGGGAAAACATGAATTTGGCAATTTGTTTATGTTCTTAACTTATGCCTGAGATGCTTGCTTTCCCATCATTACATCAGTGAATTATTTGGGGAAACGAGGAATACATGTATAAATGTGCATAAAATTATTATTTTTAAAATTAATTTTGATTAAAATCTACCTACACAAATTTAAGAGATTACGTCATAGGTGACAAATATGATAAATTTTTGAGTTGTTGCACGTTTTGCTGCCGAGATCTGAAAGACACAAATTTCCAACAACCCCTGTTAATAGGAAGACTCCAAATACTTCATGTTGCTGTTTCCAATGTTTTAGACAAACACTGACCAAAGCTGGTTACTCAATGGGGATAACATTGAGCAAAGTACAGGAGTTATTGTTAGCATTGTTCACCATTAGTTTCTTGTTTGAACATTATAAACCTACATTATTGGGGAAGTCAACCAACCAGGGGAAATCAACAGGAAATACCTCTTTTTGTCTTCTTGTGGTGTGAAAATGTATGAAAAGAAATCATCATAATGGCTGAATAAATCATATTTCTTTCTTTGAGGTTTGTCCACAATGGTGGTAAACAATACAAAGTGTGATTGATTTTCTCAGGTTTTACGGTAGAAACATATGTGCCAATTTTTGTGGTCGTCACATGTTCCACCCCAGAGAACTGAGGGGGAATTTAATGCCCCCCTCCCCTAGAAAAAGATAAGACTTCAAATAGCCCGGCCTGTTCAAGGTTAAACAAAGTTGGTGTTTCCATTGTTTTGGACAAACAGTGTCCAAGGCTGGTACTTCGGTGGGGAAAACATTGATCAAAGTACAGGAGTTCATGTTAGCATTGTTCACCATTAGTTTCTTTTTTGAACATTCCAAACTTATTGGGGAAATCAACCAAATATACAAAATCAAGGCTTAATCTGGTTTTGTTCTTTCTTTCTTGTGGGGACCAAAAGTCCCTTGCATTTCTGCCAGGCCCTCTGTGTGTTTGGTTACAGTTGGGGACTTGGCTTGATCACAACAGGAAATCAATGGGAAATATTGAGGAATCCCTTTTTGTCTTATTGTGGGGCAAAAATATATGAATATAAACACACACAAAAAAGTAAGCCCCCCCCCCCCCCCCCTAAGCAAAACAGCATAACTTTTTATCGAAGAGGTTTTGGGCAAAATAATTTGGCAGGAATGTTCCTGAACTTATTGAATAATTTATGTGTGAAAATTACATGAATCCAATTAGTCATGCATGAGTGGGCAAATTTTAAAGGCAGAAATGTCACTTTTCAAAAGTCACAAGGGTAATTTTGGGATTCTGTCATATGAAGTTTTGATGAATTCCATTTCTGGTGTATATTTTATGTCTTTTCAATGTTTATAATCCATCTCTTGATGCACTAACACATATCCCGACACTTAACCCATTGTTCTAATTGAGTGAGCACAGTTTAACAAGTACTTAGCCCTCTTGAGTTTGAAACTTTGAAAAACCCTTTATTTTGGTGAAAAATTAAAAGTCTGGATATATTATATATATAAAATATATATTTTGACAAAGATGTAACATGACTTGTTATGTAAACATAAGAAATGCAAAAATGTATTGTTAAAATGGCATGAACAATTACCCTTGTGACTTTTGAAAAGTGACATTTTTTCCTTTAAATTTTGCCAACTCATGCATGACTAATTGTAATTTTCACACAGAAGTCAATCAATAAGTTGAGGACAATCCTGCCAAATTATTTTGCCCAAAACTTCTTCGATAAAAAAAGATATTAAAAAAAAAGAACAATCAGGTATAAATTAAACTCTGAAAATGTTTGACACATAACATTGCCAGACAATCTTCCCAGAAATAACTTGCTGTGCTATAAAAAGTAATTATGATTGCTTATACATTTAGGTTAGTTGTTATTACATGTGTAATGGCCAGGCTAGGTTTTGTGACGTAACCCATTAATGCTGGAAAATAGACTTCCCTGTCCACCCTCAGAATTAAACTATGAATGTTACAGTACAGGTACTAACCAAGAGCCCTCCCTAGTAATATTGTCCATATTTGTCCAACGGTTGTAACAAAAGAAAAACCTTTAGAATCTGCATGAAATTAATGCTATGGATTCTATTTTTATCACCCTTTCCCCCCTTATTTGTCATGAGGCAAATCAAACATTCAAGTCGAAAGTGCAACTGTTTTTAATCAAACACGAGACTCGTTTGTTCAACTTTCATGGCGATCTTTATTGCAAAAGGCGTCTGTAGACAATACTTGTTTGAATATTAACATCAGCAAACAATTAACACTTTGACAGACAAAAATACAAAATTGTGCTTAAGTTTCGAGAGAATACACAGGATATTGTTACACTGTTTGTACAGTTCCAACATTATATATGTGAGTGCATAGTGGCTCATTCTGAAATGTACTAGCTTACTTGAAATATCTTTAGCCAAATGATACATGTGGACTCCTGCACTGGGAATTTGAAAATTAAGTAAACTAATAAAATTGCCAATTTATCAATACATTTTTACAATTTTGGAACACTGAGATTTCACAAACAAAGGAAGTGATATTGGCAAGACAATTTATTTGTAGTTGTGTCATTCTTATTCGATTCAACAATACCAATTAAAATGTTAACAAAAAGGCAATTAAAAAAATGGTTTGATTATTTGTTGATATTTAAGTTTTAGCCCTTAACATATGCATTTTAAATATTGAGCTTGTATGTCACAAGAGTAAGGTTTGTTATATTTCATCATTTAACCTGTGAATTGTTTTTGTATTAATCTACTTTCATTATTTTTGACAATGCTCAAAGGGTGAAGAGTCCATAGTAATACATTCCCCTTTCTCAGGACAATGCAAATATCTGAAAATGTAAACTTGTCGCTCCTTTCCTGGGCCTGCCAAAGAACAGAAAGGAATTGGTAAAATATATATTTGCTGATCACAACTAAAAGCACTGAAATAGATTTTGTCCATTCACAATAATAGCACAACAACATACAAAACAATGCTGAATTATCTACAAAAGTATTTACATGTAAATAATTATATATCGATACTTTGGCATATATATGTATAACACATTGATAGTACATAATCATAAAGATAAAAGTGTAAGTGGGGGGGGGGGGGGATTTTATCACCAAAATATTACTAAAGCAACAATGGTGAATTGAATACAAATATTAGTCATATATAGACATACACAGTATAGCAAAAAAATAAAACATTTTACCAAAATATTGATAATAGTTTAAAAGAAATTTAATTAGAAACATTCTTTAGAAGAATATGCAATTTTCAATCAAATGATTCAGAATGCTAACAACATCTTGTTAAACATGATGGGGTGATATCTAACCCAAACATATGTGTCTCTGTTTCAAAATGGTGAACAATTTTGTTTTTATTACAAATGATAATTGCTTACTGCTGTACATGATAAAACTGCTGTAGCAATACCAATTCCTTTCAATGATTAATGATTTCATAATCACATCACTGAGGGAATCTTACTGTATTAAAAAACACCAAAATAATTTCTCTTCAAATCTATAGCAAGTAAAATTTGCTACAGTTTAAAACTGAAAGGGATAGATTTTCAGTAAAAGAGTAAAAAATATGCCACCGATATCACAATGAAGGCAGTGAAAAACTCTGTAAAATTTGAGGAAGTAGTACCTAGCAGTATTCTAGTATGAAAGTAGTATGAGCAAAAACTGTCTTTGGGGAAGAAAAACAAATCAAATAAAAAGCACACATTGGAATGCTAGCAACACATGAATTAAATTCACAAGAGCCACTGTATATGTATAACATATAACAATACTCTGAGAAAGGGCACATTTCTATACAAGATAATTACATAAACTACAAAATGTAGCTCACAATATTTTGACAATATGACCAATATTCACATCCAGATTGAGACGTCTTTGTTTTTTTCCACAATACTATATTCATCCTTTGCAATATACATACAATAGGCAGTATAAAAAAATCTAATTTTTTCTTCTTCCTTTTTTTCTTTTTTTTTTCTATGTAATAGTGTACTGTCCAAATACATGTATTATAAACTTGCAAGAATATGTACAGCCTCGATTTAAAAAAAAGGAAAAGAAATGGTATTTCATAGGCACATTATCATGTCTTCTTGTCCATAACAGACATTATTGTGCTGTTAACTTTAGTATCAGATACTTCTTCAAGCAGACAACACATACAAAATCATGTCCTCCAAAACACTTCTGATGTTCCATTCACTCTACATGTGGCTATGCTACACAATCTTTCTGACGTACTACACACCTTCATGCCAATGGTAATGAGAGAGTTAACCCTTACATTACCAGGCCTTGTAAACCCCGTTGACATCTTCATGCCAATGGTAATGAGAGAGTTAACCCTCACATTCCGGCCTTGTAAACCCTATTGACGTACTACACATCTTCATGCCAATGGTAATGAGAGAGTTAACCCATATATTACCAGGCATTGAAAACCCCATTAACTTACTACACATCTTCATGCCAATGATAATGAGAGAGTTAACCCTTACATGATCAGGCATTGAAAACCCCATTGACGTACTACACATCTTCATGCCAATGGTAATGAGAGAGTTAACCCTTACATTACCAGGCCTTGTAAACCCCATTGACGTACTACACATCTTCATGCTAATAGAAATGAAAGAGTTCATAGCCACCTGGATTGCATCTAGCATCCAGTCGAGGGTGAAGAGCTTTTCAAAACTGTTTCAAAGAAAAACACATCCATGTATGTACACAGAGAAAAGCGATGTTAATGTCTTCACGTCTCAGAAGACTTAACTCAGTTATGACAACTTGCACATCGTGCAGTGAAATTCTTACATCTGATTTATCATCGGGAATCAGCAGTGAGTCACCCATGAAAATGAAGTGTAGGTTCGAAGCTACAGAATGCAAACTATTTCTAACTGATGTACTGCAATCACAAATAAATCTGAGTGCATATACTAAGAACCCCCCCTTCTTCACTCAACAAGGAGAGGGGGAGAGGGAAGTAGGATTCCTAGTCTATGTGTAAACCTTCGTTGATATTGTAGTGTAGAAGAAAACAGCAGCCCGCCGCCTAGAGTAGGATCTAGGCTACATAGATCTGGAGAAGAACCACAAATATACATTACTTGCACCAAGTCTTCCAGCTTCATTCTCTCTTGTTGCTAGTCTGCACAAGACATTGTTATGCTGTACATACATCTTACCAACATTTACTGAACAAAAAGATGCAATGAATAGCTTGTAAGAAACGTGGATCTGCAGAAAATGATCTTTCTACACCACTTGTACTGTTTGCATGAATACTTCCATATTACAAAAGTAATTAATAACTTGTGGGGAGAAGTTGAATATACAGCATTGCTGGAGACTTGCATGCACGGTTTGCAGCAGTTAAAAAGTACTTGTCACTTCTTACAGATGATATCATGGTGTTCCAGAGAAGGAAATATGGGTCGTTTATTAGAATGTCCTCGCCAACGTTTGTAGAAATACTTCATTACAAAAGAAGTATCTTTCCGTCCAAAGCAAGGAAAACGATTCATCTTGGTGCTTGCTATCAAAATAAAGCGCAGGAATTTTGAGATTCTCATTACTGTTTGAAGAAATACTCCATTACAAAATAGTGTCTCTAAGCCTAAAGCTACAGTCGATGAACGATTCGTTGCCAATGCTGCTTGCTTACGTGGGTACGTGCAGCAATCTGACAGTCATCGCCACTGTTTGTAGAAGCACTGCATTATCAAATAATGTAGGATTGTTTGAAGCAACCTGAATGGTTTGCGGCGGCCTGCTGTCAAGATCATGCAGGAATGCGGATATCCTCGCTACCATTTGTAGAAACACTGCATGGCAATATAACTACACATGTCTTGGAGACTTGAGCAAGATGGATGGTTCAAAGCTAATGCTGCTTGCTGTCAAGATTTTGAATCCTCACCAAATAAACAGAAATACTACAAAAGTATTATTGTCTTAACACCTAAATCAAAAGGAAGGATTGTAACTGATGTCCGTTGCTTGAAGGATCATGTGCAGAAACTTGAATGTCTTCACCACTGATTGTACTAACAATAGATACACCAGACATGCAAGTGTGTCTCAGTAGCCCGAGAACGCGACAGGAGGTTTGAAACTGATGTCGGCGCTGATAATGATGAACAAGACATGCCAGTGGTGTCTTTGTGGACCTAGTGCGAATGGTTGGTTCATAAATGATGTTGTGCACCTAGATTAAAGTCTGCACCACTGATTGTAGAAACAATAGATAAACGAGTGGGTCTTTGTGGCCCTAGAGCGAGACGGGAGGCTCGTAGCCGATGTTGCGTGCCTGGAGGAACGTGTGCAGGAACTCAAAGGTGGGCCGCTGGACGGGGTCGCGCCGCCAGCATCGCTTCATGAGGTCGTGCATGTCCCGCGGACAGTGTGGGGGCTTGGCCAGCAGCAGCGGGTGGCCATCCTGCTCAAAGAACTGGCCCGTGTTCTCGATGACCTGCTCGTCCGTCAGCTGAGAGTACGGCTGCTCCCGACATAGCATCATCACCTCCCATAGCGTGACCCCGAACGCCCACACGTCTGTCTTGGACGTGAATTTGCCCTGTAGTGGAACGATAAAAGACGGGTTTAGTTTTTACAGTATCCAGTGGTTGGTTTCCAAGGCAATATTGTTTAAAGTACTGGTTGTTGTGCTGACTGTGCACTTGCTTGTAGTTGTTGAGTGTCAGCTGTTGATTCATAGAAACCATTGAACTGAATCAAAATGAGGAAAATCAAATACAATACAGTACACCCCATCAGCCACTCACCATTAGTATGCTCTCCCAGGCCATCCACCTAATGGGTAGTACAGCCCGTCCCTCTATCCTGTAGTAGTTGTTGGAGTACAGATTCCGACTCATGCCAAAGTCAGCGATGCGTATCGTGTAGGCCTTACCCACCAGGCAATTTCTTGTGGCGAGATCTCGATGAACAAAGTTCATGGAGGAGAGGTACTTCATTCCAGATGCTATCTGAGTCACCATGTAGACTAGTGCACCGATGCTGCAGATCGGAAGAAAAATATAGTTTAATTGTATTGCTCATTTCAAAGAGATGGAAGCATACATTACAAATACAACCTAGACAAATGTTTCACCAGTGTCAGGCTTGTGTATATAGCTTTATTAGGATCACTCATTTCTTTTCCATATGATGATGAAGACAAATAAATTGCATTATGGGAGAAAACAGGAATTCAATATGCCAGTAATGGACACAAGAGATATGCAGACCTGATATGCGTGTCTGTGTGTTACACATTTAACAGATGGACGGATACATGCAAAATGCTGCTTTTGCTAATGTACCATGCCAGTACCAATGGTATGTGACATGTGTAACAGGCTTTTCCTGGCTTGCTACTGACAAGTTGAACATGACAAACTACCTTATTCTAAATGGTCAACATAAGAATAGACTTGACCATTCTCCTTGAGCTTCGGCGGCCTCACCTGATTGAGTTTGCGCTCGCATTGGCGATATTTGCGTTGGAGTTGTTCGCGGCCAGCCCGAGCCCATCCCGCTCATAGAGGAACTGGTTCAGGTCCCCGTTCTCCATGTACTCCACGATCATGCAGTACGGCTCGTCCTCCGTGCACGCTGCCAGGAGTCGCACAATGTTCGGGTCACGGAGCTGGGACATGATTTTCATCTCTTTCATGAAGTCAGCCCTAATAAAGGGAATCAATACAAAGATTTTCATAGAAAGTTGCTTCAACCTCCCCCTTCATGTCTTTGGTGAAAGATTGCCTACATTATTTCCAGATTTTCTGGTATTTTTCAGGAGGTATATACCTTCTGAAAACAGACTAAATGCGGCACTTGCAAATGATTATCATCTGTTTCATAATTTCAGACCTTAATTTGTCATTAAACATATACAAACATGATCATAGAAGGATATCTATGAAAGCATCTTTGATATCGTTACTCCACTTACATGTTCATCTACATATTCTAAACATAAATAAAAACTAGAGCAATTCGACTGCCGCGCAGTCGATAAATATGCCTCCGCCTCTTTACTAGCTCTATTTAGATTTATTCTCAGAAAACCTGTTTGGTGGGCAATGAACCATTCAATTCCTATGTGAAATGAAAATATCATATTCTGTTTTTCCATGTTTGGCCAAGTTTGGCAATGTTCATTGACCTTTCACTTCCAATCTAATCAGTCCGTCTAAAGCCATCCTTGTATCAAGTTTGTTTAAAATTGACCAATTTGGGGGTAAAGTTCATTGACCTTTGACCTTTCAGAAATTTTACCCACACTTTCACCAGTCTACCTCCATGAAGTGATACATCTCTGTATCATGTTTGATTCAAATTGAACCGTTAGTTTTGCATTCAGTGTGGAAAATTTTAAATTTGGCACAATTTTTAGCCAGTTTTGGCAAAGTTCATTGACATTTGGCCTCCGACCTTTGAGAATTTTCACCAAATATATCATCAGTCTACCCTCAAGTAGTGATCCATCTTTGCACCATGATTGGTTGGTATTGCACAACTGGATCTTGATGTACTTTAAAAAATATTACATTTGGGGCAATTTTTTCGCTAATTTTTTCAAAGTTCATTGACCTTTGACCTTACAGGAATTTTACCCAAACTTCCATCAATCTACCTCCATGAAGTGATACATCTCTGTACCATGTTTGGTTAGAATTGCACCATTGGATTTGGGTTTATTGTGAAAAATGTCGATTTGGGGCCAATTTTTAGCAAATTGTTGTAAAGTTCATTGACCTTTGACCCATGAACTTTCAGGAATTTTATCAAAAATGTCACCAGTCTCTTCCCAAGGAGTGATCCATCTTTGTACCATGTTTCATGAGAATTGGATCCTTGGATTTGGATTTATTGTGAAAAATATAAAGCTTGGGGCAGTTTTTAGCCAATTTTGGCAAAGTTCATTGACCTTTGACCTCTGAACTTTCAGGAATTTTATCTTAAGTGTCACCAGTCTATTCCCTAGTAGTGATCCATCTTTGTACCATGTTTCATGAGAATTGGATCCTTTGATTTGGCTTTATTGTGAAAAAGGTCAATTTGGGTCAATTTTTCACAAAGTTCATTGACCTTTGACCTTTGACCTCAATCAGAATTGACCCCTAATTTACACACTTTATTGGGTCCATGCAATACACACATGTACCAAGTTTGAAGCAAATCTGGTTAACGGTTCTCAAGATATTGCTGAAACGGATTCGGGACGGACGTACGGACGGACGGACGGACGGACGGACGGACGGACAACCCGAAAACATAATGCCTCCGGCCACTTCGTGGCGGAGGCATAAATAGAATTCAAGACAATTCTTGCAAACTGCACATACATATAGTACTAAAATGTTACTCGAATGCCCTTCTATACAATAAGCATAAAAGCACCTCCTACGCATTCCTCACACTCAATGTTGAAATGGTTTGTGTATTATCTTGCACCTGTGCAGGCACCATAATCAATCAATTTGGGTATTCATTCTGTGAACCAAATAAAGAGTAGGACACATGTTTATACACTAGAACCATTGTACTTGTGGCTTTGTGCATATTCTGACCAGAAGAATGAAAGATCAATAAAAGAATCTTGCTATTTCAAAGACAATGTTGTGTATTTAGACAAAAGAAAGAAGGGAAGGTGAGATAAATATGAAGGGGGGAGTAAAGGCGGGGGAAAGGATAGAGAGGAGGGGAATAAGCAGAAGGAGAAGGAGAAAAAGAAGAAGGAAGAAGAAGAAGAAGAAGAAGAAGAAGAAGAAGAAGAAGAAGAAGAAGAAGAAGAAGAAGAAGAAGAAGAAGAAGAAGAAGAAGAAGAAAAAGAAGGAGGAGGAGAAGAAGAAGAAGAAGAAGAAGAAGAAGAAGAAGAAGAAAAAGAAGAAGAAGATAGAGAAGAAGGAGAAGAAGGAGAAGAAGAAGAGCAAAGAGAACAACAACAGCAAGAAACTGTATGAGTAAGACAATGAAACAAGTAGAAGATGAGACAGAGAACATGAAAACAAGGAGAAAGAGCATGAAATAAGCAGAAAATTAGCAGATATTACTTCAAGAATGCCTTATCTACTCTTCTTCCAGCAAGATATTTCTGTAACAATTCAAGCAAGCCTGTTTCTTCTCCCCCACACCACACCACACCACCCTGGGCCCAATCACTCATCACATGTTACCCTCTGACAGGGCCGCACTAAACTGCCTTCACACGCTCTCACCCACACACGTCACAATTACCTCACAAATGAGATAATGACGGACAAAATTGATTACATTTAGACACACAGGTTCCTTTATCAGTGCAGTATGTGTCTGGGGTTGACAATCCTCTTCCCCTTTTTTTGACACTTCCAACTATAGAGGGAGTCTGGTGCTGAGAGTGCATACACCAACATTTGATCCCTGGGCTCCAAAATTATGCAGAAAAACCTGATACCAACTTCCTACCTGAGTGCAATTCTCCCTTTCGCATAAAGCTGATATCAAACGATATCACCTCGCGATACTGATATCTGATCGATTCCAGTAAGAGCTTGGTATGTATTCAAGTCACGCAATAACGCACAGAATGATTTGACCCTCATAAACCTCGTAATATTAATGGACGAAGGACTTGAAAAAAATAACACCATTCACTCACAGCGATGTTTTTGCCTACCTCAACATTGATTGTGGATGGACTAATGTAAGAATGAAAAGACACAAGCAAGACGGTGGCTACAGAATGTTCGTGGACCGGAAGTTCATATCCCAAGAATTAAAGGTAAAAAAAATTAGAGCGCCACATGCGTTCAGATTCGGAGAGCTATATGTGATAGGGAGAATTGATGACAATCATTTGCATTCAGTGATTGCAATTAATGTATGCAAATGCATGAAGCTCACTGCAAACACTGGGAAATTAATCTCAGATTCATCTGTGCGTTAGGGAGTCTAGCACGATCAATGGGAAGATCAGTGTTTTCTTACATACAAAATAACAAGGAGCTATTGTTGTTATTGTGTACTGCATGTATCGGGTTAGTACAGTACATGAGCTGAATTATCAATATCAAATTTACATCTCCTTGGAGAAAAATGTACTATATAAGCAATTGGATAATTTCATTTTGCTATTGTTATCATTATCAGTTGTTTTACAATATCATTATATATTTATGTTTAATATTACCACTGTCACTGACATCATCATTATTATTTGTGATTCATTTCGATATCTTAGATTACATGATAATTATATCAGAGATTAAACTAAAATATTCATCAAATGTAAAACAAAAAATAAGTCCATTTTTCATTGAGATACTGGTCAATTGGCTGTCTCTATCAAAATACAAATACTTCAAAATACAAATACTTCATAATGGAACAAGGAAACACAGGCCAAACTAAACAGGTTTTCAATTTCTTGGACTGACCAACAAAAAGTGCAAACACGCAGAATTTCAATCACATCAGAATATGAGATTACTCTAATTGACACATTACCAGGGCAACAGATTACCGGGAATGCTTTTCCAATAATCAGTATTTTCGAGCAACTTTTGGAATTTCACAATTAAACCTAGCCAGACAGATGTTTTTATTTACGCTATTGTCCACTCATGCTTAATGCAGGGACCCGCTGCATAAAAACTGTGACTTAATCACCAAAGTGCAATTGAGACTTGCCCTGGGCTAGAAATGGATTGGGTGGAAGATGCTTACACATGATGGCAAATTTTATCAGACAGGACCCATAAAACGGATGAAGAGAGAAAGAGAGAGAGAGAGCGAGAGGAAAAAAAAAGAAGGAAAAAACAACATATGCACGCTCACTTTCATCACATTTCAAAACAAGCTCAAATTTCCCACGTGCCCCGGAGTACAAAGCGCCTTATGTTGTCGTCACGTGGGATAAAGATCCGCAGGAAATTCTGATGTTTTTGCCACGTTTTGATTACCGGCTGTCTGTGGGTGTGAAAGTCATTTAGTAATCGGATCCTGAGCCCGGCTGTGTATCGACAGAAATATTTGAGGGTGGGACTAATGTATAGAGATGTTCTAGTTGTGGTCATACTATGCATACTAGCAATCATAGAATGAATTCATATCATGTTGGTTACAATTTGTGTTTTCAGAAAATATGATTTTGTAAAATTTATCATGACATGATTACTTCCGTCATTTTTTTTTTCAGTGCATATTTTACACATGTCCATATACATGAATATGGAACAAGTATGGATTTTAAAGAAACTGACAGCTAGCATGGAATAGAAAAGAAAGTTTACAAAACAGAACCAAAATAAAATTATTTTGTAACATCTGCTTGTTGATTAAAATCATCCGTTTAGAGCACAAATGGCGACAGATCACTATAAACAAATTGTGTTTTTGTTTTTAATCCTTGTGATCATCACAATTGAGTTGGCGAATCAGAATAAGTAAACATGTGAACGTGGCTTCTGTGTGACTGATATTGTGTCTACTGGAGTCACTTTAGGGGCGCACTGTCATAGAACATTATCTAGTCTGCGAATGGTGATGTGATGGATTGTGGGTGCGTCGCTATCCTGAGTCAGGAATCTGCTACTATCATTGATAACAATGCATTGGCATTCAATGTCAACCATATCATATACCCCCCCCCCCCCAACCCCCTACCTCCAATTAAACATACAGACACAAACATAAGTCACAACTGCTACCTTGTAAGCGGGACACTTTTGGTCTCGAATAACAAAACGTTACCCGACTCCCCTACAAAGTTAACAAAATACTAGTACAGGATGTCATTGTGTGGTATAATTGGGAGCCCCCGCCAACAAAAGAAAAGAAAAAAAAAGTGGGTCAAGTACACACTGACAAAGAAACACATAACATACACTCTGATAAATTAAATAAATGCCTGGCTCACTCAACATAGTCTTTAACAGTTTACAGTTGCATAACACTTCTTCTACAGAGAAGTTAACATGAATGTCATATCACTGTATAACTCTCATGGCATTCTTATTCACGAATCCTTATGAATGTCATATCACTGTATAACTCTCATGGCATTCTTATTCACGAATCCTTATCATGAAGACAGGGTGTCCCTTTTCCAGGTCAAAAAAATGTAGTTTTGTAAAAAAAACAACAGAGAATGGAACATCATTCATCAGAATTGCATCAGAACTTCCATCCAGATAACAGAACTGGAAACTAACTTTGAGCAAAATTTGAGTGATCGCTAGATTTTGAGGTTTTGCGCTAGTCGTCCATACCACAGTGCATGCGTTCAATGAAGGCATGCCCACGATGCATCCGCGGACGGACAGAGGCAATAAGATTGAGGTTCATGAGGCTACGACTTTAAAAATTCACACACATAGTATCGTTAGGGTCTACTGGTGCTTCCTGCTGAGTTTCATGACTTTTGCAAATGGGACACCCTGTCTTTCACCTTCCGTCTCTCTTACCGTGCATTTTTGGAGGCATCCTTTCTGAGCATCTTGACTGCAACAAGAGTCCGCTCCCCTTTATTCTTGTTTTCAAAGGGGAACCCGTTGCCAATATAGTCCTGGATATCTTCAGCCTCACAGAGGTGAACCTGTAGGTCAGAGGTCAAAGGTCAAAGGGTCAATTAACAGCCATCCTTCACAGTGTATCGGCGGCAACACCGCATCATGTGTTCCTGGTACCAACACTTAAAAATGAATGACTATGTCAAGTGTGTATGAGTTACAAGATCACACAACACTATTAAACCTCTTTTTTCAGAAATTAGAAGGGATATTCAGATGTGCTGGGTGTTGAACTGCATGTAAAGTAGCATCCATGTTCACCCCTACAAATTTCCTTCGTTAAACTATCACACCTGCATAAAATGTAATATGAAAGACAAACATTCTTAAGAGTGCAACAATAACCACTCTAAATTGCATCAATGACATAAGCTATTTTTCCAAAGGAAAGATGTTTTTGCAATCACTGTAAAACCACCACAAGCATTTGAGGGTCATAACCACTTCCAGACGTGTTCATTTCTTTTCCGTTTGTAAATACCCCACCATTCAAAACTTAGACGGTCAAGCTATTGACATGTCTGAACTTGAGCAGTATTGTGTGTACTGGGGGGTGTTTCACCAAGCTGTTCGTAAGTTACAAACAAGTTTACGAATGACTAGTGATCCTTTCTTGTGCTAAATGCGATACCACACTTTGTTCGTTGAGAATCTGATTTAGCACAAGAAGGGATCACCAGTCGTTCGTAACTTACGAACAGCTTGGCGAGACACCCCCCAGCATCCCTTCTCTCGCAATAGAAACACAATTGTGATATTTAAAGCAATCGCGAGGTACACTTCATCACAGGAAAGATCTCATGCTTTTTAATCTCTGTAAATACATTTATGTTTCTGTTTTTGAAGATAATAGTGCACTGAACAGTTAACTATGTATTATTACCATTAAAGACAAATGATATATCATATAACTCTGTAATACATTTATTTTACTGTTTTTGAAGATAATATTGCACTGAATAGTTAACAATGAATCATTACCATTAAAGAAAACTATATATGATATATCATATACATGTAACTCTCTAAATACATTCATTTTTCTGTTTTTTTAAGAGTGCGATGGACAATTGACTATGTATCATTACCATTAAAGCAAACTGTAAATGATATATCACATTACTCTGTAAATACATTTATATTCTGATTTGAAGATAATAGTGCAGTGAACAGTTAACTATGTATCATTACCATCAAAGCAAACTGTAAATGATATATCACATGACACAGGATGTGAATATTGATATCACATACGTATACTGGGACATGAACTGAAACTTCCACTTCCCTTTGACTTCCTCTATTTTCATATTGCTTTTCATCATTGTTTGAGCATTTCTGTTCCTCCTTCCACTTTTTTTCTTTTGTCCACCCTTCTGGGTTTTCTCTTCGGGGTTCTCAGCATTTCAAGAAAACTTAAATGACCTGATTTTCCCCTGATTTTTCCCCAATGAAGTCTCAAAATTCCATGCTAATTATTTCAACTCATTTCCGGTTTTGAAGTTGGAGTGTTGGACAGTCTTCTCCTCAGACATCATGGCTTTAGTCTAGGCCACTATTTTCAGTTCCCTCATCATGGTGCGCAAGGTGAAGCAGCTCTGGATGCAATGGGCACTCCTCTTCTTAGTGTACCCAATCATGTTTAAAGCTACAGACCTTATTTTGGTCATGCACTACAGCTACTTGTACTGCAGTCATGGAGGCTACACTAAAAAACACACACCATAGCCAGTCATCCAATGGAAAATATCACAGAGTCTGACTGACTACTTTCATATTTTGGACCAATCAAAATTCCCTGACTTTTCCCTGATTTGAGACATTTTATTAAATTCCCTGACTTTTCCCTGACTGGAAAAAACTATTTCCCCCTTATTTTCTAAATGGGCTGGCAACATTGCTCTTCTCTCTTTAGATCTTTTCTCCATCTTCTAGTCTTCATTCTTCATCTCTTCCTCACATTTTCTCTCCAATGCCTTCTCTCTCCATCCTCTCATCTCTAATATTCATCCCTTTCCTTCTTTCTGTAGTACCTTCCTTCACTCTTCTTGCTCTTCTTTAGCCTCCACTCTCCTCCCATCTCATTATTCACCCCTTCCTCCTCATATTCTTCTTCCTCACCGTCACAACATTCCTTCCTTACCTCTCCAAACATTCCTTCCCCTAACAGTTCTAGAAAGTTGAGTTGATGTCTGGGATACTCTGGACAAGGTAATCTGCTATTGTTGAGTTTCTCCATACACTGCGATGGTACCCCATATATTGTATTCCCTGATACACCCTGCAATAGTCAAAGAAAAGGAAAGTCAATGTCTGTGTATATACATTACTCTTTACTGAGAAACTATGAAGATGCAAGGTAAAATCTGTATCAAAGCAATAATCTGAACAAAATGTCTCCTTGTCACAAGATGTGTAACAAGGGGGCACTTTAGAAGCCCCCTTTCTAGTGTTCACAACTGCATTAGGCAATGCTTGATCTTCATGCTGATATAAAAAATATACAAATAAGCAAAGTGATTAATTAATGAATCCACTTTTCCTCACATATTCACAACATTGCATCCTAATTTTAGATTTTCTGATATTCCTGCTCAGGTTTTGTTTATGTTTATATCAGACTTATTGTTAAATATGTAGCAAAATAATAAATTTAACTTGCAATTAGGGTCTCTGTTCTCCTGTTAATTTCATTGAAGAGATACCTGGCTCAATGAAAATTTTAATTTTCGTGTTTCTCTATACCAATAGTGTTTGGCTTGAAAGCCTACCTGTATATTAATGAGGTCCGTCTCTGCATAGTGTTGTAGCATGTGTTTGTCCTTGTACGTGCAGGTTGGGTTCTCGGGCTCTGCATAAATTCTTGACGAATCGGAAGCCGCATCCAAGTCATCGTCACTGTCCACCATCATGTTGTCGATGACGTGGTACTGGGGCTCGTCATGTGGATGCGAGATCTGGTAGGTGGGGTTGGACCGCCGGCTCGGCACCACCATGGTCGTCACGCCGATGCCCACGCCCCCCACCCCCATCCCGCCGACCGGTACCCCCGTGGCTGGCAGGGTGGAGCAGTTGTTGATGGTCGCCCCGCCCCCGTTGCAGTTGGCCTCGAAGGCGAGGGTGGGAAGGCGGTGCTTGAGCTTGATGTACTTGCGGCGGTAGAGGAAGAGGAGGAGAGCGAAGACCAGCACTAGGAGGAGGAGGATGGTCACTACTACGCTGATCACCGTGCCGATGGGAGACCCACTGCTGGGGGTGTTGGGCACACCGACTGGTATGGGAGTAAACAAATATCGGGGATATGGTAAATATGATGAACATGTATGAAACAGCTGCCACAATATCTGCATACATCCAACTGTGAGGGGAGGGGAATAAACAATATAATACAATACTAAACAAAATAAATGATATCGCCATGGTAACAATATGTGAAAAAGCTGCCACGATATCTGTATGAATCTGCTGAGTATGTTGGGTAACCCTAACTGGGAATGGAGAGGAGAGGGGAGTACAAAATCTATTGCCATGGCAACAAGGATGTGTGACAATTCCCCCATCAAATATGAATGAACTGTCAAGAGTAGATGATTAGAGGAAGTGAAAAGGGTGAGAAGGAGAGAAAGCACAAAGCAGGATGAGGAACTTACAGAGAGAGAGCAGAACATGAGAGAGGAAGAGGAGTGAAATAACAGGGCAGAAGCGTGGGAACAATCATTTATGATTAGTAACCACAAAACCTTTAACGTTGTCAATAGTAAATAAGATGGAGAGAAAGAGAGGGGAAGGAGAGAAAGAGGGAGGAAAGAGATAAAGAGGGAGGAAGGAGAGAAAGCACAAAGCAGGGTGAGGAAGTTACAGAGAGAGATCAGAACATGAGAGAGGAAGAGGAGTGAAATATTAGCGGAGAAGTGTGGGAACAATCATTTATGATTAGTTACCACAATACCTTTAACATTGTCAATAGTAAATAAGATGGAGAGAAAGAGAGGGGAAGGAGAGAAAGAGGGAGGAAAGAGATAAAGAGGGAGGAAGGATAGAAAGCACAAAGCAGGATGAGGAAGTTACAGAGAGAGATCAGAACATGAGAGAGGAAGAGGAGTGAAATATTAGCGGAGAAGTGTGGGAACAATCATTTATGATTAGTTACCACAAAACAAAGTTGTCAATAGTAAATAAGATGGAGAGAAAGAGGGAGAAAGGAGAGAAAGAGGGAGGAAAATGGGAGGATGGAGAGAAAGCACAAATGAGGATGGGGAAGTTACAGAGAGAGAAAGAGGTGTGAAAAAATAGTGCAGAAGCGTGGGAACAATCATTTATGATTAGTTTCCACAAAACCTTTTAAGTTGTCAATAGTAAATAAGATGGAGAGAAAGAGGAAGGAAAGAGGGAAAGAGGAAGGAAGGAGAGAAAGCACAAAGGATGACTATAATTTGTTCTTCTTACCAGGATTCTTCTTCTTGGTTGAGCTGATGAGATTAGGGGTGTGTGTTCCATTGCCTGTGTTAGGGACATTAGGATCCCCGTCTGTTAATGACACGGTAGTCTGATCTGCAGGCCCTACACAGCCAAAAAACAATGGGATGAATCAAACATTGTTAAAAGAAACATCCTTTTTCACTTTAACCAAATGACAAATTATCATATGGAATTCACTACAGCTCAAAGGAATTGGCATAGGGAAAGGGAAGAAAGGAAAGGAACCACAGTTTTAAACAGCGGTATATTTTGTCCAGTTCTGTTCAGCATAAAACACGATGCTTTAGCCTAAAAAGCATCATGTTTCATGCTAAACTGGACAAAATATACCACGGTGTAAAACTGTGGCTCCTTCCCTTTCTTCCCTCTCCCTTTCCCTATGCCAATTCTTTTGAGCTGTAGTGTAGGTATTTCTGTATTTACATGTACAATATAAATGGTATATCAAAATATTGAGATACAACATGCAGTTTGAAATGAAAACAACAAACAAAAATAGTTTGCAGGGGTTGATGAAAGAATCAAAAGCAATTCATATTCACACAAAACTAAAATTAATTATTCAAAATGGGGAAGGAATGTTTTATCAGGCCATGAATAAAGCCATAATATATTATGGGTGCATCCACTTGAGGAAATGATGAGACATGATAATCCATGAATTTGCAGGATGAAAGTGTCACACATCAATCAAAGCCCACACATCTTTTCAGCCATCCACATGGACTACAAACACACACTATTTGGTTGTTGTTAGTAGGATCCACACTTCAAGTTTGAATACACCAAAGAAGCAGTTTGGCCAAAGTTTGAGGAAAGCAAGACATACAAAAAGAGGGTTTTTTTCATTAAATTGTATTAATCACCACCCCTTAAAGGGATACTACACCCTGGAGATAAGTTGGAGTCAATAAAATAATGAAAGAAACATATTAGTGAAGGCTTCATGAAAATCCAAAGGGTGAGAAAGTTATGATCTTTTGATTTTTTTTTTCGATTTTGTGACGTCTATCTCTGTTTTTGATGAAGGATGTTTTTTTCATATTTAAATGATCATAACTTTCTTATCCTTTGACAGATTTTTGTTTAATATTCACTGGTACTGTACGTTTCCTTCATGTTTCTGCTTGTATCAAAACCAACTTATCTTCAGGGTGAACTATCCCTCTCATTCTACAAGTGTGTTCATTAGGAAGCAATGTGACTCTTGTTTACTCCACCCTGGCAGAGTACAAAGTTACTCCCTAGCACTTTCACTAAAATCTAGCCCAATAGGCCTTATGGTGGACTACTCATGAATATTAAGGAGTGAGATTGAATGATACATCAAGGTATTTGTTTCCATGCTATCATGTCTTGATCCGTGAACTAGAAATAGCTTACTTGGTAATGTTGCTTTCCAGTAAGCAGTAGATTGCAGGTTCAAATCCTTCTGGTTCCAATATGTTTATCCGACTTGTTTTTCATTCATTTACAGGATGGAGCACACTATCCCTACTACTACTGCTACTACTGAATGGATGCCTAAAATTTCTTTCCAAACTTGACTACAATTTATATAGCCCTAGGTAAATGGTGAAGTAGCCTACTGCTGCAAGGAGGTGAGAAGCTGTGAGCACATGTGAATATTCCTTTACACTGCCTATTGGAAGTAGAAAAAAGCCAGTGAAATGCATTGCATGCAAAAATTCAACCCATTGACTTGTAGATTATCTTATTCACATAAGACTTTTTCATACCACTTTTGTTTAGTTCATCATAAAATTGTTTCATACATTTTTCTTCAAAACTTCAGCTAATTTGCTTGACTCAGATTTTTGGTCAGATTAAATGATTCTTACAGATTCATGTCCCCTTTTTGATATGCTCATACAATTTTTTTTGCAGCAGGTACTATATACACACAAAATCCATACAGCAGCATTTCTTGCCTAGCACCAAAATGGTTAAAGCCCCGCTATGTCCATGTACACGGTCTCTGAACACATGTCACAACATATGTCGCTGTTTACGCTTAGTTCACTTCCCAGAGTGCAGTGGTCATGTCGACAAGTTCACCCCAAACACGCTCAAGAAACGCAACATACTTGAGGGAAACTTTTTCAAGGTCGGTTAGCTGCACACAGAGTAGATTGAGCCGAATGACTGCATCGTGGGTAATATATCAGACAGAAAGAGACACGTGTATTAGCATTCTACCGACAGACTGGGATATTAGAGATGAGCAGGCTAGATTGGAAACATGCACTTCAGGGTTCAATGAATCTTTTCTGCGATGATGATGCCGGTGATGATGATTGGAAGTGGCAGGGCTAGCTACCAGGGAATGGAAATTCAAAATATGCTAATGGGAAAAAAATGTGCACATGCATTACATGTACAAGCCTAAGGTGAGAAAATGGTGATACAAGCAAGCTGGTGGTGGGGTTTCATTATTTGTTAAGTCAAAGCATTGGTGTACAGACATTTTAATGTGACGAAGAAAACTTCATGGACCATAATGTGAATAGGAATGAAAGAAAAATAGAGATAACAATAATATTAATTGTATGAATGACATGATCATATTGTCATGAGAAAGTGGAAGGAATGAAAAAGAAGGAGAAAAAACTCCAAATATTTAGAGATAAGGTAGAGTGAGTGAGAGAATAAGAATAAGAGTGAGAGAGACAACAAAACAGAGATTAAGAGTGAGAGAGACAACAAAACAGAGATACAGAGAGACGGAGAGAGAGGGAGAGAGAGAGAGAGAGAGAGAGAGAGAGAGAGAGGGAGAGAAAGAGAGAGGGAGAGAGAGAGAGAGATACAGAGTGGCACAGACAGTGAGAGAAGGAGAGAGAGAGAAGGAGACACAGAGAAAGAGGAAGAGAGAGAAAGTGTGAAAGAAAACAAGAACAAAATTAATAGAAGAAAAGATGAAGAGGAACAATGAGTATAAAACTGGAAGCTAAAACAAAGAGAATAGGAAAGCATGAGTCAAACAAAATTGACAAAAGGAGTCCCAAGCAAAATTTCACACAAGCTGTGACGAGATGTAATGATAAAACTGCTAATTTCAAGTGTAAAAATGGAAGGAATATGAAAAGCAAAGAGAAAATGCATGAGCAATAAAAAAAACATGCAGAAATAGAATTGGATCTCTATAGTAACAAAGGCATATGCTAGAGACATGGTGAACATAATATCCACTTGTAAGAACGATACGAGAGAGAAGAACTAATAACAAATAACAAAAGAAAAGGAAAAATTAAATGAGAAACAGAAGGGGGAATTGTATATACTGCAAAAGCCACATCCACTAATATCGGAGCGAATGTAATACAATGAATATTTTTTTTACTGTTATACAAATGCAAGCACTACATTCATCATGCCAGTTAGCGAGAGGTATTGAGAGGTATCAATGGCCGTCTACATACGTCATCATGCAGTCGCATGCAGACTAGCGGCCGACACACCAATTCATGAGTAGCCAAACAACAAATCACCAGCACGGTTGGTTGGGTAACGAACGACTACAAGAGCAATTAATTAAGCGAATGCACAAACCTGTGGACGGCGGGCCCACTACGGGAGGGTCATATGGACTGGTACTAGTGTCATAGCTCTCACGTTTGTCCTCTGTGTAAAGTTAAAGGCAAGTCAACATAGCAAAAGATCTAAGATAGAGGTAGCAGTAGTAGTACTAGTAGTAGTAGCAGCAGGAGAAGGGTAGCCACGAAGGAAATGCACAGTCAAATTTGTATACCTAAAAATGCACTATGCTCACAAAAAAAATGGCTCACTCAAAAGTGCACAATTTTATTTTGGGGCTCATACATTTATATTTTCGTGTAAATAGACTTTTTGAAATGGTCTTATTGTAATCAAGTTCACAAGCTATTACAGGCTCATATTTATAATCTGGTGTTTAAAAACAACCTTCAGTCATACAAACTTATGTCACTTTTGCACCATGATTTTGATGAGCCAAATATCCTTGACAATGAAAACATAAGATTTATCCATGCATATTTTGCCATAAATCACATACATTGATGTATTTTATAACTTAAAAGAAAAATTGATGTACTATCTGCAATGTATACTTTCTCAATTTTTGTTAAATATATAAATGTGAGCATTCTGAATAATCTTACTGTGCAATTGAAGGCTGTACATGTACGTACATTGTACGTACATGTAGTCTGCATTCATTCAAAGCTATGCGATTGCAAGGTAGTGCAAGTGGCGTGTGATGTGCACTTCAACGTGACTACCGCATCATCCATTTCATTATCACTACAAATATATATGTCAACAATCACAAAATGCAAGTAAAAATAGCTATTCACATTCAAATTCTCAGATAAAGGCTATTCACAGAAACATACTTGTTGTACTGTTTATAATGGTGATCAGAACATAGGAACATGCATATAAATACAGATAAATACTGAGTATGAACAGGCAGACAAGATCATTCCTATAGTGTGAAAGTCACTGATGCAATTCAGTCGTCCCATGCTAATGGAGTCCCTGCCCTGTGTAGTTGTGAGTCATCTGGTATCATTTATTCATACATGTACGCGACATCAAAATGATGCAGAGCAACGATTCTATCAAAATGCAAAAGTACTAGCTGAATATAAATGTCTACAACCACATTTTTTTTTTCTTTTACTCTCAATACAGCCCCAATACTGTAAGAGTGGTACAAGGATATGTTTTTTGCAAATGCATCAAAAAACTCTGCAATCATAATCAGTGTTTGGTTTGGGTGTGTTCAATGTTTGTATTATCATCCAGTTTATCATACCATAGAGTATACATGATGCTATAAAAGGGAAATGGTTCTCTCTTATGTTCATAGGTGGTATATTTTACACCTACAATAATTAGTTATGATAACATGTATACATGTACATGTGCTTCCTATTAACTCATTGTAACATAAAACTTTATAGAGCTAATCAGAAAAAAAATCTTCATCTCTACATAAAATATCAAGTTACCTCTTGAGTATAAGGGAATATACATTTTAATTATTGATTGCTATATATCATTTAAGGTAAATAATAAAGTTATGTGTTAATGGTAATACTCAACAGAAAGCAGAGCAGAACATGGAACATTAATAGCAAAAACAATAACGTTAGAATTATCAAAACATGTAACTTAAGGGATCCAGTATTTGATAAGAAACTGCCAAAGGACCCAAATAAAATTTTACAAATTCCTGGGGGTTGCTTTTCTCAAGTCTGACGTTACGAGGCAGACACACTGAATCGTGCTAGGCATAATACCACATGAGAAAACAAGTAAAGCTTTGAAAGAGGCTTAATTTCCCATCTTTCATTGCTCCCAATTTATGATTCCATTTGAACCCCATTTGGTGCAACTCCCCAATTCTCCTTGCAACCCCCCATCCCCAATTCTCCTTGCAACCCCCCATCCCTAATTCTGCTTGCAACCCCCACCCCCAATTCTTCTTGCAACCCCCACCCATAATTCTCCTTGCAACCCCCATCCCTAATTCTCCTTGCCACCCCACCCCCAATTCTCCTTGCCACCCCACCTCCAATTCTCCTTGCAACCCCCACCCCCAACTCTACTCGGTGAGCTGTAAGGTGACATACCTGACTGGAAGGAGACCTCGCTAATCAGGATCCAACGGCCGCGGTGGTACAGCCGCACCTTCAGCCACTGCGCCACGCGGTTCTCCAGCGGCACCGTGATCCAGCGTGCGTCCTGGTGGTCACTGTCGGCCCGGATCGTCTGGTAGACCGTGCGGGGCGAGTAGTGGCCCTTACGGGTGCTAAACATGACCTCCACCGCTTCGAAGATCTCCACGTTGTTGGTGAAGTAGTTGTTGACATGGAAACCCAGGCTGGTGAAGTTGCGGACCGAGTCAAACTCAAAGGTGATCTCTGGGTTGTGGGTGCTGGCGTTCCGCCACCCAATCCACTCATACCTACGGGTCAGAACCACACAAAGGAGTAGCGTTATTATTGTTGATTGTTTCATCCTCTGAATTTTAATGGAAAAATTTAATTGAAAACTGATCTTATCAGTAGATCATCATAATCAATTGATTACTGTGTAAGGATTCAATAAAAGTCAACATTCATGTTTCCTTGTGGAAGAAAGCCAACCTATAGTGTGGATTGCTATTCTCAAGCCTCTCTCGTGCCTCCTGCACTTCTATCCCCTCAACAAAACACACTCTGAATGATGGGACAACACCTACCCTGCTGGTACATTGTAGGGGCTGTATCACATCCCATCCCTCCCCTCCCTCCCCCTCCCCTTCCCCACACCCATCCCTACCCCCACCTACCCAGGTGGCACATTATAGGGGCTGAGGCGGTAGTCGCTATGTCACATCCCATCCCTCCCCTCCCTTCCCCTCCCCCTCCCCACACCCATCCCTACCCAGGTGGCACATTATAGGGGCTGAGGTGGCAGTCGCTATGTCACATCCCATCCCTCCCCTCCCTTCCCCTCCCCCTCCCCACACCCATTTCTACCCAGGTGGCACATTATAGGGGCTGAGGCGGTAGTCGCTATGTCACATCCCATCCCTCCCCTCCCTTCCCCTCCCCCTCCCCACACCCATCCCTACCCCCACCTACCCAGGTGGCACATTATAGGGGCTGAGGTGGTAGTCGCTATGTCACATCCCATCCCTCCCCTCCCTTCCCCTCCCCCTCCCCACTCCCATCCCTACCCCCACCTACCCAGGTGGCACATTGTAGGGGCTGAGGCGGTAGTTGCTATGTCCCATCATGCCGTCTGTCAGCTGCCCCAAGCCGTTCATCCTCATCCCCTCAAACGTGTAGCCGTCATACGAATCGTCCTCAAAGACGTAGTCCCCTCTCGTGTCACCGACCGGCAACGAGTATGACTTCAGGTGGTCTGTGGGCGAGAAGACGAAATAAACGGGACTATGTTAACACCTTAATGATCCCATGTAGAATAGGGTGCAAAAATGTATGAGTGGCAGGTCATGTGATAATAACATAAATTGTCATCCAACATATTGGGACAAATCATAACAAAAACATTTAAGTTGAACATCTAACATGCTATTAATGTATATGCCCATATGTCATTATATTTCAGAGTTACCAACATTGAAATTCAACAATCAGGAAGATTTGGGGAAATTTCATCAGAAATCAGGGCAATGTCTATAAAATGCATAGAACCTAATGACAATAATCTTTCAATAATGAGGGAGATTGGTTGATGTGATGAAATCCAATTCAGTAATATTGGTTCAGTAATATCGGTCTATTCTCAGGGAGTCTCCTGCAAAATCAGGGAGACTTGGCAGCTCTGATATTTATGTTGATGATACTACATGAAGATGAAATACCATGGCCAGTTATACATCATTATTTGTGTTGGTAAGTAATTATTCCCTGAAAAAAAAACTCTACCAGAATCTGGATGGAACATCTGGCTATTATAATGACTGAGCAGGCAGCGAGAGTGTTTACACTTGTAACCATGCACAAATCCTTGATCTACAGTAGGGCAGCCTGTTAGGACGTCATGCATGATGTATATCATAAATAACACAACATACATCCCATCACATCTTCACTTTTGGAAAATAAAGATAGAAATGACGTGATGTAAATTCACTTGCAGTACACATACAATATGTAGGCATAGCACTGAAGGACCATCCAGCATTTTATGTACCCATCCATATTCCTCACAGATCTACAGCCTACAGAACTAACAGGTTTCTGAGGCGAGGCAATAAATTATGAGACTATTGAGGGGAAGGGAACCCCCTCACTATATACACATTTGCCATTTCTCAAATAATGCATATTTCTTGGTGATTTAGAGCCTGACACCAGGGGATGATAATTCCCAGGCCATTACAGTCACTGGTCCGCTGAGCATAGTCTCTGCATTCAGACCCTTGTTTGTACATTAGGAGCCCTTGGTTTTAAGACAGGGTGTCGTCCCTTATGCCCACTGAAAATGGAAGAAGATACTGCATCAGAAGTTCCCACCCAATAATAGAACTGAAATCAAGGACAACATGAATGTACACAAAGGTCAGTGGGTTTCAAACGTAAACAAGGATAGTTTTCCAGCTTCCCTGAAAATGTTTGTGAAGCTATGACTGTGAGACATCTTACATGTTATCGCTAGGTTACACTGCTGCTTCCTGGTGAGTTCCATGACATTTGCAAATGGGACACTCATGTCTATAAAGGAGAATGTCATCTATCCTAGTTTTTAGGCTGTGGAGTGCACATACACAACATACTCTGTTAACAAAGACACCACTGACCCACTTGCTGGTCGCTAATAAAGCCTAACATTTGCTTCTGGGCTATTATTGGGCACTTCTTTACCAAACTATTCACTATTGGGGTCTACCTCCACTGGACTTAATAGCATTCTCAATTTCATCTACAGCTCCTTGAGAAAAAAAAAGGAAAATCTTTAATGACTAGTCTTGGAGTACTAGACTCTATGTTCCAGTTTGGATTGGAAATTGAAACCTGGATGGATGAAACCCTGATAATAATGCATACAAAATCTTTAATGACTAGCCCCCTGAGCTGGCGCTTTAAATTCAAGAAAGATGACTGCTAGTCTGGGGTATTGCATTGTTCATGCATGGTGCGAAAGAACAATTACAAGAACATACAGTACAGTCAATGTGGACTATTGTTGCCCATATAAATCAAACTGAACCTCAATTTTACATTGTATTTTTCCTAAATTGCACATGTACGAGAACTGAGAGTCCATTTATACTTTGCAACTTTTGCATTGTGTGTTTTCTGATCAGCAAAAAGCATCAATATGACTATGACATTTTGATCACCATACCTAGACAAGGGAACAGTGAGTACACAATATATATTTCCCTCCTGCTTTTGAGATCCACAGTACATAAATGTACTTGTGTATGGAGTGCGGTCACCGTGGCGACGGAAGTTTATGACAGTGACACACTATGTAGTAAAATGAGATACGCAATACTCCTGATGGAACATCTACAGTACTTTAATGGGTAAACTGTTTGGAGTAATGGCTTCATTCGTTCATTTATGGTTTTATTCAGTATCCTCACCATCAATATCCTCACCATGTTTTGTTTTCCACCAAACATGCTCTTTACATACCAGCAACAGCAAGTCTACTTTAAAACCTGATTCAGCCTGGTGGACAATATTATCTCTCAACCATCCATCTCTGTGAAATGATATCATGAAAGCTCCAAATACATAGATTGCATGAAGATCTCTCTCTCCCTCTCTCTCTCTCTCTCTCTCTCTCTCTCTCTCTCTCTCTGTCTCTCTGTCTCTCTGGAAATTGTGCGCAATTTGCTTGTTCTTTAGATGGGGGTGAAGTTTAATGCACCTGCTCCATCTCCATTTCAATAATATAGCCTTCTCTTTCTCAGTGAGCTATCAGTTTAATATACAGCCTAGTTGTGGTCAGAAGATGCAATAAAAGTATCCTGCCAAAAGTGAAATATTTAGAGATGGGGTGGAGTGAGTGATAGGCAGTCAAGCAGAAAATGAGAGAGAGAGAGAGAGAGAGAGAGAGAGAGAGAGGGGGGAGGGCAAAAGAGAGAGAGTGAGAGAGTGAGAGGGAGAGAGAGAGAGAGAGAGAGAGAGAGAGAGAGAGAGAAAAAGAGACAGAGAGAAAGAGGGAAAGAGAAAGAGAGAAAAAGACAGAGAGAGAGAGAATGAAAAAGAACAAGAGATAAGTGGGGAGGGAGAATTAAAGAGAACAAAAAGATGAGGGAGGGGGAGAAAGAGGGTGAAAGAGAACAAGAGATGCAGGAAGGACAGAGAGAGAGAATGAAAGATAATTAGATTTAAAGAAGGAAGAGAGATAATATAAAAGAAAACAAGAGTTGAAGAAGGGGGAGAGCAGAAACATGATGGAAGGGAGCTACTCTGCATACAGAATACTTCGACCAATGATGTTTGCAAGCTTTCCTCCTCATAATAGTATGTATTTGAATGGTGTGTATGTTATGGGGGGGGGTGCACATGAACACATGTGTTTGCATGTGTTTGTACAAATATATGCTCCATAACTTTGGGATGCGGATGAAAGAGAGCCAAAAGAAAGCCGGCAAAAAAACACAATCTGAAAAATCGGAGCTGAAAAATATTCCACTTTCTCAGGGTCACGAAGGGTCAGCTTCATTTTCAGTCTCCTCAGAGATGAAATATTATCCCCATGTCATCTCTAGACATAACAGCGAGAAGCAGCCTTTTCTCCTGTAATACGTGACCGCAAATGGGGAAAACAGGTTGTACAAGAGCTTGCCAGGGTATTTTCTCAATACGCGCTTGAGTGATGAGGGTTGTCCTCTCTTGCATCTTGCCAAGACTCAGCCATCACCCTGTAGGCCACTTCAAAGACCATTTTTATTTTGATAGGAGCCAGACTGTTTGCCTCTGCTCATGAAGAGAAATCTCCTTGTAAAATATATTTTCAGTTGAGTTCTTTTGTGAACACAATCAAGTCCCCACTTTCCCACGATTTGACCTACTATTGATCTTGATACAAAACCTTGCTTATTGTATATACTTTATTTTCACCTATCCGGCAGTCAATTGTTATTTCCACACAGTATTAGATTGATTTTAATGGGAGTGTAGTGTACGTAACTATTAACAGTTAAAGGAACCCTTGATTCTGTGCAATAATTTGTTTAACTCTTCTTCTTTCTTGTCATCCTTATCTCATTATTCAGCACTGCCAAACAACTTTCACTATCATTGAGACTGAAGAGTGTTTAGCAAGTACAAACTTAAATTCACCTTCTCTGATGAAACTCCAATGGCCAGTATGCACATCCTCAATATCAAGAGACGTTTATCACAAAATCATCACATATGTAAAGGAGCTCACGCCAAGAAAAGTAAGCCTTCAAATGCAGTTTCAGTTGTTGGCAGAGCCTTATCCCTAAACACGCTGGATCTGGGTTAATATCGGTCCCTCATCAACCATACTGTGCACAAAGTGGCATCATTACTCAGGTTGCTAGGCAACAGAGACAGGCGGAGTGGGTCAGTCCATTATACATCTCTCCCGGCAAGTTTTCTAGGAGTTTTGTCTGTGCTCCTTAATAATTGCAGGAGATCACAAAAATGCACTTTTTTCTAACATGGAGTGATATCATAATGTAACCATGGAAACATGTCACATTCGTTATGCATATTACATACTCTACAGCACTATCACATCATAATACCAAATAAAGAAAGTTTCAGAACTATGAGATATGTGGTAGTAGAAGGTAATGATTACGGGCCATAACTACTATTTTGCTTTCATCTCTGGATGTGGATATTGCTCATAATTGTGAGAGGATTACCTTCTAGCATCGTGAATAAACAAGAAAGAGACTAACAATCATGGCACTCCATTGATTGCTGGGGGGTATTTCACCAAGCTATGAACGACTTTATGAACGACTTTACGAACGACTGGAATCCTTTCTTGTGCTAAATCACATTGTCAATTATTTTGATTCCCATCAGCTAAGTTCAAATCTGACGTTTAGAAATGAAAACTCTTCTGTTAACAAGTGTCTGAATACAAAAGTTATGATTTGTCAAATTTTATTAGGATTGTTGGAAATAAATTCCCAATATGTTAAAACAGGAACATATTGCATTTAGCACAAGAAGGAGTCACCAGGCGTTCATAAAGTTGTTTGTAGCTTACGAACAGCTTAGTGGAACACCCCCAGGTCCCACAGTCCTTTCCACTACTATTCTTTACTTTTAAAAACTGCATCCCATCTGATTGAGCTTAAAGGGAAAGTCCACCCTGAAGTTAAGTTGTCTTAATAGAAGTGGAAACATGAAATAAACATGTTAGTGACGGTTTGACAAACATCAGTCAAAGGATAAGAAAGATATGATGTTTTGAAGTTTTGATTTTGTGACATCACGTGTGAGGTGCTCTCCCATATTGTCATGTGCTGTATGATTCCATAAATTGCTCTTTTTCTGGTTTTGATGAAGGAATCAATCTTTTTCATAGAGGTATGTATGTAAAAATATGTCTCATTATATATAGAATGCACAGGTAAAATTGGAGAGCATCTCTCTTACGTGACGTCAGAAAATCAAAACTTTAAAAAAATCACAACTTCCTTATCTTTTGACAGATTTCAATCAAACCTTCATTAATAATGTTACTTTCATGTTTCTGTCAGTATGCATGGACCCCGGACTCACCCAGCCACTTGCAGCCATAGAATTCTATCCTCATGCACACAGGGGTTGTAATCTCCACCACAGGCACCACACGGACAACCTGGGCGATGATCGGCGGGCTGATGTGAACGGTCACCTGCGTGTTGGTGTCACGATTCCCAGCAAAAATCTGAAGTAGGAGAGGGAGAGAGGGAGGAGAAGGCAAAGGAGAAAAAACAAACAAAATGTAACCAGCAAATTCAGCTATTTAAATGAATAATATATCAATACACCAATTAGATTAATAAATTGAAGTATAATATAGGCCTATACCAATATATCAACAAGAGAATACAAAAAAAATTAAGAAGTACAGAAATATGTATACAAAAATAAACATGAATAAAATAAAAAAATGAGCTCACCTCCTCGCCTTCTCGCTGCTGGAAACGGACCCAAGACCGACCACCGTCCCGGGAGAACTCCAGCCGGAAGTTGCTGGTGTACTCGTTGCCGAAGGTGTCGTCCCAGCGCCCCTGGATGGCCACTGCCACCACCACCGTCAGGTTAATGAAGTCCACCTGCAGGTACTCGTAGCGCCCGCTGGACTCCGGCTCCGCGTTGACGGGGCACCAGGCCCCTGCTCCTTGGTTTAGATGGAGTCTGGAGGATGGGGGGAGTTTAGGAGATTAATATGCGGGGCCTACAAGTCAAACGTAGGCACTCATCTATATAAAGAGTTGCGATTAACCTGAAACGATCGCAAGTCTAATCCCCTATCCCTAATGTCCAGAGTTAGGATTGATATCAAGTTGTGATGAATTGCAAATCTTAATTTTTTAATTTTTTGATAGTGAATTGTAAGTGTCAATCATTTTATCTTTGCCTGAAGGCGGTTCTGTTTCTTTCTCTCTTTTGCCCTCTTTTTTATATGCACTGAAACTTAACTGTAAAATTACACTATATAAGAACAGACTATTCTTATCACTATTATTAATAAGACAGGTCCTTGAAGTAATGCTATGAACACTCTGATCCATGCTGTGGCCTGTGCATTATGATCCTTGTGATGAAACAATTGTGCAGGGGCTCTTTCTCTACATTTTCTTGATGAGAGAGAGAGGGGGAATTTATTTGTGGGGGCCACTGTCCAAGCCTGATATCCTGAAATGAACACCCTGAACCATGCTATCCAAATGAAAAAAATCAGTGATTAAAGCTCTTTTGTTGTTTACAGGAGCTTTGGGGGGAATTATACTTGTTGTTCTCGTTGCCTGGAAGACGGGTTGCAAAGCAGCAAAAGAGCTCTCTATTAGCAAAGTATTATCAGGTACTTTTTTCTTGAGGACCTAAAGATCACTAGGATTATTTTGTTGTACACAAAAAAGTGTGGCAAAAAAAAATAATAAAGGTAATTATAAAGGTATAAAGGTAATAAATAATATGGGTGCCATGTCCTTTATCTTGGGCTTTAAAGGATTATTATCATTATCTGAACATTACAAAATATCCACAATTCTGAATACAGGGGTACTTTAAAATACAAGATTTACACTTACATGTATATGTGGTGGTCATATATGTATGGGTAACATTATCTCGTGATGTGACTTGAATTAGCTAAATTTTACTATGTAAAACAAATATTGCACACATGTGTAAGGTGCTCTAAAATACATCAATGCCCCCCCCAAAAAATCTGGATTTTGCTTCCCCTTTTAAACCGCCCCTAAACATCATGTATTATTCTATTTAGGGTAACATAGATAAGCCGAGATTGCAAGACTTGTCATGCTATATTTCCTTCCCGTCTCGCTAATCCTTCCTCTCTAGGCCACTGTCAGGGGAGAAGCTTGCCAGAGCTTGCGACAGCTCCTCAAACATGTGGTTAATAACTTCGCAAACCCATCACAGCGAATCTAAAATCCACTCCGCTCCTTTGCAGTCTATAAACTGCGTCCCGTTTTGACAAACGAATTAGGACTCATTCAGAAAGCCATCGCCTATCCCGGATTCTAGTCTGTGCAATGCATTATAATTCATTGGCATTCCGGGGGATTGTCAGGATATTATTGATTCAATCACCAGAGTCATAAACGCCGCTGATTGAGGGGTGAATTATGGGTAATTATGGGGCTCTTTAATGGGTCGATTAAGCTGGGGGCTATGGAAACAATGATGGCTTCTACATACATGTAAGCCAGAGCTGAAATGATCATGTCAGAATCCTGTCCAATATTATAATAAGCCATTTGTGTGATGTATCCAAATAGCTTTCCTCCCAACAGCCTAATAATTTGACCCGTCTCAGGTAAATAAGTTTCAATGGATGGAATGCACTATACATTTCAATTTAAAATTTCATTTCACAGTGCATGTAAGTGAAGAAAAAAGACATATTTCCTTTACATATATAATGTGTATATTCTTTAGCAGTAACACAATTGAAGGAGGGAAGGAACATATAAAATACAATTTGAGTAAAGATATAAATATCAACTCTTAAAGTAATCAATAAAAAATCGAAAAAAGAATGAACACAATATCTTTATATATAGAAGACTTACGCAAATAAAAAAAAAATATTCACCTTGCATTTTGCGGGCCAAACGATAGAGTGTTGTTTTGGTACACAGAGCTGGCAGAGAGTTGTTCGTCAGTGATTTCCTTGTCGTTCATGCCCAGTGGATAGCGACACGTATCTAAAATGAACAAGAAAACCAATCAGGAAAATTAATTAATTGGAATTAACAAGAAAATAAGCATAATGAGGAGAATTTGTCAATTCACCAAACTGAAAGATAAACCTGAAACTGGAATCACAAAATAAATAAGGAAGAAGTGACATATGATGAGCACAATCTAGGCTACACGTGACAGCACTGTGGACCCACATATTCTGAGCACACAGAACACAGGCATAAGCAAAATAATAGTGAGAAAAGTTAGACGGCCAATTGAAAGATTGCCCATCTGAACTAATCAATTTTGTCTTCTACTACATGTACATGTAGCAGTAGAACATGTATGTCATTCAGACAACATAACATCTTATTTCAAAGGGTGTAAACATTTGATACTCTTGTACACCCCAAAGGGCAAGAAAATAGGTCATCAAAATCTAGGCCATTTCCTCGAGGCATCTTGAAAGCAAACGCTTCTCTAAAAGCCCTGAACGTTGAAGCTGTAAACCCTCCTTCCTGGATCTGAGCGTAATCCAGTCGTAATCTCAAACACATGATTAATCGCCAATGATTAGATCAAGCACTCCACAGTTTGATGATGAGGTGTTTCCATCTCTCCCATTAATAACACCAAAACATGCCCATGCTCGGAAATATCCCCCAACTATACATCCTACATGTAATGTTTACATGACTAACCAACGAATGATGGCAAGCGTGACATACACACATTGCACAGGATAAAGTGTATTAAAATGTTAATTTTGCATGCAATGTATATTTTTTTTTATTTAAACTGCATCCATGGGAAAATCTTCTTGATGTGTCACATTGCAATTTGTTATATACATGTACATCACACTCAAGACATATGGATTTTATTGGTAGCATTATAAAGCTCAAATGACCCTTTGTTTCTTATTAGCAACTGCTATTTGTACCAAAGCTTCTTTAGGAGGTAGAACATTCTCTAATTCTAATAACAAAAACAACAAGTATAGGCAATACGCTGTGTTGTACTACAGCTCAAAGGAATTGGCAAAAGGAAAGGGAAAGGGAAGAAAGGGAAGGAGCCACAGTTTTAAAGAGTGGTATACTTTGTCCAGTTCAGCATGAAACACAATGCTTTAGCCTAAAAAGCATCATGTTTCATGCTGAACTGGACAAAACATACCGCGGTATAGAACTGCAGTTCCTTCCCTTTCTTCCCTTTCCCTTTCCCTTCCTTTGAGCTGTATTGTACATAATTGACATGGGACTCTCAACTGATGGTACAGAGGGGGCATATGACATGAAAAGCGCAATGACCTTGCAACATTCTTATGCCCTGTTGGACGTCACTACACTTCTGCAGGAGGAACATGATCTGAGTTTGACATGAGATGTTTTCCTCTGGTCTACATGATGGGTAAACAGGGCTTGTGTGAAACTCAATCTGTGGCTGTGTGCCTCCTGAGACTCTACTGATCATCTCTTCCTGTGCTGGACAAAATGTGTCTCTATGGGACTTGTATACATTGCTGCTGAAATGATATACATGTGGCATGTAAATATCTGGTCCATTTGAAGGGACATTTCTAATTGAAAATAAAAAGGTCAGAGTCTGGTACTCACAAGACTAGTCACTCATTCATTCTCTCAAGTTGCATCTTCATTAGCCCGATCAGACAAAATAGCGAGCTATTTTGCTGATCCGGGAACTAGCCTGAATTTGCAATCGCGTATTCATTAGCTCGAAACTCGGGATAAGTAAGCTCGAAACTCGGGATGCATAAATTATCCCGAGTTTCGCACATACCAGCAGTGTGCGACGGGAATAGGCGACGACCACATGGCTTCGGTTGTGAGCTCGCATTCACGCACGTATAAAACCTATTACGTGAACGATGCCTCGTGGGCGCTGATGCATGCCGGGATCGAGAAATTTTCAGGCTAATGAAGACGCTCCGAGCTAGCTCAAGCTTGTTCGTGAACTAGCTCGAGCTAGCTCCATCTTGCCTGATCTGGCTAATAAAGACGCAAATAGCTAGCTATTTTGTGATCTGGCTAGGTAACCCGATCAAAACAAGCTCGCTATTTCACCCACATTGGGCTAATGAAGACGCACCTTTCTATTCTCCGTCAGTTCCCATGACGGAGAAGTAATTGAGAAAGATACTATTTTTATTCCATCTTGTAGTTAAAATGCCTAACAACCTGGACGCCAGACTATGTTCAAGGAAGCTCGTGAGAGGGGATGAGGAGGAGGTAAGAGGGAAATCGTCTAAAATTTAAATTCATTAGTTACTCCAACAATCTATTGCTACAAGCTACATAATAACTCCTTGATATTGATTGGTTAAGAGCAGACTCACTATACAATGTACCATGTGTGTTTGCTACCAAGCTACAGTACCATACACATACATAATGCCCTGCATGATTCATGTCATCTCATTATGTCTTTGAACTACATGTAGATAACTCATTTATACATTTCATAATTTATGAGGAATGCTGCTTCTGGCTAGTCAGAGAGTGGCTATAACACGCCCATTGAGCTCCTTCAGTCCTACCCTCTTCCTCCGGATCCTATAATTGACAGAAAGGAAGAGGGTAGGCCTATACACATCATGTATATCAGAGTAAATCACATGGGGGTTCAAGGTGATTTAGCCCCCTGAAAGGAAATGAAGAGCCCCCCCCCCCCCTTAAAAAAAGCCCCTGTCAATCATTTTCGTATACATAGGATATAATGCAAAAGTGTTATTCACGGTGTTTATTTCATGACATCATGCAGGCTTCAAAAATAGCCCCCACAAAAAACTTTTTGCCTGTTGCTTGGGATTTGTGACTTGATATTGATAGACTGAAAAGTCTAGAGTCTTGAACCCAGACTAGAAAGAATAAAATGTGTACATAATGTCACTACACTACACTATGCATGCATAGTGCAAATTCTTATGCAATCCTTTCTGATGTGAAGTGCTACATGTATAAAAATGCCAAGGGGAGAACAAGGAACAAAGCAATTCTAGATTTGAGCACAACAGACCTCGCCAGATAAAATTGTCCAAGGAGGAAATGCAATCTCGTGGGGGAGAACGAGGAACAGAAGCGAAGAAGAAGTGATCTCCAGGAAGACACAGATCACTTGGAAGCTGATGAGGTGTGGAAGGTTGTGACTAGCCAGTAAACATGCAAGGGGCCCTCACATTTAAGGTTGTTGTCAAATAGCATGCAGCATGTATTTTCAGTGAATTAGACCAATGATAGAACTGTGTGCTATCAAATATGCTTACATGTAATGTAAGAAAAGTATGTACTTTTACTGTAGGTCAGTACAGGTACAGTAAATACAAATAAACACTTGTTTACTGCAATACTACTGTATACATGTTACGTGCATACTTGTTCTGAAAAAGTTACCGATTAGAATCCTCAAGCTTTACAGTTAGCCTGACATAGCAACAACAAATGCATGCAAAGAGTATGCTTGTCTTCCTCATAAAAACACAAATCTGTGCTAAAAGTGTTAACTTGATGGTAAACTGGTCTATTTGCTAGGGTTATGTTCTTTGCTTTGTAGTTCTTCGGGTGGAGATGGGAGGGGGAGGGGGGAGGGGGAGGGGAGGGATTGCAGATATTCAATTGTGCGACTTTAATCTCCTTTCCCAAAGCATCCTAATTTGGTCCTCTGACAACTTCATGTATATCATGTATCGTAGGCACATTTTCATCACATTACATGACCTCTGGTTCTACAAAACAACAGTCATGGTACTTGACATTCACGCTAGTGCTCAAGGTCAGACGATACAGCACAACATACATACAGGGTGACAAATCAAGTGATTTGAGGGACACTTACACATTCTGTTTTACTGCGTCAAACCAAGAATGCATGAAGCAAGTCACATGTACACCCTTGCTCAAATTTGATTAGAAACACCTCAAATAAATGTTCACATGAGCTCACCACTTCAGGCTGAGTTACTACGGAAACCACTACAACATAAGCATAACAAATTGAGGCCTTCAAAATGCAACACAACTAAACAACACTTCGACCTTTAACACCCTGTCTTTAAAAGGGTCCCGATACTAAAGATGATACTAAAAGACAGGACCTGAAGACTGGCTAAAAACATCTTGTTTACGTTAATTTCAAAACGAAGTGACAAAAGCTTTCAAGTCTGTCCATCAATCCACACATGTCATCGAGGGGCATCTTTAGGGAGCACATTATTCTCACTCAGTCTCTCCACTCTCGCATACCGCCATGTCAGCCCTGGAGGACAGTCCCCATGGCTTGAGTCTTCAGGGCTCAAAACAGCGCCCGGTTTCATACAGCCTGGACCAGTACCAAATGGGCCCGGTTTCATATAACCTGGACCAGTACCAAATGGGCCCGGTTTCATAACCCGTAACCTGGACCAATACCAATACTAGCTAACACTCAGAGATGTCTCCCATTAACTTGGGTCTGCAGGGCTCAAAAAGCGCCCAGTTTCATACAGTTTGGACCAGTACCAAACAGGCCCGGTTTCACATAATCTGGTCTGAGACCAGCAGTACCAATATGGTGTATTTGGGAGATTTGGGAGGCCGGCTTTGGATCTGAAACCGAGAATGCGGGAAGTGGCCGACAAATATTTGGTGCTGGTAAAAAGGGTAAATCTACGAGTAGGCAAGCCATTCGCCCCAGTGTCTCAATCTACTCATGAATGTACTTCCCTGAAAACTTAGCAGCAGCTTTGGCACTACATATAGCTCACGGTCTGTGAAACCGACGCCGAGAGGGGGGATTTGTGGACCACATGTGCGCTGCGGGCACACCGAAACATCCCAGTAATTTCATGCGTGTTGATCCTCATGTCAGAAGCGGGACCCAGACACATGGAACATCCAGGCATTATCACGTTTTCTGGGCACATTCGGGCGAGCTAGGTGGTAGGCAATCTTAAAGGGAGACTGTGCCCAATCTGTTGGTGTGAAGGACATTATCATCCGAATGCTTAAACGATGTGATATTGATTTTTTCTTTCTTTCGGCGATTTTGATGCAGTACAGTGAACCCATCAAATAATCACTTCATTCTCTAAAACAACACAAAACAAAATGTTTTACCTTAACCCTAACTTTGTCTAATACTCACACTAAAAGTTCATAAACATTTTGCTGACTAGTTTGAATAAAGCTAACTACATCAGATATATGTTTCTATTCTTTAAACCTTTCTACTACAATATTGTTCACAAAAAAAGGCTTGCAAAGCAGGATTAATTGAATGACTCTTCAGTCACATCTTCCTCGAATCAAAGTTGAGCATTCAGGTTATGAAGTGATCAGTGTACCCCCTCTTGAACTTGTGCTTTTTAATGGAGCTCCATAACTCATCTGGGTTCGTGACCTTGCAATATCAAAGCCATGATGCTACCCCGGTACCTCAAACCTAATTCTTTGTTCCTTCCTCAGCCCCTTTGTACATCAAAATGCTTCTTAATCATTGATTTAAAAAAAGATGACGCAGGGTGAAAACTATGACAAAACATTACTTCACACAGTGACACTCAACTTTCCATGGAAACACCAATAACATAGAGCATGTACACGTTCAAACATTGTATGTATAGCATATCGGCAGAAAGTTACTTTGAAGTACATGCAGTATACAACATGGAATCCTTTAAGAGTTAGAGCCAGGTCTGTGATAAGGCATTGTAAGCCCGGTTTCGACAGCGAAAGGGTTAAACATTTCACGGCATGACTTTGCGAGTAACAATGTCCCCTATCCCATCTCCCTTCCCCTCTCTGTCAAAATAAACCAATTATCTGCCGCATTCTCAAAACCCAAGAGACTAGCATTATATTATGACAACATCATATAAACACAGTGATTTTGATGACTTTATTAGCATGGGTTTTCACGGTTCCCACCCTTTTGTTTTCACGCACGCTTCAGGTTACATTAACTGTAACATTAGCGGAGCAAGCTCGTCCCCTAATTGGATAAACTTGAGTCATGCTTATCGGCAAACTTGGCGGAAATTCAGAGTCACTTGTCCAAACTACCGATGCAACAAAACTTACAAAAGGCAAAATGACACAGAATTACTTGCTACCTCTTGTGCTGGACTCAATTCCCTGACAGAAAAGTGGAGATAAAAATACCCTATAACCAGTATTCATCACATCCTGTATATATGTGAGTTGTACACCTACGTACATGTTCTCATTGTGTTTACTTGCGCATTCATTGCTAAGCAAAAACATAAACCACAGGCTTATCATATAAGTAGTATGAAGCTTCTTCTCAATATGACTCAAGATATCAATATTTTGGATAAACACTGAGATTAATAACCAGTGCATTATAAACATTACATTTCAAGATTCAAAGTAAAGAGAACAGATAGTTTTGGTAGTAGTCTGACTAACCCTATAGAGGAATCTTTTCTTTAACTGTCACGGTGCTATAAGGGGTTGACATGCGTAACAAGTCACTGCGCCTTTCATGGCTTGGAACTGAGAGGGTTAAATAAGGTGGAACGGGGATGGGGGGGGGGGGGGGGTGCATCACGGTCACCACTTCCAGGGCTCTTGGCAGGGGGAAATTTCATCTTTTGTGGGGGCTTCTCTTCAAGCCTATAATGTCATGACACAAACATACTGAAGTGCCTCAGGTTTTTTTCACAGGGGCACTTTAATTTTTCACGGGGCTCTTTTTCTCTTTGTGTATATGTGTGTGTGTGTGTGTGTGTTGGAATGGGGGGGGGGGGGACTAAATTGGTCTGCTCCCTCCCCCAACACACACACAAACACAAAGGGAAACCAAATTCTCAGGGGCACTTTTGTTTTTCATGGGGACTCTTTTTCCTTTGTGTGTGTGGGAGGGGGGGGGGGGGCTACACTGTCCTGACCCCCCCCCCCCCTGTGTAATGTTTTAACTGTTCTGCATCCTTACCCTACCTTATTCATGAAAAGCTTCTCCCCCCCCCTCTCCCCATTCCAAACATGGCACAATTTCCTGTACATCCAATCACTAGTGTTGACACTAATTTAGGAGCCGATTCTTCCAACACCCTCCGAGATTGCGCGCCACAAGAGAGATGATTAGGCCTTCTTGAGTTACGAGAGCCAGAGAGAGCATCTTCCTGTTTGTCTTCCCTCTCTCACCACTTCCCCAGAATATCCATCGCCACCCCCCCCCCTCACAAAACAAAACAAAATGTACCCACCTGAGACCCTAAGCCCGTGGGTATACATGTATTTATGTGTCAATTCAGATTTGGCAATTCGATGAAGTAACAAGCTTATACACATTACATTTTATTTAACATGATCCCCTGCCAAATAAAACAAAACAAAACAGATAAATTACACACCCTAGACCTCAGTATGTGTGTATTTACATGTGTTAGGAGTCTACCGTGTATATGTGTCAATTTATAGAGTGCAACTTAACCCGTTCTTTACTAAGCCAGCATTTGCAGGCTGGCGTTTCTCCACTCAGATACCGAGCAGCGCGGATCCCGTGAAATCTGCTGTACGAACAGTACACAACATATGAACATGTTTGAGACTTAATCCTGTAGTAAATGTAAATATAAATTGCCAATATACAAGATGTATTTATCATGTTTAAGTCACATCATTTGTAAAACTATCAGTAAAACTATTCAAGAAGATTGTGAAAGGTCCTTTAAACTGAAACTGAGTTTGTTTCTTGCACATAACTTTATATCATTCCCAGTATATACAAAGGAGTCAAACAAAACAGAACAGTATGCAGGTTGAATATTTTATAGGTACAATCAAGGAGGATTCTTACTGCATGCAAGGTTGCAAACAATGTATTATATATACACAGAGGTCTAGCAGTAGAAAGACTGTGAGATGCATTGAAAGCCTGTGTCCTCCCACCTTGCCAGAGGTCCAGTGTGTCAGTAATTTATTGGCCTTGCTATATTTGGTATCAAAAGCCAGTGAAATCAGTTCCACACTGGCCTCCCTTCACTCACTCACCCCAGTTATTTGATAAATACCAGTTTTGACCTCGCGTGGGTCAAATTGCAGACTTAGGTATGCAAGCCAAATTGTATTTCACATTTTAGTGTTATTCAACTACATGGAGGACAACAATCTAGAAAGGGAGAAGGACAAAAGAGATAGAGGGTGAATGCTGGGATGAGAGGATATACATGTACACTACAGCTCAGAGGAATTGACACGGGTAAAGGGAAGGATCCGCAGTTTTAAACCGTGGTATATTTCATCCAGTTCAGCATGAAACACGATGCTTTAGCCTAAAAAGCATCATGTTTCATGCTGAACTGGACAAAATATTTGTGGGTCCTTCCCTCTCTTCCCTTTCCCTTTCCCTTGCCAATTCCTTTGAGCTGGAGTGTAGATAGATACATATAATGAAGAGATGGTGTTTCACTTTTCCTGAAAAGGGTCGTGAAGCAATAAATGTGAGATTTTACACATGTTACTGTTAGGGTAAACTGCTGATTACCCCCCCCCCCCCCAAGTTTCATGACCTTTGCAAATAAGCTACCCAGTCTATGTTAAAGATTGTCCGTCCCTTTTGCAAGCTTAAAATTTGAAATAGTCTATCACGATCGTAAATTGAAGAAAGGGTGATTCAAGACCATTTCTAAGAATATAGCATGTTCAAGCTTTCTGTATGTGGAAAAATTTCAGCCGTTAAATTTCAAACCGACTTTTTTCGTACTACGAAAAAAGTATTAGTCTTTGTTACAGCATCTATGTCGTTATCATGCACGTGTGAAATCCTAATTTTATGAGTAATTACCAAACTTTGGAGATGATTCCTTCTATAGAACATTTTTTGTTCATAATGCGTTTTATAATTTAATAAACAGATTAATCAATAAAGCAGATATTTCAACACAAACTGCTAAGAGCCTGAGGTAAAGACTAGTAATCAGACGTTGTTTACGTGCATTATTTGAATTTTACGCTATGTATCAGTTTCAAATTTTAAATATACAGCTTGCTAACACTTCTCTTTATATTTTGCCAATGTTCCGATGGTTTTGTGGTGATCTGAAAATGGGACGGGCTGTCTTTAACAATAACACTTTGTTTTCAGGCTAATTTTGGTCTAAACCTAAACAGGGTTTATGTCCTTGTCCTAACTGGTTTCATAAGGAAAGGCTGTTTCCTTCTGAACTGAACTGCTTTCTGTCAAAGTAGCAAAATTTGCTGAGGTTATTACTATCGTATCCCACTTGCAATGGCAAAAAATAACCTCCTAGTATTTCTGCTATCGGTTGTCTCAAATTACAATTATAACTCAAATTACAAATCTGAAATAATTCTTACTTCCATTGGAGGTTTCTTTCTCAAAAAAAAATAATATATTTTGTATTGAAACGAAGCAATTCTTACACACACTGAGGAACAACTAAAACGCCGGCAGTATTTGAAGCTCTTTAGGTTCAGTGAAAGTACTTAAATCTTCTTACCTTCTAGAATCTTTCTACACCAAAGTCATATTCAGGACACTCAAATGATGTATATTTTTTCTACTTGAAGCACTGTAATGCTGTATGGTTTAAACATCTTAATCAAAATTTACTCACCAGATGGTAGATCTTAAATATCACAATGAACCCCCTGGATCTCTTTAATCCAGGATTATGAAGGTTAGCCTAAGCCCTGCATTCATGCAAGACTCATTGCTGGGTATTCATTCATTGATTGCTAATAACCTACACAGCACGAGACAGAAAACTCAATTACAGGGAGATGTCCAGATGACAGGACATGTTATCCTATCTTGGGGGTTACACAGGGCATGCACCCACTGGAGTTAATCAGAAAGATTCAATCACCAGTCTCCTTCTAGAGTACACATATGGGGTCTTGTGGACATACAATTGGGGATCAAATTCCATCAATTCATCAATTCATGAAGACTTCTGCAAATCAATTTTGATTTGCTGTTGTGAACTAGCACATTGTTTTTCATGAATCAGTCATACATGTAGGAAAGATCAATTTTGTAGTGATAACTGCTAATTGTACTTATAGGTTTACTAAATTTGTTCACGCCGTTGGCATTTATGGCATTTTGACTTTTCTGACGTCACCGGAGGTATATGTTTTTTCAAATTTTCGTCAAAATAAGACTTTATTGCGGCAAACAAATGTGAAATTCGTTTTCAGTGGATAATTTTCCATAGATTAGTGGGAACTTATTTTTTCTAATTTAGTAACCCTTTAGATGAATGTATAGTCAAAGGCTACTGTATGCAGTACATTTGTTTGAAATCAGTATCACGATTGAACATGTTTTTTTGTTTTTTCAAAACAATATCTCGCTTCTTTTCTATATATAAATATTCATGAAAAAAAATTGTCATTCTCATCGATGCTGTTTTATGTTAAGTTCAGCTTTTATTACATGTCCATTGTTCACTGTATGAAATTGACAGAAATGTTAATCATTACAATTGAGATTAGCCACGAGAATAAAGACTACTATAAGCAATATACACGCTTTTGTGAACAGCTATATACATCTTTATGGATGTATTTCATCAAATTACGCGTATGAAAATAATGATCATGCATGATCATGCCTTCCTCCTTTACAATTCTCTTGGACACTAAGGGCAAATCTGGCACACTAATCAGTCATGTTCGTCAGCTTCTGTGAGCACAGAAATCTCACGTATCGGGTTTCATCCAGCGCATGTCCCACAATCCATCACAAGTTAATGCAGACATCCAGTCACAGACCTCTGAGCAAGGGGTTTGACATCTCAATGAAACGAAAGCGGTTTGGCCTCCTCATTACTACATAGTTACTCATTTCTTTCAATGACTGAATAACTAATATGTTGTAATTACTGTCTAATTTATACTGGACGGGTGTCTAGACTGTAGACAGAAAGTACATACACACACTGTACACTGTAATTACAATTTACAATGAAGTTGTGTTCAAGTTTTGTTAAACCCTCTCAGTAACAGCCCTTATTACTGATATATCTTCATGCAAATAGTAATGAGAGGATTAAATTTAAACTAAACAAATTAATGAAATGTTGCCCTTTTGAACAACGCATTAAAGATTTTCTGGTAACCACCCAGCCCCATACACCAATCTCAAGAATAGACATGATGGTATTTACATGTATCATACAGACGAGTGTCATAGACTGTGCATGACATGGTCTTATTGTGGTTAGTACAGTAATCAAGATGCATGTAAGCATGAAATCAAGTTCATTACAGTAAATCTGATATCTAAAAGCAACTGCAGCGAGGATGAATATTATGTTATGCATGTACCAACATTGACAGAGCTGTCCATATTGCTGAGCCCATCTGCAGTGGGGATTTCTTGTTTGGGTGATTTCTCTTGTAATTTCCCACATTTTCTGAAGTAATTCTTTGTCTCAAACTGTAATGATTTACGTAATGGTGTGTGATTTTTGGGGACTCCACGCTCCGCTCCGCGGAAAGATCAACTTTCTGCATGAATGAGCGATTGTAATAATATTTCCTCACTTTTTAGTCTCTACCTTCGATCTATATTATGTGTATCACATCCATATGTCCATGACGTTGAAGTTAGCCACACATAATTAGGCAGGTGACATTGCGGGTCATATCCAGGGATGTATTAAAGGTGATGTTCTTTACCTTTTGCAGGCCAAAAGTATTAAGTGTGTAAATAACAGAGCATATAAAAACTAGAGAAATTTGAGGCATTAAAAAATACTGTTTAAGAACTTCCCTCAGAATATAGCAATTTGTAGTTTTTTTTTTTTTTTTTTTTTTTGGGGGGGGGGGGGTTAAAATTACTGGTACACTGACCTTTACGTACTTTTCAAACAGATTTTGATTAATTCATTTATAAATCTAAATTATCATTTTTTTAATCTGGAGGGGGGATTATAAATTATGATAATTTGTGCAGACAGATTATTCTGAATATCCCATCGGTAATCAAATGTTAGGTTTTACATTAGGTGCATGTACACTACATACATGTTTAGTATGCAGTATACCTTCAAAGAACAAAGAAAGCACATAGTTCAATAACCAAACCGCCAAAACAAGATTGCAAATGACAGCCGAGCAAAGACAAAAAAATTACATGGGCAAGTACAAATACAATCGTCAAAGTCCACAGCACAAAGTTAAACTTTGGAATAGGTTAATTGCTCATTGTTCACACAATCCTTAATAATATGCCCGAGTAACTTTTACCGCTAATAGTAATTGCCTGTGGTACTCCACAAAAACAAAAAAAAAATAAAACCTAACTCTTGCCTCCTCAAAGGGAGCGTCATGTGTGCACAAAGTCTGCACAATATTTGACAATATGTTGACAGATGTTCCACTTTCATCACATTACCATTTGCGAATTTCCCAGCATTTCTCTCCCTTTCCAAATGTGGATCATTTCTAAGTGATGACATTACATGCACCAAAGAGCCGGCGGGGCTTCAGAGAAAGCTTTTTACAGACCACTCTGTAGAACATGTACCAGTAAGAGTTACCATACATTTATGTAAAGCAATAACACTATTTGAGTATACATTTGAAGGAAATTTACAGACAATGAAGAGTAAAGGCATGTCAATGAACTATGAACATGCTCACTGTACATGTAAATTTCCATTGATACACATTATGCGTGTGCAATAAAAAGTACATGTACTTCAACCAAAAAAATACACGGGGGCGGCGGGCGAATTCGCCCCGGAAACACCTAAAAGAGCCCCCGAAACAGGCCAAAAATGCAATTTCGTGGGCGACACAAAAATAGGAAATCGCCCCCGTAACATTTGCAACACGACTAGACTACAACAGCCAATCCTAGCTTGACGGCCGCGCTCTGCACTGCGGCACTTTGCACAGCGAAGATTGAGAGCGCGCAATACTGCTACCGACTCACTGTACTGCTGAATGCATGCTGTGTGTAGTGCAGTATCCATCGCATGTGGAGCGTTTCTTCCATGCGGGCGCGCCCGATATCTATGGTAAGCCGTTCCCGCCATAATGCGTGCCAAAACCATACGCGTACGTTCTGACTTGCACGCGTATGGTTTTGGCACGCGTTTTGGCGGGAACGGCTTTTCATAGTTTCTTCCATGCGCGCGCGCCCGATACGAATGCATAGTGCATACCTAGCTAGGCCTAGGCGCTGGGCTAGACGGCCAGTCGGGCATGCATCGTACGTGTACTGTATAGTGTATGCAAAGCATACGCGGTACATAAATAATGAATGCTTCTGTGGCGAGCTTTGAAGTTTGAGAAGAACATGGATAAATTCCTGGTTCGAGCGGAAACAACAGGGGATCAGTATCTAATGACCCGTTCATTAGCGGTACGACTAAAGCAAAGAAGTTTTCGGCTTCCCGCACAGCCGCTCGAAACAGGAATTTATCCATGTTTTTCTCAAACTTCAAACTAGCTTAAAAACTTCGGCCGTCAAGCTGCTAGTGCTATGCTATGCATAGCATAGTCAGACGTCAGCGACTCAGCTCAGTCAGAGCCAGGGGCATAAACGTAAACATGCACAGTACATACGGCACGGTAAGTACAGTTTGACATAAATCTTGTAATCTAAATTTAAGATTTGATAAATGTTATGTAGATCTAATGTAGTTGAATCTTGAAGATTTTCAATGTCAAGGAATATGAAAAAAATGCACGGCGAACTGTGTTGCCCATGAATGGTCACAACGGGATAGTCACAATAGCTCTCCCGTAGTTACGGCCGCCTTACTAGTCTGCAAACGGGTATGGCAGCTGCTGTGGCATACCAGTTTGCCGACTAGTAAGGCGGCCGTAACTACGGGAGAGCTATTGTTTGATTGTGACTATCCCGTTGTGACCATTTATGGCCGGGCAACACAGTTTGCAGTGCATTTTTTTTTTTTCATATTCCATGACATTGAAAATCTTCAAGATTCAACTACATTAGATCTACATAACATTTATCAAATCTTAAATTTAGATTACAAGATATATATCAATCTGTACTTACCGTACAGTATGTACTGTGCATGTTTAAGTTTATGCCCCTGGCTCTGACTGAGCTGAGTCGCTGACGCCAATGAAGTATTTAACCTGAATCAACTTTTTAATTTGTTAACCCCCCCCCCCCCCCTTTTCGGTTTTTTTTGGTCAACCCCCCCCCCCCCCTCCTCTTTCGCCTCCATTTTTAAAAATTTGTTTTGGCTGAACCCCCCCCCCCACCACCCACTAAGAGCACTGTTTGAGACTTGACGGAATGGAGAAATTTGTGAAGAAAAAACACTTCAAAACCCACCACTACCACCCCCACCCCCCATGCTCACCAACTTCTCGTAACCCCCCCCCCCCCTTACAAAAATCCTGCGTACGCGCCTGACACACACACACACACAAATAAAAAAAAAAAAAAAAAAACGCGAAATAGCTCCAGAAATTGTAGCCCTGGAAAGTGGGAAAAGAGCCCTGGAAAATGAAAAAGTAGCCCTGGAAAATTTTTAAGTTTCTCCAAAAAGAGCCCTGGAAAGAAAAAAAGTAATTTTTTGGTTGACTTGATGTATGTATATGAGATAAGATACTGTACAAATACACTCTGCAACCAAAGCTGAACAAAGCAAATATATATGTGTACATTTTCTGACTCGAATAGCACACAAGAATTTGTTTTCAAAATTTGGTAGGTCTTCGATCCTTGAAAAAAACACACGTTTCTTGATTGCATATTTTTGGCACATATTCATGATTTGAGAAATAATCTACATGTATGGGTAATGTCTTCAAATACAATTAACAAAATTTTAATCAGCATTGAATACGAATTCAGAAAAATAAGTTCCATGCAATTGCAGAACTTGTTTTGTTATATTTCCAATGTTCTGCCAAACTCACTTATTATCTAAATTAATTGATTTGCTCAAGTATTCCACAGATCGTTCTATTTACACGTCTTTCCTTTGAAAGAAAGAGGTGATTTGAACAACACACTGTGCATCTATATCAAACATTAACTGTTCATTATATTCACTGGTAAAAATCTGTTTGATATATGCTACTGTAGTATTTGCACTGTAAACAATAACAAACCACTCAATTGATTTCAAATTCCTAGCAAGAAAGTCATATCATGCCCCAGAGTAAACTTCTGTGGTTTGACCAGATTGTTAGAAGTTTCTTTTTCCTTGGAAACTGGTGTCATTGGACAACGATTCAATGTCAGTAAACTCCTGGTATTCTCCCATGCCAAAATTCTTCTTCCAATAAAAACAAAAGTTTGTGTCTGGAGGGTAAAAAATATTAAAACTTGTGCGGGACTGCCGCAAACTGTTGAAATATGATTGAAATCATAATACTCATCCATGTCAAAATGATTCTTCCATCTTTCAAAAGATAGCTCGTGAGAGCAGCACAAAAGCTACAAATATTTTAAACATCAGTGACTTGGAGGACTTGCCACAAACTGTAATCATTGAGGGGTTCATTCAACCTAAACGACTGAGTGGGTGGGAGGAATGATAATGATTTGACATTCCAAGGAATTCTATTCTGTAACCACACAATTGTAAATATTTAGGTAATGGTATGGGGAATTGCATTTCATCTTAATTTCATTTTTATAGAGTGCAGGGTAGATTTAACAGCAGTTTTGGCGAATTTGGAGGTGTTCTTTTCAATTCCTCTACTCTTATTCAGTGTTTTGTATAATTTTAATCCATAGTATTGGCCATATCTAATCCAAACTATTCCACAAAGGGGTCTGGCTTCAACAGACTTCAGTATATTTTCACATCATCCTTGATTTCTTCTACAGACTGAGAAAAGAGGAGAATGAAAAGTGACTAGTCTTATGGCCATGAGTATTTGACTTTATCTATCAGTTGGGATTAGACATATCCAAAAGCTTTGAAGCTTCATTTGTATTTAGCTCAGTAACTGACTATAAATAAGGGTTTGTGCTAGCTACATGTAGCCTGGCTTCCAGGCTGTTGGCATTTTTCAATCAAACTATTAAATGAAGAGTCTGGCTACAGTAGACTTATCATACTCAATTTATTCTCTTCATGTAGCTCCACCCAGAATGATAAAATTATCATTCTTTAATAGCGTAATTTTGTACTCTATTTTTAGTCAGTTGGGATCAGAAATGTTTAACAGCCTGGAAACCAGATTAGTCTGTGCCTGCAAACTTCTCTTCTGCAGCATGCAATATGTATGAACACAGACAATAAATAATACAACCCAACACTGACGTCACGGCAACCTACATGTATGCATGATGCTGGTGCAATTACCCCTTCAGACTGCTGCTTGAATCTCAAAACAATTTGAAGCGGCCAGCTTGTTTTTGTTTGTTCAAGCTCCGCAATAACACGCTGGGTTCCTGCGTTTTCCATCCGCATAATAAGAGCTCATTCACACTCACTGTACGCCACCTCAGCGAGGAAGTGCCTACAAATATATTCAGCTGCATATACATGTAGTTGCACAAGTACACTACAGCTCAAAGGAATTGGCATAGGGAAAGGGAAAGGGAAGAAAGGGAAGGAGCCGAAAACCGCTGTATATTTTGTCCAGTTCAGCATGAAACCTGATGCCTTTTAGGCTAATGCATCATGTTTCATGCTGAACTGGACAAAATATACCATGGTTTAAAACTACGGCTCCTTCCCTTTCTTCCCTTTCCCTTTCCCTATGCCAATTCCTTTGGGCTGTAATGTACAATACTGGTGACAAAATGCATACCTGGCACATAATCAGTTTAACCAGAAGTATGTGTGTACTGCATACATGATGGAAGGATGACTAAAACATTACGTATTAGATTTAGAATTTAAAACCTTACACTCGGTTTGATTTCAAAGAGAGAGAATACAGTACCATACATGTACAATCGTTGGATCTTTCATTAAAGCCAACACAGTAATACAGTGATAACACTGGCACTGACACTGCTTCTATGGTTGTTTCAGTATTAACTAAAGCGCAGTGCACAATTACTCTCTGAACCTGACCTTTTTAACACTAATGGTCACATCCCTGGGGCCTCATATAAATTTATGTCACAATTATTTCCTATGACTAGTTTTCATGCATTTGACCCTTTCCTTTAATATGCTGGTACATATCATGGTTGTGCAACATCACAAATTGTGGCTATAAATTATCTGGAAGCTAGTAATGAAGAAATTAGATGTGCAATAAACTGTTGACCATCTGGCCAGTTTATGTTGACTATTGTGGCAACAGGTGACACACTGGTATACACTGTACAAGTAGGCTAACAGGCTTACATAACAAGCACCTTTAAGTTACAGGAAGAATTTGGCAAAAATCATGAACCGGTAATGCTGTATGAAACTTAACAGTCATACATAGCTCTTGTATTACTAGTACACGTAACTTATTCACAAAAGTGCCAAAAGTAAAAACTTGTTTGTATTCAATTCCCCTTTAATTTGAAATACTTTCCAGTGGACTATATGTTGTTAGAACGCTGCTGACACTTTGAATGGTCACTTGACTTTTAACACAAGTCAGAGTGGGCTTACAGCCTTGTGTAGTGAATACGGGCATCTGTTTCTTGACCAAACAATTGACCAAAGAGCACATTTTGAAGTACCAGTCTTTGTATACTAACATTCCATGATTAACAGTCATCTGGCCAATTTTAAGCCCTTTATTTAAACTGGTTAGGAAATATGTGGAAATTAAGAAAAACACATAAAATGTACATGTAGTTCCTGAACCAGAATATTGCCATACTAAGGCCTTGTTTTTATAATTTTTTTCTTTCTCTCCATAGTTCATTGAATTCGACTGATGCAATTTACAAATGTAGACATTGTACTTACAATGGCTAGAATTAATATGAATCAAACGCTCCCATTATCTACCATTCACATTGTCATTAAATACAAGTAAAAAAAAGCTAATATTTTGAGATCTTCATGTCTAGGGAAATGCATTTAAGAGGTTGTGTACATTAACCTTATCATAATCATTGATAAAAACAGATCCATATTACATGTATGTAGTGCTATGGAGGAAGAGATGGTGATTAGGGAAATGAAATGAAGTGGGAGAGTGGGGGGGAGGGGGTGAACAAAAAGATAGACAGAGAACTAGAGAAGAGAATAAAGAAAGAGAGAGTGTGAGAAATAAAGAGAGAGAGAGAGAAGAGAAAGGCATACTTTTTTCAATAGTAAACAGTGTATGGAAGTGACAAAATTTCATGTTTAATTCTAAGAACGTACATGTACATGAAGTCCCAAGCATGAAATACACTATCTGGAATATAATATACCCTAATAACCCCTGAATCCTGTGGGAATACTGATCTATTTTTGTATTTAGATGTCATTATCAAGAAAATGGAATTGAAATTGAACTTGTTGAGGGTGGGGATTTCTCATTTGGCAGAACAAGCATTTGAGGAGATCTTGTAGCAGATTTCCTTACTTAGGATTCCGCTCAAATAAATAGAGAGGAAATAATGGAGAGTATGGCCAGGCTATGGGCATGAAATGGTTTCCCCTAAAAGGTACCCCGTCCCTTTTGCAGACCTAATTCTGAAAGTTCCCTGACTTTACCATCAATTGAGAGTGGCTATATAACCTTTCCCTGGAATCAACAAAGCATAATATTCGGTTTTGAGGAAATAATCTTCAACAATTAATCAAGCTTTTCTTTTTCGTACCATGAAAATAGTCACATCTCGGTGAAAACTAGGTAGATTTTCATTTATTCTACAGGAGTTATAGTACCTCTGACCTTAAAATTTCATAGTTGGTATCCCAAAGATACATGCTAAATATGTGCAAACTTTCATGAAGTTTGCAGATGTTTGTAAAAGGGACGAGCCATCTTCAAAGAAGATATTGAAAGTCAAGCAGGGGAATGCTAAATTTGGTATCGATGGAAAGCTTAATGACTTATGGCATGTAAAAGGTATAATCTTAGGTTTTGACCTTGACATGTAACCTTTGACCTTTGACTGACATAACCCCAAATTTTATCAGTGAATGTCCCTGCCATATACTATCATTGCACAAAATTTGATGAAATTTAGTTAATTATTATGCGTAAACATAAACCAGGAAACATAATGCAATTCCGCAACTTTATTGCAGAGGCATGAATAAACACAGCAAATGTATGACGGAAGAACATTCTTTGAGTGACTACATACGGTATGTACATTTCTAACTTTTTGTTTTTCTAGGAAAATTTTACGACTAAAAAAACAACAACTGCAAACTAACATGTTAGTGATGAATTTAATTCTGAGCACAGCTATTGTACATGGAGAGTGCCAAGACAGCAATGTACCAAGCATGCATGCAGCCTGTGTGCACTGTGTACATGTACATGTATGCAGTCACTTATTCATTCACAATGTAGATTGCCCACCTTAGCTTTGTCTCTAGCCAAAGAATTGGCTTCACAAATCAAACATCTAGGGTCAACAAAACACTTAGTCTTGACTTACAGACTCTTTACCATACAGGTAGGCCAGTAGGGTCTGAACTCTGAAGAATGGTCCCTAAACATAGTATTCTCTTGTTATTTTGCAATTTGCAATGCAACATGAACAGAAGTTAATCTCACTCCTCAAATTTGATGAGCAATTTCAGCCTACCAACATTTATAGTTTAATAAACAACTGTGTATTCAAAAGAGATCAAATTTGTTACCCCTTTTGCTCTAGAGGCAACCTGCTGTGCACTCTTCACACAATGCACAGTATGCTCTAATGCATGCAGATGCTAGGAAATTTATCCCCAAATGCGCTATCAATATTTCTGTTTTCACAAGCCATCTCTTTTTATTAACAGTAAAGATACTGGTATTGCAGGTACACTTACAGTAACCCTACATTACCAGGCCTTGATATCTCCATTGGCTTACTGCACATCATCATACCAATGGTAATCAGATAGTTGCTCTATTAGACAAGAAAGTGATGGTTTTGATCTTTAATTTTGAGCCTCTCATGAATGTTTATGATGAAGAAATACTGAGAGGGAATATTCTAAGCAAAAGCTTGAAAGAAGCCTCACATTGCGGGGACTATACATGGTTCGTTTTCAATAACTGTCTGAAAGCTATCTCTTGGACCATTTGCAAAACTCGGCAGGAATCAGCACTATCAGCAGTATGTAATCTATCAATATCGTGTACGAAATCTCACAGTCAAACCTTCACAAACGTTTTCAGAAAAAGTGAAAAAGTATCCTTGTTAACGCACTGTGGTGCAGGCCAAAGTAAACAGCGGTCTCTAGGTTACAAGAACAAGAACCCACCAAAAACCTCCTCGAAATCTAGTGATCACTATAATTCTACTTCAGTTTCCAGTTCTAGTATTGGTAGGGAAGTTCTAATACAGTATTTTCTTCCATTTTCTGTGTTTTATAATAACACTTTTCTTTCTTGGCCTGTAAAAAGGGTATCCTGTCTTTAAACATGATGGCTGTCAGATGGTACTTGATTAAGATTGATCTTTACTTCTCAGCTCCGAGCATATTAGCTACTTACAAGATGAAACTCTAGGAGCTTGTTTTTATCTGATACTGTTATTCTAAAAGAAAGGCTTCACATAACATAAATGCTGTATATCGCATAAATAACAGTGGCAATAATACTACAGTCCTTATACTACAAAATATTCAACAAACATTACTATTTTCCTCATTTTTGTTTCAGCAATCTCAGGGAGGGGAGCAATCTTAGGAGAAAGGATGGCCATTATTGCAGACACACTTCATGGCAGCCCTAGGGTACTTGATTAATATTGATCCTTAGCCTCCCCTCTGCTTCTTAGAAGATGAAACACGAGCAGGAGTGACATGTAGTTTTAAGGGCTCTTTAAATCACTCTTACATATATCTTTATACTCAGAAACGCTACACTACAGCTCAAAGGAATTGGCATAGGGAAAGGGAGAGGGAAGAAAGGGAAGGAGCCGCAGTTTTAAACGTGGTATATTTTGTCCAGTTCAGCATGAAACCTGATGCATTTTAGGCTAAAGCAACGTGTTTCATGCTGAACTGGACAAAACATACTGCGGTTTAAAACTGCGGCTCCTTCACTTTCTTCCCTTTTCATTTCCCTGTGCCAATTCCTTTGAGCTGTTGTATACATGTACTGTCATTGTAATTATGCAACACAACTGCAGTGTTGAATATTTCTGTTATGAGCTATGACTTCAAAGTGGTGTACGCAGCTATATTGTGCAATGAATGTAAAAACATCAACTGTCAATACCTTTCTCAAAAAAAGATTTCGTTCTTTTCTACTCATCCCTTTCACCATTCCCTCATATTTTGTAATTTTGTAATTGTAATGACCAAATTCTTTGTATTGCTCACACATCTTTGTTTAACATTGTCATAACTTGCACCTTCATGGTCCTACTGTATGTCTACTGTATGCACGTGTTACAAGGAATAAAAAAAAAACATGTAGGGCAAAAATAAAAACACAGAAATAACATCAAGTACATGTAAGAGCCCCTTTGAAAAAAAGTATTTTCCAAATTGATAATAGTGATAAATAAAATTCAGGGTAACTCAGATCGGGATGTTTGATTCATAACAGTAGGCTTAAAAAGAAAATAAATGTGTATACATCTTTTTGCCTGACATTGCTGGTTTAGCATTCACAACAACATTTCAAAATGTACTGGAGACTTATGTACATGTACAGTACATGTATGTAGTTCAACACACACAATGCTGTGTAGTTCAAGTACATACATGTAGGTATGTATGTACCAGCCAGCTAGCCACCAGCCGTCACGAACACATGTTGGGGAGGAATGTGTCTGCCTGAATTCTGCTATTAACCCCTCCAGTTCAGTTCATGGCCAAAACTGACAGGAAGTACTCCATAACTCATCAAACAACAATTGAAGATGGACATTATTTTTAGATTGGGTGAATGATCTTCAATTCTGCAATTCTGGGGGGACTTTTTTTTTCAACAACAACACTTCACAAATACAGGAAATAAGAAGTAACAATAACAATAGCAATGGTAATCACATGATAATGTAACCCTAACATATATGTACATGTACGCTTGAGGGCTGACCTTCAGACCCATCATCGAAGAATAACAACAACAACATGGGAGTAAGCATACTTTGTATACTGGTACATGATCTTCTTCACACAAAAAAAAAGCACATCAAACTGAAGAGCTGTAGAACAAAGTTAAAGGGAAAGTCCACCCTGGAGTTATAAGTTGGTTTTAATAAAAGCAAAAACATGAAAGAAACATTTTAATTCAAGTTTGACGGGCAAAGAAAGGGCAAAAGAGTTACTACTTTTTTTTAATTGATTTTGTGATGTCACATGTGAGATGCTCTCCATTAATGTTGTGTAACATTTTCAATTTTCTCAAGAAGATATGCATATATATCATTAGACACACATTTTTAGACACATACATGTACCTCTATGAAAAAGATTAATTCCTCCATCAAAAACACAAAAAATTTACAGAATCATGCAGCACATGAAATATTGAAGAGCACCTTGCAGTGACATCACAAAATCAAAATTTGAAAGGACTGTAACTTTCCTATCCTTTGACGGATTTTTGTCAAACTTTCACTGACATTATGTTTTTTCATATTTAGCTTTAATAAAAAAAACTTAACTTCAGGGTGGACTTTCCCTTTAAGAATGGAAGTCTTGAGATGTACTTACTCAGTTCTAAGGATGCGCTCACGCATTGCAGGAGTACTGATGAAACCAGGAAGAATAGTAGTACTGTTAAAAGGTTGGCACACTCCATGGCGATTTGAGTTGTCCTCACGATCCAACGAGGCGACAGATCAGCCGAAGAACTGGGAAAAGTACAGACAACTTCAGCTGTTTAAAAACACTCAAGAACATTCAGTCACTTTCGGCAAATTATCAGATGCCACTTGTACATGAATATACACATCAAATATGGAGGGTGAATTCTCTCGGGTGGGAATTGTAAGTGGGGATGGAGAAAAGTAGAATGGTTCATGGTTTATTACTGCCACAACTGGTTTGGCATTTCAGTGCAAAAAGCTTTTCTTGAGGGCACATGAATTCACACACTAGCCCAGGAGCTCTGGTATTTGAGTGGGAATGCTGGTATCAATGTCGCTGCACTTGGATCTGATAATAAAGGGAGCGTAGCACGTTTGCAGGCAAGATTTCTTTAAAACACTGCACGAAACACAGATCAAGTTTATGAAATGTGAAATGTAACACAGCCATAGAATTAACAAAAAGCATGAAAAAGCTACTATTTTGTTGTTTGCCTCTCATGCTTAACTTCATTGTTAAATGAAAAGTAAACAATGAACAATGCAAGTCTTCCATTTCCCCTTATAATGATATCTTTTCACAAACTGAACAATAAGAATCCCCCATGTACAGCATTCTTCTTCTTGTATTTCATTCGTAGCACAGGCTACTGTCTGGTTTACTTATAGGATTGGACACATTTGAAATGTTCAAGTCAATGTGAGCCCATGACAAGTATTTTTACCATTCCTACACTACAGCCATGACAGCTCAAAGGAATTGGCACGGGTTAAGGGAAAGGGAAGAAAGGGAAGGAGTCGCAATTTTGAACCACGGTATATTTTGTCCAGTTCAGCATAAAACATGAATGATGATGCTTTTTAGGCTAATGCATCATCAGAGGAGAATCAAGGCGATTTTGTCCCCACAAAACAAAAAAAGAGATTCTGTATTCTGTAAGATACACACTATCCGTAACATGGTTTAGGATGTCTGTTTCAATTAGGCATCAGTTTTGATAAGTAAGCACAGACACAGTAAATAATTGTACTTTCTCTCCCTGTCTTTTTTTTATTTCTTACCCTCAGCAACAGTTGAGCGACAGTGTCTTTATATGCCGTCGTAGCAATATCCCAGTCCAGCAAATATATATCCAGAATATTCCAATGAGAGTAGGAGGATTGGGAAGAGGAGCGGCAGTACACCATTAAAAACTGACCAAGAAGAGGAGATCTTTCTTCCGATCTTCTTGATAGGGAATTTACTTAAATACAAATTGTTCCTTGTAGTTTGAGGCAATTCGTTACATATGCCACATTTCCTGCATTGCACTACATAAAATATAAGTTGAGAGTCACATAACTCCAGCAGCTAGCAGATGACTGTGTTGCACTTAAATGCTCACTTCACCATGTCCACATGGACTGTGGATAAGTAAGGATGGATTATACATGATGAACATTCCTCTTGAGTTACTATGTGTCATGAAAGATACATTGCAGGTATCCAAGCGAGTCTTCAGTCCATATTGCTGCAGGAATATCATTGCAGCAAGTCAGCAAAATCAATGTCAAAATGTTCCTTCTCCTCATCCAGTGAGGTATTTGGCACTAGGCTTCCACCACCACTACAACCATCTTGCAGAGCATCATCATCATCTCTCGATATGACAGGTGTATCAAACATAAAACTGAGCTCAGAGCCGCTTTTACGTTTCCCACTGCTGCGGTGCTATGCGATGATAAGCTAACTGTGCTGGGGGATGGACCACGTACACGCACCCTCTCGATGTGATGTGATGTGATGTGACGGAGGTAGTGTACAAACTAAACCCGTGGTAGAGGAGATGTAGAATTACTCAACCAAACTGAGGGAGCGGAGTAGTCGCGATGGGCGCTCTGCAGTCTAGCGTAGTCTGCTATTCAATCATGCAATGGTTTGCACACACTGCGGTTGGATGGTCGGTTTCCTCAGTCACTCTGCCGCTACGCTACACTGTACGCACACACTGGTGCAGCTCACCTCACTGGCATACAAAGCAGCCAACGCATACATGCACGCATGCAATACACACCATCTGCGTGTAGGCTATGTATGAGTGTGTCTATGTGTGTGTGTGCCAAAAGCCTTCCTATCCCCTTTTTTTCTCACTCCCTCTCTACAGCTCCAACCACCAATGCAATCCAATGTTACACAGAACTGCTAATAGCTTCTTGAGAGGTCGGTTCTGTGAAGGCTTTCTTGAGTGAGGGAGCGAATAGTGAGTGGTGATCCCTTCTCGCTGGTGGCTTGCTTGGCTCCTGCAGGCTTAATGCACTGACAGATGCACAAGGGGGTGCAAAGAAGCAGAAGGAGAGGGGGGGGGGGGGGGGGAGTTTACTCACACAAAAGGGATATATTGTCACCACCAGTCCAAGGCAGACTCAAGCTATCTATCAACAACATAAGGATGAGGCTGTATTGTCATCCCCAGCATTATTACCAGCAGCCATGGTGTGGGGGATTTCTATGGATGGCCTCCCATGAAAAGATGCCTCATCTTTTGGGGTCGTTGGGGCGTATTATCCGCAGACACAAAGCCCCAGCCAGCCCTATGAATAGCCAACAAAAGAAGGGAAGCACAATATAAAGCCATGTATAGGGAAATCAAGGGAATTACACCTCAACCTGATTGAATACCATGACGAAAGCAGTTGGAGGGGATCAAAAAGAGGCGTTCATGATTCAGAGATTTGTCAGACTTCACTTGTTTTGTTTCCTCTCTCTCTCTCTCTCTGATTCAGGCAAGGAGGGATAAATTGATTTAGAGTTGGTCATGAAGTCATCAGGCTCAGGAAGCCCATGAGGAACAGAAGCAAATTGTATTGTCTGGCCCTGATGAGTTATTTAGAAAGGATTTAGTATTTGTCACGGATTAAGACCACAGCTTCTTAGAATGGTATGCAAAGCCCATGTTACATATTACAAGTAAACATACAATACACATACCAACACCCCTACAACACATTATCTACCATTTCTTTCTTTTACTAGGCCTACTGAATACATGTACATCATACCCTTTGCCCTACATTATCTACTGATCACAGAAAATGTGTACACCCTAAACATTTTCTTATGATCCTTTACAGAAAATCCCTCTTAAACAATCTTTTGCTTGACAAATTAGTTTATATCTATGGGCATCTATTGCGCACATATATACCCAATGGATTCAATCCCAGTATTAAAATGTATAACTAATTATGTAACTCCTGTGTTTATATCTACAACAAGAACAAACCTAGAATTGTAGCTGCATGTAAGCAAGTATATACATGACCATAATTCCAAATAAATGTGGATTACAAACATGTACATAACTTTTGTGACTCAGACAACCTCTTTAACTTTGACTGAAACCCCACTTTTCACTCTGAAAAATAATACTAGTACTACAATTCTACTCGCCAAATTAATCTGCTAGTACTTGAAAACACATGAGAAAAAAAATGCACCCAAATGCAATTAATAATCAAAATACTTCATTTCACAAATTCCCCCAACATGTACTTCAGATTTTGTGACCACTTTCCAATTCAGGAGCAAATACAGCAGAACTTACTTTCTCCAATTTCTCCTTATTTTGGACATAGAAAATACAGCAAAGCAGCTTCTTTCTGAATCAAATTTCACCGCAAGCCAAGGGATTACACTTAATTCAAACAAATTTCCCTAACATGACAGAATTAGGTATTCCCATTCTCAAAAATACATGCCAGCGTGTCTCATTAAAATGCCAAATCCCTTTCTGCCTTGCCAAGGTAATGAAGATATGACGGAGCATCTTCTTCCCTAATGGAGGTTACCGTAGTAGCATGTACATATCAGCGAGGTCTGGGGATTATGCATAATTTAGACAAATTTCTTCAATCTGGAGAATGCCTGGAGGGGGTTTAAGACGCTCAAGGCTAACTAACTGACATGGCATCTCTGAGACTTAGCGCATGCATAATGATGGACTGGACAGAGAATCATCTAAACACACAGCACGGCTGAGTTCTCACTGGCATGAGTTCTCTGCTGTACAGTCTGCTGCTTAGGAGTATTTACAAAGACTTATGTCATTGTAATATCATTATTTGTGTATATTCTGCTTACTAAGGGTTGTCTTTTCTTCATATCGCATGATTATATTCATGTTTATTGAATATGATAGTCCTTTGATTGTGTAATTGTAAAGCGAATAGAGAACTAAGATTGGTATTTATGCTCCATATGAGCATGCACTATTATTATTTCTGATGCACTGCTCCAACCACGACTAAACGTCCCAAGACTTATTCTTTCTCATCAACTTCAAGAGAGATGAAAGGGTGCATGCTTAGCCTATATGTCGAGGCTTAGGGTGCTCAAAATAGAGTTAAATTAAGCATTTGTAGATTATAGTTAACCCTCAATTTGGAATTATATCCACACAACAACTAAGGAAAAGATATACATGTACAGTACATGTATTGAAACGCTCATTCTGGCACAGTAACTGTATATGTAAGTGTATCTATAAAACATGGCCCCCTCTCTTGCTCTCTCACCGCCCCCCCCCCCCCTCCCCCACTTCCTCTCCTCTGCTGCTATTCCCACCCTTCTCTCTCTCTCTCATCCTTCTTCTCTCCTCATATCTTTTCCTACACATGTATATCTCTCTCTCACTCACTCCCTCTTTATCTCTCCCTCTCTCTCTCTCTCTCTCTTTCTCTCTCTCTTATTCCCCTTTTCTCTCCCCATTCTATCAGGGGACACTACATCCTTTTGACCTTGTTCTTAACAAAAATAGGGATAAAACATTTCTTAACGGAGTGCAATTATTGTTAATTGGTCCAGTGGATGACTCACTCATATTGCACAAGCATGCTGCATAGAGTTATCAGGAGAAATGAAAGAGGTATACCCAATCTACTCTGAATGACTAACGAAGGTCTATTCATTATGACGTTGCGCTGTCAAGAGGTTAATTAAGCTGTTCAGGACTATATTGGAAAGTGTATGAAAATGATGGCTCCAGAGATCTGCAATGTCTGCCAAACACTAACAATAGCAGGAGTATGAATAAACAAAACACTGCTACACTTGCTACCATGAATCATATCTACTCTAAAAAATATGTATGCAATGTCAACAACTTTGTCCTTGTATTTTAATTAAACTTCACAATCGCATCTAACATACAAGCATTGCTCTTCAATGGCTCTTGATGAGCTCAAAATTGGCATATATATAACCCAATCTGGCTTCTTTAGGAAATTATCCAGAAGGTGGAGAGATACAGTGTGTGATTCTATCAGCCCAAACCCTTAAACTTTAACAATTTCTGATTGGGCTATTTTGAAGCTTTGATTTGATGAAGATGGTCTTCTGTGGGTGGGCAAAGACATTATTCTTTGCATAGCAAGTATTCTAAATTACCATTGCCAGTACAACCATCATTCTGGCCATGGGTGACACAAAGAAAGTAAATTTAGGGAGCAAAAAATGAACATTCACTGATTGGTGTGACCCTTTACTCCTAATATCATTCAAGTCTTTATTTTACAGCCTAATGTATACATTTCAGTAAAATTAAAACACCTCATTCACACACACACACACACACACATACATATACACAAGTAAAATGCATAAACAGTGTATAAATATCTATCCAAATGATAAGATGATATAAAAGTAATTTAATTAACAAAAATATGAAAATGGATATTAGCAATTAGGATGGCTGGATACAGATCCTCCTATGGGTGTACTGTGGGCGTGGATTTTGGATGCAAAATGCAGTATAATACAAACATGCACATGTACATGACGCAGCAAAACCATGACAATGAACATATACATGTACATATACATGCCTCCAGGGCATGGCGTATCAAAAATAATCTTCATAGCTGAATGCACTTGCAATCTACTTAAGTGGATATCCATGTTATTTTCCTATATACCAGGTCCAAGTGCTCATGTAATGAACTGCAGTATATCTGGGGCAGAGATCTCTGCAATCAAATTATAGACAGAAATTTATGATCGAGAGTGCTCCAAATTCAAACGAACTATCTATAAATCAGGGCAGAACATGGTAACCAGAAACAATACTGAACTTGATCTTGAGCACTATCTCTCTCTCTCTCTCTCTCTCTCTCTCTCTCTCTCTCTCTCTCTCTCACACACACACACACACACACACACACACACACACACACACACACACACTCTCTCTCTCTCTCTATTTTGCTTGAAAGCTCTTTCCTTACTTTAATATTTCTGTCCCACAACATCTGTACCACTCTACCCACATCATCACTTATCACTTTATTTCCCACCTTCCTCCTCCTCTCTCTCTGTCTCTCTTTTTTTTTCTCTCTCTCTTCTCTCTCTCTCTCCCTCTCTCGCTCTCTCTCTCTCTCTCTCTGTCTCTCTCTGTCTCTCTCTGTCTCTCTCTGTCTCTCTCTTTATATTTCTCTCTCTCTCTCCACAATACTCCAGATTTCATTTATTCAAATGTCATCACATTCTATGACAGTAAGACGCCATGTATGATAGTTTATGGAGCATACACAGCTGAGCCATGCCTAATGTCATGTTTGTAAAAGGGATATGCAAGCTTCAAGCTCTTCACTTGGCTTTTACTTAAATGTCTCAAGAGATATCAAAAGCCTCAAACCCCCATTATCCCACTCCCAAAGCCTTTCATATTCAAAGTAACTGTACCACTTCTCCTCAAGAAGTGAACCCTTTCATAATAAGCCCTTAATTACACAGAGAGAAGGCAAAGAGCAAGTGCTCTTTGGTCTATTTCACTCTAGCCTTTTGACCAATGGATAGTCCACACATGCACGTAAGCCTCCTAACACCAGCCTTAAGATTTTGACACCCATTTATGACCCAAACTTCTGTTTGCCTTCGTGCTAATCCTTTAAGATGACCCATTTTGATGTTTGATCATTAAACTGATGCCCTCCACTCCATGAATATAGATGGCCTACGTACCTGGTGGTCTTCATACAGGTACTGGTAGGGAGATAGTGTATGCACTTCGCTCATATAATATGAAGACTTGTATACTGACAACCTTTACAAACCTAGTGTGCAGAATCAGACTCAATTGAGACAATCTTTCAAAAAATGTGTCTGCTAGGTAGACTAATGCTTTGACATGTCCATTGTCTCTCAAAAGAGAGGCATTCATATGACCTAGTCTGTGCATTTCAGACCCTTGGAATCAGACTAACTGACTAACAAGTGTTTGAGCCTGCAAACTAGCATGAACCCTTGCCAGTCCATCTAAAAAGGTCTGCGTGTCAAGACTAAGATTTCTACGATTAGTGCACAGGCCAACTAAGAAGACATAAGACTGTCTTTTCAGACTTATTTGTAAGCAATCTAACCCACTGCTCATGGTAAACTTTTCAGGCTTTGTGATCCTGCTCCAGTAAGGATGCCAAACTTTCCTTTGGAACTGCAGCAACCACAGGGGTGAGGCTTACCAGTAATTGTCAATTTAATATCAAAGCAGGGCCCCTGGTAGAACAGTGTTTAATCACTGAATAGGATACCCTGGGTAAACGGTTACAGTTCGATATTCCGAAGGTTCGTTATTTCGAAGGTTCGTTATTCCGAAGGTTCGTTATTTCGAAGGTTTGTTATTCCGAAGGTTCGTTATTCCAAAAGTCCGTAATTCCGAAACACGTAAATTGCCTATACCTCGATGCTCGTTAGTCCGAAAACGAAAAAGGGTTCGCTAATCCGAGCATTTGTGGCATAACGTTCAGAATAATGAATGCTTCCCGGGTAAACAATACTAAGAAACACATTTCAAAAATGATAATCAAGGAATTTGAAGTTAATTTATCCATAACCTGTCATCAATTGTCAGTATACCAAATTACATGAGAGTCGCGCTGCTAAGTATCTGAGTTGTGAAAAGCCAGCCCGCATATACGCGGGCTCAGTATACAATAGGGTAATATCAATACAATCCCTAGTCCCTAGGAGAAAGAATAAAACACTTTTTTTCCAAGTCGCTCCACTTTCTTCTCAGAGGCATACAACATATTTATAACAACGCTCTATTTACCAGCATAAATCATTTAAAGAGCTTATAGTCAATGACCTTATTTATTTCATTGCGTAGCCCATCCACCTTAAAGTTTATAACCATATCTATTGCTCTAAATGGTTTCCATGACAATACTACACAAAACACTGGTACTGGAAGCTCTGTATCTGTACTATATTGTTCTCTCATATTTCTGCATAATAATAAACTCTTAGATACCTAAGAGGCAAAGTCAAATAGGCTGTAATACTGTATACACATCCATATTAGATACATAATCAGGATTGATGGTAACCGTATATAATTTACAGGCACTTGAATACTATAGTCAATGAACTACAATTGCTCACTTCTTTAGGAAAATAGTTTTATCCTAAATTGTTTTAGGAATATGCATGGGTGTAGAAAACAGCCAAAACAATTAAAGAAACTAGTACTAAATTGATTACCTATTTTGTAAGGATTACATTTTTGAAAACTGATAACTATACATCTAGAACACATGTAACTGAAAGGAAAATCCCGCTTTCAAGGTAAACTTTTTAAAGAACTATATGTAAGAAAACTGATGTCTTTACTTAAAGAACACATCAACACATGCAACTTAAAAGGAAGTACACATCGGAGCAATGTAGAATACATTATCATAAGCTTTCCACAAGCAGTATCTCAGAGAGTGTGGTAGAAGGTGGATACCTCAATTCCTAAAAAGCATGCCTCAGACGTCATGCTGGTTTTACATGAAAATTGACTCGTGCCTCCCCGCTGTTCAGCCAAATGAAATTTTGCTGTCACGACGCGTGGTAACAGGACAAAGCTGGTTGGAGGGCGGGTTCATATTCGCAGATATGCCTCGGGTGAGGAAAAAGAGTACTAAGCGGCTTAAAACGTATTTTACCAGTAACATATTATGCCAAGTTCTCTTAACCCATTCTGTACACATATCTACGAGCTATTCTCCACTCAGATACTGAGCAGAGTGACTCCTGTGTAATCTGCTGCTCAGACAATATACAACAGGAAATTAATAACCTTCAAATTCTTTATAGGATGCAATTAAGTCACACCATTTTGGTTCTTGCAGTTCCATGGCAAATGCTGTCATCTTAAGTGGACCAGGGTTCACAAGGCCCGAAAATGTAACCGTGAGCAACAGGTTAAAGGGCTTGACTGGCCAAGTTTAATATAGAAAGATGCTTTCAAAAAAACTTCAGAAGCCACACAGTATCACACAATAAGTGAATCAGTGAAAGTTAAGCACAATCAGACAGGTAAAAAATGGGAAGAAGCGATTGAATTTTCCTGTCTCTTTCCTTACACTTACATTACGCTTTAGCTTTGTTCCCCGTAAGGCTCAAATCAAACAAAAATTTAAAAATACAGTAGAGCTGGTCTGCCATGATAAATCTTTACCTTTATGCTATCAATGACCTCTAAGAAAGTTTGAAGCATACTCAATTGGAAACAAATTCAGTATTTTCTTGGTGATAATCTCTGGCTTAAATACTCTTTTAGAATTTAGCACTTACACAAATATCAATTGGTGTGAGCTAGTGTTAGATAAATAAAGAAAGCATGCACAGTACAGCTCAAAGGAATTGGCATATTGCAGTATTTTCATTGGGTCCAGATCCACAAAAAGGCTGCAAAATAGGCGGGGGAAAAAGGAGGAAGCAAATGCCGCATTATCTGAGCGATTCCCGTTCATATACGCAGCTATCGGTAATGCATCGGCAACATTTTTGTGGATAAGTGATGTATATGAACAGGGTTCTTGATGCATGAGCAGACTGTGGAGTCTGGGCAGGCTCTTGGTACCCCATCTGGGTTTGTGCTGACACTTGCAATTAGCCTGCGCACTGGGTTTTGGGGAGATCTTGCAGGGAATTAAAGACAGCTGATGCAAGCCCTGACTCCAGTCACTCTACCCCAGATTGTTCACATTACACAGAGGGCCATGAGAGAGGTGGAGAGTGGAAGAAAAGGATGAAGGGGTATGGGATAGAGAGGTAGACAAAGAGAAAGACTGACAGAAGGAGAGAGGAGAGGGCTGGTGAATAAAGAGAAATGAGACAAAGATGGGAGAAAAAGAAAGATTGATCTTGTGGGTGAGACAGGGAGATAAAGAGAGAGAATGGCCGAGACAAAGAGAGAGGGGGGGGGGGGGGGGTTGACAGTAAGAGAGGGGGACAGAGAAAAAAATGAATGGGGGAATATGTAAGAGAAAGAATGAATAAATTTTGCACATACCCCAACTAAATTACTCAGCGGTCAGCCTATGAAATACATCCTCAGGGCTAAAAAAACCAAAAAAAACTAGGCCTTCGGTACTCATGTGACTTGAATTGAAAAACGTGAAGAATCTACCAAACAGCTCAGATGGCAGGGGACTTGCGAAATCAAATCTACTGATACAGAGGGTACAAAGAAAGCTGGAAACGAGAGACAAACCAGGGTATATTGTTTGTGAATTCCTTCTCTTTAGGGGGTTAGGAAGGTGTATATACAACAACAACAACAACAACAACAGCAACACCATCCATACTCATTGGGCTTAAAAAAATTACGAAGTTAGAAAAAGTGCGAAGTTAGGGTGAAAGTTGCCTAGCAACCGTACCAAAAGCTGAATGGTCCTAATGTCCCTGTCCCCTAACTTCACGATTTTTCTAACTTCTCGATTTTTCTAACTTCTTAATTTTTTAAGCCCATTGAGAATGGCACTATACATGTAGATGTGTCCTCATCTCTGAATACTGGATTATTTGTGTACCTTAGAAATATGTTATTGGTTATTGGCTAGAGATACAAAAACTGGTAAAACTGCACATTACAAACCATGTCCATGCAGCAAACTGCGATATCTACCAATAAGCGAATTTGCCTATTGTCATATCAGGTTGCATTCTGCTCCACTTTGATGTTTTCTGTTTGTATAAGGTGCAAAATATGACTATAACATTTAAACTTTTATGGTAGCTTTTGTGGTACATCAATATACTCAATCACCGGCTATATATATTTTATCCAGAAACAAATGTGAAGAAGCATCTACCCTTTAGAAATGGATGTACGCATGTAAGATATTAATTCTATCCCTTGGGGCATTATTTTCTTGGAAAGTTCTGGCTCAATTTGCAGCCCAATCTATCAATTTTATTTTCATTTTGCAGAGCCACAAACAACCTCATCTTTCTCTTTCTCTCTCTCCTTGTCGTTCTTTTCTTCTCTTTCCCTCAATCTTTCTGTCTGTCCCTCTATCTCCATGTTCCTGACCGTCCTTCAATCTCTCTTCCTCTTTCTTTTACTTATCCATCCATCAACCTTTCCTCTCCATTTCAGTCCTTCTCTCCTTCTTCTTCTCAATTGCACATCAGCCATCTCTCACCATTTCTCTGTTTCTGTATCGCCCACAATCACGTGTCTCCAAGAATGAAATATTTACCCATCTCTCACTCTCTCTTTACCTTTCCAGCTTTTTCAAACTACACCCCAGGGCTCTACAAAAAATTTTTTTACCGCTTGCCCTATCGGGCAAGCGGTAAAAATATCTGCTTGCCCTGGAGGAAAAACTGCTTGCCCGTTTTTTTTTTATTATAACCTTTGTTTTTCACTAATTTTTCTGCAGAAGCGGCATACCTTATCCTGCCTAATTATAACATACTTTACAGGACAACTGAACATAACAATAGGTATTTACACAGAGTTTGACAAGTTACTAGTGTTTGTTTTTAATCAACCGAGTCCATCATGTTTAGCACTGACTCTCGTAACTATAGTACTCTTGCTTTCACTCGAAATGAAGCACACATACGCCTGACCTCCCTTAATAATTGGGCATGTTGGGAGCAGACTCTGCTCACTACATGTAGGCAGGTATAGGACACTTTCACAAGACTAGAGGAATTTAAAAAACACATATTGATAACACTGACTACACCACATTGCATTGTAATTTGTAGGTGGCAAAGCTTGTCATAATACATGTAACTCATAAGCACGCTGACAGGATTATAAACAGTCACATTTCAAAAGTAAAATGTCTATATAACCCTAGACAACTTCTTTCCCGTTGAATCGTCCAAAAAAGTGATTTCTAGGTCTGCATTAGCGTCTGTTTAGACCCTATAGCCCCGGGACGGCTAGGCGGCTAGCTAACTGTGACTAGCCGCATAGCCGTAGGCTGTCGTGGATACACTTAGTTATGAACTAGCGCCATGATCTCCCAGTTTCGAGCTTGTTAATACAGAAAACCTGAGAGTAATCAGCCCAATATTTCTGGGTAGGGTTCTTGGTAGATGTGCTCATTTTGCCGTTTCAAGTGTACTGGTAGCGCTCAAAATCATGGGCAAATCAATTAAATCATTGCTGCTCTACGGCAGGTATATGTGCAGAACTCATACAACAATCACTTACACACGTTTTCACATTACAGTCCAATATGTAGTAATCCACGTAAATACGGTATGTGGACACACAACTAAACACAGCTGTTACGAAAAATTTCACATCGCGCAGTAGCACATTCGCGATCGCAAGCCAGTGCTCTTATCTGGTTAAAATATCGGTAATGCGGATATCGCGCATATGAGCAGAATTTATTTTTCAGTTCAAGATGGCAGTGTCCACGGAACGGAGTTTCAGACGAATTTTCATGACAAAATATCAGTGATCTCACTCCAATTTCAGCTGTGTTTGCCTGGTTTGACATGATACGAGACACATTCACATTAATTTTCTCGCATATGCGTAAGAACAATGTTATTTCCATATTTTTGGGTGGAAAATAACCACTTGCCCGGACGGGCAAGTGTCTTTGAGAAATGCTTGCCCGGGCGTCATTTTCACTTGCCCCGGGCAATCGGGCAAGTGGGTTTGTAGAGCCCTGCACCCTATCTCTCTTTTTTTTTTGTTAGTAGTGAGAAACATAAAAGATGAGGGGTATCATCTTGTAGCTTTGAATGACTCACAATGACATTATATCTTCACGATGAGTAAAGACCAACCTCGATCCAAGCTTTGGTTTCCCCTAGGGGGTGGGGAAACTTTGGTATGCCCCTGGGGGACAAGGGAGAAAAAAAGTTAGGGGAGCAATTCTTCATGACCCTTGAACTTTCCAAAACTTACAAACTCCCATGGGATGATGGATAATGTTGACTGATGGTATGTGTCAATTTATCTGAAATAAGCGATCCAACCTGAACATTAAGTGGTTGAGTTTAGAGTGAAAAGGAGGAAGGGGGGGGGGGGGGGTGAAAGGGAGGGGGTGTCTTGCTAAACATAGACAATATCTACTAAAGAAATAAACTGTAAAAAATCTTTTTCTTTAAAAAAAGATAATAAATATGTTTACAAAATATTAATAGCAAAGACAGGGAACATGCACAGTGTTTGATAATGCTAACCATCTTTTTATATATTGCACATAATGCAAGTTGTTTAAAATACATGTATGTTGGTGTTTGGGCACTTTGGGTATTAAACAACTTGATTTTAAATTCCAATTAAGTTTCTACGTTTAACACCCCATATATAAACTTAAGTAATACCAAATTTGTCCAACCACAGTCCCACTCTTTTCGGACCAACCATCCAACCACAAGTCAAATTCCAAATGTGTGACGGAACAACTCAGCAAGTGGTCAATCTGCGGAATTCGGGTGTCGTCATCACAATGAACTGGAGTGACCAGACGCAGTGGTCGGCATGGCAGGCCGGCACGGTTTGCAGAAATCAGAAACACATTGGGTAGATTTCCTCTTACAAGATCCCTCCTCGTCCCTCAGGTTCATGCAGACTTCTCAATCAAACTGATAAGCTTTAGCTGACAGGAACCTGGTGGCTCTTATGTTAACCCTCTCAGTCCCACAGGTGATGAACTGTGTTGTACTTGACATGGGACTTAGAGTAAGGTTGTTACAGACAGCCCGTCCCTTTTTCAAATCACCACAAAACCATTAAAACATTCGCAAAACATATAGAGAAGTGTAAGCAAGCTCTATATTCATCATTTGAAACTGATATGTAGTGTAAAATTCAAATAATGCACGGAAACAACGTCTGATTAATAGTCTTTACCTCAGGCTCTTTGCAGTTTGTGTTGAAATATCTGCTTTATTGATTAATCTGTTTATTAAATTATAAAACGCATTATGAAAAAAATTGTTCTATAGAAGGAATCATCTCCAAAGTTTGGTAGTTATACTCATAACATTAGGATTTCACACATGCATAATAACCACATAGATACTGTAACAAAGACTAATACTTTTTTCGTAGTACGAAAAAAGTCAGTTTGAAATTTAACCGCTAAAATTTTTACATATACAGAAAGCTTCAACATGCTATATTCTTAGAAATGGTCTTGAATCACACTTTCTTCAATTTACGATTGTGATAGACGATTTCAAATTTTAAGCTTGCAAAAGGGACGGACAATCTTTAAGGCTATGGGAATGAGATATTCGAGGAGTCAGCGGGTCAAGGCAACATATAAACTTGTAAGGCAGTTAGTTCTTTTTTCTTCTTAATGCTCATGTGCCATTGGTGTATTATGTCACTGGTAATGCACACAAATCCCTCAGAGTAGCATTATCTGTGACAGAAAGGGTTAAAGGCCAGAGATAAAAAGGACAACATTGAGCAGATACAAGTTCTCTGGTCCTCAAGGTCATGCTGATTTCTTTATAAAACTGACTGAACCATAGGAATGCACATATATTGACATCTATAAGGTATGTGTCAAAGTGAAAGTGAACTTTCTCTCTGGCGTATTTGACTGTTTCTTATTCGACTCAAACTATTTATAGAAAAATGGGTAATGATCAGGAATGTGGAATAACCCAGTTGGAGCAAACAACTCAATAAACCTGATTATACATGTAAATTACATTAATGCTTAGCGTTAATGGTCTGATTTATAGTTTTATCACAGCTCGATTCTCTTCTACCAACATGTACGATCCAGTCATAACAGACACACCATAATATAAAACATTGTTGTCACCATATGGGACTCCATACCTGAGAGTTTTAAATATTTTAAGACAAGGTGTCCCTTTTGCAGGTCAAAAACTTTTTTTTGTAAAAATCACAAAAAATGGAAGAATAAACTTCATTATAAGTTCCTTTAAAACCAATAGAGCTGGACTGACTTAAAGCAAAATTTTAGCAATCAGAATGATCAGACATTTGGGGCAGGTTGTCTGAATCATACAGCCTAGAGACCAGTGACCCCGTGCACTATGGGCCGCACAGGTCCACTCCACAGTGCATGCGTTCAATAGGAGCAATGCCCACATCGCCCACTGACAGGGACAATATGATTATGAATGTTGACTACAGTCAGTGCAATTCAAACATAAAAAATGGTAGTTTTGCACATTGCCTGAAAATGTTTGTGCAACTATGACTGTGAGATTTCATACACGTTTTCATTAGGTTATACCGCTTATTCCTTTTGCAAATGGGACAGTTTATTGCCATTTCGTCCACAGCCATTTCGTCTAATAGCCATTTGGTCTAATGTCATATCGTCTACCATCAGTTGGTCCACTATCCACATAGTCCAATTACCATTTCGTACAATAACCATTTCGTCTAATAGCCATTTCGTCTCATAGCCATTTCGTCTATTTTCATTTGGTCTAATAGCCATTTGGTCTAATGGTATTTTTGTGCCAATTGGTCTAATAGCCACTTCATCCACTATCATTACGTCTACTCCCATTTGGTCTAATAGCCAACTGGTCTAAAGGCAAATGGTCTAATAGCCTCTTGGCCTACATTCATTTCGTCCATGTTCCATTTTGTCTAACTGCATTCGGTCCATCATCACTTGGTCTAAACCCATTTCTGCTAACAATCATTTGGTCCATTGCCATTTTGGCTAATCACTATTTCGTCTACTAAGCATACTGATCTACTACGCTGCAGAGCGTGCAGGTTTTCTCTCCAACGAGAACGTGCAGCCTGGGAATCTCTAACACGACCGCCCAGTGCGCCGCTGCGCGTGCCACGTGCGAGTTTATTCACATAATGCACCTAGGTACTAGGTGAATGGAAATGCCTATTGTATTGTATTTAACGCGATGCGATGATTTTTTGGACTCAAGACTTCATTCTTACACATATTACTCTCCCGTTACAAGTGATTATCAACATCATTTATATTTAAGATGAAATGGCTATTAGACGAAATGGCTATTGGACGATTTGGGAATTGGATGAAAAGGTTATTATACGATTTGGTTGTTAGACGAACTGATCATTGGACCTAATGGTTGATGGACGAAATGATTATTAGACGAAATGGCAATCGGACGAGTAGATAAGTAGACGATGTGGATATTGGACCAACTGAAATTAGCCAACATGGCTATTGGACCAAATGAACGTTGGACGAACTGATAAATGGACAATTTGGCATGAGACAAAATGGATTTAGATGAAATGGTTGGTAGAGGAAATGGTTGTAGACGATTGGTTATAGACCAACTGGTGATTAGACGAAATGGCTATTGGACGATATAATGACTGGACGAAATGTCGATCGACGAAATGGCATTAGACGAAATGAATGTAGACGAAATGGCATTAGACGATTTGGCAATTTACCAATGGGACACCCTGTCTGTACGGCGGTTCTCACTTATTGAGTGGTTACACCACATGGAAGGAAATGGAAAGAGATTGTGTGTTTTGCCAGCCTTCATTCTTTTCATTTGAAACTTTAATAACATAGTGTAAATGCACACTTATAATTTGCCTCACAAAGAGGAAGGAGAATGGATGTAATACAAGATTGGGCAACACAATCAAAACAAGCTTTCAACTTCCACTCAAGTATTTCATTTCACACAACCTCATTCCTTCCCTCCGAGGTGATTAAAAGAGGAAAGGAGAAAAAAAAACTGTTCCATCTCTACTCCAAAACAAAATCATATCCACCGCTATCTGATATCAGCATGCTACATTCCTACATTCTTAAAATGGACTTTGTGATGTGAGATGAGAAAAATGGCATTCACACTTGTGCAGAACGATAAGAGAAGTGATGTGGGAACACTACATCCTGGGGTAAAAAGGACTAACCGGTATACAGTGTAGATCTTTAATGGACCAAAGTTGCAAAATCGTTGGCTATTTCTCATTAGCTTGATTAGCCTGACTTTAGGAAAGTGTACAATTGCCCAGCGTACATGCAAATACCAAAATCATTTGCTTTGGACGTCTTTCTATAAAATATAAGTTGTTTTCTTGAACAGCCTGCTCTTTCTGAACCTTCTCCACCAGCCCAAAAGCAAGTGAGACAAACGTATTATCCAACATACATGTATGTATATCTATTTATTTATTTATATATTATATTATTTATTTATATATTAATTATTTATACTGCATAATATGGGCAAACAAGCACACCGTGAGGCATTAGCACTAAAATGGCACAACATCTACTTCTCTGACTGATTAATGCACGCGAAGGTATTGCAACATTTGTGCTCTTTTCCCCAGAACAGTCTGACCTGGTTATTTTCCAACTTCCGTACAATGACAACCAACTTCTAGTGTGAACGTGGCTGCTAACCAATCACTGTCTAGGAGCCCAACAAACAAGGAAGGCCGCTGAAATCAACACCGTCTCAAAGATATGGATGGAGCTTATCAGCCGAAAACATCTCTGGGAAAGGAATTTCCAACCGTTTCATGGTGAAATAGCTCTTAACCCATTGCATGTCTTTATTCCTGCTTCTCAATTCCATGCAGTTTCGGTACCATGGACTATCACTTTTTGATGGCTGAGCTTTGAAGTGGCCTTCATTGCCATAAAGGGAAATGTTCCAGTAAGTGGACAGAGAATATCAAGCATTAAAGGGGTAACGTTGCCTTTCCTATAGTAACACGATTAAAATGAAAGAACAACTTTAAAGCAAACCTAAAATTAAAATTAATATATAATAATTTTTAATTTACAATCAATAAAAAATTTGTGCCACCACATCTTTATACAAAAAGTAGCGAACTCACTGTACAGATACAGATTTAGTATTCTTATTTACCAAGGACAAGTTCAATTGAAATGAAATGTTTTGTATTCATGTTACTTCACTTTTATTGATGTTTCTTCATTCAGAAATGAGGCCACATCATGGTGACATGTCTGTTTCCTGGATTCATAGAAGTCAACAAGCAGGACCATATCTTGAATGACTGGTTTGGACTGATTACAAGTACCTTTATATATCTGTAAAACTGTGATAGAAAAGACACACCCGAGTTATCAACATCTACTCTAGATAGTTCAAGATGGTTAAAAATATCCACAACAATGCATTTTAGTTTCATTATAAACATCCAAGTAAAGGAGCAGGGGATGTAGGAAAGGATGCAGGTAAACTCTGTTCACAGCTATTGGTACCAGAGGTGTAACTGGCATAGAATGAACTACACATTATCTTAGACTCAACAGCCGTGATCTGTGATGAACATGTGTTTCTTTGGCATGGCATGTTATTAATTTCCTATTTTAAAGGTATCTTTTGGAAAAGTTGTACATACCATCTCAAAACAAATCTACATGTATGCTCATAATAGCACAAACACAATATCAGTCCGATGTGACAAAATCACTTGTGTGTTCTTCAGCAAATCCTTTTCCCATTTGAAGAAGCACTCTTGCACTTTAAAATCTGTCCACAAATGTTTTCATGGCAATAGACTATAGATGTAAATGTCACTACTTATGTATTCTCTGTGTGCAACGACAACTCAATTACAGGTTTATTTGATCAATTACAAATGTAGCGCATACATTGAGTGCATGTACCGTACATTAACCGCATCTCATTGTGTTTACGTAAAGATGGAGAGACGGGCCATGTCCGAGCAAATGTCAGGCTAACGACGTCGTGATTAGAGGTTCGTTGGGGCAAGGCTCATCTCCGTGGATCCTGACAAACGAGCCGTGCAGGAGGAGTAACAGTGTTTATGTTACACAATACAGCTCACGTAATCAGAGAGGGGGAAGGAAGGGGAACAGAGGGGCGAAAGGGGATCAAAGACGGGGAGGAAGAGGGGAAATCAGAGAGGGGTGGGAGAGGATGATCAGAGAGGGGAGGGAGAGGGTGATCAGAGATGGGGAGGGAGAGGATGATCAGAGAGGGGAAGAAGGGGGTAATCAGAGAGGGGAGGGAGAGGATGATCAGAGAGGGGAGGGAGAGGATGATCAGAGAGGGGAGGGAGAGGATGATCAGAGAGGGAAGGGAGAGGATGATCAGAGAGGGGTGGGAGAGGATGATTAGAGAGGGGCAGTAGAGGATGATCAGATCGGGGAGGGACAAGATGATCAGAGATGGGTACGAAGGGGGTAATCAGAGAGGGGTGGGTGAGAATGATCAGAGAGGGGAGGGAGGGGATGATCAGAGAGGGGAGGGAGAGGATGATCAGAGAGGGGAGGGAGAGGATGATCAGAGAGGGGCGGGAGAGGATGATCAGAGAGGGGTGGGAGAGGATGATCAGAGAGGGGTGGGAGAGGATGATCAGTGAGGGGAGGGAGAGGATGATCAGAGAGGGGTGGGAGAGGATGATCAGAGAGGGGAGGGAGAGGATGATCAGAGAGGGGAGGGAGAGGATGATCAGAGAGGGGTGGGAGAGGATGATCAGTGAGGGGAGGGAGAGGATGATCAGAGAGGGGAGGGAGAGGATGATCAGAGAGGGGTGGGAGAGGATGATCAGAGAGGGGTGGGAGAGGATGATCAGAGAGGGGTGGGAGAGGATGATCAGAGAGGGGTGGGAGAGGATGATCAGAGAGGGGTGGGAGAGGATGATCAGTGAGGGGAGGGAGAGGATGATCAGAGAGGGGAGGGAGAGGATGATCAGAGAGGGGTGGGAGAGGATGATCAGAGAGGGGTGGGAGAGGATGGTCAGAGAGGGGTGGGAGAGGATGATCAGAGAGGGGTGGGAGAGGATGATCAGTGAGGGGAGGGAGAGGATGATCAGAGAGGGGAGGGAGAGGATGATCAGAGAGGGGAGGGAGAGGATGACCAGAGAGGGGTGGGAGAGGATGGTCAGAGAGGGGTGGGAGAGGATGATCAGAGAGGGGTGGGAGAGGATGATCAGTGAGGGGAGGGAGAGGATGATCAGAGAGGGGAGGGAAAAGATGATCAGAGAGGGGAGGAGAGGGGAGGGAGAGGATGATCAGAGAGGGGTGGGAGAGGATGATCAGTGAGGGGAGGGAGAGGATGATCAGAGAGGGGTGGGAGAGGATGATCAGTGAGGGGAGGGAGAGGATGATCAGAGAGGGGAGGGAAAAGATGATCAGAGAGGGGAGGGAGAGGGGAGGGAGAGGATGATCAGAGAGGGGTGGGAGAGGATGATCAGTGAGGGGAGGGAGAGGATGATCAGAGAGGGGTGGGAGAGGATGATCAGTGAGGGGAGGGAGAGGATGATCAGAGAGGGGTGGGAGAGGATGATCAGTGAGGGGAGGGAGAGGATGATCAGAGAGGGGAGGGAGAGGATGATCAGAGAGGGGAGGGAGAGGATGATCAGTGAGGGGAGGGAGAGGATGATCAGAGAGGGGAGGGAGAGGATGATCAGAGAGGGGAGGGAGAGGATGATCAGTGAGGGGAGGGAGAGGATGATCAGAGAGGGGATGGAGGGGATGATCAGAGAGGGGTGGGAGAGGATGATCAGAGAGGGGATGGAGAGGATGATCAGAGAGGGGAGGGAGAGGATGATCAGAGAGGGGAGGGAGAGGATAATCAGAGAGGGGAGGGAGAGGATGATCAGAGAGGGGCGGGAGAGGATGATCAGAGAGGGGTGGGAGAGGATGATCAGAGAGGGGCGGGGGAGGATGATCAGAGAGGGGTGGGAGAGGATGGTCAGAGAGGGGCGGGAGAGGATGGTCAGAGAGGGGTGGGAGAGGATGATCAGAGAGGGGTGGGAGAGGATGATCAGAGAAGGGGATGGAGAGGATGATCAGAGAGGGGAGGGAGAGGATGATCAGAGAGGGGAGGGAGAGGATGATCAGTGAGGGGAGGGAGAGGATGATCAGAGAGGGGTGGGAGAGGATGATCAGAGAGGGGTGGGAGAGGATGATCAGAGAGGGGAGGGAGAGGATGATCAGAGAGGGGAGGGAGAGGATGACCAGAGAGGGGTGGGAGAGGATGGTCAGAGAGGGGTGGGAGAGGATGATCAGAGAGGGGTGGGAGAGGATGATCAGTGAGGGGAGGGAGAGGATGATCAGAGAGGGGTGGGAGAGGATGATCAGAGAGGGGAGGGAGAGGATGATCAGAGAGGGGAGGGAGAGGATGATCAGAGAGGGGTGGGAGAGGATGATCAGAGAGGGGTGGGAGAGGATGATCAGAGAGGGGATGGAGAGGATGATCAGAGAGGGGAGGGAGAGGATGATCAGAGAGGGGAGGGAGAGGATAATCAGAGAGGGGAGGGAGAGGATGATCAGAGAGGGGCGGGAGAGGATGATCAGAGAGGGGTGGGAGAGGATGATCAGAGAGGGGCGGGGGAGGATGATCAGAGAGGGGTGGGAGAGGATGGTCAGAGAGGGGCGGGAGAGGATGGTCAGAGAGGGGTGGGAGAGGATGATCAGAGAGGGGTGGGAGAGGATGATCAGAGAAGGGGATGGAGAGGATGATCAGAGAGGGGAGGGAGAGGATGATCAGAGAGGGGAGGGAGAGGATGATCAGTGAGGGGAGGGAGAGGATGATCAGAGAGGGGTGGGAGAGGATGATCAGAGAGGGGTGGGAGAGGATGATCAGAGAGGGGAGGGAGAGGATGATCAGAGAGGGGAGGGAGAGGATGACCAGAGAGGGGTGGGAGAGGATGGTCAGAGAGGGGTGGGAGAGGATGATCAGAGAGGGGTGGGAGAGGATGATCAGTGAGGGGAGGGAGAGGATGATCAGAGAGGGGAGGGAGAGGATGATCAGTGAGGGGAGGGAGAGGATGATCAGAGAGGGGTGGGAGAGGATGATCAGTGAGGGGAGGGAGAGGATGATCAGAGAGGGGAGGGAGAGGATGATCAGAGAGGGGAGGGAGAGGATGATCAGTGAGGGGAGGGAGAGGATGATCAGAGAGGGGAGGGAGAGGATGATCAGAGAGGGGAGGGAGAAGATGATCAGTGAGGGGAGGGAGAGGATGATCAGAGAGGGGTGGGAGAGGATGATCAGAGAGGGGATGGAGAGGATGATCAGAGAGGGGAGGGAGAGGATGATCAGAGAGGGGAGGGAGAGGATGATCAGAGAGGGGAGGGAGAGGATGATCAGAGAGGGGAGGGAGAGGATGATCAGAGAGGGTGGGAGAGGATGATCAGAGAGGGGAGGGAGAGGATGATCAGAGAGGGGTGGGAGAGGATGATCAGAGAGGGGTGGGAGAGGATGATCAGAGAGGGGTGGGAGAGGATGATCAGAGAGGGGTGGGAGAGGATGGTCAGAGAGGGGTGGGAGAGGATGATCAGAGAGGGGAGGGAGAGGATGATCAGAGAGGGGTGGGAGAGGATGATCAGAGAGGGGAGGGAGAGGATGATCAGAGAGGGGAGGGAGAGGATGATCAGAGAGGGGTGGGAGAGGATGATCAGAGAGGGGTGGGAGAGGATGATCAGAGAGGGGTGGGAGAGGATGATCAGAGAGGGGAGGGAGAGGATGATCAGAGAGGGGAGGGAGAGGATGATCAGAGAGGGGAGGGAGAGGATGATCAGAGAGGGGAGGGAGAGGATGATCAGAGAGGGGAGGGAGAGGATGATCAGAGAGGGAAGGGAGAGGATGATCAGAGAGGGGTGGGAGAGGATGATTAGAGAGGGGCAGTAGAGGATGATCAGATCGGGGAGGGACAAGATGATCAGAGATGGGTACGAAGGGGGTAATCAGAGAGGGGTGGGTGAGAATGATCAGAGAGGGGAGGGAGGGGATGATCAGAGAGGGGAGGGAGAGGATGATTAGAGAGGGGAGGGAGAGGATGATCAGAGAGGGGCGGGAGAGGATGATCAGAGAGGGGTGGGAGAGGATGATCAGAGAGGGGCGGGGGAGGATGATCAGAGAGGGGTGGGAGAGGATGGTCAGAGAGGGGCGGGAGAGGATGGTCAGAGAGGGGTGGGAGAGGATGATCAGAGAGGGGTGGGAGAGGATGATCAGAGAGGGGATGGAGAGGATGATCAGAGATGGGTACGAAGGGGGTAATCAGAGAGGGGAGGGAGAGGATGATCAGAGAGGGGAGGGAGAGGATGATCAGAGAGGGGAGGGAGAGGATGATCAGAGAGGGGAGGGAGAGGATGATCAGAGAGGGGTGGGAGAGGATGGTCAGAGAGGGGTGGGAGAGGATGATCAGAGAGGGGTGGGAGAGGATGATCAGAGAGGGGATGGAGAGGATGATCAGAGATGGGTACGAAGGGGGTAATCAGAGAGGGGAGGGAGAGGATGATCAGAGAGGGGAGGGAGAGGATGATCAGAGAGGGGAGGGAGAGGATGATCAGAGAGGGGAGGGAGAGGATGATCAGAGAGGGGTGGGAGAGGGTGATCAGAGAGGGGAAGGATAGGATGATTAGAGAGGGGAGGGAGAGGATGATCAGAGAGGGGTGGGAGAGGATGATCAGAGAGGGGAGGGAGAGGATGATCAGAGAGGGAGGGAGAGGATGATCAGAGAGGGGAGGGAGAGGATGATCAGAGAGGGGCGGGAGAGGATGATCAGAGAGGGGAGGGAGAGGATAATCAGTGAGGGGAGTGAACCGAATCAGGGAGGAGGTGTTGGAGGGGGAATCCAATCAGAGAGGAGGAATGGGAATGAGAGATGGTAATCAGAGCTGTTTTTTATTGTTGGTAAACTAAAATTCTTAATTAAGATTGAAGTGATAAATTATTCCTTGTATTTATTTGGCTATATACATCAGGGCAGATCCTTGCTCCATCTCACTTCAATGATTGGTCGTACATGTAGTTCAGCAATAAATCCAACTCCTAAACATTGCAAAGGTCAATCTGTCTGCAGATGTTGGTGAGACCAGTTCATATAACTTTAAGTCAGCAAATAATTACCAGTGAGACGAAAATACTCGATGAATATTTCAACTTTACAGCTAAACATAGAAGGTGGTTTCCCTTTTGAATAAGCAGAAACGAATAATTTTTATTATTGTCCTAAATCGTGGACATTTACCGATCAAACTTTCAACAAGTGAACATAAGGATGTTCTTCATACCAGTGAAAGTACCATCCCTTATCTGGGGGTCAGCACAGATAAAATCTGCGACACTGAAAGAGATACTCCTTAAATCAGCCACGATGACGAACTATCTCTCCGCGCCCTTTATCAGCTGCTCGTACTCTGCCTGGGTCTGTAAGCTGCCACCCCATGACTATTTGAAAATAAACACTTCTTCTTCATCTGCCTCCAAGAGCAATATATATCTGCTCAACAAATGGTCCCTTCACACACGCCTACATGATTGTACGACATATACCCTCTTGTTGAGGTATGAAAGGAGACGTATCTATGGTCATGCATTTCAATGAGAGCGTGACAGGTAGAATCATTCAAACGTCCATGAAATGAACTGAAAAGTAGTTTGCAACTTAAACATTGACAGTAAACAATCTTATAGTTCACATTGACCCATGTTTTTATCTACATTCCTACACATTACACGATCCTAGATCCATTATTAGTAGGTTAAAGTGAAAAATTAACTTGTATGTGATATTCAAATTGCATGTCCAAATCTTGCAGTCAGTCTAGCTAGTAACAGGTATTCCCGTTCATATTCTTGCACAGAAAGACAAACATGCAGTTGCACAAGTTGCTATGTTCGGCAAGCCTCAAATGAGCTTCAGAGTAATCATTGAGACATATGTAACAAATATGGAATTTCAATACAGTAGTCAATATGAATATTTAATTCTCTATCAACTTCATGAGGTATAAAGAGCTCAGGACGTAATCTCCTACGTTACAATATGGCACTTAGATGAACTTGGTAGATGCAGCTATGCAAATGCAGACCACAAGGGTGAGGCAGGTTGTGTTTCTCAAAAAAATGATGACAACTTTAACCTCACTTTCAAATCCTACACACAGAAAGGCATTGATGTATCGTGATCCTGCTTGTAACAGTCTTTACCTTGGCTACTGTATCTTGACAGGAATAACTGCAGCCTAGATAGCCCTGGACCCTGTTTGCTAACATGCTGCTGCTGTATGAGATCTGTGTGTATTCCTTGTGCAATATGCATGGATGGCAAATAAAGACTTAACACTGAAGTACACTCCAGCTCAAAGGAATTGGCATAGGGAAAGGGAAAGGGAAGGAGCCGCAGTTTTAAACCGCGTTATATTTTGTCTAGTTCAGCATGAAACATGCTGCTTTAGCCTAAAAAGCATCGTGTTTCATACTGAACTGGACAAAATATACAGCGGTTTAAAACTGCGGGTCCTTCCCTTTCCCTTTCCCTATGCCAATTCTTTTGAGCTGTAGTGTAGACCTAAGGTTCATTGTTGTGAGAAATCCACACCTGAAGGCGATTAACCTCTTGAATGTCAAGTCAATTGTCACTCTTTTCACAAGTACAGGAATGCACACATTTTCCACAGAGCAAGGATTTATCTAGCACTCAAATGGTTAATCCGAAACGACAGCCATGCCGGAGTCTGAAAGGAGCCCCAAGCCGTTCCTCGGGCTGCTGTCCCGGCCGAAAGGGCATCTACCCATGTTCCCAGTACGCCCCATGTGAAGTTCAAGTCATTCATCATGCAGATACATACCGGTAGATAGATGACAGATGGAAGGTCTCATCATGCTCCTCACCTTGTGTCTTGGCACATCTTCACTCACACCGTTTAAAGGAAACCATAAACATTAAAGGGATAGTTCACCCTGAAAACAAGTTGGTTTTAATAAAAGCAGAAACATGCAAAATCATGTAAGTCAAATGTTTGATGAAAATCCACCAATAGATAAGAAAGTAACATTTGTTTGAAGTTTTGATTTTGTGACATCACATGCAAGATGCTCTCCCATACAATGTATGTAATGTACTCATTTTTGTCTAAATGTTGATTTTCTCAAAAGATGCATCATTGTACCTATTTCATACAGCATTAAAAACATGTTCTTACACATAAGAAAACATATTACTTCATCAAAAACACAAAAAGAACAATCCATGGAATTATACAGCACACAACACATGGGAGAGCACATCACAGGTGATGTCACACCCAAAGATTTTAAAAGATCATAACTTTATCCTTTCACAGAATTTCATTAAACCTTCACTAATATGTTTCTTACATATTTCTGCTTTTTTTTTAAAACCAACTTAATTTCAGAGTGAACGATCCCTTTAACCCCTCTCAGACTCTAAGCATGAAGATGGACAGTACATCAATGGGAGTTTTATGCCTTAGTAATGTTAGGGTTAGATCTAGCCCTATGTCCTGATTCTAACTAACTCAGTTTGTGCCATGTTTGCATTTTGTCACCAGTCAAGTATTATACACAAATCAAATACAGCAGCATTTTATCTGGCATGAGAAGGCTCAAAGGGGAACATGTGGATAGCTCTCATTTTGAAAGACTTTGGATAGATTTTATATATAAAGTGATGAGTAACTTAAAGAGGAATTTAATATCACTAATATCTTACAAACTCTCAATAATATTCAAATTACATTCTAAAGTCAAATCCTCCTCGATTTCCTGCTTATCTGACTAAGAAAAGAACTTGCAGAATGGTCTGGATTTGTCTTTTGTCAAATTTGGCTTTTAAAATATTGAGCCAGCGAATCAGGAATTGAACGGTGATAAAAATATGAATAATATTGTTTGATTGTTAAGATTTTGCTGAAATGAAACATTTCTGTACCAATCATACTCTATTTAAATTGTATATTCTGTGAATAAACTATGTGATCTTTATTTTCAGAGCTTAATTAGGTATAAAAACAAACCAACAATTAACTTCTTTACTTATGGAGGAGTGAGGGCAAGTTACTTTGCACAATGATTCTATGTACTTTTTGTACTTTTTGTACTTCCAGCTACTGGTTTGTGACTACCCATGTGCAATGTATTTGCACAAGGCCTGTAATTAAACAATGTTCATGAGGTCAATAAGGAAAAAAAGTTGGTCTACCACACCACATTGTCAAGTGACATCCTCCTCTGCTGATTAACATTTCAATAGTCAGCCCTATTTGCTTCACCCTCCCATGACCCTATCTGCTCCCTGCTCCTACTTTCACCTCCCAGTGTAAACACAATAAAAAGGAGCCCTGCCTCAACCAAACCGCATAACAAACCAACCATATTTAGCGCTTCCAGGGAAAGCTGAAGGCCCCTGCATCCAGGAAAGCAGTGTGACTGAACTGAAACACACACAAACATTTGCTGCTTTCACTTTAAAGACAGAGTGTCCCATTTGCAGGTAAAAAAAAATATGATTCTGTAAAACCCATGGAAAATGGGAGAATACACTGTATCAGAACTTCCCTCCAAATAATAAAACTGGAAAGTGACTTTAAAGGGAATATACTGTACTGGGAAGCCAAGAAAGCCTTCAAAAGGCTTCAAAATGGTGTGTCATCTTCTCGCCAATGGTCTTAAATCCATGTATTGTCCATTTTAGAAACTTGCTGAAAGTTATTTGCATTCAATCTATCCACATTTGCAGTTATTAGTGAGTAAATCATGAATCCTCAAATAGTTCGGGCCGAATATTTGGAGGATTTGTGATTTAATCACTAACTTCTCCAAATGTAGATCATTTGGGGGCAAATAACTTTCAGCAAGTTTCTAAAATGGACAATACATGAAGTTAAGACCATTGGCAAGAAGATTGCTCACACTCACCTTTTGAAAGTTTTTTGTCTTCCCAGTACAGTATATGCCCTTTAAGCGAACGTATAGCGATCACCAGATTTAAAAGGGGTTTGGGGCTGGTCGTCCGTAACCTGTAGCCTAGAGACCAGAGACTGCTTTACGCTATGGTCCGCACGGTCCGCTCCACAGTTCCTGCCTTCAATGGGAGCAAGGCCTGCATCATATGCTGCCAGGGACAATATGATTATTAATGTACACTATGAAATATGAATCTATGAATGTAGACCTTTATAAAGCACTCATGCAATTTGTTTGCACAATATGGGAACCCACAGTATAGCTCCAGAAACAATAAATTCAAATTGATTTTTGAAATTCATATGAATAGCATCCAAAATGAAAGAACACCTGCAGTAGCAGCTCCCAGGGGTATTAATACAGAGATCATAAAATCAAAATACAAGACAGTGTGAAGCTTTCATAGAACGAGGGATTTGTATTGCATTTATAGTTCATCTAATCTGCCATACTGTAAAATATAACCAACTTTTTCAGCTGTCATCTCTCTCTCTCTTCGTTGTATAGCTTTTAGTTATTAAAGCGGGATGAATCTCGCCAAATACGTGGTAAAAACATGGATTAACACATACATGAGGAAAAATATATCATATGTCATACAAGAAAGTTGGGCACTTTTTGAAGCTTTAGTTGCTAAAACTCAATTATTAAACTTTGTAGGCAACTCCATTGTTGGGCAATTACATCATGTAAGGACTATTTGCCTACCATGCATAAAGAAAACAGTGTCCATAGTATCACATGTTTACAGAGCAAGAATATGTCACAAGTGATATAGGATTCATTTAACTAAAATAACTTCCTTATCATCTGTCTTATTCTGTGTTTAATTTAGTTTTTCTGGTGTTTCTACTTTTACTTAATTGAATTTATTTTAAGGGTTGCACCTGTCCTTTAAAGGAGCCGTTCATAACTGAAAGATGAAGGTCAATACTTGAATCCCCTCATTTCTGTGATAAGACCTGCACATTGATTTTCACTTCCGAGAGTGGCACTTCAACTGGGCAATTGATTTTCTGGTGTTGACAGCAGCATTTTCATTATCAGCAAACAAATGAGCAGGAAGCTTGAGGGGAAATGCCTTTATTTGACCGATCACACTGGAACTCATACTGCACAGCATCTATTATATAAATTTGTTAGAGTATTCCTTATTTATTTCCCAATCTGCTTCATGGAAGTTAGTCAATAAGCATAGCAACAATCCTGACGCGTTATTTTACTAAAAAACTGTTTTGATAACACTATGTTTTTTTGCTTAAGGGGGGGGGGGGGCTTATTTTTTCTGTGTTTATTACATATTGCAGATATTTCTGCTCATGTATTTTGCTCAAGAAAGCATGGCCTAATCTCCGGTAACCCAAGACTTCACTATGAGCTATTAGGAAGCCGGTTGGTGGCTCGAAGGAAGATATGATGTCATCTTGCAACAACGTTGGGAGGATTTGTAAACAAGCAGCCAGTCTCTCCCAGTTTTATTAAAAGTGACTGACTGACTAACTGACAAACCAAAGGACATTCATAGCCTGACATCCAGGCTGTAGGACTTTTCCCAATCCAATTCCAAGTCCACAATAAACAGGTCTGGAGGCAGCAGACTAATCATTCTCAAGTCTTTCTTTAGCTCTGACTGTGTGAAAAGGAGAATTGAATGGTAACTTGTCTTGTGAGTTCTAGACCCTAGATGCAGCGAGTGTTCAGTTTGGATTGTAAACATTCATCAGACTGGAACCAGGCTAGAACAGACCTGTGCAGGACTGCTTGGAAACAAATTTACACTGTGAAGTGGGATAGACAGAAATTTGTACATGAAAGTGTGTTTTTAAAGGGTGCCAAAGAAACAGTTAATTACTGCATCAAATTGCTATACTTAGTTTATTGCACTTAAATCGAATAATTCCACAATAAAGGGGACATGACCATCAAAATATCAAAAACTGCGAAACCATAGTAATTTTGGTATCATATTAAAGATGAAAAAGTTATATCTTAACACGAATACGTGACTGATAAACCAATATGCATATCTGATTAACATCATCAAAATTGAATTGAAATGAAGATAGTTTAAACTGTTCATGCACAATGTCTGTATGCGTCACAGCATTACAGAGAGTATTAATTGGTCATAAATTGTAAGTTCAAGATAGTGTTTTCTTTCTAAACTATTTATGGTGAAAGTTCTAAAAGGTTCATATCAAAAGATGGTTCTAAAGCTTTACACCTTGTCTGTTATCAGTGCTTGAAAATTTGCCAAAAAGTGCCACAGCTTTATTGTGGAATTGCCCAAATGCATCAATGTTTCTATCAACATTCTCATGGCTTCCTTCTGTGCCATGGATGGCGATTTTTTGAAAGTCTCTCTTCTATTCAAAGCGTCATCTCCCGTGGGAGCTATTTCAAGAGGGAAAAATAGGGGAAGGCACGTTTCACCGTCTAAACAGACCGTCTTCGTCACATATGTTGCCATGACAACCTACCCCATGTGACTATCAAACCGGTGTGGGATGAATGTCTCCAGCTGCACATGGAGTAGGCATCCCTGGCTGTGCATACATGTACAATGAGAGTCTACAAACAGTAGGGTAACGTTACAGTGTACTAGGCAAACACAGGGTAAGAAACTTACATCAGCAGAAATGGCATTACGCCAACCTTAATATTTGAACAGTTAGAAAAGCTAAAATAAGTCATGGATCTGTATTTTAGCTCAATTAGAGCAAATTTTGGAATCTGAAAATGAAATCTGTGAAGAAATAATCTGCCGTCAGATATTCAATGTTTACGACAGTGAGATTATGTACCAATGCCAATACAAACGACGGACACATTCTGTTCATTTATAAGGAAAGTACGTCTCTTTTTGTTAACTTGTTTTTTTTCTCCAAAATTAAGGAAGGGTAGAAGCATGTGTCGAGGCACTAAGGGTGAGCAGCGGAGATTGTTAGAAGAAAGTCTGAAAGTCAGACTAACAGTGTAAACCACACTGGATCTCCCCCCCCCACCCCCACATCCCTCCCTCAACCCCCCCCCCCCCCACACACACACACACACACACACAACACCCCTCCCCACATACAAGGGGAGACACCTGTACAAAGAAATGGGAATCCAAGCAATTTATTTTGAGGTCGTCCAAGGTCAAACCTGTCTTCGTCTGGGAGCCTGTGGTGACTCACTCTGTGCTAAATCATAAATCATGACATCATATCTGCAAGGAGGAGGTGAAAAATATCCCCCTTCAAAAAGCGATTCTCTCTGACTTCATTGCTTTAAAGGCTACCAGTAACGTATATTTACATTACTGGAAGCCTTTCTTGTTTTTGCTAGAAGCTAATGATTACCTTATCAATGCATGTTTACATTGTGGTAATCTGATTCTTAATCATTCAAACTAGTTGCTTCATCATAAATCACAACATCATATAGGTCAGGAGGAGGTGAAAATAAACCTGTTTAAAAAGCAATTATCTTACTTCACCACTGCAAAAACACTGCTATATTTACATTAAAACTTCTTTTTTGCTAGATTAATGATAAGCTTATCAATATGTATACATTGTGGTAGTCTGATAATGATTTAAAAATAGATGCTTTATCATATATCATGACATCACATCGGAGAGCAAAAATATCCATTTAAAAAGCAATTCTCTGACTCAGATTCTCATCCCTGTTAAAATGCTTATAATGTACATAGGCTTCTTTTAGGGCGTGTTTATCAACTCTTTTTTGGTAGAATTAAGGTTTCCAAACGCGTTTAGATTTTTTTAAACACGTTTCAGGGAGTTGACAAACGCAAAGGTGTTTTGATTATGGGGTTCGGAAAGCTGTTTTGAAACACACAAATTTGTACGATCCTAAATGCATTTGAGCCAGAAACGTGTTTAAAGTGTTTAAATTACACAAAGCTGTTTTGAAACGACTTTAAACCATGTGTTTCCGTAAACACATCGATCGCACACTATTGTACTACAGTGCACGTGTAATGGCGCAGTAGAGCTGCACAGTGACAAGGCCGGTTTTCGACATGGGCGATTGAGTTGATAAACGCACCCTTTTTTTTAAACGTGTTTGGAAACGCGTTTGGAAACGCATTCGTAATGGCCTTTGGAAATGCATTTAAATTTCTGACAAGTTGATAAACACACCCCTAGATGATTAGCTGATACATACATTATAATGGTAATCTGATACTTAAAGCGAATATACTGAACTGGGAAGTTGAGGTGACTGTCGGAAAAACCTAGCAGCAGTGACAAAATTATAAGTTTGTGCTCAGGGCAATTCACAAAAATGCCCAAAACAGCCCCCCCCCCCCCCCCCCTCCCCTCCGCTCCCTTCCCCCTGCGAAAAAAATATTTTCCCTTGATCTGCATGGGCCATGTTGCATATAGGTTTTCAATTATTGTAACTACCATGGCAACAGGTGCAGTAATAAAAGCTCATTGGCTACTGCCACGGTAGTTCCCATTGATGGCAAGTTACAATAATTGTAAACCTATCTGCAACATGGCCCAGGAGGGTATAATGCGTAACATTTTATTGTTTTCTAACTTTCTACATTTTCTACATTTCTAATGTCACAAACAAGACGACTCATTCAAAATAATATTCATCACAAACAATTAATTTTCAGTCAACTTTGTAGACAATTGTTAAAAAAAATTTCCGTTCCAATGCGTAACATGGTGGGTCAGGACGTCTGTTGCATGACAACAAGCTTCAAAGTAGCCTCCGCTAAGCATGGAAGAGAGACAAGTGTGGATCTCTAAACCAAACTATTCAACAAGGCATTAGCAATATTGTGTCTCGCCCACTTGCGAAAATAACCAGAAATATCGCGATCTCCGTTGCTACGCAAAAGAATTGTATCCCTCACACAATTCTGTGCACAAGTTAGGAAGCCTTCACCAAGAGTCTTGCAAGTAAACTTTAATGTATGACCTCAAATGACCTTTGACCTTATCATGTGACCTCTTACAGCACAATAACATGCAGGTGCCCCCAGTGCATCCATCATCCAAGTTTGATTGCCATTGTAGCAACATGTGATGAGTTATGTGTGATAAGAGAGTCTTGCAAGTAAACTTTAATGTATGACCTCAAATGACCTTTGACCTTATCCTGTGACCTCCAAGGGTACCATAACATGAAGGTACCCCCAGTGCATCTATGACCCAAGTTAGGTTGTAATCCAAGCAACCTATGTGAAGTTATTTGTCAAAAGAGAGTCTTGCAGGTAAACTTTAACGTATGACCTCAAATGACCTTTGACCTTATCCTGTGACCTCCAACAGCACCATAACATGAAGGTACCCCCAGTGCATCTATGACCCAAGTTAGGTTGTAATCCAAGCAACCTATGTGAAGTTATTTGTCAAAAGAGAGTCTTGCAGGTAAACTTTAACGTATGACCTCAAATGACCTTTGACCTTATCCTGTGACCTCCAACGGCACCATAATATGAAGGTACCCCCAGTGCATCTATGACCCAAGTTAGGTTGTAATCCAAGCAACCCATGTGAAGTTATTTGTCAAAAGAGAGTCTTGCAGGTAAACTTTAACGTATGACCTCAAATGACCTTTGACCTTATCCTGTGACCTCCAACGGCACCATAACATGAAGGTACCCCCAGTGCATCTATGACCCAAGTTAGGTTGTAATCCAAGCAACCCATGTGAAGTTATTTGTCAAAAGAGAGTCTTGCAGGTAAACTTTAACGTATGACCTCAAATGACCTTTGACCTTATCCTGTGACCTCCAACAGTACCATAACATGAAGGTACCCCCAGTGCATCTATGACCCAAGTTAGGTTGTAATCCAAGCAACCCATGTGAAGTTATTTGTCAAAAGAGAGTCTTGCAGGTAAACTTTAACGTATGACCTCAAATGACCTTTGACCTTATCCTGTGACCTCCAACGGTACCATAACATGAAGGTACCCCCAGTGCATCTATTACCCAAGTTAGGTTGTAATCCAAGCAACCTATGTGAAGTTATTTGTCAAAAGAGAGTCTTGCAGGTAAACTTTAACATTTGTGACGGACGACGGACGGCGGACGGACGACGGACGGTGGACGGACGACGGACGGACGCCATTTGGATCCCTTAGTCTCGCCTTCACCTCCGGTGGGCGAGACAATAAAGGGGACTGACTGCAGTAGACTAATCATTGGCCGTGTTTATCATCTTTTCAGAATTTGAAATGTGTTTCCAAAGGCCTTTACGAACACGTTTCCAAACGCGTTTCCAAACGCGTTTTAAAAAACGGTGCATTTATCAACTTGTCACTGCACAGCTCTCCTGCGCCGTTACACGTGCACTGTAGTACAATAGTGTGCGATCGATGTGTTTTCTTGGCGTGGCGCGCATGTTTTCAGAAATCGGAAACATGTGGTTTAAAGTCGTTTCAAAACAGCTTTGCGTTTATCTCACGTTTCTGGCTCAAACGCGTTTAGGATTGCACAAATTTGTGTGTTTCAAAACAGCTTTCCGAACCCCATAATCAAAACACCTTTGTGTTTAACAACTCCCTGGAACGCATTTGAAAAATTTAAACACGTTTGGAAACCTTAATTCTACCAAAAAAAGAGTTGATAAACACGCCCATTCGCAGTGTCTTTTTTGTCTCTGGAGAATGATAAATGATTCATACATAATGAGTACTCGGCACTATTTTCCAGTGTGAAGTAGAAATATCCGACAGCTTGGAATTAGCCTGATGTAGTTTTCTAAACCAAACTATTCAATAAAGGGCACTGGCTGCAGTAGATTTACTATTCTCGATGATAAATGATAAATAATGGGTATTATATCCCTCATTAATATATTCCAGTTCGTTGATTGGTTGAAAAGGTGTCACATGACCACAAATAGATGAAGAGAGATGGAGGAAGAGAGCTCAGAGGGAAGACATGTACTATTTCGTGACGTCAGAGGGGAAAAAACTACTATTTCGTGACATCGCGTCAAAAATGGCCTTTTTTCCCCTCTGGACTATAGATATCCAGGCTATCAGTGATCGATACAATTTTCATTGATTCATCCCAGGTAAATGCGCGACACATTTTTTTCCAGCTGCTTTTTAGCGTTTTAGCGGAAAATCATTGGGCGCGCTGCCGGAACTCCCGCGGTGTTGCGGCCGAGATGCAACTTGAATTTCCATTGGTTTGCCGCACGCCCTCTACTTAACCTCGGTGCAAACAGATTCCACAAGATCCCTCATGGTCATGAAATATTTGTATACTATGCTATTTTTCAGTTAAAAGTAGAAATGTCCAACAGCCTGGGATCTAGGCTAGCTCTGCTTGACGCAGAAAGGAGCATATTTACCAAAACACATATTCTGCATATCAGCATTATCGATTGAATGCTCAATGACAGTGCAGGAAAACATGGTTAACACCTATGTACGCTGGTTTCTATAGTGGTAGCAGTAGCTCGAGCTGTATTTCTAAGGCCATTTTGGTGTGAGAACTCTTCCCCCGCTGAGCCAGCTGTCGTCTAGAGCCACTCACTTGTGACCAAGGACTTGAGAAGTTGAGCGGGGGATTAATATTCACTGCCGCTGACATACCCATCACTATTAGCTGCATGCATGCATCCATATTACTCCCCAGGCAAAGCCAGAGCAAAGCCTTCTAAAAACAAGAAAAAAAGTAAGTCCCCCCTTTTTCTCAACTGCATAACTTTTTAACCAGGAGGTTATGAACAAAATAATTTGGCATGGCTGTTGCTAAACTCATTGGCTAACTTTCATATGAAAATGATATTGATTGGTCCGGTCATGCATGATTGAGCAAACGCAAAAGACAAAAATATGACTTTTCAAAAGTCACAAGGGTGATTGCTTTTGCTGTTTTAACAGTACATTTTGGCATTTCTTGTGCGATTTTTAAAGTGTATTCAATCAACCATGACACGAAAATGACTTCTTATGTTCATATAACAGGTCATGTTACATCTTTGTCAAAATATCCAGTTTTATTTTTTCACAAAAATAAAGGGTTTTTAAAAGTTTCAAACTCAAGAGGGATGAGTAATTTTTAAACTGTGCTCACTCAACCAGCACAATGGGTTAAGTGTTAGGATAGGTGTTAGTGTGTCGAGAGATGGATGATAGACAATGAAAGTACATAAATTATGCACCAGAAATTGAATTCATTGAAAATTTATATGACAGAATCCAAAAAATTGCCCTTGTGACTTTTGTCTTTAAATTTTTTGCCTTTAATGTGTGTTCAGTCATGCATGACTTATTGGATTAATGTGATTTTCACACGTAAGGTACTCAATAAGTTAAAGAACAATCCTGCCCAATTATTTTGCCCAAAAGCTCTTCAATAAAAAGTTATGCTATTTTGCTTATGGGGACTTACTTTTTTTGTGTGTGTTTATTTGACTTTTTACGGGCCCAACCACATTTTCACACCACAAAGAAACCTGCACAAGGACCTCCCAAGAAAGACAAATGATGTGATAGTCCTGAGCAGGTCTTCTATATAAACAGATTATTTGCACACGGGTTCAAATAAGAAACATTGTTCAAAATGATACCAAATGTTAAAATAACATTATGTCTGCAAAAAGCCACATACTATACATGTACAAATCTGTATTAAGAGTAGACAACACATTAAAAGTACACGTGTAAGAGGCAGTATGAACTTGGTCACATAAATGCACTCGTACAGTTTTCACCACATTAATATGTCAGTACACACACACACACACACACACACACACACACACAGAGACACACACACACACATACACACACACACACACACACACACACAAACAAACAAACACACTCACACATACCCTACCCCCCCCCCCCCCCCCCAACACGCCAAGCCCAATAAAATCAAGCCAACTGCAATTGTACAAACATGTCATATCTGGGAGAGAGAAGCTTGAGAACTTGGGCATGACAACCATAAATCATATTTTGGACATTATTGATTCTCAGCTCACTGGATCACATGAATCCTCGGGGGACGGTTTCCACTTTCACCCATCGTCCATGGATGGGGAAGTTTTACAAGTCCCTCGCAGCTGTAGCCTCATAAAGAAATTAGGCTCATTCTTGCTGGAGTCTCAGAGGAGAATGTGGCTCATGGGTTAAGCAAATTCATTTCATTTGATTTCATTTATTTCATTTCACCACAGTTTTAAAAAACAGGCCTTAGCCAGTGGCTATTCTTCTGATGTTAAATAGTGTCTTACTCGTCATATGCATGGGTACATATTTGCACAAGTTATACACTCCAGCTCAAAGGAATTGGCATAGGGAATGGGAAAGGGAAGGAGCCGCAGTTTTAAACCGCGGTATACTTTGTCAAGTTCAGCATGAATTACAATGCTTCAGCCTAAAAAGCATCATGTTTCATGCTGAACTGGACAATATATACTTTTCCCTTTCTTCCCTTTCCCTATGCCAATTCCTTTGAGCTGTAGTGTACATTCAAAAGCAGCATCCTTTTTGGCAGTAAAGAATCAAGTTTCATCCATCTAGGCAAAATTCTCTCACTTGAAGTTTCTACTCCAATAAAGGGGATTCTTCCTTCCAGGGGAAATTAATCTAAGCACTCAAACAAAAAAATTACCTGTTCTATGATAGCACACAACCATCCCCTTATTTGAATCTGATCAGGTGAAAAACAGAAGTTTCACTAACAATCCTTCTTACTTCTATGAAGGAGAAGATCTCCAAACAAAAGGAGACTGTAGGGTATTGGGGCTGATTCAGTTCAATGACCTCAGATCAGCAAAGGATTTTTTCACTTCTTGTGACAACTGATTACTGTTTTAAATGGCATATACTGTATTGGGAAGATGAAAAACCTTGAAAAAGGTGATCGCGAGCAATCTTCTTGTCAATGGTCTTAAATGCATGTATTGTCAATTTTAGAAACTTGCTGAAAGTTATTTGATCCACATTTGGAGTACTCATTGATTAAAGCACAAATCCTCAAACTGTTCAGCCCGAACATTTGAGGATTTGTGATTTAACTACTTATCACTCCAAATGTGGATCATTTAAATGCAAATAATTTTCAGCAAGTTTCTAAAATGGACAATACATGAATTTAAGACCATTGACAAGAAGATTGCTCACGATCACCTTTTGAAGTTTTTTATTGTCTTCCCAGTACAGTATATTCCCTTTAAGCTTTCATTTTTGTGTACAGTTAGGTTGGCAAATGAAGGTGTTGTTTTCACGAATGACCCAATGTTCACGCTATATGTATGCATGAACTGCTCCAAAGCAAGCTAATATGCACACACAAAATCGGGAGAAAACAAACTTCAATTGCAATTGCGACGCTCGATTGTGCGCTGCTTGTTATACTAGGTAGCTAGTGCACGACCGCATACACCATCCATACAATATACTGCATCCGTACCCTATCGTGAGATTGACAGCACTGGCACATGTACGCGGACGGCACTGTGACATGAATGCGCTAAGCGATGGAAATCATGTGGCAATATTTGTGTGTATTGTGAAATGCGCCATCCTAGAGCAATTTTCAACATTTGCAAAAATAAAAACATCGCGAAAATAACCATTCACACTGTACTTGAATGCCCTGAATGAATAACACTAATGTCAATGCCTTGTGCTTTCATCAAATGAACTCCACCAGTTTGGTTGAAATTTCTGAAATTCACAAAACCTCACCTGATAATCATTATGTCTCATTCTTACATATAATTGCTTTTAAAGGTTAATATACTTTTTTAATATTAATTTCCTCAAAATGTATCAATTTACTTCCCTCCACATTCTCCTCTTATTCAAATTAACATGTCTATGGCCATTTGTGTGCCAGTGAAAATTTAGATTTGTGTGTCTGTCTTGTGTTAAAATGCATCCAAGGTGCATAAAGAGTTCAATAGTGTAGCCTGAACATTGCAACTTTGTTAGTGAGTCTCCCTGATCCTTATTTCTTTCAAGCCCGGTTTCCCAATCATACTATCTGATTCACATGAACACACTGACCTGTCCATGTGCAGGCTGTTCTATTTGTGCTATCGGATTATCTTGTCATTTGTGTATAAAAAAGCAAACAGTTTATCTCCCCCATTCTGTGATACACAAAGAACAGGAAACAAACACATGATTACACATTGAACATCACAAACAGATCAGCCCAATAGCTGAAAATACCTTGAAATGGATTGCTTTGGGGCTATGGTCAAACAAACATGCATCTTTACAACAGAATTCCATCATAATCCCCTTCTTCTCTTCCTTTTCAATTGTAACCAGACAAATGTAACCACTGATGGATTAAAGCATTGACCAAGAGGAAAACAGGATGTACTTTGGCAACCAGTTAGCAGCCACAATCCCAAATTAGCTTCGAATTGGTAGCACTTGGAAGGTTTTATTTCTTAAGAATGGATTAAGTGGAGAGAAAATTACAGTTATGATAAAGTGGGTGAGGGGCTGACCTCTCTGGATGGGTGAAATTCAAAGGAGATATTTCTTCATACCATGTTGTAGTGAGGTTTTGGATTAGAGACTAGAGAGATGACAGAGAATCTCCTACCATCTCAGCTTTAAGAGTGAGTCATAAGACATTACCTCAATAATAAATGAGCTTTCATAGCAGACAGCTTAAATACTGAACATTAGGAGATAACTTGCCTTATTTTCCTTCTATATCTCTTTTGTTTTCATTTCCCTTTTCAAAATCTTGCCCCTCCCCCCCAACCCGACCAGCTTTTATTTTTCTTTCTCTCAAATTAATCCTGCTTCTTCTCCAATGTATTTTTCTTGTTTTTGTATTCTCTTTTTTCCTTCTCCTTCTCTGCCTCTTCCTTCCCCCTCTCCATTCCCTTCTTCTTATCAATTTTCTTCTGCATCTCCTAAGCTTCTTCTCCTCCTGCTTTTTCTCCTCTATGCTTTGCTGCTTTTTAATTTTCCTCTTCATCTCCTTCTTCTGTTCAATATTTTTCTCTATTCAATTGACTTCATCTGCCCCCTACCCCCCAACCCTTACCTAGCCCCCCACCCACCCCCTCACCCCCACCCCCACCCCCTAACCCCCTTCACCACATTCATTTACCACTCTCTTTTTTATCTTTTCAGTTCTCCTGCTTCCTCTTGCTGGAACCTATTTCTCTCTATCTTCCTTTACCCATCAGCAGTATGGTCACATTTTACTATCTATCCACAGCACTGTAATTACGGCCATAAAATTCTCATTATCCGTCCCTTTATTAGGTGGCAACTAATTACTGCCCAGTGGATTCAGATCTTCTTCAAGTCTACCTCAAGACGTAAATCCTCTGCAGCATCATAGCAACCAGATGGGGGGTTACTGGCATCTTCCATGGTAACAATCATCAGTCACAATCAAACTGCAAATTACATGTGGCACAGTGTATATTACCACATGCAGTAGTGCAGTAGTGTATATTTTGCAGTATGTAGAGAGGTTAATATAAGAGCTAGGCATGGGATGACTACACAACTCATATATAACTGCTTGAAATTTTCCACAGTAACATTCCAAGTGTTCACACACAACAAAATCATTGTATAGCTATACCAAAACGGTACAGCTATACTATTGCGGTATAGCTATACGATGATTTGTTTGCGTGTGGACATACTGTTACACATATAAATGTCCACACTGCATGCAGAACCTGAACAGGGTTATAATACACCAATCTGTACTTCCCTGTGCTTTAATCCTTTATATACCAGACAAGCTGCCATCTATGAGAAATTGTGTATATTCACGATGATCCCCAGTGTTGAAAACATGCTGCGCAACACCATGCATCAGGTCCAGAAAGTAATTGTGAGCCACGCGTAAACTTACTGCACCACCCGTAAAATCAGTAAAAGTCTTATTATTCTTATTGCTGTTTTTTTTGTTTTTTTTAGCCATGTGTCTCATACAATGTAGTCGTATAGCATGAGTCCAGCACAGATATCTGACAAAAAGTGACATTCTGCCCTTATGAACCATGCGAAAAGGATTTTTTGGTGACCACCCTTGCGTGTATCTCTTCAGATGATATACGCTACAAAGGGAAAAGGTGTAATGACCTACAACATGAGTCACTAGACACATCATGTCATCATCAAATGATTACAAATTTATAAAGGTTTAATGATGATGGTTCAAATCAACTTGGCGGAAGGTTCTTTAATGGGAAAACATGATGATTTTGTATTTTGGACAAAAGGCCATGCAGCAAGTGCAACCCATGTACATTATGATGCAGGTTATTAGATTTGGAAAATTAATCAATCTATTTTACACACCAACAAGACAACAAGACAACACCAATAAGATACAGAGCTAAACAGAAACAATAAGGGCCGCAAACCTTAATGTCGGATGTCTCAGCATAGGTATACATATAAATTATATCCTCTTTACAATTCTGAGAGACTTTATAAGCCAGAATAACATGCTCAATTTTCAAGCTCCTGCGCCAGATAAAATGTTGTGTTCTAAGATACCAATATTCAGCGTTACAGGTTCATTTTAGATAGCAGCTTGAAAGAACTCAAGCATGTGTCAATAATGCACTTTTGTACCCTGTAGATGATACATGCAAATCCTATAGATCAGTAGTTTATTTAAAGTGAATATACTGTACTGGGAAGACAAAAAGGCCTTCAAAAGGTGACCGGGAGCAATCTTCTTGGCAATGGTCTTAAATGCATGTATTGTCCGTTTTAGAAACTTGCTGAAAGTTATTTGCCCTTAAACTATCCACATTTGCAGTTATTAGTGATTAAATAACAAATCATCAAATTGTTCGGGCTGAACATTTCAAGGATTTGTGAATTAATCACTAATTACTCAAAATGTGGATCATATGAGGCCAAATAATTTTCAGCAAGTCTCTAAAATGGACACATATGCATTTAAGACCATTGCCAAGAAGATTGCTCCCGGTCACCTTTTGAAGGCTTTTTTGTCTTCCCAGTACAGTATACTCCCTTTAATGTATAAAGGATTAAAGTAGTATAAGGAAGTTACTAGGAAAAGTATCAACTCACTCTGCATGTCTCAGCATTCAAATGTGTTGCAAGATGTCCTTCTTCCGTCATAATCTGTATGAAGAAGGGGAAAAAATGAACCCAATCAAATAATTTTGTCAAATAGGAGCCGCAATAACCTGGAGATGAACTTTGATAACAATACAAATAGCGAAATGAAAACCACAGCTATACTGGTAACTCCCCATGACAGAGTTCAGAAAGACAGGCGAAAATGTGATTAATTTTCCTTTTATAATAGTTTAACACATTTCAAGGCACATGTATGAAGAGTTATTAGGATCTACAGACCATGTCATAATTTATTGAAAGGTGACAAAATATACCTTTCATGAATAATTTGGCATCATTTGCCCATCTGCATTGAGGGATTCACTGAACTTATGCATTGCAGGCAAGCTTTGATCATGGACCCTACCACAGCTTTGATCAGCTCTCGTCATTATATGAAATGAAGCTCTGTTATTGCAGGCCAAAATCGCTGACTCACAGAGATATCATAATGACATGCCTTTTTAGGTGAGATTCATCGTAAAGCTCTCAAGTTGGACAACATATACTGTCATGGAATATGGAATCTTTATACATGTGGATTTCACTGCTTGCTATGCTTGCTATGTAAATTGTTATGGATTGTGGGCTATCATAATGCATTTTGTTGCTTGTTATGATAAGGAAATCTTCTCCTTGTAAATGATATCCAGTATTATCATGACAAAGTTGGGTCTGAAAATAACAATACTTTTTTGCACACAAATTCTGTTGGTGTTATAATGAAAAAGTGTTCACTGCACAATTTACTAAAATGAAGCCATCCCATGCCTCTGTTTGGGTTAAGGTTGAAGATTATCTCAATTGTATAACTACAATATATGCATGTATTATGTAAATATTGTGCATATTTGTATCTCACAATCATAACAATGGGCTCACTTGCCTCTACACAAAACTAGCTTTTCTTATCTACCAAGCTTTGTGATCCTGTCCACCCAAAAGTTTCCAAACACCTTTCTGTGAATTTAACCCCCAAACAACAGAATCAGCTAAACAAAAGCCAGTGGATTCTAAGGCTAAATGACACAAAAGCAGCTTTCCCCCTCTTTCAGGCCTGTCTTGTGACCACAAGGTCCAAAGTATCTCTCAAAGGAGTAAACAAGGTGTAATTCCCTCCATTCTTTGTGCTTTGAGCAGCATTATACCGCTGATTATCTTTAACATGCCCTGGTCTATAATATGCTTTTCACACTGGCAAAAAATTTCTTAGCCCCATGCTATACATGTAGGTGGGGCTAAGGGGGAAGGGGGGCTTAGCCCCACCTATAGTACGGGGCTAAGCTTCGACCACTTTCTGTTCTCATTGGTTTTTAAACTTTTTACCAAGTGGGCTAGCCCCACCAATAATCCAGGATTATTTGGCCCTGCAAAAAAGCAGGGATAACCCCACAATTGCAGGGCCAAGCCAAATAGTCCGGGGCTAAGAGCGCCAGCAAGAACAGAAACAAAAAATAGTATGGGGCTAAGGCCGAGATGGCGAGACCAATCAGATAATGCCCGATGGGTAAGTGACCTTGATGCGGAGCACTGATCTCTCAAGATCAGTGTTGTGGAGTGGTAATGAGCACATGCGCAAGACGTACACTCACAAACAATTGATAAAGTCCGGGGCTAACGATTTCGAGTGGGAACAGCGTGGATTTCCTTAGTCGGGTTTAAGAAATAGTACGGGGCTAAGAAATGTCAGTGTGAAAAGCTTTTAAAAATAGCTTTAAAAATAGTCCAGAGCTAAGGATAGTACGGGGCTAAGAAAACCCAATGAGAAAAGGGTATAATACATGTAGGGTCACTGGGCCTGGGTGATCCTAACGCACTGATTTTGAAACACACAACAGACACTGACAAATGGGGAAATTTGCCACAACCAATTCGAAGAGCCAGAAATACCAGGATCTAGGATACGTGTTTTGGATGACCTGCTCGAAACCTCCTCAAACTTTTACTAATCGCTACAATTTAGCTTAAAGTCAGTTTCCAATTCTATTATTGGGAGGAAAGTTGTGATACAGTATCTTCTACCATTTTCTGTGATTTTTACAATATTTTGCTTTTTTGACCTGCAAAAGGGATGTCCTTGAGAACCTTTATATCATTTTGGAGTAGAAATATTCAACAAACTGGAGGCCAAGCTAGGATGATAACAATGGAGGATAATGAAGAGGTTTAGGCTGTGTTTATCAACTTTTCAGAAATTTAAACGCGTTTCCAAAGGCCTTTACGAATACGTTTCCAAACGCGTTTTAAAAAAAGGTGCGTTTATCAACTCCAAAGGCCTTTACGAACGCGTTTCCAAACGCGTTTAAAAAACGGTGCATTTGTCAACTCAATCACCCAAGTCGAAAACCGGCCTTGTCACCGAAAACATGTGGTTTAAACGCGTTTCAAAACAGCTTTGCATTTATCTCGCTTCTTTAAACGCGTTTGAGATCGTACAAATTTGCGTGTTTCAAAACAGCTTTCCAAACCCCATAATCAAAACACCTTTGCGTTTATCAACTCGTTTAAACGCGTTTAAAAAAATTTAAACGCATTTGGAAACCTTAACTACTTCAAAAAAAGAGTTGATAAACTGAAGGCCAAGCTAGGATGTTAACAATGGAGGATAATGAAGAGGTTTAGACAGCAGACAGTTAGGGCCTGGAGAGTGCATTGATTGTGGCAGCTTGATTGAGGGGGCATCAAATGATGATTAATGCCGGTTATGGGGGAACTTTGGAGGAAAAAAGGGGGGAGAAGTTCGCACTGACACCGTCTCCTCTTTTGTGGTCAGCCCATTGCAGATTGGTAAAATGAGGTACTCCAATTTGAGTCTATTTTTCATTTTCTTGCATGGGGTAGGATTAACGGAATAGGTTAAAGACTGTGGATGCAATATTTACTTTGTTTTACAACTCATATAACAAGCCTCACTCTTGCATACAAGTGAACAGAATACCAGTAGATAGACACTGTACAACACGCTGTTAAAGTCTGATACCGATGATATGGTATTATATAATAACAGGTGCCAGCGGAAAGTCATCATTTCATAACACCAGGAGCCTCTGTTCTTGTTCAGGTTTGCTCTCGTTCCAGTCAACCCGCTGATTCAGTCACATGACACAATCAATATGGGACCTAGCCTAGGTACCAGGCTGTGAGGTGCATGGACACAACCCAGTCTGTTAACAACTATGTCTGGTAAGACAGACTATGCCCCAATCCCATTCTCACTCCTCCTCTCTGAGAGGGGAAGAAGGAAGAAGCCAGAGGAGCTATGACGTCATTAGGGCGTAGTCTGTGTTACCAGACATAGTTGTTAACAGACTGGGTTGTGTCCATGCACCTCACAGCCTAGTACCAAGGCTATATGGGACCTGTCATCAACAACTTGCCCTCACAAGACGTCATAGCATTGACATTCTCACAGCGCAACAAACAATAAGAACCAGATGAAATGAACATTAATGTGGAAAACATACTGGTACATGAACATATGGTACACTGGTATCTTCCCATCACTTCCCATCAATCTTCCTGCATGTATTTTACAGACATTAAGTACAAGCAGGGAAGGTAAAAGAAAAAGGAGTAGATTCAGTAATAGTAGAAGTAGTAATATAAGTAGTAGAAGAAGTTGTAGTAGTAAAAGTACTAGTAGTAATTGTAAGTAGTAATAGTATATGTAGTAGTAGTAGTAGTAGTAGTAGTAGTAGTAGTTGTAGTAGTAGTAGTAGTAGTAGTAAGAGTAGAAGTAGTAGTAGTAGAAGTAGTAGAAGTAGAAGTAGTAGAAGTAGAAGTAGTAGAAGTAGAAGTAGTAGTAGTACTAGTAGTAGTAGTAGTAGTAGTAGTAGTAGTAGTAGTAGTAGTAGTAGTAGTAGTAGTAGAAGTAGAAGTAGAAGTAGTAGTAGTAGTAGTAGTAGTAGTAGTAGTAGTAGTAGTAGTAGTAGTAAGAGTAGAAGTAGTAGTAGTAGTAGTAGAAGTAGTAGTAGTAGAAGTAGTAGTAGTAGTAGAAGATAAGTAGAAGTAGAAGTAGAAGTAGTAGTAGAAGTAGTAGTAGTAGTAGTAGTAGTAGTAGTAGTAGTAGTAGTAGTAGTAGTAGTAGTTGTGGTAGTTGTCCGAAATTTGCTGGCAAGCAACAGCTAATAGAATCTCACTTCGGAAAAATTATGAAAAAAAGTGAAATTTAATAATTCAGGGAAAATCATGCTATGTAGTGTAGCTTCCTGGCATTATATTGAACATATGCAACATTGATCACATGTGACTGCTAATTTGTTCACTGGTTGATACATGTAAGTGACAAAATGCAACTTGGAAGTCCTACATGTTGCCCAAAGGCATGAGAGGTCTGGCTTCAAGACTATAGATTTAGCATAAAATATGACAAGTGGCAGATCACATGTAGGCAGGTCTAAATGGCACAGATTCACTTATGACACATTTTCTTAGAACAATGCATCTGGGATTAGATTAGATGACATAAGGTAAGGGGTACACGTTTGAGTAGTATTGAGGCCCGAGATCATAGCAAAATTACTGCTCTGATGTAGTCACGGGGACCAATGATGATTGTAGAACAGCTGACATGTCCTGTAGTCTTTACCAAGTTACTATACCCCTTAATACCAGCGACTTCCCTAGATACGATCAAAGCCATCTATTTGAGTTTAGCCAACTCGCCAACTCGGTTTAGGTAGCTACATGGCGCATGCTGCTTTGTTGGGCAAGCAGATAACAAAAGAATATGTGTAAAGAAGACTCTGGATACAATTATACCTAGTCTTCCTATTCAGACTCATTGTACTCTGCAGGTGACATATACTACAGACTTACTAGAAACATGTCTGTAAGATAAGACTAGCATCTGACTTGCCAATAATCCATTTTCATAATGTATTCACAACTTTCCCCCTAACTGCCTGGTGATGAGTTATTACATCCACATGCACTTAGTGATTCAGTTTAAATGGATGGAACACACTCTGAATCTATTTATATAGTTGTTGCTACTCGGAGAACCCTCGGACAAGCTTTGGGGTTATCATTAGTATTGTATTGTTTGAACGACGTGAATAAACTGTGCATACAGAATGATCTGGTCTATTGCGTCTCATGCAGGAGGCATAATCTACTGTACTAACATACACTCCAGCTCAAAGGAATTGGCATAGGGAAAGGGAAAGTGAAGACAGGGAAGGAGCCACAGCTTTAAACTGCGGTATATATTTTGTCCAGTTCAGCATGAAACACGTTGCTTTAGCCTAAAAAGCATCATGTTTCATGCTGAACTGGACAAAATATACCGTGGTTTAAAGCTGCGGGTCCTTCCCTTTCTTCCCTTTCCCTTTCCCTATGCCAATTCCTTTGAACTGTAGTGTACATACATGTATGTATGAGGAATATAGTCTCTGCAGTTCAGAACCATTGATTTAGACTCATTGACTGACCGACAACTTGCGCCTGCAAAGTGCAAACTAGTGCCAATGCATCTGTGAACTTCACATAAACCTGGTACATATAAACTATATATGGTCCAGCTTGCTATACAGGTTGATGAAATTGAGTTGAACCCTAAAGCTGTCTCCACACATGCCAGAATCAATACAGAGTGGTGATTAATGACACCCACCACACAGCAGCAAGGAGAGGGGAAGAAAGCGATCAATGACAACGTGCTCAGACAATAACAAAACAGGTGCAAGAGGGATTAAGCAACAAACAGACCAGAGAAAGGCATTCCTGACTGGTGAAGTCATTCGTAAATAGTTCTCCAAAATACATAAATAGCGTTATCTTATTACTTTTGAACTTTGGAATGAGGGTTGCATGTGTATACATTACGCATTCATCAAAAAGGCATGTTTAAAAAAGTTTGCATTGAGTCAGTCAGTCAGTGTGTTCGTTGATCTGGTCAATGTACTGTGCATGTTTAAGTAAGTTATTTAACCAAGCAAGATTAAAAGGAAATGAATTACAAGAATTACAAATTGATTTTATTGGAAAGGGGGTGGTGTGCAATGACATACATTCTTTTTGTTGCAGATAATACTTACTTGAAGGAATCAATATTTCAGTGTGTGTGGTCCAACCATCACTGAAGTGCATTGAATCTACAGTGTGTACTTCCATGTTCCATCTAAAAACTGCAGGTGTTTGAATGTTTAATGCTGAAATAGGTGACTTCAGTGATCATAACTCACAAGTTTCCAAACTCTTTCTGATATTTCTCACACCCATTATCTACAAAATATTGATATTAGCTTAAAAATACCTGTTTTGTTTCTCATTAAATCTATTTCTTTCCTTTTTCTTTACACTTGCTGAAGCTTTACCTTGAACTTTGAAATATGTCTACAAGTGTAGATAAATGCATGTAAATATATTTATCAAAATAATGTGATATATTTGATATGAGTTACTCCTTGTTACTTTTTATAAGCTGAATGAACAAGTCATGTATGCAAATAATATAAATCTAACACTGAAATGACAACTTAGATATACACCTTTATAAACATGAAGTCTGATGCCCTTCTAGATAATGTTATTTTTGGTATTGGTTTAATCAATTCAAGTGAGCAGAAACAAAAACAATACACACGGGCTCAGGCCAGATAAGCCCCTGTAATGCGAAAATGACTCTGTACGTGTGATTGTATTTTTCTCATATGGAGTAAAATGCAAAATTATTATTAATCAACATGATATTAGGCTTGAAGAGTAGCCCCTGAAAAAAAAATTCTGTGGAGAATGTGAAGAAATATATCCTTGTTTACAGTTCGAAAGGGACACACTTTATTCAAGTACTGTATGCAGATCTATCCGCATAATAGGTAGATACGAGTTGGAATTTTTAATGGGCAAATTTTATTAGTTCGTCAAACCAAAATATGCTTTTATAACAATGTTAAGTACTTTTCCCATAAAATTAAAAAATAATAAAAATGTATAAAAGATGTATAAACCTTGTGCTCAATGGGATTATTTGTACTTTTTGTACACCATCAGTTAATATTTAAGGTAAGTTTCAAGGACTGGCTTGTCAATGAAATGGCAGTATTTATAAACCAACTACTGGTCAGATGAATCATAATGCATTACCCTTGTGAAGGTTTTCTTCACTCAACACAGCATATTTGAAATGTGTACTGTGCAATGTGTACATACACACAATGGTAACTATTATGTAACTGCATTGATCTATTCCTTGCAATGAACAATGTGTCCATGCATAATACACTTGTATGTACAAAAATGCTTGGTAAACTGTAAAAATGGGAAAGTTCAAATCATTTCCTACTACTACCCCTTCACCCTCTTACTTTCAAGTTCATCTATATCATAATTTGAACAGAAAGTTTGAATATATTAAAAAATAACTTTGTCATCTCCTAAGCTGACAGTATGGAGCTTTCTTTCATTTCCAGTCTTTAAAAAGTTTGGATCAAGTTTGCACTCTAGATAATGTCAGTTGCCATAGCAACATCAAGCTTTTCTGGGGATTGGAAGGGGAAGTGAAGGAAATGTTAAAAGCCCACTAAGCTGCCTCAACAACTTCCTTGACTAATACGTGTCTATTAAAGATGTACCTCTTGTCATGGACCTACAACTGCTCCTGTGTAGCTGTCTGTCTCTCTCTCTCTGTCTCTCTGTATGTCTTTCTCTGTGTCTCTGTATCTCTCTCTTTCTCTCTCTCTCTGTCTCCCTGTCTCTCTTTCTCTTTGTCTCTCTTTCTCCCTCACTCTCTGTCTCTCTCTCTGTCTCTCTGTCTCTCTTTCTCTGCCTCTCTCTATTTTTCTTGTACCTCTCTCGCAACCCCTATTCATATCTAACTGTCTTTCTTTCTCTCTCTCTCTCTTTTCCCTCCCTCCTCACCTCCTTCGCATTCATACAATCACACACACACACACACACCCACATCTCTCTCTATCTCTTCTGAACTTGTAGTCAAGGCCCCTTTCCCAACCCAGGAACTCAGGATAATTGGTCCAAATTGGAGTGGATCCAGTGTAAGCCCTTTTCAAACAATTATGGCTCAATGTACGCACAAAATCTGTCAAAATCCAACAAAAGGACACTACTAGCGACAACATTCACAAAACTATCACCACTCGTTCAGTCATCATTTCAGTCCTAGTATAATGTGAATATTATGTATCATACACATATGAAGTTCCATCAAGGTTCCTAACAAAAGAAAATTGTATTTAATATATCTATGCTCCCACTACCCTGAAATCATCTGCATATTTTTGTGCTCTTTCATAATTAATTGTTTAATATTTTACTGATTTCTTGCTGGGATTTATCATTCTTTCAAAATCATATTCTAGTGTTTGGTCATTTGTACCCTTTTCTAATGTTTAGGCAGGAAGGTGTGTGTTCCCTGGTTCATGTACATGTATGGCACTACTTTGTCACGTTTTGAAGCCAAGTAAATCTATTCTCAAGATATCAGCTATCAATAACTTACAAAGAAATATGAAAAGTTACCTCCTCCTCCTCCTCCAACAATAATTACCCCTACTTCCACTTACTTTTACTGTAATTTATATTCAATCTGAGTAATCTCCAAACATATAATTAATATGCCCTAAAAGAAAATGCCACCCAAATGGTGAAATACTCCATAGTTATAGTATTTCATTCTTGCATTCACTACATGTATTAGCTTACATTGACTCTAATAATTCATGTCACTACTCAGACAATTATTAAGTGGTGGAAAAAAGAAAACAGGTCAGACCAAATTTCTTTCCCACACTTCTCACTATCCTGTTTGCCTTCCTGCTCTTGAGAGCGACTTCACTGCTGAAATACAACCCCACCAGCCAAAACAAGGCATGCAGGTGCAGGTGTCACCCCAGATACTGTCCCCCGTCATGAATGTGTCCTACCTGTGTAACCGACAACATATACTGTACTGATAGGGAGGTCTGGAAATGATGTTTTCACCCAGGGCTTGGAAACCACTTACGACGTTAAGGGTAATTTCATAATAAGGTGGACATGACCATGAAAATTTCAAAATTGCCATACCCCAGTCATTTAGGTATCACACTGAAGCTGAAATATTGAGATTTAAAAAAAAATGCTTATTATATTTTGACCTCCTAACTGGACCAGGGTTGAGAAGCTCGAAAATCAAATCTAACAATGAGCAATGGGTGAAGCAATGTATTCACTAACTTAAAAGCAGGTAGAAATTAACATTGAGATGAATAAAAAGCATTGACTTGTTTAGTAATATGTACTTTCAGTGAAGAAATAACATTTTAATGAATTAATTAGATTGATATCTTTTTGACAACTTCCATAAGGATTAACCAAATACTCATATCGATGAAATACTTTACTTGTTTCATGTCTGCAAAAAATATTAAAATAGCTTTACATAGCAGCACATAAGAGGTCACTGTGTTATAGTCACAACATTACGATACAAAGAGTTAATCTTTCGCATAATTATTTAAAATGGATTTGCTTTATATGTATACCTGATGCCTGACAAAAACTCATAGATTCTTGTTCAAAATTATGGGCTATGATTAAAATTTAGTTTCTGTTTTACAATCCATACATATATGGCATTGGTTAGCCAATCAAAACGTCCTTGAAGTTGCCCAATATTGACTCGTGCCAAAAATACATTTCCTACAGAAAGCATGTCATGCTCCACAAGACTGCAGAGTTTCTCTGTATTTGTTTTTCTTTTCCCAAGTTGATGAAGAAAACATCTATACATCATGCAAAGCAGAGTAAAAACAACCATGTTTCTGATCTATCCTGTAGATTCATCCCAGTGATTCCATTGATTATCCACTCATCAGGTAAATAACACAAGGATGATTTCATCCTTACTATTCATTGAGTTCAATAGATTGTAAGATCAATAGAATCATAAATCCACATCACAAAGAATTGGCAATGGAGATCAATCGTACATTGCAATGAATATTGATTCTAGCTTGTGTACAAGGCATCAATCATGACATTACATTTTACTTAAGAAATGCAAACATTAGCTATGACTTGTAATAGATAGATGTGATTGTTTGTGATTCAGAATAGAAAGTTGCAGTAGATTGAAACTGTTGTTATCTATTGCAACTCCCTATTTGTCAAACAGGGCCCAAAATGGCTCGGCATCAAATCCACCACAGACGAATGCTATTATGACAAAATAACACCTAAAATTCCCCCCAAATAAATGAATAAATACCCCAAAAAATGACATATAAATTTGTCTACACATGCTTTGAGACATGACAACAACAAATCAGGTACTGGCTCAAGAAACTGGAGGACATATATTTATTGCCCTGGTCAGAGCATGAATTATGATGAAAAAAAAAATCTAGAAATAAAAACAAAATGACCTTAGGTGATAACAGCATGAGGTCAGCAGAGCTTGGTTACAGAGCTGGTAGTCTATCAACTACAGACTCGTTTTCCCTCACAGATTGGGTCCTTTGTCTTGTCCAAGGAAGTGTAGCTTCTTGCCTTAAAACAAGTATTAACCCTTACACTACCTGGCCTGGAAAAACCTGTTGGCCTACCACACATCTTCATACCCATGGTAATGGATTAAAGTTATCCTGCTTTAGCCTAATAATTGCATGCACTGTCACTGTGTAACATCTCATCTGTCACTTCATCTACACTACAGCTCAAAGGAATTGGCAGGGGTAAAGGGAAAGGGAAGAAAGGGAAGGAGCCGCAGTTTTGAACCGCAGTAGCCGAGTTGAATGCTGAGCGGTTGCTGAGTGGTTGCATCCATTCAACGAGGCAATGCCTTGTTGACTGGATCACTCATTTCATCTTTCGCCGATTGAAATATTCTGTCCATTGTACAAATTAAAAAACATTCATTATTTTTTTATATGACACAAAATGATCTGAAACTTCACTCAAATACTATGCCTCTACAAGTGACAGCGACAGGCAAATTAGCTCAATATGCATACGTACAAGTACAGCTGCTGAGCGGTCGCGGTTCGCATACACAATACACACGAGTATTGGTGGTCATGGTGAGCGTGCAATGGACAATATCGTATGGATCCAAAATTGCACGGTTGAAGACGTCATTGTAAATGGACCAAGTGATCGAAATCAAACAACCAATCAAATGACAGGGATCTATCTAGGTGTCACATAATGGAAAATGTTATTTCATTTTTTTTCCTCCGTATAGGGTATCATACAAAACATTGTTTTGGGTATTCATATCATGACATCAGACTTCACAAATAGCCCCGCAAATATTTGTTGAAAGTATTGTATTTTTTAATTTCTTTGGATATGGACAGAAAAACCTGTAGGTATGTTTCTACCACAAGTATTAGACCAAAAGTTCAAGACAATTAGGTTTCAATACAAGATAAAACCAGGTGAAAATCAAATCACTGGAACGGCTGGATGCCTGTGGTAAAAAAAAAATCATTATTGGTTTGTGAGGTGAGACACTGAAGTATTTATAACCTCAGACAACTTTCAAATTGGACATTGCATGGAGTGACAAATGCAGATGCTTGTGGAGGATTCATTCACTCAAATCTTGTAACCTTCTATGTGAATCACATCATACTTAAAGATGTCAACCTCTTAAGAATTCAAAGTATTTTTGAAGGCTAAAAAGAAAGTATCTTTGGCTTGAAAAATAATATTTTCAATCAAGTGCTCACAAAATGATCCACAAGTAAAAACAGTATTTCGAGGCATTTTGCTCAAAATCACAAATATCTGCAACTTGGAAAAAGTATTAAATACGACAAAAAGGGAACAGTTGGCATCTCTGCATGATATTCTACACACTCGTCATGATATGCACAGCCTAAGCAAAGCTTTTTGTACTTTTGACACTGTGATCTTATAAGTAGTCTGCAGTACAAGACTACTCTAGAGGCTTTGAGTTTTGGGTAAATTATATCTGTTGTCATGGTAATCAGAAACCTTAGGTCAACCTGTTTGGCTTAGGGTTCCACAGCAGATTTGGGGGAAAGAATGTGGTAAAGCCAGGATTCTCGGTCAGGAGAAGAGAAAGGGAGAAAAAGAGAGAGAAAACAAGATTTTGGTAGAAATAAACCTGGACATGTGTGCACATGATGTAGGAATGCAAGTGTGTGGGTGTTGGTTGCTCAAGGGATCATGAAAATCAGCATGAATCAGCAATGTTGTAACCATTAAAAATGTACAGTATCAAATCTAACAGTCATATATGTAATCACAAATAAATAGCCCACACTATGTGAACTGAACGTGTACATACATGTATCTATGCAAATTACATGTTCAAATTGAATGTACAAATACAATTGATGATTTTATTGATTTAATTATCAGATTGTACCCAACGTAAGCTGTCGAAATGGAAAGTCATCGTTATTCATTTCAAGAAGCAAGAAATGTCTGAAGCCCCTTCATTTGTGTGAATATCTGTACATGATCTAGGCTTATCAGTAAGGTAGAAAGGCTCTCAATGTGATATCAAGTATAAAAGTCTTGATATCATTCTGTTCTGCATGATATTCCACAAAAACATCGCTGGAAACAAGTAAAAACATGCCCTGCCATGCCCAAACTAGCATTTTCATCTACAAGAGTGTGACATTGTGTATTTGCTTGTCCTTATTAAATATACATGTATAACAAGCACTTTGTGACAAAATACCAGTTCATCAGCAAAAACTGAAATGTACACTTTGACCTCAATGTCAATCTCTAATGCACCACATTGTTCAGAGCAGCTTGCATTATTTTTTTCTCAGCACTGATAAGCCCCGCCTCCAGAATATCCTCTTACTCAAGATTCTTCTTGTGATATCATGAAAGGTAGAAATTAGCAGGATAAAGACACAATTTATGAACAAACTAAACATTGCAATGACTACATCCACCTGTCACAAGAGCATCATATGTCTTCACACAGCACCATCTAACAACCTTTCATGTGGGAATAATCGTTTCCTTATGTCAGAAAGGTGCTAGCTATGCCAAGGAAAATATTAATTTGCATTTTCTATTATAAGCACTTGCAGGTAGTCAGTCATTGTAATGTTTAGTTTGTGCATAAATTCTGTCTATTTTCCTGCTAATTTCTACCTTTGATGATGTCACAAGAAGAATCTTGAGTTGGAGGATATTCTAGAGGCAGGGCTTATAATCAGTGCTAAGAAAAAATAAAGAAAAATCATTACTCTAGGACACATAATTCCATTGAATAGTAATTTTGTTATATGCATATTAAGTTACATCAAATTAAGTCAACATTTTTCATGTCATAGGAACTTTAAACACCAGGGCCCCTGAATCATAAAGAGCTATGATTGAGATCTTACGATAGATGGATATAATTGTAAACCCACATCCTAAAGAAGTTACAATTAATCGTAACTTTCAATGTCATAACTTGTGGAGAAACATTGCAAAATATCTCTGCAGTAAAACGTAATGGTCGGTGTGCACACAGACCTGTACAGAGAACCATCAACAGATGGCGCTAGAGCCAATTCTCATAGTGCACTGTGAATGTCAAAGTGCTACCCAGATTGTTAACTTACAAATTTGGGGCCAAGGCAAGGGATCTATCGATTAGCATAACATTAAGATGTTAAGTACAGCAAATCTACTAAACATGTACATCTCTAGTACGATACGTTAATAAGGTAGATCATAACAGAGGCAATGCCATTGGTCTATGCCAAGATTTGATGCATGCCCATAGCGAAACTCGCCTCATCCACTAGAGATTGGACAAGGCTAGCCCAGGTACGAGAACTTATGCCTTTGGCGTGGGGTCTTAGTACATCCAGCTATTGAAAAACACATCAGCATTCTTGTTTGGTAAGCCTACGGGAAGAACGGCAAGGTCAATATCACAGGTAGCCCTATACACCTATGGCGTACGTGGGTTCCTGCATTGAACTTTTGAAAAATGCATCGTTTTGGTTTGATTAGCCATTTGGCATGTTTGGGAAAATGGCTGGGTAGAAATCACAAATATACCAATAATCATTTAGGCAGCGTAACAGGCATTTTTATGTCTTGTTGAGGTTGCTTTCTGTGCCAAAATCAGTGATTTAGACGGGTAGGGTATATTTTCACATGCTAACATTTGCTGGTTTCAAAACAATCTCATCCGCTTTCGACCCTGTTGCTTTTTATATCAAGCCCTTTACAAAAACGAATATGGGAGCCTGATGATATCAATAACAACAGTAATATTTTGAACCCACCAAAATTTAGCATGCGAATGTAATACCCGTTTGAATATAAAAAATGCCTGTCACCCTGGCTAAAAAGGATTATACTAACTTGGTAAGAGTATTTTTGTGATTTCTAACTAGCCATTTTCCCAAACATGCTAAACAGCTTACCAGACCCAAAACGGTGATGCATTTTTCAATAGCTTGACGTACACTACAGCTCAAAGGAATTGGCATAGGGAAAGGGAAAGGGAAGAAAGGGAAGGAGCCGCAGTTTTAAACCGCGGTATATTTTGTCCAGTTCAGCATGAAACACGATGCTTTGGCCCCGTATTTCATCATGTTTCATGCTGAACTGGACAAAATATACCGCAGTTTAAAACTGCGGCTCCTTCCCTTTCACTTTCCCTATGTCAATTCCTTTGAGGTGGAGTATAGGACGTAGTTCTTTTAATGTATGTTCATACCCACACCACGCCCTCAACAGTTTGAGTGACGGTGGCCTGAACTTAGTCTTAGTTATAGAGAAGAAGAAGAAGAAGGACCCCAACGCTATAGGCATGGGGTTCCTCATAGGGTTCCTCGCGCATTAATTGCTTTCTGTGTCAAAATCATTTAGACAGGCAGAGTTTATCTTTAGGAGGTACACTGACTGTGTGCCGGTTTATAAACATTGCATTCGCTATCCCGTACGTGTTGTTGTACGGGGTGCGATTGCGATCCTCGTGAGTCGTGGGACGAGGGATACGCCACTCCCTGACGGGCTGGCGCCCGAGAGCAGGGGCTAGGCCACCGTACACGTAAATGATAAACGTCGGCTACAACTAGCAGCCGATACCACATTCTTCCAAGTTAATTTTATGGCCAATTTTGAAAATTTACATGGGTATGCTTACTTGCATATAGCTGCATACATCCAGTTGATCTCCACGTTCTTATCGCCTCAATGTAGTAAACATGGTGGTTAGTTTGAATGCATAATTTGGCATACTAAAGTTACAAAATCCGTCCAGGGCATCATGCATCAAGTCAAGCTGCTGTAGTAGTTTTAGCGCTCTAGTAGAGATGGCGCTCTTCAAAATTGTCGTGAAGTCAAGATGAGACTAGATTCGTACTCATCAGAATAGCAAGACGTTCTTGGTCTGAGCAATGACAACAGTAATTACTAAAAACTAAGATGACACAGTTTTTTACGTGTTTCAAAGTAGGGCCTACCTGTGGTAGCTGCTTTTCAGAAGTTGCAAGCGAAAACCGGTCGACTGTCTGCTAATGAAAACAATAATATCAGTATATCCGCGCTCACTAATTGAAAACATCCAGCGCAGATACTAAGAATAAGCCGTTTTCTTACTACAGTGTAATTGCATTTGAGACTTTTTATACTATAACGCGTTATTACATTCACCAGTATCCAATGATTCAGCTCCAATTAATGAAATGCACTCTGAATCTATTAGTTGGTGCTGCTCGGACAAGCTTTGGGGCTACCATTAGACATGTATAGTTTGACAATCGTGCATAAAATGTACATACATGACGAACATTTTCCATGCGTCCGTTCATAAACTGTTTAAAACTACATGTATTAGTATTTGTAAGTAGACTTCGCGTTCATAGGTTTAGCTCTAGTATCATATAAGCCTCCATCAAAAAGATCTTTTTTATATATACACATTACCAAACAAACTCTTCTTTCTGTGAAACGCGGAAGAACAATAATATGAATGAATTATGTTATGTGTGATGCTCCGATCTCGTAGCTGTGAATAATGAAAATAATCTGCTTTTCTAGAATTAACAGCAGCATAGATCAAGAAATGCTTGAAAACGCAAACATAAATATTGGTTTTATATGCCTACCAGGCTTAGATTTTTCTTAAAATGTAAATGGTTTCGGCATTAACAGGGATAACGTACATGGCATATGATTTTGCCTTCAAAATCCTATCTCATCAACTCTTGACAAGGAAGGGTACTGTCTAAATCAATGATTAATATGAATAAAATTGAATGGGCAATAGACCTACCACTAGAAGTAAGTTTTCAGTTTGTATAATTGTTCCCCTTGTAAATGTATCTTGTATATAATGTTTGCCATGGTATTCGTACAGGTCAGCGTTTCATAAACAGTTTTCGTCACGTCTTTTTCCGACAGTTATCATAGTGACAGTCAGAGGCTAGTGCCTCTCAGCCAATCAAAACCGAGGATTTCACTGAAGTTGTCAGCACTGACCATTTGATCAGTGCTGACAACGTTCATGAAACGCTCTCCATGTATTTTTATCCTGTAAAATTAATAGTCAACTTGTACATCAAAGGTCATTTAGAGCAATTGTTGTTAATTAGGAAATAGATAACAAGTTTATCGCTCGTGTATAGGACTTAAGATTAGCAGGAATTATTTGGGGCACCATTGTCAAAGGCATGGCGTTAAGTGACCACTGTGTATCGAGGCTTTGGTGTAGCCCGCCGATTTAGGGGAGGGGGAGGGGTTCGTTGAAGTTGAATTGTTGAAAGACTTAGCTAAAGAATGGGATTAGTAGATGATAGGAGGACAGATTCAGGATCGGTCGTATGTAAGGATACGTAATTTGGCTTAACTTATCAATGTGTCAACTAGTAATTAAGCGAACTTATATAAAGTCGTTATAAATGGCAGAGGAGACTTAAAGGGTTACTAAATTAGAAAAATAAGTTCACACTAATCTATGTAAAATTATCTACTAAAACGAATTTCACATTTGTTTGCCGCAATAAAGTTTCATTTTGACGAAAATTTGAAAATAAAAAACCGCACACGTCCAGTGGGAACTTATTTTTCTTATTTAGTAAGCCTTTAAAGTAAAATGGAAACCCTGATAAGAAATCAATTTGAATAAAACAGAACAGATCAATGAGTCAGATTGCACACAATTTCTGAAATATCAAATGGAGTTTTATTGTGGGGATTGGGCTTTGATATCATGCAGAATTGACTATTACTGAATTACGATACTTGATTATTGTGGTATTTGTATTATTCTTATGTTTAACATTCATATACACGAAATCCCATAAAGCATCAACAGTATACTTTCGACGGAACAAACTTTCAACATAAATAACTCTTTAAAAAATATTAATGTTTCATTGATTTTTCATGCCGTACAAAACGAAATAAAAACAATTTATAGAATTCCCCGCCCGCCCCCTGAAAAATCATAATAAAAAATAAAATCAAGAATAAAATGAAGAAAAATGAAGCAGTATCATCTGATACAATAGTCGAAAATAGAACATGTACTGTGGTTGCCAAGTCACGAGTACAGCACAACTCAACACATATAATTTTATTACGTTACGTTAAATTTTTGCTCAAACTTTTGCCAATGTGTTTTTCTGTTTTGGCTGTTTTTATACAATTCAACTTAGTTATCACCGAGGTTTCATTCCATTTGAAGAAAACCTGTTTCATTTTTATCTAATTTGCTCATTTTGATGGAGCACTAATGTCCGCCAAGATCCTTATGTGTGTGTTCTCAAAGCCTAAAATGTTTGAGAACGGCTGTATTAATTACCACTGTACCCCTAACATTCAGAGTGTCTGCCGTATACTTGTATCACGAGTCAAGACAAAGCCCCTGGACAAGACATAAATTAATGCCTAGGCTATGAGATCATACACAAAAGTTACTTCCCTACTTCATACGACACGCGCACCTCATTGATTTTACACCTGTTGTCTAAAACGCAAACCGTAATACCCGATGTACGCGCCAGGGCAGCGTTGCCATCTACTCATGCATGCGAAGGGAGAAAATTGGCAGACGACGCGACGGAGAGATATCGATTTTGTTGTAGAATGACGTAAAGAATATACCGCACGGACGTATGGCAAGCCGTTTTATCATTTATTCCTATTTCTTGATATCACGAATTCGAATTCTTGATATCAAGAATTCGACTTCTTGATATCAAGAATTTGATTTCTTGATATCAAGAATTCGATTTCTTGATATCAAGAATTGCCATTGCTTAACTACACAAAACCATTTCTTGATATCAACAATTCGAATTCTTGATATCAAGAAGTCGAATTCTTGATATCACGAATTCGATTTCTTGATATCAAGAATTCATTTTCTGATATCAAGAATTCGAATTCTTGATATCAAGAAATAGTTTTGTATAGCTAAGCAATGGCAATTCTTGATATCAAGAAATCGAATTCTTGATATCAAGAAATCAAATTCTTGATATCAAGATTTCGATTTCCTGATATCAGAAATTCCATTTCTTGATATCAAGAATTCATTTCTTGATATCAAGAATTGTTAAGTGATTTATTTCGAGCGCAAAATCATTGCAAGAACACATTTGGATATCGAACTCAAAAGTTGCGCAGAATTAAAATTCATAGTTGATTTCCAGCGCAAAAGTAATGCAGTATTTGTTTTCTGATTTCGAACTTAAAAGTTGCGCACGAATTTGATTTCTTGATATCAAGAATTCGGCTCGTTTTGTATTTCTGCTTAAAAGTTAAGCAGAAATTCATTGATTGGCTGATTTCCAACTCAAAAGTTGCGCAGAATTAAAATTCATAGTTGATTTCCAGCGCAAAAGTAATGCAGTATTTGTTTTCTGATTTCGAACTTAAAAGTTGCGCACGAATTCGATTTCTTGATATCAAGAATTCGGCTTGTGTTGTATTTCTGCTTAAAAGTTAAGCAGAAATTCATTGATTGGCTGAGAGCTAATGTCCCATACACACACACACACACACACACACACAAGGCATACTTTACACAGAAAAGCATGTTACACATAGCTTATATACACATACACCTTCAGACTCGCCGGAAAAATCGGGGGAAAATGTATCAGAAACTGTCTCTTTTTACAAAAAAATAGTTCAGCCCGCTAATTTCAACCATATTCAAATGGGAACTTCATATGTCTAGCTAAAAATATACATGTTGGGGGTGATTCGTGTTTAATCGGGTCAAGATCACATTTTTTCGCCACCTCAATCTCCCAGTACGCAGTCCCATATGCACGTTTTCATGTAATGTGCTGCGAGTTCTTTGGTGCTTTGTGTATGCTGTGAAGTGTACGTGAATAGTGCGAGCATATATGGACAGATTAATCGATATATAGTGAGTGTGTGTGAGAAATGGAGAGGGAGGGAGAGAGAAATAGGGATGAGGAGAAAAAGAGGGGGGGGGGGAGAAAAAAAGATGAGGAGAAAGAAGGTGAAAACATTTGAGAAGTCTTGTACTGTACCCTAATCTACGCTAAATCGACTTGTGTCCCCATTTTTGGACTTCCATTTTTCTACACTTTTGGATCTCACACACCCATGATTGTCGCATTATCTTTTTACCTCCCCTATTTTCTCTCTCCCCTCCTCTCCTTATGCCAACCATCTCTCTCCCCTCTCCTTCTAATTGTCCATATTTCTCTTCATCACCACATTTCTCTCTCACAAGCCTGGAGTAATCACAATTTGGGCTTCCATTAACACTAAGCAGTTCAATAAAAGTTTGGGAAGAAACCACCCAGTAGTTAGGATATGAGAGCCTGCTCCATCCTGTAAATTAATAAAAAGAACATTATCTACTGCTAAGCATAGATGATATAGTAATCGCAACCCGAGTTTCTCGATCATTCATTCTAATTATATTCAGTAGCTTGCTGAAGGTATAATTCAGCTAGATTCATAGAATTGAGCATGCTATTCTTACTACTGACTAAATTCTTCCACCAATAACTAGCTGAATGATATTGTACATGCTATTTATGTGCTATGTGGAAAAAATGTAAAACATGAAATATATAATACAAAATCATCACCAATCACGTCAACAATACCAAATTACATGTACAAAATGGGTATAAAAGAAAGGAAGAACAAATTCAAGTTCAGCAAATGATTCAAAAGTTCTTTACACAGCTGTTTAATTTGTCCCATAATTACATAGTCTGTGGTCAGTGGTCGTGGTTCACATGTTAGATTAAGAGCTAAAAATGAGTTTGGAAGCTATTTTGTGCAATAGACTCCAGATAAAAGGCTACCGAAGATAATACAATTGGATTTGTCGTACGACTCTGTGACTGGCTAAATCACTTGACCCACCCATAGGAAAATTCTTGGCCAACTGAGTACTTGTATGCGCCAAGTCTGCGGCAGATAATACAGTCTGCAACAAGTATTCCACAAGCTCTAATTAACATGCGGCAAGAGTGCAGAAAAAAAATTCTGGTGCATACTCCTGCATACTCTTTGCAGCATACTATTAGTCTGCAGCAGGTCTGTTGCAAGTCTGCGGCAGACATGCTGCATACTTTTTATTTTCCTAAGTTAATGTAATATTACAGACTGTCATAAAGATCTGCAATATAATGGCAATGTGCATGATACACATCAGTATTTGTGTGTGTGAACTCAACAAGAGTCATGTAATTTCAAATTTGTTTTCCAAAACAAATTACAGTGTAACTGCATAAAGTAAGTAATTAAAAGCTAACATCTTTACCGGTTTGTTACAAAATAATGATCTAAATTACCACGATGCCTTAGAAAGAAGGGGATCCTGGTTCTCAGTCAATAATCTCAGAAATGACCAAATGCATTCTACCTTCAATACATTACATATCGTGCCATGCCAAATACCTTGCCAAAGGAAGTGTTAGTACACTGTACATTGTACCATGTCAAAATGTCCACAGGTAGAACAGACACCTAAGTGACTTGAGTGAAAACAAATTTATGTATACTTTCACAATACACAGTAGCTTTAGTTTCAAATTCAAACCACCTCTATATTCAACATCAAAACAGTTTTATAGTACATTTCAGTACTTCATTATAGGCATCTCCCGATGAGATGAGTGTCAACCAAACTTATATAAAATCTGAATATAAATAATGTTATACGTTTCCTCATTTCCTGTATCGTCAACAGCCTGCTGCCATCCAGCTCATATTGTGTCTTGTAACTCCTGTCTGTAATGTGTTAACTTAACTAGCATCATCAATGTGCATAACATACGACCTACAGTCACATGATGTCAAAGTAACCTTCAGAATTTACAATTTTAACTGTAAAAGTGGAAATTTTTGAGCAGTTTTGCTTTTCTCACTAAGCCAAGGTGACACAATCGTACATCTTTAAATTGTGTGAACTGTGAGGATAACAATATTCCTGTGAAATACATTTAGCATGGTTTTCTCTTCCCACACTGCAAACTATTCCATGTTACAGTATGTAATACAATGCATTAAACAAGTTAACTTATGAATAAATCATTCAACTGCTAGCAATTTTTTTTAGCTTATGTCATGTCTAGATGGATGTCTAGATGGCAATTAAATGCCTGAGGTAACTTTTCACAAGTGTAACCTCTGCCTGACAGAAAGCTTTGTGTAAATGTTATACTGTTTGGCCTAATAATTTACCAAATTATCCATCTCCATCACAAAAACATTTACATGTATTTTAATGCAATGTGATGATAACAACAATGATAAAGGACATTTATATTGCACAGTTATTTACAATAACGTATACTCTGATCAGTCAATGACACAGTATAATATCCATATTGTAATAAACAAATTAGACAATGGAGTTAATTTGCACCACTTCGCGAATAAGTATTGAACCGGGCCTTACACTAGTTTACTGTAACTGACCGTCTTACAACACAGTATAAGGACATCATAGATTTTATGCTCTATCGCCGAGGATGACTTGATTTCCTAAAGGATGCTTTACTAATGCGTAATCTTGAGAATTTCTAGAGGCCGTATTATATGCCCGAGTTCAGATGATGAATTTAATTCTAAAAGCTCTTTTCGATCCAAAACAGATACTTTTGGAATATATCTGTACCCACGGACAATGCTAAACAATACAAAAGAACCCAATTTCATTCCTAAAAAAAATACAGATTGGGCAAATTTACCAAGTGCCTTGCTTTTTTTCCAAGACAACATTGCGTTATGAAGACAAGCCCTTGATTCAAAATCACAATGAAAACCACTGTTTAGTAGAAAACAAAATGTATGATCAATAACAGACCCTTCACAATTCTTTGATAGGGTCTTACGAAGACAATGGTACCAGAACAGGCTGGAGGTTGACCAAGGCAGCACATACTATGAGTGCTGCTTCTATCAGATCAATCATGGTCAGTGGAATCGCACCCTGTAGTATTTGGAACTCTTTAAGTCGACCTATTGCCCACTCTACATGAATTCTAGCATTTGCTACAGTTTTTGTCTTTTCATTTTCAGTCTCTGTAAACTGGGATGTACGTCTAGCAGTTCTGCGCTGAAATGGTGGGATGACAAGAAGCACCTGTTTTTGTAAGAACAGCTCCTGAATGTTAAATCCTCTATCAGCCATGCAAATATCACCAGGCTCAAATTTGTCAACAATGTTTGTCATTTTGACAAGTTTTTTGTCCGATGTATTACCTCCAGTAGGTGGCGAGATGTATGATATAATGCCACTGGGAGCTATGCCAACAAGGCATTTTAGGGTGGGTCGTGACTTGTACTGGCTATACGTCTGGCTACTTGATGCTACCAGGGAAGGCCTGTCAATTTGTATTTCTGTGCAGTCTATTATGCACCGAACAATATGCTTGTACTTGTGAAAGCATGCAGGGTAGTACTTCATGGTTTCCTCTTTACTTGGCCAGTAGATGAATGATGCCAGTTCCTTTGACAAGAAAGGGATCCAAGTTGAAATCACCTGGGAAACTGTGCTTTGTCGAACCCCAAATCGAAAGGCAATGTCCTCCTCACAAAGATTAAGCCGCAATTTCATGAGGGTCATGAAAAGTTCATCCTCCAGCGACTGTGATCGTTTTGCTCCGGGCTTTGTGACATTTTTTGTTTGCCAAGTCTTATCTTCCATTGAAGTTTTACCTTTGAAATAGTGAAGATGCTGTGCCTCAGGGTTAATTTGTGCGAATAACCATTTGAACAGGTTATAACTTGGTAGACCTGTATACAGTTTTACAAGTTCATCAGAATGTGCGACGTCTGACACTGTGAGCTTACAAGCAGGAACTTTAGTCTCAAGTTTTTCAACATTGTCCTTTAAAAGTGACAACTGGTTCTTAAGATCATCACAGTTGGCATTTAGTTGGTCCACCGTCTCTTCCAGATGCCCAACCCACTCCTCACTGAATGCTCTTTTTTTAACTGAAGGTTGACAGTATGCATGATCACAGTTTGTTACATCTTCAAAGTCAGATGGGTCAACCTGCATGCCAGCAGTTTTACGTTTTGCTGTCCTCTTTAGTTTTGCTTCCAGAGTTGCTGGACGATCTGATGGCGGTCCTCGGATCTTATGATCTACGTTGCTATCAGCATACCGTATCCCTTCAAATAAAGGGTGGGGTGGGGATCGATGGGGAATGGCTGGCCATGTGCGAAGTGGTTGCTGCACACTTTTGTGGCTGTTGTCACTTTGAAGCCCTCTCTGTTCAAAAGACGTGTCCATGTTGAACAACTTTGTTTCTTGCAGGAATGGAACTTTATTTGCTGGACGTGCTCTTGGATGATGTACCTAGAGAACAAAACGAGGGAGAAAGAAACTTCATAACAGCTCTTAAATTAAATTTGCTGTGGTTCTCATCTCACAAAAGTTAAATCTTGACAGGCTGACACAGTATTTTGACACTCGACTTGAGCACTCACTTTCTTAATCTTATAATATGGGAATGAAAACCATCAATGGAGTTTATTTTGTGTGAGTTTATAGTAAAAATAAACCTTATAAGTTGTAAGGTGCCAAATCCACTTAAAGTTCACTAGCTACATTATATTTACCCCGGTCACTGGATACACAAAATCTCTCAAGCACATACATGTGCACTCATCCTACACATGGGTCGACATTAGCAATGTGAATTAAATGTCTAGCTGAAGGACATGAGTGCCAGGCAAAAGAATCAAACCCAAGCATCCTTGCTTCCATGTTAAGCATTGAAATCGCTGCATGACTGGTCCAGTACACCACATTACATATAGTAAGCAAATTATCATTGTTGGTGAGGGTGATGGGACGAACTATCACTTCCGAGGCGATCTAGATGTAGCTATCTCTCTGAAGCGAGTTTAGGAAAGATGGCGTATACATTCAGATCGCCGAGGACGTGATAGCTTGTCTCATTGCCTGAAACCATACGTTGATTATTTGCTTTATATTCCACATCTGAAACCAACTATCTATACCAATAAATGACAATTTGACATACAAAAGTAATGTTTACTTCTCTACCTAATCCCGAGCCTCTGCCATGGGGAACACGTGTATAGGACACGCGTTAAGATGCGTTAGTAGGAGCTACTGTTATTCAATTGATAGTCCGAGTGTAACGCATTTTTCATTTCGCGCGTACTCAAAATATTGCTCACGCGTTAGGACTGTGAGGAGTGAAGAAACCATAAAGTACTATCACCTTGGTGGGCAAAACGAAGTGTAAAGAATTCATTTGACCAGACTTGAAGTTTGAAATGAGACATTGTTACCATGTGGCACAAAAAAATCTTTCCAAGGCATTTTTATATTGCATTAAGCCATTATCAGCACCAAATAAGTACAGTAGAAACTCAGTATAACAACAACATTGCATTGGATATAGTTTCAGTGGTCCCAAGCAGCTGGTTGTAATGCATTACCCCTGCAATTAATTGAACAAAAAGAGTTGCCCTTTACCCTTACCTTTCAGGGTATCTCCTGTCATTAGCACATCCAAGCACTGCATAATGGTCACCACCGGGCATGCTGAAAACTGAGGAAAAAAAATGGAGGTAATATAGTGTTGCATTCAATTTGAATACAGTGTACATAATCGCGTTTCTCGAGCTCTAACTCCAATAGTTAGCACTGAGGTAATTCTCTAACCTACTAACCTCGGCTCTACATGCTGGAACTGCTCGGACCCTGTCATATCTTTTGTTCTAGATCGGACGATCCTTGTGAGAACAATAGTGACTTATGGAAAGCTGAGTTGCGTAATTAGGACTGTGCAAAGTGTATAAATTTGCATTACGCGTCCTACATGTATGATAACATTTCTGCTGCATTTTGTCAGAATTCGCTAAGCATAAAATCAGCTATGGCGGGGAAAGGGGTTTGCTTGTTTAACATCACTCCATTGAAGGTAAGATTCATGAAAAAGGTTAACAAATATTTTAAAATGTTGAGTATCGTTCCAGCATTCCGTAGATCAGAGGGCTAGTCTAAGCAATCCAACATTTTTAACACTGTTTAATGTTGAAAATTCACTCGTGTTCGGTTATGTATTTTTGAATGATTAAGTCTCTACGAGGGATTGAGATTTTTGCATCAGTTGTGAATATCAACACATGCATGTGCCAGCCCCTTTCTTCAATATTTAGAAATTGATTTTAAGAATTGGCAAGTTTGCGTAGACTATCATGTACATGGTATCTTTCAACACAAATATGACCCGGCAAAATGGAAAGCATTTAAGAAAATCGATGCATTGATTTAACAGAAGAAAATGAGAGATTGATAGCACACCAATCTTCATGAAAATGATGCGTTATACATCAAGCTATAGACTAATCAATGTTTTAAACAATACTTTGCCCCATATTTAAAAAAAAATCATAATTATTTCAACCTGATATTTTATCAATCATGTCAATTATTGCGGAGTTTCGTGAGAAAGGCTATCAATTTGTCTGAAAATTCCGAACCGGTATCGATACATGAGATGTCACTGATATCCGACTTAGCATTCTCTTCGAGAATCGGTTTAGCATCATTTATTTATAATGTGAGTTCTAAATCAGATGTCGCTGGAATTCTAATGCAGAAACAACAGGCCCCAGCCCAGGGAGTTCAGCTCCGCCGTCGATGTATACTGCATACGGAGCCGTCTGTACGCATGTCACTATACCGACGGCGAAGCTTCGGCACTGAACTATACCACTACTGGTATAGTTCAGTGAGCTTCGGCCCTGGAGCTAGTCCGTCGTACTGACACTGTCACTGCACTGTCCAGTGTCGAAGTGTCTGCAGTTTGACACAAACACTTACATTATAGTTGGTCGAATCTCATGAGTCATGGGCTTCTGTGAGGCTAACTACGATTACGAACGCTTTTTTCAGTGGCTTAAAGTTGTTGCAATCAAAACAACGGTAATGACTAATTTAATAGAAGTTGAAGTTACGGTTAAATAAAAATAGGCAACATGCTAACACAGGTATGAATATATGGGACGATTAAAAAACTCGGCGTTTTAATACGGCTCATCACCTCATTGCCACACAGAAAACAGGTATGAGCAATCTATTTTTTAAAGTTCTCCTTGCCTCCATTAAAAATACTTACATTTGGCAATCACATCAAAGAATCTGGAGACTGGAAACTGTTCTGTTCTATGTAAATAACTTTATTTACAAGTCCCGACTGTCGCCCGGCACTGTCGATCTTACATGATGAATCGTTGGTGCACCGCACGCACGGTACGGCGCAGCTCAGCTAGCGAGCTAATCGATCAAGTATGCCTTGTGTTATACTGCGACCAGCCTGTTCGCGTGAGCGGGCTGCGTAGCACGGAGCTTTGAAGTAAGGAAGTCGAGATTAGCAGTGATTATATTAGTTGGTTTCAGCAATTCTGTAACTCAAATCTCAAATCTATTGCACTTATTTACGTAAAATATATATTTAAATAATTCCGTAGCTAATTTGAAGATGAATTTAATCCATGTTGTATTTTTAAAAATTGTTTTTGATTTACAGTTGTTCAGAATTGCACGACAGCAACTGCGATGCAAAACTGAATGCGCATGCGCCAGTTCTCATTTACCGTGTACGTTTTTGAAGCAGCCAAGATGGCAGCCTCGGTAAACCGTATTTGTTACAAAGATCATGATCGTATGTGAAGAGGAAATATGTAACGTTGCTTAGCATTTTCAAGCAGTTTTATAGCTCAGGTATACATTCAATACATTTGGCCATTTATATGTGATAAATGTACTTGAAATGAGTAATTCATTCATGTGCACGGGTTGATTTCTCGGTAGTCGGACCAGACATGCAGGGAAATTGGTGGCGAGCCCTCAGGACGCTCCCGCTGCGCGGGAGCAGTCCCGGGGCTAGCCTTGTGTGTGTGTGTATGTGTGTGTGTGTGTGTGTGCGTGTGCGTGTGTGTGTGTGTGTGTGTGTGTGTGTATGGGACATATCAGCTCTCAGCCAATCAATGAATTTCTGCTTAACTTTTAAGCAGAGCAAGCCGAATTCTTGATATCAAGCAATCGAATTCGTGCGCAACTTATAAGTTCGAAATCAGAAAACAAATACTGCATTACTTTTGCGCTAGAAATCAACTATGAATTTTAATTCTGCGCAACTTTTGAGCTGGAAATCAGCCAATCAATGAATTTCTGCTTAGCTTTTAAGCAGAAATACAAAACAAGCCGAAATCTTGATATCAAGAAATCGAATTCATGCGCAACTTTCAAGTTGGAAACAGAAGACAAATACTGCATTACTTTTGCGCTGGAAATCAACTATGAATTTTAATTCTGCGCAACTTTTGAGCTGGATATAAGTTGAACATTTGTGCAATACTTTTGTGCTTGATATCCAAGTATTTTTTGCACTAGTCTTGCGTTCGAAATAAAGAGATATCAATAATTCATTTCTTGATATCAAGAAGTCGAATTCTTGATATCAAGAATTCAAATTCTTGATATCAAGAAATGGTTTTGTGTAGTTAAGCAATGGCAATTCTTGATATCAAGAAATCGAATTCTTGATATCAAAAAGTCGAATTCTTGATATCAAGAAATCGAATTCGTGATATCAAGAAATAGGAATAAATGATAAAACGGCTTGCCATACGGACGCTCAACCAAAGTTTTCGCCAATGGTAGACCAAGCCGGATGTCTTGATAGTGACGTACATAATCAGAACAGTTAGGTGAGGTTACGCATGGTCATTGTTTAAGAAACTTTCGACTGCACTAGTCCGCACATTTGCAGAGAAGTTCGTGGGCTGTCTTTTGCACCACGTCGATCCATGTGTATCAGCGGCAAGTACCGGTATAGTTTCTTACGGATTAGGACGCCTACGGCACCGGAGAGTTTCGGGTGAGCTGAAGCTGAAGTGTATAGCCCAGTGGGACTCATAATAACCTGGACGGAGTGGACATATTATCATGTTACGATGGGGTGTGCGGATTCTATCATATCAGCAGTCGTAGCAAAATCAAACGACTCATCCAAAGTCAGCCCAAGACAGGGTAAAGGTGAGTCCAATGATATGCCCTTGGCTCTTAACACTTTATGTTCATGATTTTGGTTATGAATTTGGTACATGGAGCTGAAGATGTGAGTAAGACAACTTCAAAAACATTTTTGATGAAATTCAACTGGCACACTTTCACATGGTGACTATACTACTGGTAATTAATGATTTGGTAAACCTCATATGAATGTATTTTAATACAAAATAGGCCTACAGCAAATATCACAGAAGGTCTAACTTTATTTCATTGGGGCATGTGATTTTCTTAAAGTTATGGATAAGATTGAAGTGTGTGTTGTGTGATTATGATTTACATCCATCAGTATGAATTGTTTTATACTAGATGTATTAGAAAATGTTATATTTCACCATAACAAAGGTTGATAGATGTATTTTAAGGGATAGTCCACCCTGAGGTTCAGTTGTTTTCAATAAAATCAGAAGCATGAAAGAAACATGGAAGTGAAGGTTTGACGAAAATCCATAAAAAATAAACTTTGTAAATGTTAATTTTGTGACGTCACATAGGCCTACGAAGTGGTCTCCATAAAAGCAGAAAAAAGAGCAATTTATGGAATCATACAGCACACAACGTAATGTTGTGTGCTGTATGATTTCATAAATTGATATTTTTCTGATTTTGATTAAGGATTTTTCAAGTTTCATAGAGGTAAGTGTAAAAATGCATTTCTAATGATATATCAAATAGGTGAAATGATGCATAACATTATGAGAAAATAAGAATTTTAGTAGATTCACAACATATAGGAGAGCATCTCACACAGGACATCACAAAATCAAAACTTCAAAGAATAGTTCTCTCTTATCCTTTGACAGATTTTCATCAACACTTCACATATATATTTCTTTCATGTTTCTGCTTTTGATAAAACCAACTTGTTTTCAGGGTGGACAGTCCTTTTAATACCATAAGGAGGAGCTTTACACTGCACATCATGTTTTGAAAACCTTACCATAAGTAACAGGGACGTGAGTCTCCTCTCAAGTCCCTGCATACAAGAAGCATAACAATGACGAGCACACAACTCAGTATATTAAAATGTTAGGTCACAGCACTATGTGCATCTGTTACTCATCATGTCTACAAGTTCATTAGCAACTGGGGAGGTTATAAATGCATTAAATATTTACACGATCCCCATGGTTGCTTGGCAACTCAGACAGAGAGCGTGCCAATATACCATACTAAGCGCCTTGATAACTTACAAGTAGTGCTTATCACTCTGCTTGTAGAGAATAACATTGCTAGACTGATTCACAGATATTGCAAAGATTTTGGTGTTGGGCTTATTATCATGCTTCTGTGTTTAAAGTCATGAATGCTGTTCAGACTATTACATAAAACAGAGCTGTATTTATGACCTAATGGGTTACTTTGAATACAAAATGAAACTACATCTATTGTCATCACACAATTTGTTACGTGTTCTGTTACATCAATAATGGTAACCATTACAGTGTCAGGAGGGTTGTCTTTTTAGCATTTATCACATGATTTCAATACTGAAGGTGGAGGGTTTAAAATGAGATGACAGAACGAGAGACAGGGGGTTTGAGAGACACAAACTACAAATAAAGGGAAAACTATGAAAAAAGTGAACACCACCCATTTGTGTCTTTGTGAGATAGTTTCTGAATGATTTATAATTAATTAAGTGAGAAAGGAGTGAGTGAACTACAGGCGTAGAAAGTGGAAGGCGAAAGGAATGATCTTTGTGAGGCATTGATGAATCTTTACACAAGAAATCCATGAAAATCCCTATTAGTATTTTGGATGAATCAGTGAGGAATTGGATGAATGTATAGTTAATTAAGTGAAAAAGGAATAAGTGAACTGCAGGCGTAGAAAGTGGAAGATGAAAGATCGATCCTTGTAAGGCATTGATGAATCTTTACACAAGAAATCCATAGAAATCCCTATTAGTATTTTGGATGAATCGGGAAGGGTCAAAGAACAACCCGAAGAGCATGATCATACGGGAGAAGAAGAAGAATATACAAATGACAGGCAGCTGGAGTAAAGGAAGAATGAAAAGAAAAGAAGATAGCAAACAAAGGGGAAATGTAGGAAGCAAATAAGAACAAGAAGAAGAAAGAGTGTAAGTCTCTTAGACAAAGTATAATCCAATGATTAATCATCAAGGATCAAATTATAAAACAGAACAAGAACATACAGAAAAATAAGACAAGAGAATGACACACGGCTGGAGAAAATGAAAGGCGAAATAAGAAGAAGGGAAGAGGAGAAGGAAGGAGAGGTAAAATGAAGAAGCTGAAAAGTACAAGAGGAAGGAAGAATGTAAGACAAAATATGGTCTAATGCTTGATCTGGTCATGTGTCATGTCAGACACTGATTCGTGTGATTCCCCTACAGATCAGCCTGCTCCATTACGAGGTGACAGGATAGATCGAGACGAGGCCAGAGAGAGGAGGAGAAGGCTTGTTCTGGAGAGGCACGCTAAGACAAGAAATGCAGCACAAGTAAGTCCTTTTGTTTGATCTGATTTCATTAGATGTCTGTAAAATGAAAAGATCAAGGAGAATTAAGAGAAACAATGGAGGAAAAAGGAGAATGACAATGATGGGACAAAAGATGTAGAAGGACAATGTAATTAGGAGAATGAAGGAGAACAATCTTTGAGCCAAAAGTCAAGTAATAACAAATAATGAAGTGTATGTAAATTTATAATAATCAACTAAGCTGGAAAAGCCTGAAATAGCTGAATATGTTTCAAAATACTGCTTTGAATAGATTTATATTGAAATTAACTGACTTTGTATTTGTTTGCGGCTAAAACAGAATTCCAGAGACCTCTCGTTTTAGCAGGTATACATGTGTAATTTATATGTTGATGGTAATGATGATAATTACAGCATAGAAATACTTATTTTTATAATGATATGATATATGATATTATGATAAGTTGTATGTAGATATGAAAGAATTGGACATTATTGTAATTTCTATCATCATCATCATCAGAAGAAGAAGAAGAAAGAAGGATAAGAAGAAGAAGAAGAAGAAGAAGAAGAAGAAGAAGAAGAAGAAGATGAAGAAGAAGAAGAAGAAGAAGAAGAAGAAGAAGAAGAAGAAGAAGAAGAAGAAGAAGAAGAAGAAGAAGAAGAAGAAGAAGAAGAAGAAGAAGAAGAAGAAATAATGTACAGGACTACATGCTTCCTGTTTAATTCTCATTACTATTGTAATTTTTCATCATCATTACAATCATGATTTTTGTCATTATCATTATATTAGTACCCTGTAGTAACATCATCATGCTCATTATTGCAGTAATACAATTAATTAGACTAATTATTATTCCTGACATCCTTTGACCTTCCAGTCGATATCTGAGAATGCGATGGCCGAGAAGGAGCGACTGTCAAGCAGCACGTGGAGGTCATGGAGGTCAGGGGTCACTGGCAGTGATGTCATCTCTCCTAACATCTCCATCTCGGTCAAGGGGTCAGATGGTAGGTCAATGAACTCTTTCTCCCCTCCCCATGTCTCCCCACTTCCTGTCTTAAAATGATTCTTTATTTGCTTGGATAAGTACATGTATAAGTTCAGTAGAAAATCATTGTACAGAAGCGGTGAGTGATTTAGCTCTGAAAAGCTTAAACAAATCTGTGGAAAATGATTTTGTTAAAAATATAATATCCCCTGCCCCCCTCAAATAAAACAGGGTGGTGATGGAGATGGAGATAAATGTGTGGCTTAGGTAGATTGGAGTAACCTAGGTACACCACAGTGTTTTCCTCTCTTTCATTATTCATCAAGTATTTTGTTGTCATGTCCTGTCCCTAATGCATTCATCTCATTCAAGAAATACAATGGAGGTCATCGAACGGACTGAACATTCTTCTCCACATCTCTCAATACAGTACATGCCAATTAATTGTACATGTATATTGTTTTTAAAAAAGCCTTTCAGCTCCTCAATCTATCCACCTCATTCAATAAACACTTAGTACAGTATGTAGATTAATGAGGAATGAGCCAGTCTTCTGACCTTCTTCCATCTTGTAAAAAGAAATATGCTCAACAGTAGGTGTTTGAAAATATGCATCACACAAATTATTGTACTCTAGTCCAGAATGCATGCATTGAATCATTACTTATGGTTAGAGCACTCTAGTCCAGAATGCATGCATTTAACCCATTGCTTATGGTTAGATTTTCAGACTTCCTGGTCCAGTTAGGATTCCAAAATTTGCCAACAAACTGCAGTAACCAAAGGAGTATAGCTTCAGTGCACTCTACGAGGAATTTTAAGTTAATTCATAGCTTGCCCTTTATTGTCTGTACAGCAGATTATGCGGGAGTCATGCTGTTCAGTATCGTAGTAGAAAAAAATCAGACCACATAAATGTGAGCTCAGTAAAAAATTTGGTTTATTTCATTTGAAATGCTCCTTAAATCAACAAGAAATACAAAAAAAATTGTGTTTTTATACTGTTTATATCTTGATTCCCCAGATTGTGTGTTAGACATTTATATTTTGACATCCCCTCTCCCACCATGTACAATGAGATGTTCAGTGAACGTGATTCCAGGCATTTTTGGAATAGCGATGAGAAAGGAATTGCAACAAGATCCACTTGAAGGCCTACAATGACAGCTAATATGAAGTTTACTCCCTGCTAGGTAACAGATAGTGTGTTTATTTGCTATTTATTCCAACTCGCTCCAATCAGAGTGGCAATCTATTGACTAAAAGCAGAGCCGTGAAAAGGTTTTCTTTGTAAGAGGTCCTGTGCTGAAAAGAAGTCGTCTGTGTTGTGATTTACGTTGCATACAGGTGCTATATTTGTAGTTGATGTAGAGTTAATGTGAAATGAATGAGAGTGGTGTAAAAGGGTTCTGAAGTATGTCAACAAGATGTGAGGTTTAGAAAGAAAGGGGCTGGGTGGAGGGTAGAGGGAGTGGAAGGGAGGAGAAAGAGAGTAAGAATTGGCATGTGTGGGAGGAAACCAAGGACAAACGAGAAAGAGAGAGAGAGAGAGAGAGAGAGAGAAGGATGGGTGTGAGGGAGAAGTGACAAGAAAGGGATGCAAAGAGAGAAGGGGGAACTGGGGGAGAGAGAAAGGAAGAGAATGAATTAAGATGGAACAGAGAGAGGGAATACAGGAGGGATCATTGAGAGACAGATAAATGGAGAAAAGAGTAATAGTAAGAGAGGAGAGACAGAGAGAAAGAGAAAGAGAGAGAGAGAGAGAGAGAAAGAGAGAGAGAGAGAGAGAGAGAGAGAGAGAGAGAGGGTTGGGGGGGGGGGGAGAAAGAGAGTGAAATAGGGGGCAGAAGAAGATGAGGAAGAAGGCAAGTGAAGAAATGAAGAGTAATAGAGAGGAGACAAGGGAGAGAAAGAGGTTGTATGAGAGAGGAGAAAGAAAGAGAGAGAGAGGTAGAGCAAGAGAAAGAGAGAAGTGAATAAAAGAAGGACACGAGATGAATAGTTTAACAGAATTAGAGAGAGAGATAATCTAATCATATTAGAGGGTAAAGAACTAATACAAAAGCAATTTTGAGAACATTGTTGAACTGAAGTTTAGAGTAAGGTGCAAATTAAATTATTTAGTTACATATTTTAAATGCTACATTCATTATAAGTACATGGGTATGATAGTTCATATGATTTCCTTCAAAAAGATATATTCAAGCTTAAGGAAGACAACACCCTGCACAAAATACTCTCACGTAGCTCGCTGCGTATTCTGTTTACATTTTAGTTACTACAAGTATGGGTCATATTTTATTGATTCGATATTTTACATCTGCATCCATCTATATGTTTTTCTATTGTGAAATATCAAAATCAATAAGTCTGATCAGTATCGCTTGCATGTTGTCATCTGTGTAGGGTGTACACGTACGTGTATGTCAAATAATATACATGCGCGGTAAACTGCTGCTGTATGGGAATTGTATATATTGATTGTGCAAAAAGTCACATATGGTGCACAAAGAGTTAAAAGAAGTTTCCCAAGCTAAATAAAAGATTTGGTCAATATGAACTGATCAATAGTTTGAGATAGTGATCCATGCAGAGAATATTCCCTCTTTAAATATCCCCAGAGTTCTGTGCCTATAGATTGCGCATGCTGACCCAATTTGGTTCTGAAGTAAACACTCTGAAGTACAGTCAGCATTTATGTAATATGGTTTGATAGTGGGATGAAACTGGAGGAACAGATCTACTTCAAATGTTGAACTCCTACATAACCAGGCTTTGATAACCCCATTAGCGTACTACACATCTCCATGCCAATGGTAATGAGAGAGTTAACCCTTACATAACCAGGCTTTGATAACCCCATTGGCTTACTATGCATCGTCATGCCAGTGGTAATGAGAGAGCTCGCAATCCTGAAATGTTGGTTCATGCAGACTGTAACTTTGATATCCATGTGCAATGATATGGCTGGGGAGTATTGAGTTGAAGGTGGTGAAATAGCAAGTCTTTTTATTTGAGCAACCAACCTCCCTAAAACACAGTCACACAATTAGCATCAAAGCATTTACACACCTGCATGCAGGATAAGAAACTTTTAGTATTTCTGGATGGAGATAAACAGTAGAGTTGTATGCATTATTTATATTACATGTTCACTGGAAACTTATTTAAATGGAAAGCATTATGCATGGATAGAAATTATAATTGTAATGTAGGGTAGTATGCTTTGTTCTTTGAGAACACAATAGATTCCTCTAACAGACCCCATCAATCATTATATCATTTGAAGGTTACATTATGCCGTAGCATTGTATGGGAAGAATAGCATATCGCCTTTCTTTGTCCAAACCCACTCTCCTGTGGTCCTACGTACCATGTACAGTGCAAATTGCCTTCACAGCAAGCTTGCTGGCGGTTGCCTAGCACTGACCAAGCACATGACCACAACTGAGTGCTTTGTTGTGTCACCTGACCCATTGCCATGGTAACGTTGCAGGCAGATGGCAAATATCAACGCTCCCTGTGTCATAGAGATCAGATTTCTGGTCTGGGGTCTCCAGTGGAGAGGATGCATCTATAAATCTATAGATCTGTGAAAAATGTCAAGGGGGTATAGGGGGTAAACGGATCATAGCTGTGCAAAGTGTGCTCACTATAGGAACTTGTAGGTGCATAACTCCTTGTATGATTCTACTTACATAAAAAGACAGCAACTAGAACCTTTATTAGTTAGTGATATAACAAACAAATTATAAATTACTTGGAATATGTTCTTCCAAGCAATTCAGTGAAGATATATCCTATACGAATTTAGTATTTTTTGTAATAAAAAATCTGAACTAATGTACTTAAACTGTATTCTATGTGTATACCTTTTGAAGATTGAAATCATGAAATTAATTGGGTGGGGGTGGGGTGTAAATGGAGATGCCATTGACAATAATTGAAGTAGAAGCAGAAAGAAGGATCAGCAGAAGGAGAAGCGAGAGTGAGGAAAATGAAGAGGAGGATAAATGTGAGAAAAAGGAGAAGAGGAACTCATTTCATGTCATTTAGAAAATGACAAAATCTAGGAAGAAGAAAAACCTAAAGAAAGTAGGAAGAAGTCATCAATCATATATGAGGAAGATGTGCTTAACAATGAATATGGGAGATCATTTTCTCCCCACCTTTCAATACATGATGCTGTTAAATATTTAAGCCAAGACAAATTGATTAACTTTGATTAGAATTGATTAATAGTTCTCCATATCTCACATCTCCAATAAGTTGATACATACATGGATGGATGTATGTATAAAGACTGAAACATTGTGATAAGGAGTGTGCCAGGAGTGTACATTTCAAGATTTTCTTACCTTTACTTCTCTCTCCTGAGACACCACATTAACTGATTGGGAAGGGGGGAGGGGGGGGGGGGGGGGTGTTAGATACTTCTGGTAAGGACATGGAGCTGTTACCAATAAATCCACAGTAAGATTGGCAAAGCTTTGCATTGAGGTGATAGTAATTAAATCTGATCATTTGTGTAGGAACGACCTTACAAACAATCATGGTTGTCCTATGCCTAAGACCCCCACTGACTTTCTCAGAACTGACATATGATGTTTATAGAATAATAGAATGATAGAATTTATAGTAAAATAGTTAATAGGGATAGAGTAGGGGGACCCCCTTTCCCTTCCCATACCACTACGTGCCTATCACCATAGAAAATGTCAAATTTACTCCTGAATCGATTTGATTAAAACTATTGGATAGGAATGACCTTAAAACAATATTAGTTGTCCTATGCCTAAGACCCCCACTGTCTTTCTCAGAACTGACATACAATGTTTATTAATGATGTAGAGAATATATACCCGTAGTAAAATGAGGGTAGGTTAGGGGGACCCCCTTTTCCTTCCCCTGTACCTCTCTCTGCCTGCCACCATAGAAAATCGCCAATCTACTCACTGAATAGAATTGAATGAAACTATAGTATAAGATGTATAGGAATGACCTTAAAACCAATTGTGGTTATCCTACACCTAAGACCCCCTCTGACTTCCTCAGAACTGGCATAGAATGTTTGTTAATAGTGAAATAAGGGAAGTGTAGGGGGACCCCCTTCCCCTTCCCGCACCTTTCCCTGCCTGCCACCATAGAAAATTGCCAATCTACTCCCCGAATAGAATTGGTTGGAGATTTCATGACCCCCTGCGTGAAATGATAGTCAATACTTTGAATACTTTGAATGGTAGGAATTATAATGAAAGGAGGGGGGAAAGCCCCTTTGCACCCCTTTGAACATTGCATTCATGTGTACAGGGTAAGAAGCAAATGAAAAAAGTTTAGAGTGCACTGACCAGTAAGAGCAATATGAGGAGCATACTTAGATTTGTATTTAAAGGGAATGTCCACCCTGAAGTTAAATTGGTTTTAAATTTTTACGTGCCATGAATGTTTAGTTTTCACCATTATCGCACACAAAGCCTATAGAGACTGAGTTTGCTTGGCACACAAAGCAACATATTAGTGAAGGATTGACAAAAATAGGATTTGAAAGTTATGATTTCATTAAGGTTTAACTTTGTAATGTCATACTGTGCAAGTTGCTCTCTCATACATGTATGTTGTGTGCTGTAGGATTCCATCTGTTTTTTTTTTTTTATGAAGGAATTAAACTTTTCCATAGAGGTGTGTGTATAAAAACATGTGTAGATGAAATATAAAATACACAGGTAAAATGGTACATATGTTTTTGAGAAAATTTGATTTTTCAAAAAATAATTACACAACTCAGCAGAGTATCTAGCACGAATTTGAAAATTCATAACTTTGTTATTACTTGGATATTTGCCAAACCTTCATTATCATTGTCTGCCATGCTACATACTGATTGGAGGCATAATGTTTTTTGGTTGTCCGTTCATCTGTCCGTCTTCTCTTTGTTACATACAAGTTTGTCGGCTCCCCGGCTGACAGCATAGAACTACCAGAACTAAAGCTTTGTGAAAGCAGTATAGCAAGCATATATTTGGATGATTGTTAATTGTCGGGCTAGAGTGACAAAATGATATTGAAGTCAAGAAAATGCTACAAGTTATTACAAACTTGGATGCTGACACACTGAAGAAAAGACCCTCATGTTGGGTTCCTATGAATTATTAATTGACTTTGCATAATTATGATTATATAGGATCATAAGGGGTATTTTGTCAGTGGAGGGATAATTTTAATTATGTACACTTATCATGTTTGCTGTAGAGTGGAAGATGAGAGTGAGATGTACAAGAAGGGAAAGGAGAGGGTATGGATAATACAAGGGGATACAAATCTATAGAAAGTTATGCGTCATCATTGGTGCATGATTTTCTGAAGATGTGTGTAGAATAATATTGTTAATCATCGCTGCAAATTTGAGATTAAGCTGATTGATGAAAGTTGTGGCAATTTTGGTTAGAGGTTGGTAGCATTTTGGATGATGGAGATGAAGCATGAAAGAAAGACCTTTAAGACAACTTAACACTGAGAAAATGGAAGAAGAAGAAGAAGTAGAAGAAGGAGGAGGAGGAGGAGAGGATGGAGTAGGAGTTGGAAAAGGACAAGGAAGAAGATGCAGAAGAATGAGAAAGAAAGGAAACATTATATGGAAGAGGGGATAAAAAAAAGATGGAAAAATATGTAATACTGCCAAAAAAAAATACTATAAAACCAAGTACATATGTGTCGATGTCTACAATACCAGTAGGCCTATATGTATGCAGCAATGCACTGCGGTTTTTGAAAGGAAAGTTTATTATCTATCACAAAAATAAGCAACAGAACATGTGTTTTTTTCCAAAGAGAGAATCTGGTAACCAATTTCATTCATATGAGTGCCATTCTCATGGGGCTTAAAAATTGGCGAAGTTAGACAAATCATGAAGTTAGGGTGAAAGTTGCCTAGCAACCGTACCAAAAGCCGAATGGTCCTACTGTCCCTGTCCCCTACCTTTGCGAATTTTCTTAACTTCGCGATTTTTTAAGCCCCAATGAGAATGGCACTATGGTTTCTCTTCCAGAAATATTCATAGCTCGACCAAGGCATTGTCTGCACACTCCTTTGTTTGGCTTCTCCAAGGCAAACAGCAACCCCTGATTCTGGATTTAAAACATGTAGCTCTTTTCTACAGGTTGTATTCTTCAACTTAGGCTATGGACTATTTTTAAGTATTTTTCAAGTCTTTTCAAATACCACAATAAGTCAAGAATCCACAAAGAGACTAGAGAAGGAGGAGGAGAAGGAGGAGGAGGAGGAGGAAAGAGGAGATAAGAGATTAAGATCTTGCATAGAACTTAATGAATAGCCAAGGACCAAAAATAGATGTAGAACACTGTTTGACAAACAAGAAAGAAAATGACACTCCACTCTTTACTTCATGCTTAATCGCATGCAGAGGCACTGTACATACTGTACGTCATAAGTCCATTTTTTTAAAAGTAGGCGTACATGGTAGCACACATCAGTATTGCAAGAGTGTGTGTAAAGTGTATGTTTTGTTTGTTGCAACCAGCATGGAGACCAAATTCTTCTGTCGCTATTATTGGAGATGTTTACTTACGGGCATAAAAATGGAGGCAGAAAATAATAACAGGCAAATTAAGCTTATGTTGGTACATTGTACTTTTACAATGAAGCATTTATTTGATTTTCATAAAACTAGGCCCAGCTTTTGAATTACAAAAACACTTTTTGGCAAAGAGGATAACAAAGAATGAATAGTCAGACACTGTAATAGATACCATTGTAATCCGGATTCTGCCCCCCATGGCTCAGTCACTGAGCCAGTCCATTGTAGGCTAGACACTCTGGAACAATTAATTATCTTTATGCTATTGGTGTCATTGGCATGAACATGTCAGCCATACCCAATAATCTGTGACTGTGGGTGTCTTACAAGGCTTTCCCCCCTCATCCTTTTTTTTTAAAGAAAACTTTGGTTATAACTTTTCCAGTGGTGCTTATAGGGCATTGTCCTTTTCAGTTACCATGGCAACTGTTGTATGAGTCCTCCTATTGCTGTTCATCATCATTGAGATGTTTTTTTTTTCAATTGATAGCAATTGAAATGCAAATGTAACTTGAGGTGAACTGTCTATTGAATCTAGAGCATTTTTGAAATGTTTTCACAACTTTCACAACTGCATAGTAACATGTTAGTACTTTCAGCTCTATCTAGTGATTCAGATTTGATGGGTGGAATTCACTCTGAATCTATTAGTTGTGCAAGTCTTGTGATTACCGATAGTAACATATTGTTTGAAAGACATGCCAAAAATGTGCATAAATAACAAAAATGGTCTACTTTACCTGAACGAACTAGATTCATAATCTAAATTATGAGTTTGTTTGTTTGACAGCTTTTTTAATTAAGTTGTTTGCACATGTCTTATTATCAGACGTGATCAGATAATGCTGATAGAAATTTCCAATGTATGGACAGACAACCACTTAGTTTCCAAGAAACAATCATGTTCACATCTGTAAACAGGTAGAACAGATGAGTTTAAAAGTCTTAATGACCCATGTATGCTTAGAATGCAAAGGGACATGGCAAATGAAACATGACTTTATCACCTAATTTGTGAAGCAATAATTTTTGTTTTACAGTGAAGAATGTATCAATGTTTCCTTGTACCAGTAACTAAATTGCTGTTTATCTTCACAACTTGCATCCACTATCTGAACAGGAAGGTGTTACAACTGGAGTCGGCACGAAGAATAATTTATTCGTACACCAGTCGCGTTCATTGATAGCACAATATAATATTTGACGCATTTGGTTCTTTGATCCAGTGACGACCACCGCCAAATATGCAAAACGAATTTTGGATGCATTTAGAGGAATATATATTCTGTATGCGCAGAAGATTTCAGAACCACTTCATTAACTGAAGTACATGTGCACTAATAGTCCATCGTATAAAGATACGATTCTGTGTATTTCAGATTATATTGGTGCTTCGTTTTTGTGATAAAAGGAGAATACTGTAGAAAACATGCCAGAGAAATGCCTCCATATCGCACATTGGGCAATCATATTTCCTTGAAATTTTTTTGTAAATCGTTTATTGAGTGTTTCACCTTCTATGGAAACAACCTCAATTTCGTGTCCGAAGGTGTCCGAAAAAGTTACGGACCAAATTCTTTCTCCAATTTTTCCAAAATTTCCCTTCGCTCACCCCAAAACTAATTCACAGTGTGTGTAAAAAGACCAGCTACGAGCTCCCAGCGAAGGCTGAACGGTTGACATATTTCTCTGACCAGATTTTCTTTTGTTATTCAGAGGAAGGAACTGGCTAATTAGAAATACAGCGTATTGTTTAAAACACCTAAATGTTCTGAATTTTTATGAGGCGGCGGTCATCATAGATCAAAGAAGGTCTATCCGAGCACAGTCCATCCATGATAGGTCCATGATCTGAACAATACATGTAGCATTAGATCAAACCAGATCTCAATCTGTGATATCAGAGGTATCAATCTATCTTTGTTATCTCCCTCTATTTTTTTTTTATGTTTACCCTTTATCTTACATCTTTTCTTTCAAATTGTTTGTGAAATTTCCAATTTCTAGTGAATATGTTCAATTTTCTTTGCAGGCACTGCAAGTCCAGACAACCTTCTCAATCCAGCCATTGCCTATGCAGAAGAAGATGAGCCTAAGGACAAAAGCCCCTCCTCTGAGCAAGCTCATCATGATGTCAATGCAAATGAGATGCAAATTAGGACAATGGAATTGCCCAATCAGGTGATGGATGGTGAGAATCATTTGCGTGCTAGCGAGATGGAAAGAGCACAGACAGAAGATCGCAGTGCTTCAGAAGGGGGTGACCATAAGATTGCGGAACACCCACATACCGCGCACGACGCTAACATTGACATCCTCGTTCAGAATCAAACGGACAAAGAAGGAGAGAGAGATGGAGGAGGGGAGAAGAGGACAAATGAAAAGATGAATGAGGAGGAGGAGGAGGTGGGGTTAAAGGTTAAGAGGAAACACGGGAAGCACCGAAAAGCGGTAAAGTTTGTAACAGACATAGCGACGGACTCCTCAGATAATGGAAGGAAAGCCACCAGCCAAGGAAGATAATATGATTATATCACATGACGTGTGTCATATCTTCACACTTAAAGTGTAAGACAAACTTTATTACACTCAGGGACTCTGTGTGTATTACATGTCCAGAATGGACTTGAACTTGGACTTGAACTATGTGAAAAGAAAACTAGTATACATGTAGTATACAAGATGTTCTGTCATCAGTGGTCTGAGGAGGGGAAAACTCTTTCCTTTTTCGATGAAGCGTCCACTCTTTGTAAAATGTTCTAGTAATTTCTGCTTTGATCTGAAAATAAGATATGTCTTAAGCAGAATGCAGGATCCAGTGATATGATAAAGCAATGAAATTATCAAAAATGATACAATGAGAATTACATATGACTAATGATTATGTGGGAGGCCTTACCAGACCTTAAAGGTAAGAAACCCTTGGAAAACAAATGGTCAAGGAAATCAAAAGCAGCAGGATTTAGACAAGAGTTTGAAATTGTTTTAAAACTATCACAGAGCTTTCATGGGACACTCTGTAGATTTGATAGATGTTTTATTTTGTTTATTTTTATTTATTTATTTATTATTTGGTTTTATTCCAACTCTCTTGATCCCTCTTTAAGCTGTGATAGAACTTTAAGGAGTGTTCAACACAAAGTGGTTTATTCATGGATGTGATTGCAAAGTACAGTGTATAAGAACAACATATTGAACATATTTACTATTGTGCATAAAACGTCTGTGAGTTAACCCGGTATTTCCATTAATATGACGAGTTAATCACCGTCTTTGTGTACAATGTACAGTCTGTAATTTGTGGACAAGATGAATTGATGATTCCAAATTACAGGGCAAATGATCAAGATGTTGTAAAAGATCACAACTCTCTTGTTAGTTATAGGAGTGTTCTTAGACCATTTACAGCTTGCTTCTCTATAAGTTATAAAAATAATTTCCCCTTGAATTGAATATTTTGCTAACATTTGCCTTGTAAAACCTACAATCTTGTTAGAAGTCTTAATTGAGACAAAACGTACATGTATGTTTGCATTCTAAAGAAGCAGTAGATTCAGCTGGGGGTAGCTCTTTTTGTCATCTTTTTCATGCCTTTTACCATTGTTACTGGGTTGTTGTCATTGTTGCCATGGTGGCAAAATATGTTTGGGCTTACTTATTCTTTGCTTCATTCATATGCTTTTTTTGGGGGTATAGGGCACTGACTTTGATTAACATCTTTTGGTAAATATGTTTGGGCCTGAAGATATCACATCCTCTGCTTAATTTGTATTGTGTACCATTATAGGGCACTGACATTGATTAATACCATTTATTTACTCATTGATAATGTAGTTTTGATAACTATGACTAAGTTGTAAGGACTTGTGGATTCTAGGCTGTGGGACCTAGTTTTTTCTGATGCACTGTTGGATCCACAAATGAGTCTGAACATTAAGGCTAACTAATTCTCTCTGGCTTGAGAAAGAACGATGATCAAAGGGGCTTAGCATATAATTATGTCAAGACTTAGTTGTTATAGCAGTGCTTATAAGTATGTACATATTAAGTGTGTCCATAATTGTAATATCTTCACAGCCTTTGAGCAGGTATGTGCTATACCTTACATATAGGCTTATGTTAGTGGTTACAATTTTAACACAAATTTACACTTTTTAAATCATTTCCCACATTCTTTGAAGCTTCTGCAATTCTGCAATATTTCAGATGAAGTTGACAACAGGGATGTATTGTTTGTAAGTGGCACATCTGTAGCATGCAGGGTATAGTTTCATAGAATATGGTCATTACATTATAGTTCTAGACTGGATTGTGCGGAAATACATATAAAGCACTGCTATCACAACTAGGTGTGGACATATAGACTAAGCTGTGATCCTTCCTCTATCTGGAAATGAAGTATTAGTCTGAGTGTCAAGACGTACTTGTGGTGACAGCATTGCATCTTAAAAGGCATATACTGTACTGAGAAGGCGAAAAGGCCTTCAAAATGTAATTGTTAGCAATCTTCTTGCCAATGGTCTTAAATTCATGTATTGTCTATTTTAGAAGCTTGCTGAAAGTTATTTGCCCTCAAATGATCTACATTTGGAGTAATGAGTGATTAAATCACAAATCCTCAAAATGTTCGGGCCGAACATTTTGAGGATTTAATCATTAATCATTAATTACTCCATATATGGGTCATTTACGAGCAAATAACTTTCAGCAAGCTTCTAAAATAGACAATACATGAATTTGAGACCATTGGCAAGAAGATTGCTAACAATTACATTTTGAAGGCTTTTTTGCCTTCCCAGTACAGTATATGCCCTTTAAAGAAACACACCCCATATAGCCAACCTGTGAGCTACAGCGTGCTCAAAGAGATTTCTTATAAAGAGCGTGGAAGCTAGAAAGTTGTTTAAACCTAAAGCACACTGGTTATAAAACACAATGTTATGTCATTGTGGTCTACCAATATCTTTAAAAAGGAGGAGTATGAATTTTGAGCATGTATGTATGGGAATACCCACATAAGCCTATATTATACTTTACAGAAGACTATTAAAATATTTTATGGGGAAGCCCATGAAATTTTTATTAGATTTGCTCCCCTAAGAAAATTAGTAACTTTGCTATCAATGGTAACTTCTATGGAAACCTTGAATTGATTGGCTGTTCAGGCATGTTACCACGGTACATGTAGTAACCATTGATGGCAGAGTTACCATTAGTGGTAAGTTTTATGCAATGGGCTCTGATAAGAATTTCATTTCAGAAAAAAGGAATCTATAGATATTGAATTAGTTCTGTGCAACCTTATGGCTAGCTAGAACACTAGTGGGCCTACATAGGAAATCCGGACTAGAAATCTGGGGCCATATTCATGAAACTTTACTAAATCTAGTTAGTTACTAAAGTGCATCGGAATGCATGCATTGTAGTAACCAACTAGGCTAGTAAGCTTTCATGAATATGGCCCCTGTTTCTCTTCCAAATCTTATGGTATATAAGTATATGTTGCAATACCGTTATATCCGTTTCAGTCTTATCATGTTCATCTTTCCAAACACTATTTTCCCTGAAATGCTGATAAAAAAAATGTACCAGCCTGGGTTCACATCCTAGTCTGCTCTTGCCATCGCCATAAAAACTAGATCAGTGTTTGGTGTGACAACGTCAAGTTATTCTGCAGCTAGTCAAATATTTGCTGATCAAAGTCTACACGTGATAATTTTTGTTCTTGTCAGGCGGTGGCTGTGACTCAGGGTGACACAGCGATGTCTTGTACATGAAGTTGCGAAATAAAATTTCAACTCGGAATGAGAAGAAATGTGATTGAACAGTGGTGGGTTTGTTGTGTGGGTCTCACATCTCGAGCACATGTATTCTCTTTAATATGCCTCTTCTACAACATATTGAGGTAATATGATAAATCAGGGTAATCTAGCAGAAGCAATACAGCCTTGAAAACAAAATGAAGACGATTCTTACACTAGACAGGTCACATAAAACTCATCATCTCAATTGGCTTGAATACTTCAAAGATGGCATGAGCTTTGGGATAGCTATGTAGCATTTTTGCCAATGAACCATTATTTATTTATTTCACGTTTTATTTAGACAAGGTAGTCCTTTCAATCCCGAGGACTGATTTCCAAATGGGGCGCTGTAACTGAGTGCATTTACTTTTGAAATAGGTTCCCCCTTAAGTAGTTTTATTTCTCTGGAATACTTCAGCGTGAACTTTTTCTTATGATAGTCGCACGCAATGAAAGCATCATGCTTAGGTAATATGTCACATACTTGAGTTCCGGCATTGATTTTAACGGAGCAGACCACACTTTGTGCTAACCTGTTCATGCTCGTGGATATTTTTAATAAACAGCGCCAACATGAGGGCATCAGGATGATATCTGACCAACATAAAAACAAATAAATTATGGGTGCACACCTATAGTTCAATTCTGGGGATCACCTGAAAACGTATTAAAGCTGACATCATTGAAAAAAAAATTATATAAAATCAGGTGAACATGTTTGAATATTTTTTTTCCTTCCCATCAGTACTAGGTGCTATGTTCACTGGAGTCGAAGCTGATAATGTAAATTTTTAAGGGCATGTTTTGTGGCATTTCTTTTACTATTCTTGTAATAATCCGGTAAATATCTAATGAGATTTTCACAATTGGACAACTTTGGATCTAAAAATATCTGTGTATTAGATGATGAATTCAGAACACAACAGTGGCCTTGTGCATCACATACGTCAGCCCTCAAGGTATTTTCTGCCAGAAGCATTATGCATTGCTAATGACACTGTGATGGTAGTTGGATGTGGGTGTGTATAGTATGTGTGAATAGAAAATGATGTTTGTTTTTGTCTGTGTGTATGGGTGTGTGTCTGTGTGTGTGTTTGTGTGAGAGAGAGAGATAGAGAAAGAGAGAGAGAGAGAGAGAAAGAGAGAGAGAGAGAGAGAGAGGGGGGGGGGGGGAGTGCCGAAGTGATTGTAGCAAAATCAAATGATATCATTACAGATTTTTTTTATTGTTCTCAGGTTAGAAACAAAGTAAATCCAGAGAATAGCAAACAACATCGTGTGTGACGTGAAAAAACATTATTGGCTGAGCGGCAAAACAGGAAGTATGTAGTGAAATTGTGTAGTTATATTAACAGGTTTCATAAGTGCTTATTAAGATAGATAAGCGGGTGGAAAATTATCACGCATCATGATAACGCTCTTTACAATATACGTGTACAGGATGTATAATTGCATTGACCTTTACCCAATTATATGATAACACCATAGTATCAATGTAATTGGATACTTACTGTCTGCATTTGAGTACTTGTATGATATGATTTTCTTATGATGGTCGCACGCAATTAAAGCATCATGCTTAGGTAACATGTCACATACTTGAGTTCCGGCATTGATTTAAACGGAGCAGACCACACTTCGTGCTAACCTTTCCCCAATTATATGATAACACCATAGTATCAAAGTAATTGGCTACTTCAGTTAATATTCACTGTCTGGATTTGAGTAGTTGTATGATATGATTTTCTTATGATGGCCGCACGCAATTAAAGCATCATGCTTTCTAGGTAATATGTCACATACTTGAGTTCCGGCATTGATTTAAACGGAGCAGACCACACTTTGTGCTAACCTGTTCATGCTCGTGGATTTTTTTAATAAACAGCGCCAACATGAGGGCATCAGGATGACATCTGACCAACATAAAAACAAAGAAATTATGGGCGCACATTGGATACTTAAGTTAATATTCACTGTCTGCATTTGAGTAGTTGTATGATAGGTTTTTTCACTCAAATGTAACAGTTTGTAACTCAAATCAACGCTGCACAAACACGTTAAATAGCGAACGTTCCGAAGGTTTCTTTTTCATTTCAGTGAGTCATGTTTAATCGTTAGTTAATATTTACTATTTGCATTCGAGTAGTTGTATATGACTTTACAGCTTTCCCACTCACTTGCAATAGTTTGTCACTGAAAAATTAATCGCTGAGATTTATATTTTTGGGAAGCACTCGTTATTCCGAAGGTTCGTTATTCCTAAGGTTCGAATACTCCAAAGGTTCGTTATTCCTAATGCTCACTATTCCGAAGGTTCGTTAGTCCGAAAACAAAATGGGGTTCGTTATTCCAAAGGTTCGTTAGTCAGAGAAAGAATTAAGGTTCGTTATTCCGAAGGCTCGTTAGTCCGAAAAAGAAATAAGGTTCGTTATTCCGAAGGTTCGTTTGTCCGAAACCGTAAAAAGGTTTGTGTTGTTCCGAAGGATCGTTATTCTGAAGGTTCGGACTAATGAACCTTATTTCATTTTCGGATTAACGAACCTTTGGAAAAATGAGCCTTTTTTCGTTTTCGCATTAACGAACCTTCGGAGTAACGAACCTTATGTCGTTTTTGGATGAGCAAACCTTCGGAATAACGAACCCTATCCTATTTTTAGATTAACAAACCTTCGGAATAACGCCACAAATGCTTGGAACCCTTTTTCGTTTTCGGACTAACAAGCATCGAGGTGTAGGCAATTTACGTGTTTCGGAATTACGAACCTTCGGAATAACGAACCTTCGGAATATAGAACATTCCGAGGTTTCATTTTCATTTAAGTGATTCATGTTTAATCTTTGATTAGTCCAAATGAAAATCGAGTTAAATGGGTTTAAGGGTCGTATGGGTTTCAATGACATGAATGAGGAAAGTAAAACAAATCTAAGTACTGATTATACGTCAATTTCGTGAAAGTTTGATAAATATCATTTTTATTGAAGAAGGGTTGAAATAGATTTCGCGGATATTCGCGATATATTCATGAACAGACTTAGCGTTGAAAGTAGATTTGGCGCATACATGCCCCGCCCCTTCCTTCCCCAACACATAATTGTAATTCTGTGAGTAGTTGTGTATAAACTCTCTTTAGTTATTTCATTTTGATTGGGTGTCCTTTTCAACAATTTCTTACAAGCTTTATTTCTCATTCCTCTTGATTCTCCATGACCTTCGCACAGTGAATTTGTATTTGTTTAAGCCTAATAGATTAACACAAGTAGTCGGCTAGTAGGTAAGGGGGTATCCCTTCATCCCCTGCAACGAGTTTCTTCTATGAATTTTCAATCCGCTTGAGTATGTACTTCATAAAATTTGATGTTAACATTTGATGGAAAGGTACCTTGAACTTCCTGTGTCACTTATTTAAGCCCATGCCAAAAACATGTTTTTCAGAAAGTTCATAATTTCACGAGGACTGTGAAGAAAAAAATTCTTGATCGAAGCTATATCTCTAGAAATACATAATAAAATCATGTCACATTTGGCTCACTGTACATTTGTCGTTATATCAAATGGCTGATAATGTTTCATGGACTTTGCAATTCACCCCTTTGATTGAAGGCAAAAGTGGTATTGCTTCTTCTCGCAGCGTAACAAAGCACGAACGAGACAAACAATTTCCAGTAGTCAAGACCATGACGATGCTAAGAACCAGATTTAAGACAGAGAATCATGAAGTTCTGGTAACATGTAATATGCCAAATGATGATGAAAGAAATATCACATTCTCAAAACAAAGAAGTGATATTTCGAGCTCTTCATCCAGAATGATGTCTGAAAACTCACATACACATCATTTTCTAATTTCGTCCGATTTTTCTGTCTTTATTCCGGCCCACTTTTTTGTGTCATCCTATATCTCAATAATGCACGTGTCATGTTTCATCATTTTTTCACCATGTATTTATACATATGAACTTGTCATTGCAAATTTTTCAAAGTCATGGCATGACCGTGACGTCATTAGCGAGCACTTTAATGAAAACCTATTACCTCATGTAGCTCTAGAACTGCTCATCTATATGTATCTGTATGCAGGATTATGGCTTGTTAACGCATTGTCAGGACAATGTTGGACAACGATTCTGCGCACTGGCTAGCCGGCCACCGCCATCATAACGGCGGCTAGCTCTCAACTATGAGCGTGCCCTTTCAGATCACCTACCCGAAAGACAATGGCTACGATGTTGAAACGGGGGGGGGGAGGGGGGGGGGGGGTAGGCCTAACATGTTTTGTACATGTTGACAATAATCATTTCATTACAACCACACGAAGATAATCTGCAATGAATGTTTCGCATTTCTAGCCGGATTTTCCATAAAATTAGGAATAAAACGCGGCAATAATACAAAGGGAAATTTTTTTACTTCACCTGTATTTCGTGATTTAGTTTCAATTGATGGAACGCACTCTGATCATATTAGTTGTTGCTTCTCGGACAAAACTAAGACAAGCTATAGGGTTGTAACGTATTGCTTGATCGATGTAAATAAGATTTGCACTTTTAACGAGAATTGTCTATTATGTGAAAGGCGTTCCATGAAATACAATGTGGAATGCACAGATAACGACAGCCTCAAGAGGCACCGTTAAAGTCAAATGTTGGTGTATTATTCTTATGATAATGAGATTTTCACTTTTGGACAAATTTGGAAGTAAAATGTTTTGTGTATCAGAAAACTAATTCAGAACACAAGGTTGGCCATTGTGTATCACACCTGTCCATCCACTAACAACTGGCTTCAGATCCATTAATAAGTCATGATGCTTCTGGCAGAAAAGATGTTGTGAGTTGACACGCGTGATGCACAATGGCCATTGTTGAGTTCTGCTTGGATATGTGCCACATTGTTGTCCGATACTGCTGGCCAAACTCTGTGTCTGATACATTTTCGTAATGTATACACATTTTATGCACGTCGTTCAAACAATGCGTTACTGATGGTAACCCCAAAGTGTGTCCGAGGTTTGTCCGGGTAGCAACACCTCATTCAGAGTGCGTCCATCCAATGAAACTGAATCAGGAAATACAGGTGGATGTAGCAGCGCGTCACTAGGCAGTTATGGGGAAATTGATGTGAATAAATTACGAAAATGGATTATTATGTCCCTCTCTTGATAAGACGTATCGAATTCCTACGGTATCAAGCCAAAACAACAGCGCTTCATATGAGTGTCAATATGATCGATCATTATACACGGATAAACCTAATTTATGTTATTCAGAATCTACTTCTATACCGACATATTTGTGACACAAAACTCATAAAAGGTGAAATTTTGATACATAAAAATTGGAAATACCCAATTCATGAAAGTGAGAATAAGTGAACTGGTCAGTGTAATATTTTTCAAGGTCATGGCATGACCTTGACGTCATCTTCAAGCAATTTAATGAAAATCTATCATCTTTTCCTCAAGATGTAATCATCTATAGCTAATGAAATTTGACATGCATAAAGTTAATGAAAAGAATTAATTCTAATGAAAAGAAAAAGCAAATTGTTTTGCATATGTTTCAAGCCATTTAAAGCATTTCAAACAAGTCATTTCTGCAGGTGCGTAAGCGTTCGCACGTTTTTTTTCGTGCGTAACAAAAACGCAACGTCAGAACTCCGTTCTTTTACTGAAATAATGTTTCTGACACTACACACACTATTTCTTCTTATTTGAGCCATGTTCATGTAATAATAAGGTCGTGCGGGTGCGTCAAAGTTGAAAGTCCGCGCGTGTGTCTATGCTTTTCTGTGTACAAATATTGTAAAAAAAAAACCCCATGGCTATCTTCAATCGGCCATAGCTCCTCAGAATGGTTCGTGACCCCAAGGATGTTTAAGTACATGGCTATCCAGCTGCCGTTTAATTAATGCAGATTTATTGTACTCTCCTTCTAGTCTGAAAAGAACGCTTTACAAAGATGAAGTAACATGAAAAACGTGCCCAGCCGCGCCCAAGCTAGTATTTTCATCTAAAAAAGTATCAAGTTTCATGTTCGCTTGTCCTTTTTAACTACATAACAAGCATTTACTGACAAAAATAAAAGTTCAGCAGTGAAAACTGAAATATATGTTAATGTTATATTGCCATATGAATCGAAAACATGAATTTTCATGCATGACATGAAATTCTTTGAGCCTATCTGAGTAATCCTGTATTATCTTTCTTCTATATGTCAGTATGTTGCAGCTGAGACATTGCTCTATGGGTTAAATTGCCTTCATTTCTCAATTTGATGACGTCATCATGGTATATAACTTGATTATGGGCATTAATGTCAAAATGTGACGTATGTACGGGTTATGTCAATGGAAGAGGCGGTATGACGTGTGACAGTCTTCCAGAACGTGGTGATAATTAGTTTGGTGTGACTGGGGTACTTTTCCGCCGTCTAGTACAGGTGCAATAGATCTTTTCAGCACATTTCTTCTTTTTTTTCCTGCGGGGTGATGTTGAACTTTGTCCGATTTGAACTTGACTCGAACGGACTGCAGACGGGGTAAAGACGAGATGAACGTACTGTTATGAACGAACTAGAATCGTATTCTAGAAAGTACTCGGTCAAAGTTACACAGTCCGTTTTAGGGTAGGACGTTTTGAGACCTACCTTGGGGTGACCCAGGCTTTCTAAAAGAATCCTTATTTCAATCGGAGCTCACTTTTTTGAGAAGTGTAGCTGTGAGTGTGAAGTTCGCGTGGTTTTACATTTATACCAGTAGCGGGCAGCACAACGTTCAACATTGAGTCCCGAATCTCGTCTTATTTAGTTTATTCATAGGCCCATTGTTTATTACAGTCATTGCATTTCTGAGTGAAAATCTTTGAAAGATTAAATCTAACTTGTGATAAATCTGTAATTTATCAGTTTAATTTTTCCATTACTTCTCTTCAACATCAATACATGGCTACAGTGTCAATGTGGCTATCAATACTGTGCTTTCCGAACTTTTAGGGACAGTCCACCTGGATGTTTAATTAGTTTTAATCATAGGAGAACACGAAAAAAACACGTACAAGTGAAGGTTTGACGAACATCTGTCAAAGGATGAGAAAGTTATGATCTTTTTTACGTTTTTAATTCGTGACGTCACGAGCGAGATACTCTCCCATGTTATATGCTATATAATTCCATGAACTCCCCCTTTTATGTTTTTTTTTGAAGGAATTAATCTTTTTCATTGAGGTATGTGTGTAAAAACATATCTTTAATAATACACCAAATGCTCAGGTACAATGGTTTATATCCTGTTAAGAAAATGGAAATGAAAAAAAAAAGTACACAACTAAGAGCATAGTAACTTGCAAGGTGACGTCACAAAATTAAGAATATGAAAATTTATAACTTTGTTATCCTTTAAGAGATCGTCGTAAATCCTTAACTTGTTTGCTTCTTATACGTTTTGCTTAGATTGAATTCAACTTATCTTTAGGGTGGACTTTTCCTTAAATATAAGTCTTGTTCTGCTACTTAGAACTTTGCTATTTCGGCATATTCAGTACCAATGGCATAACGAATGTAACAATATCCTTGATTCTACATTTGAAGAGGTTTTTTTTTTCTTTCGAAAGTCGCTTAATCCCCTTTCAGCGTGTTTTTTTTTAAATGAAGGATTTCTTTTCAACACCTTTGGCATATTCAGCTTGGTTTACTGTGTGGCGTTAATGAACACTCAGTGTCTGAAAATGTTATGTGGAAATGAAAGTATTTTTTTTCTTTTTAACAGAACGTTCATATTTCTATTTCTATGGATTAAGTGCTTTTGGACACAGAGTCAGGGGGAGGGTATGTGTGTGTGTGTGTGTGGGGGGGGGGGGGGGGGGGGTGAAGACGGGATGAGGCGAGGAGATCATCATTCCACAGTCCGTTGAACCCAATTACGCAGAAGCATCTTGCCCCCGAGTTTTGCCCTTTTGATGTCCCTTCCGACATGTAACAGGCGGGTCGCCGGAGAGAGCCTCGAACGATACCAGTGATCGTGATACTCTATTCTCCGGCTAGGCCTGGAGCCAACCTCAATCGATTATTCGATCTCTTTGTTATCGTATCTCGTGGATCGGCTTACAGCTCTAGCCCGGGGGAGGAGCGATCTCTCTCTCGTAATGATTCTTCGCTGCGGTCTAGCCTTCAATCAAATGGCAAACAGGACTACACGCATCTTTGCTCCCACCTTATTTTATATCTTGTCGTGGCCTTTCTCCCCAAATTTCCTCAGAGTTCCTGTTTCTTTCCTTTATCATTCAGTCAGTCTTCTGTAAGTCTGATCTACTGATTTATGTATACATTCGCCCCTCTCTTTCTCTCTCTCTCTCCTGCACCCCACCCCTCCCCTGCCCCCTCGCTATCCTAATCCCGCACGCTCTTTCATATCGAACTGTGTAATACCGTAACAAAAATAAGTGTTCAACATGATTGGAACGACTTAAAGAGGCAACGAGCTTGGATCTTGTCTAAGTAGTTGTGCCTTCCTCATTTTGAGGTGTGCGAGATCTTGTGACCGCCGAAATTCTGAGGCGATTTATTTCAAGCACGATATACTTTTTATGATTTTTAAAGCACGAAAGTAGAACATAAATGGCGTTTGCATCTTTTTGACCAAGGCCACAGCAAAGCGCTATTTCCTGACAGGGATACTTGCTTGCTATTTTGCACCTGCGCTTAAACGTATACTCCTTCATGTTCCAGCCATATTGTTGCATTATGTTGATTGTGGAAAATGGACACGTGGAATACAAAGTGATACTGAGAGAGGGCTCAATGGAGCGGAGTGGAGATTAACGAGACCACGTAATTTGGTATAAAAAAAAATAAAGTAGGGAGAGAGAGGGGGGGGGGGAGAAAAAAATAGAGAGAGAAGTAAATAGAGAAAAAGAGAGGGAAAGAGAGAAACATAAAGAGAAAGAGAGAATAAAAAGAGGGAGAGAGAGAGAGAAAGAGAGAGAGAGAGAGAGAGAGAGAGAGAGAGAGAGGGGGAGAAAGAGCGAGAGAGAGGGTTAATCCTTTTTGTATGTTCAGACAAACTTACTTTAATGGTAAAAAAATAACGAATAAGGGAATAAAAAAAGAGAAAGAACAAGAAAATAGAAACAAAAGGAGGAGGAGGAGGAAAAGAAGAATACGGAAGAAGAAATAAGCGAGAGAATTCAAAATGCCTACGACCCGATGACCAATCGTTACGCCACGAAATGTCAAGTCGGGTCACATCGCTGACGAAGGCTGTCGCTGACAGCTGACCATTATTGTGATCAAAATTTTGAAATAGAGATTACGTGCTTAATTGCATATACCATTGGAATCGATAAATGATCAACATAACATTTTGATATAAAACGAAAAATTAGTCGCGATATATGTCGGATAGACCACAACTCCCCCCCCCCCTCCTCCCCCGTAATGAAGTAGTGTGGATTGGTGTCAAGCGTAATCTCATGAAGTGTACATTTCTCCATCAGATATCCAGGATGAATATTCGTGATATTCTTGTCGAAAGCTCTTTTTGGAGACAGATTGGTCGTCTGCTGAGGGGGCATTATCAACAGGTCATGGAGAGATTTTTTAGTGGTTTGTTTGGATAGATTTAAACACAAATTACCATGCAAAGGGAAGATTGAGAGAGTGACCTAATGCAATGATATATAACCCTGTATATATGACAAATTGACCCACCCGGGGGTGTTTCACCAAGCTGTTCGTCAGTTACGAAGGACTTTACGAACGACTGCTGATCCCTTATTTTGCTAAATCATATTCTCAAAGTGTGTTATCGCATTCAGCACACGAAGGGATCACCAGTCGTTCGTAAAGTCGTCCGTAACTTACGAACAGCTTGGTGAAACACCCCAGCTTATTTGAATTTACATGACAATTTATTCCTCGTATTTGAGATAAAGCTTTGCCTCCTTTTTGCAAGCGCATGATTGATTTACAGTTGGAAAAAAAGACTAGACAGATATGTGAGATGAATTTTGGAAATGAGTATCAAAGGAGAGAGCATTTCGTTCCCTTAGCAATATTATATTCATTGCACTAATAAACCTTGTATTCTGTCGTGGGTACTTCTGAAGTCACCACATTTTAAGGAAAACTTTAAAAGGAAGAGTTCTAATGTCCAAAACTAAAATGAAATGCTCTTGGTATTAGCTAAAGAATTTGCAACTATGGGTGTGATCAATCACAAGAGTTGGCTCCTCGGAGAAAGGTTTGAAGCACAAGTTGCTTCCGTTTGAATTTTGCGATTTTACATGGTTTCTGGCTAGTCATGCTCTCATGAATAGCAACCTCCAGTCTTTTCTCACACGTCATGAAGACTATTTTTAAGTTACGACTGATAAAGCTCACTCTTTTCATGCAAAATCTTCGCTACGACGAAGCCGACCCCAAGAAACGATAGTACACACTGAATCCCATTAAAACTTTTAATTTCGCTGATAAGAAAACTGCCTGTCTGCCTGTTGCCCCTTCGCAATGGACCGTAAACGTGTCTTACACTTGGTTTACGTTCAATTTCAAGGCAGACGGCTCGGGCGAAGATATTGTTAGCGTTCGTTATTTGTTAAGGCTGGTGGTGAATGTTCAGGAAGCGTGTAGCTCAGTTCGGTGAGTTCATGGCTTGGCTTCTTATAAGGTACGTTCACACGGGGACAGATTGTTGTTGTCGCTCGCCGTCATGGGGATGTGCGTTTTTCTTGGATCATGGGCGGAAATCCCGGGGGGAGGGGAGGGGGGGGGGACGGGGGGGGGGGGGTGGGGGTGTGGACGCGTCCCCCCACCATTTCGTAGGGGGGGGGGGACACAATAACAAACGTCCCCCCCCCCACTATTTTCGGTCCTGTACCCCTAAAATATCATCATCACCCCCCCCCCCCCCCCCCCCCGCTCAGCGACTTCTTGATGAAAAACATGTCCCCCTACCTTCGGGGAGCGATTTCCGCCCTTGTCTTGGATAGATGGTAGATCTACTAAGTACTAGGTGTTATTTTTTTGACACTTAATAATAATAAAAAAGGAAGTTAAAACTGAAACCAAGATAAATTTGATGCATCGTAATGTGAAGGGATGTCAATTACTTCCGAGGGAATTTTTGCGATATTTCATCAATTGCTTTTCTTGTAATAATCCTTAAAATATTTAATAAGATTTTCACTTTTTGATAAATTTATTGGGAACAATTTGTGTGTATCAGATAATTAATTCAGAACACAACAATGACAACTGTGTATCACACATATCAATCCACTCGCTGTTGTCATCACATTTCCATTAATATAATGCATGATGCTTCTGGCAGAAAAGAAATTGTGAGTTGACATGTGTAATGAACAATAGCCATTGTTTTATTCTGAATCAATTATCTGATACAAATTTTCAGATCCAATTTTGTCCAGAAGTGAAAATTTCATTAAATATTCACAAGAAAAGTGAAATATAAAATGTCACAAAACCTGCCTCTAAAAAATCTCTTGACTTTATGATGTGTTGATTTCAGCTTGATTCTACTTTGTAACTTACTTTCAATTATTTTTCAAAAGTGTCAACATTTTTTTTTTAACACTATTTGTTTTTTAAATTTGTTTTATTGCACAAGGGACAACTCTGTCCTTAAAGCGGTGAGCAAACGGCTTCTGCGTGCGTCTGTCCGTGTGAATGAGCCAATTTGAACGGCTTCTGCGTGTGTCTGTCCGTGTGAATGAGCCAATTTGGGGTGAAGGTCGGTCGATGTGATTACTGCCCCGGAAATCATTGCTCAGGCCGTGCGCTAATCAGCATTCAACATGATCAATGCACTAGTGGCCAAAAGGTATCGGTACCCTTTGATAACAAAATGGGTACCGGAGCGGATGGTACATTGAAATGTACATAAATGTGCTTAGCTTGCAGGTACAAGTTGGTCTAAAACTCCAGACTAGCTATTATATAAAACTGATAAGTCTGAGCGCTGGTCTTGTCATACCAGGGATGTGTTATGGAAGGATATGAAGCAACTTTCTTCCTTTGAACCCATGTGCCAAGCCGCTGAAAAGTTATGTGTTCTCAACAGGTGCTGTTCAGGTGTTTGAACAATTATGAATATGATTGTGTGGCAACGGCTTCTCGGAGAGGACAAAAGAAATGTACAGTCTCATTTCGCTTGTCCCGTTCTGTTAATACTTCCATGAGCATAACAGGTATCAGCAAACACAAATAAACAAGTTTTTCAAGTGAAATATCTCTGTTTCACGCAAACACACACAAACGCCGTTAATGATAATACACAGCTTAATATATCATTTTGAGAGTGGTTGAATCCCCCAGATGCACAAGTTGTCGGAAAGTGAAGAAATTGGCCAATTTTGTAAGTAATAAAAATAGCTTATATGTCCGATTTTTAATGATTCCTCAATACTTTTCGAAACAAAAGCAGAGTAAAGGATCTGTCATTATCTGCCGTTAACTTCCTTAAAGTTTGCAAACAAATTTGTCAAAAACAAAACGTCTACAGACAAATGGGAAATTAAAGAAATTTCTTTTCAAGTTGACATCAGCTAAATGTCGGCACGGCACATGGAACATCAAAGCATTGTCATGATTATGGAATGCTTTTGGCATTCATGAGCACGCTTTAGAACCCATACAGATGTTTGAATATATTATGCTCGAGTTTCTACTCCTTCGTAACACCTCCCTTGTCATACAGACACATGTGAAAAAAAGTGGCTGCATTGAGTCTGTGCTAGCAGAGTACAGGTGATATTCATAGAAAATCCAAACATTATGAAGTCTTTAGGTCTGACGTAAGAAAAGGGAGGCGGTATTGTGCATCGCACATGCCAATCCGCAGCTTCTTTTCCGCCAGAAGCATCATGCATTGTTAATGACACTGTGATGGCAGTTGCTAGTGGAATAACAGGTGTGATACACAATAGTCATTGTGAAGCATATCCCGGCTGTGACGTACACACAAAGCCACTTTCCCTTGGGCGATTTCGTAGGTCAGGAGAGAGTCAAATTTGATTTTCAAAAAACACGAAAATGAACACTTTCAGTGCATGTTAGCTGCATAAATTGCTTTAATGAATCATTCAATTATAAAATAAAATATATTTATTTGATTTCATTTCCTATAAGTATCACCTTTAACACTATTGTTTCATTGCAGATGGAACACTCTGTCCTTAATGCTTCGAGCAAACGGCTTCTGCGTGCTTCTGTCCGTGTGAATGAGCCAATTTGGGGTGAAGCTCGGTCGATGTGATTACTGCCCCGGAAATCATTGCTCAGGCCGTGCGCTAATCAGCATTCAACATGATGAATGCACTAGTGCCCAAAAGGTATCGGTATATGGGTACCGGAGCGGATGGTACATTGAATTGTACATAAATGTGCTTAGCTTGCAGGTACAAACCCTTGTCAGTGAGTTGGTCTAAAACTCCAGACTAGCTATTATATAAAACTGATAAGTCTGAGCGCTGGTCCTGTCATACAGACACGTGTGAAAAAGAGTGGCTGCATTGAGTCTGTGCTAGCAGAGTACAGGTGATATTCATAGAAAATCCAAACATATGAAGTCTTTAGGTCTGACGTAAGAAAAGGGAGGCGGTATTGTGCATCGCACATGCCAATCCGCAGCTTCTTTTCCGCCAGAAGCATCATGCATTCTTAATGACACTGTGATGGCAGTTGCTAGTGGAATAACAGGTGTGATACACAATAGTCATTGTGAAGCATATCCCGGCTGTGACGTACACACAAAGCCACTTTCCCTTGGGCAATTTCGTAGGTCAGGAGAGAGTCAAATTTGATTTTCATAAAACACGAAAATGAACACTTTCATGGCATGTTAGCTGCATAAATTGCTTTAATGACTCATTCAATTATAAAATAAAATATATTGATTTGATTTCCTGTAAGTATCACCTTTAAAGGGTTTGTCTAGAAGCAGCAGCCATTGATAATAGGTCTAACTCAATTTGGATGGAAAATCGACCCACACCCGTTTTTATGCATCTACAAAGACATGATTTGTGGGGTGCAGAAGGTGTCATTGTGTGGAGGGTGGAGGGTGTTGAGGGGGGAGGGGTGTCGGGGAGGGGAAGGTGTCACGGAGGGGAGGGCGTCGGGAAGGGGAGAGAAACGTTAAAGAGAACGGTCCATGGTAATCCTGTTACTAGCTTGAGCGTTAATCGAAACAATCATAACCCTTCCTCTCCCAAACCAAATGACATATAATAACTACCAACATTATCATTATCATCATCATCGTCATCATCATCATCACCATCATCATCATTATCATCATTCACATCATTGATATCATCATCACTAATAAATAGGATCACCATCAATATGATCATCAACCTCATCCTCTTCTTCTCTTTTTCTTTATCCTTCCTATTCTTTCACTATTTCTTCATCATCTCATTGTTTGATTGTTTCAATTCATGATTTCTAAATAAAGTGTTTGACTTCGATGAAACCAAAAAATCAATCATCGCCCTCGGCCTCTTAGCCAATCTTAGGTGAAGATTTATTTGAGGTAATGGGAGTTTTTTTTATAATTGGTATTTTATTTCATATGATATAATTCATTTTCCTGGTACATATTCCTTCTGGGGTGAAGTTATAATTGTTTTATATTGCATTTTAAAACTGGACATCTACGCTTGCTAAGGATTCGAAGATCAGCGTCTATCGTGAATAACTAAAGATACAAATTCCTGAAGCAGATTTTCCTCCTCGCCGGACCGAGATCCGATTAACTATCAACGTCGTCGTCAACCGGTTCGCCAAGTATTCATCAAACTGAGGGATATTACGCCGGTGTGACGGCATATCTTGTACCAGCGTTATATCTGGTTCTCGGAACAATATATGCCAGCAGCTATCGTTCTCGTTATCACATATCGTTCCAGGAGGAATCAAAAATGCCGTGATTTACACAGCATATTTGGTTCATTGTTATATGTGGTTCCTTTCCGTATTATTAGCCTAGTTCGCTAGACCATGTTTGCAAATTGCTCTCATCGCTCTGTAGACGGGATGGTTTTGACGGGGGTAGGGGTCCACGCAACCAATAATTTGGGAAAATACAAATATATACAAAAAGTAAGGTCATCTGGCATGCTAATGCATGATTTATTGTATCCAGCTATACGCAAATTAGTCTAGTTAGTTGCATTATGGCCTTCCGTTTGATGGCTTTGATTTGTTTGGACCCTGCTGGCAGTTGCTGGAGATACCTCTTACTGACAGCTATCTCCTCTCCAAATGTGCTTATTTCTTTTACTGCCAAAAATGACTGGCGTATGGCTAGGCTATGACACGTGTGTACTTGTATGGTGGGGTGGATAAAGTGAAAAAATGTGCACTTTTGCCCACAAGCACCAAATTTGGCACACATGCATGAATTTATATTTGGAACAATACATGTATTACCTATAGAGGCATCTCAAAATATTTTCAGGGGCACCTGGGGGCAGCCTCTAAAGTGCCCCAGGGGCCCTAATATATTAATTTTCATCCTTTACGAAAACGCGCCGCCGGACTTGAAAAAAAAACAACCTTGATAGGAATCATCCTTAGGTAAAAGGGACCTTACCTTGTTCAAATGTGTGGTCATAAGTGGCAAGGGGGTGGGGGTAGCCCCCAAGCGCCCCTGGGGCATTATTTCATATTTTGGGACATTTTCTCAAGAATAAATAACTGGATTTTAACCAAACTAGAAAGGAATCATCCTGAGGAAAGGGACCATCAGTTCTTAAACTTGGGGTGTACAAGCGGTTAGGGGCTGGGGAAGGGGGTATCCCCCAAAACACCCCAGGGGGAAACTATCTCTTATTTTTTTAATACTTTTTCTCAAGAATAAATAACTGGAACCATCCTCAGGTATGAGGGACATTAAGTTGTTAGCATGGAGGACAGAAATGGCAAGGAGCTGGGAGTAGGTAGCCCCCCCCCCCCCCCCCCCAACAAAAAATGCCCCCATGCATAGGACAACTTCCTCTTATTTGTGACTTTTTCAGAAAAATAAATAACTGGATTTTAACCAAACTTGATAGGAATTATCTTTAGGTAATAGAGACTATCAGTTGGTAAACTTGGGGTACACAAGGAGCAAGGTTTTGGGAAGGGGGGGGGGGGGTAGCCCCCAAAACGCCCCAGGGGAAACTTTCCTTTTCTTTAAATACCTTTTCTCAAGAATGGATAACTGGAACAATCCTTAGGTATTAGGAACCTTAAGTTGTTAGAATTTAGAATGGGGAAACACCAATGGCAAGGAGTCATGGGGGGGGGGGGGAGTAGCCCCCCCAAAAAAAAAAATCCCACATGCAACTTTCTCTTATTTTTACTTTTTCAGAAGAATAAATAACTGGATTTAAACCAAACTTGATAGGAATGATCCATGGGCAATAGGGACCTTACGCTCTTAAAATGGTGGTACTCAAGTGGCAAGGGGCGGGGTGTGGGGGTAGCGCCCCAAATGGCCCCAGGGGGCAAATTCCATTTATTATTTTCTTGAAAGTAGACCTAAGGTTTTAAAAATGGGATACAAATCTAGAAAATTAATGTTAGATTTCATTAAAACTCGACAGATTATTCTCAGGCGATGGGAAAAATTTGTTGCAAATGGGGATCTCATCTGACATGAACTAGCCCCCCTCCCCCCGCCCCCCCCTTCTTTCCTCCTCGCCCATCACCTCAGAAATGCGCCTTGCGGTCCAAAATGTGAAGAAAAAAGGAGTGTTTTCTTAAGTGTATCCAAACTGTACAGTAACCAAGGATAAAGGATAATCAAACGTACACATGTAGTGGCGTACTCATCTGATGAGGGGACAAGGAAGACCCCCCCCCCCCCACCCTCGAAATAAACATGGCGCCTTACATATCAATTATTCTCTTGCTATCATGGGGGGACTTCGTTCCCTCCCTCAGTGCATGTATTAATATTTCAAGGGTTTTTTCTTTCGTTCTTTTAACCTTTTTTTTCTACAAGCACCAAATTTTGAACATATGTTTAAAATACTATTTGGAACGATATGAGCCATTATTTTGGGGCATCTTAAATGTTTTCAAGGCCGCCATTCTTCAGTATAGACGCCATAAAACTTGTTTATAACCATGCATAAGAAAGGTAATAGTGAAAAATCAATCGCTAGTGCTCAAAATATAAAATAACAGTGATGCAAATACTATTTCCATATAAAATAGATACATGTATAATGGGAAATATAAACAAAATAAATGTAGTCAATCAGTTTTCAAAATGGCTACCAAAATAAACAAAACACAAATTGTCAGATCACTAAATGATGTATGATAGTTTTGATTCTGAAAAGGCCAGATACAAATAAATGCTGTTATTTCTTTGATAGATTCATGGTGATATACTTTTCATACAATGCAAAGTCATGTTCCTCTTCAGGAGCTGCCCAGTCCTTCCTCTGTATTCTGTTGGTCCATCGCCTTACCATATACCATACTACGTGGTTGGGTCCATGGTATGGCGATGGACCAAGAGTTCTGACAGACATTCCCAGCCATTATATGAACATAGTCACCAGTCCTAAGGCCTCTAAAACTAATTTCATGTGGGAGTTCCAAAGGCTGCAAGACAGCAAGATGCAAGTGCAAAAGGCAGAGCTTGCATATGCAGCCCCTTGTTCGTGTGAAGGAGAATGTTCATCATAAATGCTAAAAATATTTATATTTTTTTTTATTCTAATGGAAAATCCTCACAAACAATATCCAGATTAAAATTAATGCTTTAGGAGCCATGGACAATCATATTATGGGTGATTTTCAGACATCAATTAAATGTCTTGTACGGATCGGTTACAACTCATATCATCTCATAATGTAGTTAAGACTTCGACTAAAGTGTACATTTGATATCTTAGATAGTTTTGAAAGTCATGTTCCTTTTTCTAGTCAATGCTTGCAATATGGACAGAGAGATCAGTGATAAAACATCAAACTCCAATTTTTTTTCAAAATCCAAATATTGAAATGATATATGCATATATCTTATATCATGTTATAGTTTTGGGCCATATTATTTTTGGGGGTTGGCTTTCAAGGCCACTCTTTGTTCTTTTGTCACTATACATTGCCAATAATCTCCTTTCTTATTCATGCCCTCACTATGAACATATCTCGATCAAATGAAACAAATTGGAGGGAATAAAGATTAATATATTAGATTGACTGCCATCTTGGAACATGGCGCCTCAAGATAAACATTCTTTATTGCTTCTATATTATAAAATTGCCTAATTTATGATTCGAAGCCTATGTACAAATTTCATTCTTGTAGGTTATAGTAAAACAGAATACACCTGTATAGCTAAAAGCATTGCGTTGGCAGACACTTTGGACGCCTACTTGAAAATGGCATCTTAAGGAAACATGTTTAAAGGTATCCCGTCCCTTTTGCGGACCTAATTATGAAAGTTCCCTGACTTTGTCATCATTTGGGAGAGAGTGACTATATAACCCTTCCCTGGAAGCGACAAAGCGTGATATTCGGTTTTGAGGAAATAATCTTCGGTAATTGATTGTACCACGAAAAAAGTAAAATCTAAGTGAAAACTAGTTAGATTTTCATTTATCCTTCGGGAGTTATAGTACCTCTGACCTTAGAATCTCACACTTACTATCCCAATGATACGCGCTAAATTATGTGCAAACTTTGATGAAGTTTGCAGATAAAAAGGGACGGGCCATCTTTAAGTGCCTCTATATCTAATTTTGTTGAGTTCATAATCATTAACCTATGTACCAAATTTAGTGCTTTCTTAAAAATAGAACAGAATAAAGCTAAATACATGGTTTTAGCAGCCATTTTGGATCTTGGATCCTCCTTGTCTCCTCATCAGATGATTACAGTTTGGATACATTCGAAAAACATTCCTTTTTAAAAAAAAAAAAAATGTTGAACCGCAAGGAGCATTTCAGAGGTGGTGGGGGAGGGGATGTGCTGTAGCTAGTTAATGTCAGATGGATTCCCCATTTGTACCAAATCTTTCCCATTGTCAGAGAAAAATGGGGTAGGGGGCTACCCCCCGCCCCTTGTCACTTGCTTACCATCATGTGAAGAACTTAAGGTCCCTAATACCTAATGATGATTCTTATCATGTTTGATTAAAATCCTTCTGAAAAAGTCAAGAATAAGGGGAAGTTGCCCAATGGGGCATTCTTTTTTTTTTTTTTTTTTTTTGGGGGGGGATACCCCCTCCCAGGTCCTTGCCATTTATGTACCCGCATTCTAACAACTTAAGGTCCCTAGTACCTAACGATGGTTCCAGTTATTAATTCTTGAGAAAAAGTATCAAAAATATAAAAAAAAAAGTTTCCCCTGGGGGGTTTTAGGGGCTATCCCCCTTCCCCAGCCAGCCCCTTGCCGCTTGTGCACCCCAAGTTTAACAACTAACGATCCCTATTACCTAAGGATGATTCCTATCTAGTTTAGTTAAAATCCAGTAGTTCATTCTTGAGAAAATGTCCCAAAATACGAGGAAAATGCCCCAGGGGGCGTTTGGGTTATCTTCCGGCCCCCTTGCCACTTATGACCACATATTTTACAATGTAAGGTCCCTATTACCAAAGGAGGATTAAGGAGGATGGTTTCAGGCAATGAGACGAACTATCACTTCCTCGGCGATCTGAATGTGTACGCTATCTTTTATTACGGGATTCGGGGCATACCACTTCTTTGGTTTCAAGGCTATCTAGCTGACAGAAAATAATACACTGTGTATAACTCACATACTTCTGATTTCATGTTCCTTACACCTGGTGTACCACAGGGTTCACTACTTGGTCCTTTATTGGTTCTAATATATATCAATGATATAATAAATTCCCCACATCCTTGTGACTACGTTCTTTTTGCAGTCGACACTACTTTAGTTGCCTCTGAGGAAATCATTTACATTTTGATCAATAAAGTGAATGTTCATTTAATGCATGTTCACAATTAGCTTTTGTGCAATAGATTATCTCTAAACAGTGTAAAAACTCCATTTGTTGTTTTTAGACATAGGCAAGACCTAAATACTTGTTATAATGATGATCCCGTATACATCAACAACATTACAATTAAGCAATGTTCTGTGGTTACATATCTTTGTGCTTGTAGATTTTATGTTGGGATTTACATATAAATGTTCTTTGCGGAAAAATATCACGTAACATTGGTATCATGAATAATCTGAAACTCATTATTCCACGTAAATTCTTGTTAATGATGTACAATGCATTCATGGTGCTTCACATCGCTAATTGCAATGCGTTATGGGGTTCGTTGCATTAGTCAGAACATAATCCTCTGTATTATGTGTCAGTTCTCATTACCTTGAATCTTCGTTACCCCTGTTCGATCGTTGCTTATTGTTTTTGATATAAATACGATGCAAATTGCGTGTTTAATGCGTATATACTTTTCAAACCTAATATCTCATGCACATGCTTTCATTGAATGCTGAAATTCATCAGTACAATACCCTTCAACCTGTTAAATTCCACATGTGGAAAGTTAAATACAAAATACTCTTTCCAAATCAGCCCGTTGTTTAGGTCCAGTAACCTAGAATTCATTACCAGCCCACATTCAGAATGCTTAGTTTCGTAAATCTTTTAAAAGCAACTTGTAAACAGTGTCAAAATAAAATGTAAGCCAAATTACAAAGGTTAATTGACTGGCAAATGGAAGCCACGTTGCTCAGTAATGTGTTTCTTTTGTAATAGCTTTAAACACCACATGGCCGAGTTCATTCGACTCATCTTCTAAAATCCCTCATACCATATGTTTTATAATACAGGTAACCTAGGCTCTGTGGCGCACTGGATGCATCGCATTCTTAATTCTTTTGTCTATCCTTTTCGCAGCTAGGAGCCGTGCCTAATTTATTGTTACCCGCGTTTTGTCGGTTTGCCTGACTTTGTACTAAGGCTATTATGTAATAGTAAGTGAGGTGAGCACATATGGGAGAACATGATTGGTAGATTTTCTTTTGGTATGATGGAACGAGGGTCCGAGAGTACACGAGTTTGAGGGAGTGGTGTGAGAAGCTATTTTGTCGTGATTGACGAAAGACCTGTTTTGTCACCCACGGGGAGGAGTCCTGTGTGCGGGAGAGAGTCGGGGAAGTCTGGGGACTTGCTGCATGAGAGTGAGACCCCATTTACACTCAAGAAAATTGCGTGGCCAGGCCGGGCCGGGCTAGGCCAGGCCGCGCAATTTCTGTAGTGTGAACACAAAAAAATGCGAAAAGGCCAGGCCGGGCCGGGCCGTACTGAGACCAGCTCAGGAGGTAGTCTGAGTACGGCCCGGCCACGCAATTTTCGTAGTCTGAACACAAACGAGGCCAGGCCGGGCCGAAAGCGCGGCCGGTTATGCAAATTCCGCTGATGTCAGATGACGTCATTATGCTCAACCTTTTGCCTGCACGTTGTTTGTCTCCTGCGCTGTGTGAAAAAAAAATAGTTTTTTGATCCTAATATTATCGTGTTTTTTTCTTAGAATAGTCGCCTTCCTCGATCAAACCGCCGAATTCGTCGACGGAAATCCTCCACTTCCTTCATCTTGAACAGATACACGAAGCAACTCGAAAGAAACAATCGCCGTAATCAAAAGATATTGCAGACTGAAGAGCGCGCCAGCGGGAAATAATATGGTTTGTTTACGTGCAGTGCGCCTCGCACGGTGGGTTGATGTCAGTGGCCTGGCCACGCATTTTTCGCTGTATAGTGTGAACGCACAAATTGCGCGGCCAGGCCACGCTACCACCCACAGCGGGGAAATGCGCGGCCTGGCCCAGCCCGGCCTGGCCACGCAATTTTCTTGAGTGTAAATGGGGTCTAAGTGTATCAGCCCCAACTCTAGCTGCCACTGTTTCTGCTGTCATGAGCGGGAAGTGCAGACGGCCGTCGTGTGGACACAAATTCCTCCGGGAGGCAGGCAACAGGGTGTTCAATTCTTCAAAATACCTGTAAGACTGAAACATGCCAGTTTGCGGGGGGTTTCTACAGTTGTTTAATTTCTGTATAGGCAAGTCTTTCAGATTGAAGTTTGGCTTTCTAAAAACCAGTGCTTTCAACTAAAGTGAACATTTTAAATGCAAACAATTTCTGACACGAAATTACCATTTCAAATTGAATGATTTCTTCTAGTTCGGAAACTAAACGTATGTATTTTTCAGCAAAAACTGTAATGTGTTTAATTAGTAGTCAAATGTCATAAACACCCTCTTTTGGCAAGTAACAAAAGTCGGCCATTTTATGTCAGCCATGTCGAACTTTGAAGAAGCGTTTATTGTTGGGTATTTCTCATTGATTGGTACCACCGTGTATTTACGGCATATATTTATATTGGCTTAAAAACGAGAACCACTTTAGCGTGGCTATATTTTTTGATTATCAATGTTTTATGCAACTTATGCATTTTGTTAACAAGCGGCCTTAAGTAACGGTTGCTGGTTAAATGGAAGTATTGTATATAGCAGAGGTATGAATCATTCTAGCACTGGACATTATTATGCTAGTAAATGGCTATTATGCTAATTGGAGATATCGAGGAGATATCCTGTTGCTGTTTTTCTGCGAAGTCTATTTGGTAAACCGAATGGTGTGATTATTGTCATTTTAAGATGTCATGTGCTTTACAAGATATAAAGTTAAAGCGCACAAGTTATACTTGGGTTGAATATATATTTATGATGCGGTATAACTATATTTCAGCCGTAATCAAGGGTTTAGCCATCACGTGCCCTTGCACCCAGACTGGGCGGTGACTGTTCGATTTCCTGGTCTCCCTCATCGACGTTGCCGAGCATCGAGGATCGCAAATACAACCACCTCAGCTCGGGCATCGACGTCCTACCGTGTAACCTCGACAGCGGGTCTTTTGATGAACTCGCGCTTCAAAAATCAACATTATCGCGGACGCGTCGTCAAGGCAACCGGGTTGTGTAGACGCTGCACTGCGCTGAACATTATCAACCGGCCATTTGCAGGTTTTGATATCTGTACCGAAGATAGTTTGATGTAAACCCATAATTTCATTCATTACTTTTGATATATATATATATATATATGACTAGTAGACAGAGTCAATCGGAAAATATTTGATCCATATGCATCCTCATTCCTATTTAAAGATTGTTGTATTGAGGCAACATTTCACTGTTGAATTCAATTGCTATGTGTATGTTATTGTGTTTCATTATAATCTGATTATTTCATGCATTCCTTAAGATTAAAGTTTCATTTTGAAACTGCATAAACATTAGTTCCGATTTTTATTCTTTATTTATTTTTTATTTATGAAGAACCCCACAATGTGAGAAACAACATTCCTCCTCTCTAAATACTCTTTACCTAGCGCAACATAGAATCAAATAAGTTAACAGCTTTAGCTCCCCGGTGTAATGATTTTATTTATCTGCATTGCTCTTTTTACACAGGTGTACGCAATTTATCAAGCCACTGAGGCATTTACGGGTAAACATTTTTCTGCATTGTTTATACTTGACCCGTGCTCGTATTGGGCATTCTCATTTGACTCATGCACACTTATTTGCAGTAGAACATCCACCTCAATGATAATCATGTAATTATACACTAACAATTAAACACATTTTCCTTGAATGTGTTGAACTTGCAAATATAATATTAACTCTTTGATTGTCCTGACCTCAAGACATTATTTAGAGATATTTCGCGATTATGTGTTATAAACTTTCTAAAGAAGATCAATCTTTACACTAGATTTTAAGTGGGAAACTGATCGTATCCTAATCACAACAGGTATGCCCTTGGGCAAGGCATTTTATTCCAATTGCCTAGTCTTCGGAGGAGACTTTAAACCGTCGGTCCCGTGTAAAGGAGAGTGACACCATTGGCCCGTTAAAGAACCTGCTTCTCTTTTCATAAAGAGTAGGGAAGTTATCCCGAGGAAGTAGTTAACACATTGATTTATTTCTGATTTATAATCCCGCTCAAATTCTGTAAATCACATTAGGGAAACTTGAATTGAATAATCTTTTAAGATGAACTGCCCGACACTTAAATGACACTCAAGTGTTAGTAGTGTCGTTAATTTCTTATCAATCAATCAAGCAATCAAGCAATCAATCATTGTTTATACTTACATCTCTGCAATACTCATGTTGTGCCGCTTTTTATTAATCGTCGCTATTGCCGATCAGTCACTATTTATATTTTCCTATCAAATGTTCATATAATACATGTTTCAATGTTGTATATTTTTTTTAGTTCTAGATTCGATGTACTGGTGGTCAAGACGCGACCCATCGACATCGCCTGGCCAGCCAACGCCAAGGAGATCGCGCGGCAGATCCTGGATTATGTCACGGACGGCGACACACGCCCTCTCCTGGTCCATGCCTTCTCCGTCAGCAGCCACGTGTACGCCGAGATGCTCGACCTGATGGATGCATCAGAGGGAGCAGAAGCGCGCGTCTGCGGAGCGGAGTAGCCGTTAGGCCTATGCATCGGTGCGTTACCGCATTTTTAATCAATCCTGTACAGTTGTATTCTCTCCAGGGATAGCTACGAGGGTATCTACTCGCAGGCCGCCAACAACTCCTTTACGCAGTTTGTCATCAAGAGGGTTGCAGAGACCTACTATTGGCTGACCGACACGTACATCATGGATAGCATCGTCAAGGTGAGCTTGAAGGGTGAACTTCTCGTGAGCATTGGCGTGAAGATGTGTAGTAAGCCAATGTGGTTTTCAGGGAATGGTAATGTAAGAGTTAAAGGCCGTCTCATCGGTGGAGATGTGGCAAGGACAGCATAGATACGTTACAGAGACTTACAGGAGACTTGAAAAAAAAATCAAACGCATTCGAATTCACGATGACTTCTCGGAGACCCGTCTAGTCTCGTGGAGACTCGGTCTCAAACAAGCCACATATTTCTAACATTTTACAAGGCATAAACTCAGCAGTAATTTACATCTTGGGGAATCATAATTCATAATGATTCATTAATGTATGAAGGAAAGCGAGAATTCCATAAGAATTTCCAAAGAAACAAAGCAGAGTTTATTAATGGTCCTATTCTGCATTGTCCTTCAGGTGAATGAGATCTTTACTGGCCGCCCGGTCAAGGCGCCCGCCCTGAACCTCTTCTCTCGCGATGACCCGATCGCCACGGCCAAGGAAAACGACGAGTTGGTCGAGCAGTGGCGCAAGCATGTTGAGAGCGACCTTGACGTCAAGTGTTGCAGAGCTCCCCACTTTGCGAAGCACAGTGACGAGTAGGAGGAGAGCATCTACAGCTTTATGGGCAAGCTGACACTGCAGCGCTGCCTCACGTTCCAGTTAGAGAAACTCAACAGTAATTTACATCTTGGGGAATCATAATTCATAATGATTCATTAATGTATGAAGGAAAGTGAGAATTCCATAAGAATTCCGTCGTCGGCGGGGACGCTACTGTATGAAGCGCCAAAGCAGGCCGAATTAAAGTAGAATGATCAAGTGAGGGAGATTGTCGAGAACTTCCGGAGCTCAACAAATGAACACTAGGCTAAATCTTCCTAAAGGAGTGGTCACTATAGACTTTAGGATGGACTTTGCCACGACTTAACGAATGATGAGTTAGGGAGATAATTAATCCGCGCAGCCAGCTTGACAAATGAACAAGAAATCTCTCCTACCAGAGATGCCATTATAGGATGGACTTTTGCGAAACTTGACAAAATGGTAAGGGAGAGAGAGAGCCCGCTAAGCTAGCGCAACAAATCAACTCTAAATCTTGCCTAAAATAAAGGTCACGATGAATTAACGGATGGGCTTTGGAACGATTTGAAGAGAACGCGCAGAGGTAGCTTAACTAATCAACGCTACATCTCTCCTTAAGGAGAGGTCATTGAAGGGTGGACTTTCCCACAGAGGAACACTGGGGTAACTCCATACATGTCTTATATAAATATCAGCGACACATCTCTCTCTTAATTAAGCTGCGAGCTTTAGGATTGACTGGTCAGAAATAACCGCCAATCTTAATTGTTTACATGCCGAAACTCGCACATCATTATTGAACCAGCGGACTGCATCTCCTTTGGGGTATTGAGCATTAGTTTATAACTGATGCAGGGGAACAAAAGGTATTTTGTATCCACCCATTGGACAGTCAGTATAGACATGTTCACCGTAATAGCGGATCATATTCAGATATGCCTAGAACGAGTATTTACATAACTTGTGACATATCAAGTCATAGCTGTATGTGTTATGTCACACAAAGAAGAATGTTTTTCATTATCATGTATGTATATTATGAAACTGATATGTGAGCCAAGAATCTGAAGGTTGAGGTTTTGTACGTTGTATACTGTGTAAAGTTTACTTGAAAGAGTTTGGATTGATGAAAAAGAACCAGGGGTATGGGGCATGGGAAGAAGGATTATTAAGTTGATAAGCATCCTGACTGACTGGTTTACCATGATATGCAATTGATACAAAGAGCTCAGTACAGAGAACTGTGTGGCACTCCATGATGGCCTACGTCACACGACAAAGCACAGAGAGAGAGAGATAGTATATCAAGCAGTCATATTAACTATCAAGATAGCTTGGACAGACCACAAGGCAAATCATGATCGTTGAATTATTTCACGAAAAGTTGGATTGCATGCATGGATACTTTTGAAAAAAGAATGACACCACCTCTCTTGACCCTAATATTACCGGGGTATTTCAAAGCATGTTAGGGTGTGTGTGTGTGTGTGTGGGGGGGGGGGGGAGGGGCATTATGGCCATGGCCGCCCGATTCCCTCAATTCTTTATAAGGGTCAAGAATTATGTACTCTACAAGTTGTATAGCTAAATTTACGAAAGTGCCTTTATTTTTTGATTTCAATAATGTATGCTCATTTGTGCAAGAAGGCACTAGATAAAGCCTCAGGAATATCAATTTCTGGTACAAATCCCTCATCAATTATTTACACTACCTATTAGAAAAGTATTTACATAAAATGGAAATCTCCTGCATGATTTTGTCCATATGGTTGTGCTCACTCATATAGAAAAGTAGCGAAATTTCAGTGACATGTGTTTGGTAAACGTAATCTGATATCGGCACGGTAGGTCCGATCGTCATAAATTTGGTATCAAAATGTGCGGAAAGGATCAGATAAAAAATCATGTTCGTTTCGAAATATTGAGGTGTTCGGAAGTACCGACAAAAAATTGACGGGGGTGGGGGAATAATGCAACCCCGTGAGTATTAGGTTTAAAGGATTATGTGAAGCATGTGGAATACTCAATACTGCACATATAAGGGAAAGTCGTCCCATGATGTATTAGTGTAAGAGACCGGCGGCATGGATCATTCTTCGACACATATCCCCGTAACACACACGCCTGTGTTGCAAGTAATAGCATGTGAAGTGCACAGTATTGATGCAAGAACACGACATGGAATTCATTCTCTATAAAAAACAGAATAATTGTGGTTGCATTTAATTGAGGAAAGCAATGTTTGAACAAACTATTTCTCTCTCAAATGACATTCTATTGCATGTGAATCTCCAACGATATAAGCTATCCATGTACATCGTTTATCTATATATTCATGTTATCAGTGTTGGCATGTGTAAAGTATCTAATTGGTGATTCAAATGGCCTAGCTTCTTTGCATTGTAGAGTGTACAGCTCGGTTTTCTTGATTTCCCCCGAGATGTTCCTTCACATACATATATGATTCTCTCTGCTTGTGATCTGCGTCGGGTTTCGCTGAAACTCCTTACGTCGGACGCAAGGACGACGCAGGGAAGGATCGTAGAAGTTGGCAAGCAAGCTGCCAACTCTACGTAGAAAAACACGGGCGGCCGGTTGTGACCATGGCATAAGGGATCCTAGTATAAATGTACTTATCTTTTAAAGGATGGAATAAATAACTTAATAAGTTATATTTCTAAGCGTTTAATAAATACAGCATTATAAAAGAACAGGTATGTATTTTCAATTTTTAGTTCTTGAAATAAAATGCATGTTTGTCACATATCCCACCTAATATCCCTCGTTCTCATTTTCAATTTTATATTGTAATAAATCATTTTACTTTCTTACTCTGATTTTAGTTGTAATTTTGTGGGGAGGAGGGGGGAGGCTCAGCCAGCAAATATGTAAGAAAACAACATGACATTTTTTTATATTCAGGAGAGTTTTTGTCAACAATTGCCAAAGTGTTGCATCACTGTTTGAATTGAGTTTTGACTAGGACAATTCTCTGCATCCACAATATAGATATTTGAGTGTTTCCTTTATCAAAACAATGAGCATTTACATGATTATACATGGATCACTTTCATCATTACCGTATTGATATATGTCATGAATTTGAAAATGTTGATGCATTCAAGAATAAAAAATAATTTTGTGGGGAAAATAAGCAACCGTCTACGCCTGCTTATCTGAATATAGAGTACCGAAGTGTGACGCCTTTTGAGCATTGTCAAGACAAGTGGCTGTAAACAATACGGGCAGAACAAGCAGCGGTGATTACAACGGGGAATGTAATTGAGAATGCCGGACACTAGCCCGATATACAATATCGGACAGGTAAACCTCTCAGTGGAGTGAGTTTGTTTAGAGCCAATTTGTCTTGACAACATGTTCATATGACGACACCACTTCGGTACTCTATATGAAAGAATGCTTTCATCGGAAGAGAAAAGAACAACGAAGATGGCTTTAGAGAAAGAGAAAGAGAGGAGGAGGGAAAGAGAGAGAGAGAGGTGGAACGAGAGAGAGGTGGAGAGAGAGAGACGTAGAGAAAAGCGAGCGCCATGGAAAGGTAACATTTCAATGGCCAATTATCTCACAGCATATAAGATGTCATATTATAGTTCATGTTACTACAAGATTGTATCAGATTTAGAGGGCTCTCGGGTCACTTTCAGGATACATTTGGGCAACAAATCCCCCTCTCCCCCATGTGATTTTTTTCATAAATTGCACATTTCTTTATATCAAAAAGAAAATTACCTCAGTAATAGATAGAAATTTGTTGACATTCGGCAAGTATATATGTTTAATACTCTTTGAAAAGGTACCAACATCAGTAATCGGTCTGTTGGCTCAGTTGGTAGAGCGCCAGACTGATAAACTGAAGGTCGTGAGTTCGATTCCTGACATAGATGCTCTTTTGGTTTTTTTCTCGTTGATTTGAAACTAATAGTCTATACGCTAAAATCACCAAGCAAAACCACCGACGTCTTATAGCCTAGTGGTAGGGTAAGCGCCGGGACTACCTCACACTCGTGCTAGCGAGCACGGGTTCGAAACCCGCTAACTCCAAGGTTGAAAAACCAAGGTTCAAGGATTGTCGGATGGCCCGGCAACGGCATTGGGATCACCCTTGTTCCTCCCCTAAAGAGTTAGAGTCTTCGGGCTATAGTTTTTAGGAGGTAGGAAGGAATATGCGAATGGGCCGGTCGCCATACCAGAAGGGAACTAATGGTAGTCGGTAAGGGTGATGAGCTTAATTGCGAAGCCCGAAGTCACGACACCTGAACTCCTGGCAATACCATCGCTTAACCTTTTATTTTGTTGTTGTTGAAAAATTGACTTTGATTGTTGTTTTCCTTCTATCTCTGTTGACAACAATCAACCAGAGCCTAATCATCTTTGTTGTTCCGTTTTTCATTATTCCATATTCCTCTTCTTATTACTTTTCTGCCCGGTTTATTGTCCATAAATTTTCTACACTTTCCTGGAGCATGTTGTATATGGGTTTTAAATTATTCTACCTTACCATCAATGGTAGCTACCGAGAAAACCTATCTGCAACATGGCCCTGATCTCTGATATCATCCAATCTTTCTTATTTGCACAGAGTAGAGGGTATCCTCAACCAACAAGGCTATCATTCAATCCTATAGCGGAAGGCCTTCCCTCAGGGAAACGCCTGATCGGAGGAGGGTTCGTTTTTCAGTAGGACAATGACCCAAAGCACACGTCAAGACTATTCAAAGAATATGCAAAGGCTACTTGAAGAAAAAGGAAGAGACACAAGTCCTGGCAATCATGGATTGGCCACCCCAGTCTAGAGATGTCAACCCCTTTTCTTGTCATTTATGTTTTTGAATTAAAAAAAAAGAGGTTTCCTTACAAGTGAAACACTTAGTATTGTTTAATTTCATTTGTGTGTTTGACTTCGAACTAGGAAAAGGAAAAATGAATGTAGTTACGCATTTAACTCTGTATAATGGTGAAAAACTCTGGATATCTAGATTACGCGAATGCAATAAAAAGGTTAGCATTTTGAGAAAATGCCATATTGACTTGTAGGCAGCCATTTAATAGAGTATAACTTTCTTTGAATCAAGGATAAAATGTACATTATTATATACTATTCACTTTAAAACAAAACTTGAACTATGCTATGATCCTGAATATCAATAAAGCCTACCAATTATACACTGAATGCAGGTGTTCCTGAACTTTTCGAGTCCAGTGTATCTCTCTTCTCTCCCACTACATATTCCTCTTACTTTCTCTCTCCCTATACGGTACATACAGCTGGCCACCATACCGTACCGGATAGGCAAACGAAGGAAGGGCAGACCACAGCGAAGGTGGATAGAATCAATCAATGGATAGATGGAGCAGCCAATCTACCAACTAATACGGGCTGCGACAGGTAGATGCTGCTGCGGGAATATTCATTTTTATGATTCTTTCAAAGAAGAAATATCAATTACAGTACATATATGTAAAGCAAAAAAAAAATCATAAAAGCAAAAATAAAATTGAAGAAAAAACGGGGAAAAAGAAGCACTATCATCTAATGATCAAAAGTGGTGCATGTAGTTGCAAAATGATGAGTAAAGCACAACCCTGTCACATCAAACCTCGTAGGAGAAGGGGTGAAGTTGATAGTCCAATTATGGTTTTGGAAAATAGATATGAAAGACTGAAAATATGTCTTTTTTAATATGGTGGCAAGATCGTCACGCTTGCAAGACGATAAATCTCATGCAGATGCATAACTTCAGATTCTTACGAATAGAAAGTTTGGATGATATCAGAGATCAGGGCCATGTGGGAGATATGTTTTCTTGGTAGCTACCACTACATTTAAGTTACAATAATTGAAAACCTATATGCAACATCCTCCTGGAACTGACAACAAAGTGTAAATAATAATAATAATACATGATGCTTCCGGCAGAAATACCACGTGGGCTCACATGTGTGGTGCACAATGGGGGTTGTTGTGCTCTGAATTAATTATGTCATACACACAAGTCCAAATCTGACCAATAATTGATCAGGTTCAAATAGTAACATATTTCCCATATGAAGTCAATGTATTTTATAATGAGGCAAAAAAAGGAAGACATCAGCAGCCCGAATGGAGAAGTAAGCAAACTATATATTTGCCTGGGGATTTTCGAGTAAGAGATCAAAGGGGAAGGGACTGAAAGTCAGCAATTGTTTAATTCAGTTAGAAATTAATATCAGTAAATACATTTCAGTAAGAAATTAATTTGATAATTCTGAGCACAATAGATTAAACCGCCATTTACATGAAGTCTGTGTAATTTTCAATGAGATTGAAATTGAGATTTTAATTGAGAAAGAAAAATGGAGAAGGGGATACCTTCTCGTTTGAGCCAATGATACAGTTTATATGATGCAATCTTTTTTTTTTATTGAAATGGGCAGAAAGAGAAGTTTTGAAAAACATTAATCTTCAATGGTTATGTTTAACTTTAAATCAATTTGAAGAAAGACAACTTTGCCATATATAAAGCATCACATTGCTAGTACTGCAGAACTTACTTCTTGGTACAGAATATAGTTTGTTTTAAACTATCAAACATGAATAAATATTGTGTCCCTTGAAAGTGTAAAACATAAAAGGTCAAGGTCTAAGAAATATACCTCACTGAATTACACACAGGTTAAAAAATACACCGTTTGTTATGAATATAAGAAAAATATGTGCCCATTGTGTAAAACCTGATTTTGCTGTATGATTTCATTTTCTGTTCAGAGGGCGGGGTAGGCTTCGAATTTCTTGCAATTAAATACCCCAATTCTCTTAGACTTAAAAATCCAGGTCTCCTCATAAGCAATATACATGCGTGCACTCTGCTGACTTACTTTTTCATAAAAATGTCTGTATGCAAAGTTCACAATTAATGCTTTAACTAGTGTGACTTTCAAGCCTGCTAGATATATGAAAAGTTCAAATACTTGTATTTTAGCACAATACAAAAGATTGGATACATGTGTGATTTTTTTTTTTGCAATAAAAATGATATCATTCATTAGCGAGGTTATACTACAGATGTGATACTAATTATTCTAGAATATTATGCTCTACCAGATAACAATATGCAACAACAATGCTTTTGAACAATGATATACACAAAGACATTGAGTAGGTACTGCCATTCTAAAAAGGATCTTGTCCTTCTCAATATTGGTATGCCTCGGACCAGCAAACCCAGTGTACACACAAATTTAGTACTTGACATTAACAGAATATACACAACACATTAAATAAACAGACGCTTTGTGATGATGGATGTCAACATATTGATGCATTTTTCTTCAATTTCTTCTTAAAAACATCTCCAGACACAAAGTAATACATGTATATGTACATTATGTTGTTAACAATGTGTATGTTGAGTTGCAACACCTATGCATCCATCACACGGTTAAAAGAATAACTTATACATCACCAGATATAGTTTGAATATACACTTACAAAATAAGTGATAATATTTAAAAAAGAAAGAAGAAAACAAATAACATTTCTTCTATAAAAAGAAAAAGGCTTACGCTAAGAACACACCCACTTCACCTGTTTAATGAATGCAGTACAGACATGGTCCAAGGAACACATTGGTAACACATGTGTGAGCTCTCCTGACCACATTATGGTCTGCTTTCATGTTATCGAAATATTCCAAAAAACTGCACTGTTCGGGCTTAAGGACACTTGATAACCCCGTTTTTCTGCAGGGTGCCCCTTCCTTCTCGTTTCAATAAAGTACGCCAAATCTTAGCTTGAATATGTGACAAGAGAGCGATAAAGTTCTAACTCTCCCCCAGTCCAAGGTCAGTATTTGCCCACTTATATCATCGAGAATAGTTGAGTACTGAATATCACAAACTATTTTCAAACTCTATATTAACCAAGGACAAATAATCCATAAACAGTACATGTATAAAACCAAATATTTTCAAAATGTGACAAGAGTGCATTGTACTGTTTAGCAATGGCATTCACTGTAATCGTGGACGCATATGTTTGTGTAATGTGAACATCTTTGACACAATGTTGATACAGCAGTTTTTTGTTCACATTTTGCAAGACTCAAATGACATTCTGGCATGCTTTCACACATCTCTAACATGTCCATATTTGGCATGAAATTCATTGTGTGTTGATAAAACCTGAATATTAAGATTTGCAGCATTGAGATGAGCATCAGAACATGAATTTTGAGAGCACCGTGAGATTCACTATACACATCAAGAGCCAGTATTTCACATAACACGGAACATCACAGGGTATTCAGAGTAAATACTGAGCGGAGTAATGCAGAGAGACTAGTAGAATAAACAAAGGGTGTGGTTGATAATTAATGCTGGATAACAAACAAACTAAAGGCACATTCACAAATAGTTGTTTTGCTGCTACTGCTCCATTTACAGCCCTAGTACACTCAGTCTAGACCAGCAAAAACTTCTGCAGGCTTGAACTCTTAAACAGTCATCAAGACAATGATAATAACAGCACCCTTTGCAGCAATGTACGTGATACATTTTCTTTACCTTCCCTTTCCCTTTCTTCGTCTTATTCTTTGTACCATTACATTCCCTTGATGATTTCCTCCGTCAGCGCAATGCCCCACTAGCGCCTGGAACGAGACTAACCGCGCTAACCCCAGTGACAGGCGAGGGGTGAAAGGAAGATCTTTCCAGGGATGTGTTAGGAAGGAGGGACAACTCGAGCATAATATATTCAAACATCTGTATGGATAATATAAGCATTCCACAATCACTACAATGCTTTGATGTCCCATGCGCGCCACCGTCATTTAGCTGTAGTTAACTTGGAAAGTAATATCTTTAATTCCCTATTTTGTCTCTCGAAGCTGTGATTCTTATCACACTATTTTGCAATTTTCAAGAAAGTTATTTCTTCTAAATAATTGTTCAATGATGCACAAACGGAGATATAAGATAATATTCTTACTAACACAATTAACAAATTTCTACACTTTCCGCAGATTTCCGCAAATGTGGGATTCAATCATTATCAAAATCATATCTTAAGCTGTTTATTTCCATTAACAAAGTTTGCGTGCATTTGCGTGCAGCTCAGATACTTTACTAGAAAAACTGTTTATTTTTGTTCGCTGATATCTCTTTTCCTCACAAAAGTATTGATGCAATCCAACAGAACTGGACAAGCGAAATAAGACTCTACATTTCTTTTGTTCTCTCTGAGAAACCGTTGCTACGCAATCCTGTTCGTTATTGTTAAAACACCTGAAAAGCACATGCTGAGACCACATGATTTTTCGGCGGTGGCACGCACGGGTTCAAAGAAATTTAAGTTGTTTCATATCCTTCCATAACACATCCCTGATCTTTCGGGGCGCCAGGAGTGAAGGCATATTTCGGCGCACGGGATACATACTTCCGTGGATACAACTGCTGATACAACTGAGGGACAACCCACACCCACAGTGCCTTGTCAAAAGGCTACATCGACTCTAGTACAGCATCTCTATGTACAGTTCATACTAAATGGCTGTTAGTGATTCGAAGATGTGGAGGTGCTAAAAGTAATAGCGCATTAAAAATGGTTGTTCACTTCAATTAGATATTAACGTGGGGAAAGTTGCTCGCTAGCGGTGTGCGATTCCTCTGCTTATCTATGGGAAAGTGTCTCGTTCTCTCAAGCCATAAATTGAAGTTAGCGATTATTTCCGATCGCCCAAAAGTTTACGCGAAAACGATACTTGGAACGATAGTTGGAACGATATCTGCCTATGAGAACGACATATGCCAAACCACGGGAACATAATATACCGGTATATCGTGTTCCAGAACGATATATACCGGGATATTTGGTTCTGAGAACCAAATATAATAGGAACGGAATATGCCATCGCACCGGCCTTCAAAGACAAAGAATTATGGTTCTATATGAATTGTGTTGTATAGCCCGTCGTTATCACCTGAGAGAGACGCGCCGTGATTTGTAGAGCTAACACGAATCCAGTGATTGTTTTGCATTTCGACGATGGTTTGCGTGTAAGTCGGCACTGGACCTGGCAAACTTTTGCCGGGGAGAATTCCGTATCCGTTTGGCTAGGTGGTTGGATGAAGCAGCAAGACGTTCAGAATGTTGAAGTAACTAGTAATGGCAGTCTGTGCACAGAGTCGAAGCTCTCTTCGCCAGCCTCTGCGTCCCTCCTGCGGCACAGGCGGGCAGCGTCTCCGTCTGTACCAGGCATGTGTTGGACGACACGTGGCAGTGGTCGGGCTCGAGAGTAATATCAGTGAGGCTACTGCACCTTGGGAACTCTAGCCGACTTGACTCCTGTGCATCTTAGTTTCGACTATGTCTTCAGTCTTCGGGCTGCATTACTACAGTACAACAAAGTATGGCAGACTGGCAAATTTTTCTACCAATTCTTCTGTTTTATATCAGTAATCATAATGCCGGATTTTAAAGATTTTGATGCAAGTGTCAAAAATGTCAGACGCAGAATTTCCGACTCTTGGCATCAGGTCGATTGAGTTTTCTTTCTCTGCAGAAAATAACCAGTTGGGATCAAGAGAAGACATGTCGCGAGCTCAACGCACCCGAGCATCATGAAGGACGTGTCGTAGCTCAAAACACTTGCCAGGTGACCTTAAAGGAAAGTCAAGAAGAAAATAAACAAGATAATCTTCTTTTCGACATTCTTTTGTATTGTTACGGTCCCTGAGTCGTCTTTATCCCCTGTTTATAGTTAGCCCCCATTCTCCTAAACACCCCCTCTTTCTTAGATAACCTCGATCCCAGTTTAACATTTACATTGACCAAGTGCTTGGACATTAAAAATGACGTCATCACTGACCTACACTTTCTACATAAACCCCTACTCTTTATTCTGAAATACATTAGTTACTATACCATAATTATTATACACTGTAGATACGCGGCAGTGAAAGGTGGCGGGGAAAGGTAATATCAAAATGAAGGAAAATGTAGTTTGTTATTTGGATTGATCTTTTTATAATTTCTTGAGAAAAAGATAAAAGTAAGTTTAGAGGATTAAACTTTTAACTAGTCCATTGTCATTTAATTTTTTGTTATTCATGAAGAATAAGGGGCTAAATTTTCGTGGAAACGGCATGAGGTTCTTGCCCTATGCCGATGTACATCACACACGGAGGCCAATAGGCGGCCAGCTTGAAATACAAACATTCAAAATGGGTTTTGGTCAGTGTTTACTATGATTCTGCTGCAAATTTTACCCGGAACTTTTTTCTGATGAAGTATTTAATCAAGAAATAATGAAATGAATAAAATATATTTCCCAAAATCAATTTACCTTTATTGTAACACCTTGACTGTCCAATCTACCCGATAGGAATGAAGTGAGACGTGTGTCCTTCAAAACAGGTATTTATGTTAAGATATCAGTTCTGAGAAAGCAATTTTTTTGCAAATTTCTGAACACGAACCACCCTGTCCCACTTATTCCCAAATTACAGCAAGTGGGACAATGTAGTAGTTATTGCTAAAACTCACCTTTACCATGATGAGGAACAATCTTGACCAAAAATATTTATCATATTGGTTTAAACAGAGATGTTTGAGCACAGCCCGCTTTATCTATTACACTAAATGATGATTGGACAAAATGATATTTGGCCCACATAAATAGTTGATAAACAAGGCTTAGACGGAATGATGTTGGACAAACTGGGCAATGGGCGAAATGGGGGTGGACCAACCGAAAGCAAACCCGGATACCCTACCAGCTGTGAATCCGCCGACAGGTTCTCCGAGCCCGAAGAAGAAGTACATGTGGCCCATGGCACTGGCGAAAGTCTCTCTCGGGAAGCATTGCTGAACGTTGACAACGGCGAGCGTGTTCCGTGCACCGATGGAAACACCTCCGATGAATGCAGCTACGCTGAGTGCTACGAAGCTGGTCGTGAGCGGGTCGAGGAGGAAGACTAGGCCGTTGAGGGCGGCCATTAGCACCGTCAGGTTTATGGAAGACATCAGATCCCGGTAGATAATGACGCCCTGAAGACACCGCCCCACCAAGCTACCGAAGCCTGCTATTGTTGCCAGGATAACCGAGAGGTGGAGATCGAAACCCTTGGCGACTCCGTGGGGGAGCAGAAAGGTTAGCCACGCAGCTGTAATGTAGCCTGTCAGGAAAACGGAGAGCTGGATTATGATGGTGTAAGGGGCTTTTGCGTAGATCGATTGTCCAAGACGCGTCCACAAGAATAAACAAGGGTTGCCGCGTAATTGTTCAAGCCACTGGCGCCACTGTTCCTTCTGTGATGTCTGCTGTGTTTCATGCGTTGACTCATGTTGTATGTCCTCGTCTTCGGCTGGTATAAAATGTGCTGTTTCGTCTTCTATTTGATATTCTTCTTCTCGTACTGTGGCCAATTCCTCATCATTTTCGTCATATTCAGAACCTGCGACAAATGCGGACGTAGACGTGGGCTTCGAGAGTAAAATAAAATATGGCACGTGGAGGGTGATGGCGCCCAAAAGCATAAGGGAACCGCGCCAGCCGTATATTCGTAGGAACCACTCCGCCACAACAGGCAAGATCATCATCCCGAGTGGTTTCCCTGTTTCGGCAATGCCAAGGACTAAAGCGAATCCGTCAGAGATGTCCTCGTTCAGTCGGTTCATGTAGGTTACTATTGAACACCCGAATGATGCGCCTGTAGTGAGACGATTAGGGGAAGCAGGCGCATAATTTCTGAAACGTTACATGAATCAAGTCAGTGTTGTGTATGGAACACATTGTTGTATATTTGCAGAAGAAGAACTTATGCTATTCTGAAGTTAATGAAATGGAATGAGATGAAGTACTTCTGAAATGTAACGCTGCTCAATTTATTGTACTGTTTCAATTGTTAGCATACCATGCATATACAGCGTACTTCTGAAAATATTACGTAACTGACCTGAATAGACCCTTGAATGTACATGTATAGAGATAGAGTACTTCTGAAGTATGTTCTGAATGAAATCATTAACTCGTTGAATATATGTAGATGAAGTACTTCTGAAATGAAACTTAAATTAATTGATTAGGCCTTTGAATATATGCAGATGGAGTAATTTTGAAACGTTATGTAAATGAAATCATAAGGTTGTTGGATATCGTGCCGTGCCGATGGGGCATTTCCGAATGTTGTAAACATTGAATGATTAGGCCGTTAAATATAGGCAGAAGGAGTACATTTTTTGTACAAACGGGGTTGACTAGGTTTTGTTTACCTGTTACCAGAACAACTACAGCAACTTGAGACATCCCCGTGGCAAAGGAACACAGAATCAAGCATGTCGCCCCGACGAAGCTTACCCCGGCGACACTGTTCACGGTGAGGTAACACAGGAAAGGCGTCATCAGTGGCGCTGTAGTCAGACGGGATACAAAACATTTCTAATAATAATAATGATAATAATAATAATAATAATAATAATAATAATAATAATAATAATAATATTCAGTTCTTAGAGACGCAAAATAACATTCAAAAAGTCTCATGCGTGTGAAAGTGAAAATTGTTTATGTGAGAACTTGAAAATAACTAATAATTATCAAACAGATGCGTCTTTAAATAGTGTTGATTTGAATTGAACGAAGTCTGTCAATGATCTGATGCCTTGGGGGAGGTTATTCCATAACTTGGGTGCCGTATTTCCAAAAGCTTTATCACCGAATGTCTTAGATTTTACAAAAATTTCAGAGAGAAGATTTTTTTGATTGAGAACGAAGATTACGACTAGGCTGGCATCGTTTGATGAGTTCAGTAAGATAGACAGGAGCATTTCCACATAGATATTTGAATACAAGAGTGAGGATTTAAAACTGAACACGAGCCCTTATCGGAAGCAAGGAGACTACGTGGGATGTGGTTTTAATTTGACTATTGGGCAAGTCCAAGCTATTTTGTAACTGTAACGCACAGGACACCAGAGCGAAAAAGAGAGCTTACTCTTACAATAAATATTGATCACAAATTTGTTTCACATTTTAGATGCTTTAGAGAAATTCTATGCAAATTCTAAAACATTATGTTCTTAGTGCAGAAAACGTTTAATATTATAAACATTTATGCAACAAGTTTCACAGGTGGCGACGATACTGAACGCCATTTATAATCATTAAAACTCCTCAAGCGTTACCATAAATTATCAAACCCACATATCTCCTTCTGTTTCCATGGATGCTATTACATGTTTGGAAGTGTCACCGCCTTTTACGAGCTTAATAATAACCATATGGATGGTTTTCATCGTAACCATAGTCTCAAAACATCTAAACCCTTTTTAACTATGCTCATTGGATCCAAAAACATATTTTTCGCTAAAAACAATATAAAATTTGATAAAAAACAAGAACAAAAGACGAAATTCCATCCTTCGCGGCAGCCATCTTGGACGCCATTTTTAATAATTCAAATTGCCAAAAAGTGAGCGGCCCGCACCAACCTAGATATCATTTCATACACCTCATAGATGAATAATTAGCAAGCAAAATAATCAGAGATTTCGATATTAGGCCTATATTTGCCGTTTGGGTGCCGGACTTAAGTGACGAAACCTAGATAACAGTTGCTTTGAAATATTGGCACTTGTAATCGATATTTTGTTTGTCTTTTGTAGAGATCGTATGCCTGTGTTATAGAGTGACTACGGCGTGATTATGTGAATGTTTTTTTTATCTTGTTATTACAGCTTGTTATAAGATTTTCTTTGTATTTATCAGAAGCAAAATAAAAATTGTTCAATGGCGAGCGCTCAACAACACTCTAGATATCATCAAATACACCCCGTAAATGAATAAGCGACAGAGAAAATAGCTATATCAGAGATTTTGTGGTGATGCCACTTGGCTGCCGGACTACTATTATTTTACTGCAATAGTAAACGCTCTGTAAATGTCGTGGGAAAAGGTGATTGTTTATTGGTTCATACTAACCATTACATTCAATTACCATTACATTCAGTTGATTAAAAGAAGAGCTATACTAACGTTGATATTCAAATATTACCCTAGGATGTTTAGATGGGAGTATTGGAAATTAATAACTAAATATTCCTCAGAATTAAGTTTAGTTATATCGTAATAATGGTAGAGTCGAAGCTTGCAACTATGAACGCGTGATTGAAGAGCTGTTTTATAACTTTTCCTCTACTTTAGCAATTCCATTTTGAATTAGACACAAAGTAACGATCACTCACCTGCATGATTCATTGAAACCGAAAAAACACGTTTTTCGAGCACAAACTACATTGTTCCCTTGTGATTGGAGAGCTCTTTCAACATGTTTTTCAGACACTAACTGCAGTGTGCCCTTGTTTATTCTGACACTTGTTTCAATGGGGAGTACTCGTTATTCCGAAGTTTCGAATACTCCGAAGGTTCTTTATTCCGAAGGTTAACTATTCCGAAGGTTCGTTACTCCAAAGGTTCGTTAGTCCGAAAACAAAATAAGGTTCGTTATTCCGAAGGTTCGTTAGTCCGAGAAAGAAATAAGGTTCGTTTTTCCGAAGGTTCGTTAATCCGAAAACGAAATAAGGTTCGAACCTTATTAACGAACTTTCGGAAAAACGAACTTTATTTCGTTTTCAGACTAACGAGCCTTCGGAAAAACGAACCTTATTTCGTTTTCGGATTGACGAACCTTCGGAGAAACAAACCTTATTTCGTTTTCGGATTAACAACGCTTCGGAATAACGAACCCTATTTTATTGTTGGATTAACGAACATTCGGAATAACGAACCTTCGGAATAATGCCACAAATGCTTGGATTAACGAACGTCTTTTCGTTTCCGGACTAACGAGCATCGAGGTATAGGCAATTTACATGTTTCGGAATTACGACCCTTCGGAATAACGAATCTTCGGAATAAACGAGCCTGCGGAATATCGAACTGTAACCGTTTAAATGTCCAATCATTAATAAATTATATTGTTACTTTTGACCCTTCGTGTGCGACACACACTTGTTCTCTATGGGATTTGTCTTACTGGTGAAAAAGAACACATACGGCACATACACTACAGCTCAAAGGAATTGGCATAGGGAAAGGGAAAGGGAAAGGGAAGAAAGGGAAGGAGCCTCAGTTTTAAACCGCTGTATATTTTGTTCAGTTCAGCATGAAACCTGCTGCATTTTAGGCTAAAGCATCATGTGTCATGCTGAACTGGACAAAATATACCGCGGCTTAAAAATGCGGCTCCTTCCCTTTCTCCCTTTCCCTTTCCCTATGTCAATTCCTTTGAGCTGTAGTGTAAGAAGACAAATATTTTTCGACAAATATAATTGGTCTCTAACTAGATTGACTTAACAGGCATTTCATCTGTTTCTTTTTCTTTCTTTTTTTTTTATCTTGGGAGCAGGAATGTTGTTGGCCATGTTGATGCTGTACAAAGGCAATAAGCGATGAGATGGAACTAAGAACGGAGAACATGAAGCTTGTCGTTTGCTCGGAAATGTTATTTATACGTCAGTCCCATTTCAGATCCGTTTTAGGAAGTGACGCCCAAAAGTTTCATTCTGCTGTTTCCCAATTCATTGGCATTTTTTTTTTATTTTAGTGTTGACATGGGAGTCGTCGTCATTAAGTTGACCTCCATCTTGAAGGTGAAACAAAAACGTTATCAACGCTCCATCATAAAAGATCAAACATGATCTATCCAGTGGAACTTATGCTAGGGACAAATTGAATAAGAAATCAAGCATTCTCATTCGGAAGCTTAATTCATATTGTGATCATGGGTAATTTTAAAATCAGTGACCTTTGAACTTCGAGTACCTTTTTCTGATACACTCTGTACAAATAGGTATACGCACCATTGGATACACGCAAAAGCAAGCAAATAAATCTTCTGTTACAGGCATGGGACACAATTTCATGGAATTATCATAGAACCTTTACAAATAGGTATACGCACCTTTAGATACACGCACAAACACGCAGATAAATCTTCTGTTAGCGGCATGGGACAAAAATTCATGGAATTTTTATCATAGAACCTTTACAAATAGGTATACGCACCTTTAGATATGCGCACAAACAAGCAAATAAATCTTCTGTTACCGGCATGGGACACAAATTCATGGAATCTGGCTTATAATTGTGATGAAAAGTAAATTATGAAGAGTGGCTTACTATGAAAGCAGATGCTAAGAACGATTGTCATTGTCATTATTTCAATTAATACATTGTTGCATCGTTGTGTTATTGTATTATTGTATTACATGTTTCATCGCTGTATGATTGAATTATATTTTCAACTGGTTGAAGAGGTGGAATTTAATGCAGTAACAGATGACTGGCGAAGTGACAAGATATGAGCTTATTCATACTAGAGGCTATACCAGAGGCTTTGTACTGTTTAGTCGAATGCATTTAGCAAATACAATGTACATAATTAGCGATTACAATCACTTATCATACTCATCTCATCGGGGAAATATGTTAATAAGAAGTACATCAGCTTCAAGTGCATGCATACGGCGTGCGCGGGGTCACTTTACATCAGTTTAACACAAGTGCGCAGCCGAGTATGTTTTTGATCATGCAAACGTTACAATTGTTTCATAGAATGGGCAACAATGTTAACCAAATTAAACCAACAAAGTGACCATGCAAAAAGTTATCGGATAATATTTACCGACGCATAGCAAAATTTACAGACACATGGTAGATTATAGCTGATTTAAGTGTATGCATTGCAATTAATTACCACACACCTGGCAAGGAAATTAATTTAAAAAAGTTCGTTTTTGTATAATTTTAACTCCAAAAGACAGAAGAGATGGCATATACACTACAAGCAACCTATTTTCTAATATGATATTACATGTAGATATTACACATAAGTACTACTACAATAAAACCTATCGAATTCATGTTGGTAATCGTTATTCATCCGTTCATTATAACACTCAGTTCTTGGAGTCTGTGTTGTGTTAAATTTCTTCCATGTTGTGGCGGTGGGGGAGGCAGTTCAAAGGTTTTTTGACGGAGTCATTGAGGCTTTGAAATAACAAAGATAAAAAGTGTGCGTTCAGTTAAAACGTATTGCCTTTCCAATCCGCAAAGAACGTGTTTTTATTTTCTCTAGATCAGAGGATTGATGCTCGGTAATACCATTACTAGGGTGTCAGCATGTCAAGTATCTGCATAGAAAAACTTCTTAGGATACGGAGAACATGAAGCTTGCCGTTTGCTCGGAAATGTTATTAATACGTCAGTCCCATTTCAGATCCGTTTGGGAAGTGACGCCCCAAAATTCCATTCGGCTGTTTCCCAATTCATTGGCAAAAAAGTTTGGTGTTGGCATGGGAGGAGTTGTCATGAAGTTGACCTCCATCTTGAAGTTGAAACAAAAACGTTATCAACGCTCCATCATAAAAGATCAAACATGATCTATCCAGTGGAACTTATTCTAGGGACAAATTGAATAAGAAATCAAGCATTCGCATTCAGAAGTTCAAAGATCAATAACTTTAAAATTACCCATGATCAAACTTACAAACTTGCAAAAAGCATGTTTTCGAGATATCATCTTCTAGAACAATGGACTCAGTCATGCATGGTGCTTGTGATGCGCGAGTGGTATCAAATGAAACAAGAATAGTTGCTCTTTAATCATAGCTTAATTCATATCATGATCATGGGTAATTTTAAAATCAGTGACCTTTGAACTTCGAGTACCTTTTCTTATACACCATGTGCAAATAGGTATACGCACCATTGGATATACGCAAAAGCAAGCAAACAAATCTTCCGTTAGCGTCATGGGACACAAATTCATGGAATTAGGCTTATTTGGCTATATTGTTACATCGTTGTGTTATCGTATTATTGCATTACATGTATCATCGCTATATGATGATACACGCATGATTGAATTATATTTTCAAGTGGTTGAAGAGGTGGAATTAATGCAGTAACAGATGGCTGGCGAAGTGACAAGATATGAGTTTATTCATACTAGTTGGCATAGGAGGAGTCGTCATGAAGTTGACTTTCATCTTGAAGTTGAAACAAAAACGTTATCAACGCTCCATCATTAAAGATCAAACATGATCTATCCAGTGGAACTTATGCTAGGGACAAATTGAATAAGAAATCAAGCATTCGCTTGTTAGGTTAAGAGCCAAATAGGTTAGTTCTAATATGTACTCAAGCCGTATTTTGTCATGTACTCTTTGTACATGCCAGGAAGTTGAGAGTGACAGGAGCGACGGGAAAGGGAGGGAAAATGAGAGTAAATATCAGCCAATAGTAGATAGAGGACGAGACAGAGACCTGGGATATGAAGTCAACTTAAAATTGTAGTCACTCTCGTAAAAAAAACCACTGAAAAAGTGCTTGAAACATTTCGTTTTAACAGGATCACGCAAGTTATCTCACGAAGAACATACCGAACATAAATGCAGCTCCATGGAACATGCCAATGACGATCCCGACCTTGCCGAGATCACTGTGGAGTTGGAACACCATGTCGTCCACGAGCACGCCAAAGCATTTCATGACGCCAACTTCGAAAAATCCGAGAAAGAAGACAGCAAGTACGAATCGGACATGGCCCGACGTTTCGGTAGGGCACTGCGGCATCGTTGCACCCCGGACCGGCCAGGGCCGCGATTAATGAGAACAATGAGACACACGGGTACTCCGGTAAACCACTCGGGGTTGTGCATTTTGTAGCGCATTGGAGACCTAGCTGTAGGCCTAAACTTCGGTAACAATCGGACGTGCGTGATTTTGCACGCGTGTGTCCGCAGCTTGCGTACCAACTTCTGTGATCCTTGCGTGTCTACATGTGTAGCGTGGTAGGGTCCATGGTCGTAGCAAGAACGGAAACCTTGAAGGCAACGTACGTCTTCGTATAGGGACTCAAGAGCGTTCGCTTGCTACCTCCTCACGAAATTAACTCCCTCTTACTCGCAACAACAACAACAACAACAACAAAAACAAAACAGAAGGAGAAGGTGCAACCTCTGTGCAGCTGATGTTCAGCTGCATACAAGGCACAGGTCCGGACGATATTTGCAAGAACAGGCTTGCGTGACACCTGCAAAATGTTCTTTTGTGTTCGCTTGATATGCATATTCATCATGTTCATGGACTTACTTCAGAGTATTAAGTCCAAGTCAAAGAAGACGAACATCGTAAAAGACAGTTTTATGACAAGTGGCATCTCTTTATTTGAGTAATTTTTCGAACATATAAAGATTCACCATGACATTTAAATTTTTCGGTGAAAAAAGTAAAAAATCACATTCTTTGCCCCGAATAACCGAATTGTTATGAAAATCACCACAAAGCCAAATAGAAGTGGTACCATCTTGTAGAAAGTGGTTTCTTCTTTAATATAATACCTCATATGATGTGGACAAATGTTCCATTCAAATGTTATCTTAGCTAGTGGTCAATACTACATTTCCGCGGCAGCCATTTTGAAAAATGGCTGCCATTTCTTTCCAGCACCATGCCGCTAAGTCAAAGTAGAAAATGTGCAGGCTTGTCTCCCAAACATTAATACCAAACAATCTTTTACAATAGCCTATGTCAGGTAAACCTGTCTTGCTTCCTGGGTAAATGAAGAAAAGCAATCAATCAGAAATCATTCATTATATTTAAAAAAAATATAACAAAAAAAATCTTTAATTTCCCTAATCACGCACGCTCTCTCTCTCTCTCTCTCTCTCTCTCTCTCTCCCCCCTCTCTCTCTCTCTCTCACACACACACACACACACACACATTACTCTTCGTTGTTCTTATTCTGTAACACACACACACATGAGTCCATAAACCCACAGGCGCATAGGCATACACAAACACAAGTACTAGGTCTTACCAAAAAAAAATTGACACTTTTGAAAAGTAATCAAAAATCAGTTAAATTAAGATAAGTCCATCATTAAGTCAAGGGATGTCATTTTTTAGAGACAGTTTTGTGACCTTACATCGATTAATTTTCTTGAAATAATCATCCTTGGAATATGTAATGAGATTTTTATTTTTGGACAAATTTGGACCTCATGTCTGTGTATAAGATAATCAATTCACAACGCAACAATGACCATTGTGTAACACACCTGTTTATTCACTAGCAACTTCCATCACAGTGTCATTAAGAATGTATAATGATTTTGGAAGAAAAGAAGTTGTGGGTTCGCATGTGTGATGCACAATGACAATCGTTGTGTTCTAAATGAATTATCTGATTCACACACAGTTTTAGATCCAAGTTAGTCCAAAAGTGAAAACCTCATTAAATATTTCAAAACCTATCTCTAAAAGAATAGACTGGTTTGCTAATGTAGTCAAATTTATGGATGTTTCTTCCCTCGGGGGCCTAGTAACGAGTAACATCCTCAACCTAACAATGGTATTTCAGTACTTGGAATCCACTTTGCATACATTAGCTATTGCTATGTCGGGCAAACCTCGGGCAAGCTTTCCGGTTGTCAGGGGCAACCTTTGTTAAACTGGTACGCATAAAATTTGAAAATGTTATTAAACTGGTCTACTGACATCCCTTGAATTTATGATTTGTTAATTTCAGCTTGAAACCTATTTGTAATCAATGTTTCAAAGAAAATGTCTTCATCCCTTGCAGACATATACCAGAAAGAAGGAAATATCCAACCCCACGGGTGACTTGAGAATATTCAATCATTCTCATTGTCATTGTCAGGTTTGTACGTATGACATCATAGTGATACATGTAGTTTATTCTTTAAAAAAATCAAGTGGCAATTTGTCAGAAACCCTGTCAGAACGGGTTTATGTTCTCGATATTCTACCGATGCATACTTTTATTGTTTAATTCCATTTCCAGATCAATAGACAAAGCAAATTGTAACGTACTGTGCATTACAGATTAGAAACATGAATACCAACCAACACCGGAAGATTAGCTGATGTCAAATGCAATGATGCTGTATGAGATTGCGTGCAGTGACCAAAGACACATGGCATATCAAGAGAATTCTGTTGAGATGTACACTACAGGGTGAGTCAGAAAAATGTTACACTTTCTTACATGCTCATATTAGAAATACAAGAATAAATCATAATTCTTGTACCACTTCCAGATAGAGCAACTCTTCCAGTCTTATTTGATACCGGAAGTGTGAAGAATCATTAATGATAGGATAGGAACAAAATAATGGGGCTGGTGAAAACCCATTTGCGCCAATTTCAACAATACCTTGCCTGATTTGGAATCCACTACACAAAAAGCTTGGCGCAAATGGGTATTGACACTTATTCAAACAATGGCTGTTGTGCACTTAACCATAACAACAACACTGAAACAAATTTTACCAAGTGACAAAGGAATGTTTATTCTATCAATACATGCTAGAAATTCTCTCTGAATCCCACACTTTCTTTAAAAAATACTTCATTTAAAACATTTTTCACATGCAACAGCAATTCTTAGAACTTAACATCTAATAAAACAAACTGCAAACCTTCATTTGAAAAACAAACATAAATTAGCCTCGATAAAGTTTTGAAAAATGTGTCAGATCTGTGTCAATATTTCATTCAACTAAGGCGTATACAAGAAACTAGGGCGATTAGTAAGGGCACGACAAAAAATAAAAATGATTATGAAATTATAAAACATGTAAAACAAAAGTACATGTTGTGGCGTTTCCTCGATCTAGCCACAGGTACGGATCGCATCTCTTTCACGACAAACAGTCACATAAAATACCACAAATCAGAAAACACATGCTGCACGCCATTTTCCATAAACTGTCCAACCTCGCCGCTGAGGGCGCATTTATTATCGTAACATCTCCCCCGGGGCCACCAAAACGAGGTCCCCCGAGTTTCAACAAGTGAACAATTTCGAAGAGAAACTGAATAACACACTTACACTAGTCAAGCCATGTTCCCAAATTTACACAATGAACCATGAAGTGAACCCTCTACACATGCTATACCACACAAAATTACCGAACAGGTACTGACTCATACAGGGAGCACAATGGAATTTCAAATGTGACTGAGCTATAATGGTAGTATATTTCGAGCAATATGGAAATTTGAAAAATTGAAGGCACAATTTCAATGGTAGGCTATCCGGAATCGCCTTACACCATTGTTACGCCGAAGAGAAACCGGAACGACAACTGGCTAGCAGGAAACAGTGTCCAGGGGTGATCAGGCCCGAGACAACTACAACCAGCAGGCCACAGCCGAGACAACAATGTGGGGGGGGGGGGGGGGGGGGGGGGTGACGATAGAAAAAAAGGAAGCCCAGGCTTAACATTTGAAACTACCATGCACCTATGAGACAAACATAAACCGGTTATCAGGCCAGTCAGAAGGGTACATTTCCAAAATGTTCACATCCCACTGCGGCACAATATAATAGCCATATTCCCCAGAATACATGGAACAGACATACAAGTAGAAGTTATATCGCATTACTCATCATCATAAGCAAACAGGGCAAAACCCAAGGGAGTTTGGAAAAAAAAATATGATAGGCGAGTGCCAGAAATTAGCCCTTCGTACCACTATATAGACACAAACTCTCTTAAAGTTAAACAAATGAAAAGACTTCCACCTCGTTACTATACCCACAGGCTGTCTATACTATATAGCCCAAATACCTCTGGCATACAGAACATGATATAATCTTCCCACATACTTCGGTTCTACTTCAAATTCTATGGACATACATCATGACAGGGTGTTGAAACAAAACTGAACAGAGCCCGGAAAGGACTGCATATATTCAATATTACAAGCATACCTAGTCATGGTACATGTAGAAAACCAGCCCAAAATGTTTTTTTTTTTTTTTTTTTTTTTTTTGTAAGGCACATGACATTGTGTAATTAATGCACCCTGGTACTAACATACACATGTAGACAACATTTTAAAATACCACGTCTCTCATCCTTTAGAACAAATGCTGCTTCAGCATATAACTCTCATCAAAACAATGCATTAACAAATCGTGAGGCCACCGAACAAGAGGGCCACTAATGTAACTCTAATACACGAAAATTCACTAACATTCCATAGTAGGAAAGTTCGATACAAAATGGGCAATTAAGTGCCTACACACCTAAATACCAAAAGGCAAGAAAACAATCTGTGCATGTATATGGCCAATAACTTGTGTGTTGTATGTATGTGTGTGTGTGTGTGTGTGTGTGTGTGTGTTTTGTTTGTTGGTTGCAGTTGCTTGTTGCTTGTGTGATTTTAACATACACTGTAGGCATTATAATACACGAACAATCCATGGGAGTCCACTGACTCCCATACTATTCATGTATATACACATGTATGTACATGTATAGCAGTCCAATTAGCTGTAAAACCATACATTATTACCTTAGATATGAAAACATTTACAACTGACAATAATGAAACAACCCCACCTGAGCCTAAAGTTTCAATAACTGTAAAGTGTTGTGTCTGTCTATAAATACTATTCCAACACATTGCAATCTCAATACTGTACCTATATCCCGAGGCCCAATGACCACATTGTCAACCTGTCAACATTGTGTAGTCTCAAACGAACCAAAAGAGAAAATAAAACATTTTGGGATTGTATCCTGCTCTATCAACATTCTGTACAGGTACACTGTAAATTACAAACTCACTACATTACACAAGAATAGGAAGTGTAGCTCATTATACCACCAACCTCCATAAGTAATATAAATCATGGAGAGTCTGCAATATTGCAATATGTTGCTGACATATTGAAAAAATTACATTCTATTTACTGAATTATAAACTGACATACATGTACTTTCTCGATTAACTTAAATATGATATTAATATTGTTGTAATAATAAAAAATGTACGGACTGCTTTTTTTTTTTTTTTTTTTTTTTCTCGTTTGCGTGGAAACTGGAAACTTTCACCGTGTCATTTCTCAGCAATTTAAAATACAACTCCCTGAATCTGTGTAAGCATGGAATGACAATACTCACTCTATTCAATCTAAATACAGAAATTGTTTGTAGCAGCCAAAATCCTGTTTTGAAAAAGGAACATACAAAATTTATAGTGTATACAATTAAACACAACACCAGCAAAACATACCCTCATGGTATGGTGTTAAAATACAGTCTGTACTCACAAAATTATGCTATACAGGACAGTGAGTACACTTCCAATACCATATTTATCATCAAACGAAACCATGGGGCTGGGCCAACTTTCTTTATAACTACCCAAACCAATTTTAGACCAGTTTGGTTCATATGAAAATGCATGTGTAGACTCTATGCATAATAAAAACTTTCTGCTTGTCAGGCAGTTGGTACATGTATGTGATTCAAAACATCATCCTCATTTTCCCAAAAACCCGAGCTGGCGGCAGACCACCACCGCATCGTCGTTGTTCCAGTTGTCGTCGCATACCGTCCCCCACCGGCCGTTGATGAAGAGCCGTACATAGCCCTCTGCCGGAGTCATGCCCCCGAACAGCTCCACTGGGGCGTTGCAGACGACGCCCGCGTCCGAATCATGCGAGCAGGAGGCTGAGCTGCCACTGCCCTGGGGGCAATCGCCCAGGGAGGTCTCCAGCCCAGAGCAGGCCACGTGGTGCATGTGAATGGGCTCCGTTCCTCCCCCACCACCCAGGCCAGAGAGCAGGGAGTCCGGCAGGGCGTCTAGGAAGCCCAGCTGGCGGCAGACGACGCTGGCATCCTCTAGGTCCCAGCCCTCCTTACATACTGTGCCCCATTGGTTGTTGATGGAGATCTCCACTCGCCCCTCGTGGCTTCCCTCTCCGCCCACCAGTCGCAAGCGGAAACCATGCTCAGTACCTGGCTCCATCACACAAATCACTCCTGCATCTTCGACATGCTCACAGTTATGAGAGCCTACGCCCTTGTGCTGACAAGCAAACAGACTGCTTTCGTTGCCAGAGCATGCCACGTTGTCCAGGAAAATCGGGCCAGTGCCAGCCCCAAATCTGGCAGTGCCTATTGCTGAGGTGAAACCGAGCTCTCTGCAAACCACGTTGCCGTCATTAGTGTCCCTCAAAAAACGGGGGTCTAATACCGTGGTTGTTATTGGCCATAATTGTTCAATTAATGTTCATATCTTACAAGAAATCACAGTTAATACTTAACTGCCCGGGTTCTCCACCATTTGTGGCGTTTCCTCGATCTAGCCACAGGTACGGATCGCATCTCTTTCACGACAAACAGTCACATAAAATACCACAAATCAGAAAACACATGCTGCACGCCATTTTCCATAAACTGTCCAACCTCGCCGCTGAGGGCGCATTTATTATCGTAACAATGTTAATATTTTCAGAAAATCATACAATTGTAAATGTTGAGGCAATGTTCCATTTTGTACTAGCGCTGGGGTTTGCATTTTGCTGCACACGTCGTATTTATGTCTGCTCGCCATTTCCATTTCCTGTCCGATCCTCAACCTCCTCCTCCTCCTCCTCCTCCGCCTCCTCCTCCTCTCCCCCTCCTTCTTCTCTTTCTCCGCCTAATGCATCCCTGTACCTTTTCGTCCTCCGATTCAGTAGAGGGTACCTTTTCCCTTTCTTACCATCGTATTCCCGTACTTCTTGTTAGGTTGTCCTTTCTTTTCAGTCTTGCCTTTTTTTTGATTGGTTTCTTCGATTATTTTCCACGACGGACTCTCAAAATCAGATAAAATCCACGCGGCTCTGTCTTAACAACTCTTTGTGTGCCAAATGGAGATTTCGTTAACCAGTAATACACACAACTCCCTTAGAGTCGCATGTTGTCTGTGCCACGATGGGTTAATCGCACTGAGCCGACGCACAGACGCGCAGGTCAAGGACGGGATGGGAAGCGTATAAAGAAAACAAAAACAACAACTCGGGATAACGATCAATTGCACTTAAAAGACGACCATTTGACCCATCTCCCGTGGCATACCTAGGAGCGGTGCTTGTAAGGAGGATCAACATCCGGTGGGTGTGGAGCAGGGTCCCTCTCGAATTGAATATAACACCCCTTTTACCCCTCCCTCCCATCACCTCCCGTTCCCTCTCATTCCCTCCACTTTCCCCTTCCTCACTCTCCCCCTTCCCTTCATTTCCCTCCCTCCCCTTTCCTTCCCCTTCTCCCCCTTCTTTCCTCTTTTCTCCCTTCTCTCCCCTTCCCTCCATTTCCCTCCCTCCCCCTTCCTTCCCTTTCTTTCCCCTTTCTTTCCCCTCTTTCCCCTTCCCTCCCTTCCCCTCCCTTCCTGTTTCTCCCTTCTCTCTCCTTCCCACCCTTCCCCTCCCGTCCCTTCCCCTCCCTCTTCCTTCCCCTTTTCTACCCCTTCCCCAAGGTGAACTCCACATATTCTCACACTTAAAAGTACAAGACGAAGAAACATATTCAATACTTCAGTGATTTATTTGTGTTTTTTCGCTGCTTCACATCCAGCATATATGAAGACAGGTGCTAATTACAGTGACACATTAATGGAGCACTTTCTTTCCTTGATTTCTTTCAACTTTTATCCTCATAATTATCATATAAGCCTGCTAAAAAATGAATACATTAATTTTGAAATTGTGTGTGATTTGGCGATTAAAATTCAGACCACGGCAGACGACATGACTTTGTCACGATTTTGCAGTCGTAAGGAACTACGAGGGGAAATACTATGTCACCTACCCATACAAATCATTACCCGGATCCTACGATTCAGCAAGTCGCAGAGTCATACGATTGATCGTACGACTCATACAAGGTGTACGCTTGGCTCTGCAAGGCTCTGGTCGCTGCGTACAATAGCGCCATCTATAGACACGATCGTGTGTGTTTTTTTTTTTTGTGTGTGTGTGTGTTTGTGTGTGTGTGCGTGTGTGTGTGTGTGTGTATGGGTGTGTGTGTGTGTGTGTATCTGTGTGTGTGTGCGTGTGTGTGTGTGTGGTGTACGTTGAGTAATACCAACTTATTACAGCTAGGTTGATGTCTCTGAGTCACACATCGATGAGAACCCGCATGTTAAGGTGAATCTCCCTCCGGGCGAGAAATAACTGGATTACAGAGGAAATTATTGGGGGATGTATCAACAAAACCGAAGGTGTTGTTTCTTCTTGTTCTTTTGTTTTGGGGCGCAGGGGGAGGGGAAGCGGTGGGAGGAATGCCACTGCACTTTAATCAGACTTGAGTGGTTTACTATTCCTACTGTTTCATAATCTTCGTTTTGCCCAGTGATGCTAGTGGCTATCTAGCACAAATTATAATAATCAGAGGAACATTCAGCGAGGATCTGGTCGGAAGACAGCAATGTGATGTGGAACAAGTGGATTTGATTCCATGAATAAAGTAGATAATGATATGGCATGCCCACATCAAGGGACTGAATTGTATATAATATTATTTAGCATAGCGGGAAATAGGAACATGAAAAGGAAATGCTTTATTGTATTACGGTGGGATTTGAACTGGTAACTTAAAATGGATCCCCGTAACCTATATCAAAATATCCCATCTGACTTTCATCTGCAAACTCTAATTCCAAAATTCTTTTAACATGCTGGTAAAGTTTTTGAGGCGTTTTATTTGTTTTGTTTTATTAATGAGTACTAATACCAATTACATCACTCAAACACAGTTTGTCCCATTCGCTTCCCTATGTTCAGATTTCATTCACCTCCACGGTTGTTATTTATCCAACAAAAAACAACGAACGGCTGTATAATTATGTACGTTACGCGTCCTTAAACATTTTAACACAAAATAGCAGTTGATCAAAGGGCCACTGGCATAAAATTTTCCCCGAGGGAGAAGGGGACTCCTGAGGTGTAAACATCTTTACTATTGAATATCTACCGGTACTGGGATGATTTAATATCTCAAGTATTCATTAGACTTATCGTGAATAAGTTTAGTCCAACATTGATTTGTAATAAGAGCTAACGTTACATTACCGGCCCGTTTCGCATTTATTATCTGTGGCTAGCGGCGATAGCTGTGCGGTAACAGTCATGCATTAACAGCTTACGTTGAGCGCGTCACGAGGAAAACGCAGCGCGACTCTTGTGCAAAAGCGTATCATAGGCGCTCATTGGGTTAATGTTGCATGATAACTGTTTTAAATATTTTTTACGATATATCATAAAGACAGAAGAAATGTGTCTGTATTTATTGGGTTTGACAAAAAGTATTTTCTGAAGCACTGGATTCTACTGGTGCTCGCTAAATCTTTCTGTCTTATAGATTATTTGTGAGCACGTAGTACACCATAGTCACATTGAGCAACTGCATCTAAGGCAGGAAAGTTGATTTAAGGAAAACGAAAGCGGGCGCACTTGAATTCATCCCGCAATTACATGTAGTTATGTATCTGAATCACCGCACTCTGTTCTCTACCTGTATCCTTCCAGATTCATCGTTAATGCTAAGGATGTAGCAAATCTCATTGTATATCCAACATCCCCAGTGGCCCAGATGTAGGGCTTCTTACGCGACGTGTAATGGGAGCACGTTTGTTTGGACTCTTCTTCAAATCGTGATCAATCTTGTTACGACCCTCTACGGTAGCCTCGAGGGGGCGTTTTGATATAGGTCATCTAATCAATACATATTATTTCTGCCGGCTGCTCACACGCATATTTCAGGGAGGCAAGAGTCTTAATTCGAATTCTAGAAACGTCTTGAATAAAAACAATCGCCACTTTCCGTCCATTCCTTTCAGAACAACAAATGCAGTAACGCAACGGAAGAACATGAAAAATTGTATATGCAATTTATTCCCTATTTGCTTCACTTGCTGTATCTTCAATTGATGTATTAAATTGTTTGGATTACTGTACCTTCACTCACTGTTCCTGTCATTTATTTCTTCTTCTCAGTCCTTTTTTTCAGTTTCATTTGCTTCTTTTTCCTGGGTGTTCTTTTCTTTTCTTCTCTTCTACTTCATCTCCTCGAAATAATTTGTGTTTTGCAACAGAGGAAACTCATACCACCGCCACTCCGTAATCCTAAATTCCTTCATGTTTGTTTTTGTTGTTTGTATGTTCTCGATCTTTTGCTTTCCTTTGCTTTTACATTTTTACCTGCACCTTCTTCTTCTTCTTCTTCTTCTTTTTCTTCTTCTTCTTCTTCTTCTTCTTCTTCTTCTTCTTCTTCTTCTTCTTCTTCTTCTTCTTCCTCTTCTTCTCCTTCTTCTTCTTCTTCTTCTTCTCCTTCTTCTTCTTCTTCTTCTTCTTCCTCTCCTTCTTCTTCTCCTTCTTCTTCTTCTTCTTCTTCTTCTTCCTCTCCTTCTTCTTCTTCTTCTTCTTCTTCTTCTTCTTCTTCTTCTTCTGCTTCTTCTTCTTCTTCTTCCTGTCTTCATCTCCCTTGTTACCTTATTATTTAGTTGTTATCTTCTCCCTTTTGTCTTGATCTCATTCCTTTTCTCATTATAATCTTGTCTTGTCCTTTAGTTTGGTCTAAACAACCCTTGCTCCTAGTCCGCCATCTTGGTTTTAATATTTCGTCCTCCCAGTCTCCTCATTTACATTCTTTTGCTTTTCCTTGGGCTATTTTTGTAATTTCCTTTCGTTCGTCTCGATTATCTCCATGTGTTCTACTTTATAATCTTACTTACCTGCTTTAAACTTATGCTTCCTCTTTCTGTCACTCATTCACAGTCAACTGAATAATCTATCCTTCCACATGAAGAATGTGTCTAAGAATATACTCGTCTTCATTCAGAGGAATTTTCACCAAGGTCTATGATCAAAACACTCCTGCAATAACAGGAAACGGACCCAACGACAACGTTATGCCTGCAGCTACCTCTCTACTACACATTATCTCCCCATTTCTAACCTTTTCTGTCCCACCCTTTCTCTCTTGATATCCTTCTTATCTTACTCTCTCTCTCTCTCCCTCTCTCTCTCCCCTCTCTCTCCCCTCTCTCTCTCTATCTCTCTCTCCCCCCTCTCTCCTCTCTCTCCCCCCTCTATCCTTCTTATCTTACTCTCTCTCTCTCTCTCTCTCTCTCTCTCTCGTTCCACAAGATCCCCCGTCGACTCTCCTTAAATACCACAGACACTTACTGGGTATAAAGGTACCGCCAACTTTATACCTACTAATGGAGGCGACTTTTTTAAAACCATAAAATCGTTGCGCTAAATACAGTACAACAGTACAAGTAGTTGGCATCGACAATATCATAACACAACACAGCGTGTTTAGGAAATATAATCAGAATTGTTAAAGATCCGATTATGTTGAAAACAACCACTTTCTATTGGATAGCTGAAAGAATGACTTAATCCGTTTTTAAGAGTGGTAAATGAAGATTTCACGATGGGCTTCTTGTATTACACTGGTAGCTACTTTGAATATAAGGGGCAGAAGGGCGTAAAGATCACGGGCCCCTCAACCAGAGCAGAGTCTTTCTGCCGTGATGGTCGGTCATATCTTCCTTCGAT
>OZ022588.1:15881169-15891169 GCA_963669155.1 Arbacia lixula | reverse complement strand
GGTATCATGATCGTCGAATGGAAAGGGGAAAAGGTCTTTCACCTGACCAAGCAGACGGATGAAAGAAACCGCTGAAAACCAACTCTGCTGGGTTACGCATATCCACAAAGGGTATTAAAGTCGCCGGACCATACTTGAGGCGGCTGAATTACATTGTGCTTGCTCGATCACGTCTATGGAAATGTCAGGGATTTAATTTCAATGTTTGGCTTATCTGTCGTCACAATTACGATTACTCATGTCAAACATAAATGGTTCAACATGATTTGATTTGGTCAATCCTGAAGGGTGAACATGGGGATACCGTACGACCGAGAGCACGCCTGCACGTATCGGTCATGTCTTGTTTGTATTCCTAGAGCAAATATGCGACAATTGTACATTAATAGGTGACCGTGGACAATTCTCTCTTGGACAACGCACTCTCTTTTGCTCTTTCTTTGCCCCTATCCTTTTCTTAATTTATTTTTTATTTTCTCTCTCCATCCCTCTTTCTCCCTTTTCATCTTTATATCAGTCCCGATGTCTCTTCTATCTCGTGCTCTATTCCTCTCCCCTCTCTCCCATTTTCTCCGCTTTCTTTGATGCCACGTTCGTTTCATTCTATTAAGTTTCATTCCACAGACAACAACAAAATAAACGTTTCAAATAAAGATTGTAAGCGTAGCTTTAAGCAATATCGATATATTTCTCACAGTCTCAAAGCTTTAACCTGGTGTTACAAAAACCCAAGGTTTAAATTGAACACTGGATTCCATTATATTTTGCTCACTAAAAAGTGATCAACCGTACAAAGTGATTTTCATCTGTGTCGAAAATCAAACCATATACTTAACGAAACCAATTTCTATCTTATCATTTTAATGAGTTTTGCTTTTTTGCTCTAAGCTAGTATATTATTGATCCTTTTAACTGCAACCGAATGTCTATATAGATAGTTTGTTTATCTATTTTGATTAGGTAAGTGCTGTTAGAATTAAACTGTTGTGTTTCTCCTGAAAGATTTAGAGCTAGAGCGTCAACCTATCCCACCCCTCCCCCATTTGTTAGCCTCTATTTCTGATGTATTCAATTTGCTTCATGTCATTTTCAAGCCGCCTCACGGCCTACTTAACAGCTGAATAATAGAGCTGACCTGGATTCAGACTTCGAGTCATTAGTTCTGTTTCGTCTCCCTGATTTCAAATGTGTTTGACGCCCTCGTCACACCATCTTACACGACCACGCCTCGACCAGATCCGTTTACCACTCTATCCAGTCTTCATTGAAATATCCGAAGCTAGTCGCATGCTTGTAATACCTCAATAATTAACAAATATATAAGTAATCCTATAAGTACATCATGTTTTAAAGGGAATATACAAGCCTTCAAACAGGTGATCATGAGCAATCTTCTTACCAATGGTCTTAAATTCATGCATTGTCCATTTTAGAAACATGCTGAAATTTATTTACCCTCATATGATTAACATTTGGCCGATCATTTTTGAGGATTTCTGATTTATTCACTAATTTCTCCAAATGTGGATCTGTTGCGGGCTAATAACTTTCAGTACGTTTCTAAAATGGACAGTACATGAATTTAAGACCAGTGGTACGAAGATTGCTCACAATCACCTGTTTGAAGGTTTTTTTTGTCTTCCTAGTTCATTAAAGTCCCTTTAATAACTATCATAGATGAGATAAGTGCTATCTTGGGCGCCATTGTTACATCCTAAAGCAGCCTGCGCATTGGAAAATGCACGAGCTTAATTTGTTTATTTTCTCTCTAATCGTAATGTACCGATATGCCGCATTTTCGCCGCAAGCCAATAAGCCGTTTTCGTAATGTAATCAGAACTTTCCCCATAAATGGGTAGTAATGCGTTATTACATTCACCTGTATTATTTTTCGTGATGCAGTTTTAAATGGTGGAAGTGGTTGAATATAATAGATGTGGTAATCGGACAATCCTCGGACGCGCTGTGGGATTACTATTAGTAAAACATATATTGTTTGAAAGACTTGCATAACATTTGCTATGTATAACGATATGATCTACCCAAAAAATGGTTCATTCGAAGAGGAGTAACTTCACTACTCCTTCCCTTACACACACACACACACACACACACACACACACACACACACACACACATACACACACACACAAACACACGTACACACGCACACATACACACAGACACACACACGTACACACGCACACACACGCACACACAGTCACGTACACACACACACACACACACACACACGCACATACAGATTTGTTTGTGTGTACATTTACATTTTTAGCGCCATCGCAACCACATAATCCTTCTTTATATGTAATGTATGCACATACTCGTAAACATATCATCCTTTTTACAAAGAGTTTGGACTGTTTTGAGATAATTTTGTTCGAGACCAACACTATATATCAACAAGGACTTATGAATTAGAGATACGCACATGCCAAAAACTATGAATGCGACACAAGGAGGCGTCACTGCGATCATAATAATGAAATCAGCATAAAACGAGCAAAACAATCACTGTATAATGGACAAGCTCCCCCGTTATGATGATATCTCTTTAATATTTGATATAACGAAAGGACATTGCATTAACTTCCTCCCGGAGTAGACGTACGATTGTGTGACACTCAAAGGAATCAGAACGACATTTAATTACTGAATGCTAACTGAACAACCTGCTAACGCTCTTATTACCATTGCCATGTGTATGTGTATTGAGCCAATGGGTTCGGAAAGCCTGGTGATGAAAGGGTTTCAAGTTGTTTCGACCCGATGGACAGATAAAAGGTCATTTAGCTACGGCCAACCCTTTCGAGACTTTTTTAATTCAATTTACTTTTCAATTGATCGGAGACGTCGCAGCCATTTAGGCGAGTTGATTACGTTTTGACGACTTCTAATTTAATTGATGGGTAGACGTTGATGGATGAAGGGAATCTTTGTTTCTGAATGACTGGTTAAATTTGTAGTTTGGTTAGATTAATTTGATATGGTACATTAAATAGTATTTTGAGTGAGCAAGCGGGTAAAGGTGTTTGTCAGTCGGGCGCCTGATGATGGCCGAGTCCTTGTTCAAACAAACAAACAAACCATTGATTGGGAAACGCCAGCAATGACATTGCGGTGATTGCTCAAGTAGACATCCATTTACAAGCAATTATGATGCCAATACGTTAATTATAAACAATACTTCAGATATTAGACATTAATAAGTGGCCCTTACAGCTATGGGAAAGGCTTCTTAAAGAAAAAAATAATCATCCCATTTTAAATTCAATTGTCTAAAACTTATTATCATAAAACAATTTAAACAAATAGATAAAATTTGGTTTAATTCACAGTGTATAGAAGAAAATGCTGTTTAATAACATTTCTATAATGTAGGACAGGAACACTGACTTGTGATTGAATGGTGTTGAGTGAATTTTGGTTGGGCCGTCATAAATTATAGCTCTGCAACTTATCATTGCTAGCTCACATTTTGCTTTGAACTTTCGACAAAGAAGCTGAGCATCATATGCAACTACAAAGTAATATGTTTCTAATTCCTTATTTGCATCGTACATAGCTCTTCAGTTTCATAGTTAGTCATATCCCACGCCCCCCCCCCCCCCCCCCCCCGTTGTTCCCGCAATTTTATAAAGAATTTGGTAATGTCCGCATGGGATACACTACCTTGAATCATAACTTTCAATTGTACATGTCCTTTTTCTTGTCACTCTCTTGTTTTTCAGGTGCACGTTTGGCATTGGTTGGTAAACGGAAATAACCCTGAAGTCTCCACTGCGCTCAATGGAGGTGCAACTGTGGTTTTTGACTATAGCGGCTTGCACCTGCCTATACGCACGCATATAGGGCGCAATTAAAGAAGGTTTTTTGTGAGGTGATAGATCTAGCTATTTGGCGCTCATGAATAAATAATGGAAGAGCGCGAGCATGTTGATGGAGTTGATCCATCTTAGGCGCTAAGAAGAGGAACGAGGGGAGGAAGAAAGACAACGAGATATAGAAGGAGAAGCTAGGAGAAGGAGAATAAGAAGATTAAGAGGAAGAAGAGTTTGAAGGAGACGAAGCAGAGGAAATAAAGAGAAGACGGAGAAGAAGGAGAAGAAGAAGTGGAAGATAGCGAGGTAAAACAGAAAGAGGAAGGAGAAGGAATATACGAAGGTACGGAACAGTAATCTGTTTTCCTGCTATTCCAGGAAATTCTCGAGAGGAAGGATTTAGCAGTTGATAGTGCTACTTAGGGCAGACAAAAATAGAACAAATCGTAAAGATGCAAAGGGGCCACACGAGAAGGTTACACAAGTAGGTCGATAACAAAGATGAAGATACACATTTTAGTAGTGACTAGATGCTTGGCGTAATTCTTACTTTTGTTTTTATCTCAAAGCTTTAGGCACAGTCTTGACAGTAAGCCTTTGTCATGGATGAATATGGGTACACGCATCAGAAAGCTGCGTTGGCATCATATATTTTGGCAAGTGAGGTTTGGATGAGAGAGAGAAACAAAACGTAGAAGGGAGGGGAGAAAAGAGAAATACAAGACGAAGAGAGAGGGGAGGGGGTGAGCGAGAGAGAGAGAGAGAGAGAGAGAGAGAGAGGGAGAGAGGGAGAGAGGGAGAGAGAGAGAGAGAGAGAGAGAGAGGAGAGAGAAAGAGAGAGGGAAAGAGGAAGGAATGAAAGAGAATTAAAAAAAAGGATTGGAAAGCAAGTAAGCTAAAAACATTTCGAAAGATTCTAAATAACAACAGTTTTGTAAGTGACATTAACGACATATAAAAGTATAAAATGACTTTAACAATTATGCTGTTTTACAGCAGAGGCCTAACTGATTCCTGGGGATGTTTCAGCAAGATATGCGTAAGTTACGCACGAATTTACGCATGACAGGTGACCTGTTCTTTGGGGCCACATCATATTCTCAATGATTTTGATTACCATCAGCTTAAGTTAAAATCTGATTTCGTTGATTAAATATTATTGTTGCTCACAAGCTTCTGAACACAGTTTGCGATTTGACAGATTTTAATTCATAGGATTGGAGGAAATTCACTATGTTAGAACCGGATCAAACTCGAAGGTGGTCCACCCTTTATGATGGAGGGGAGTAACATTGTGGGCCGTCAATGGGTGTCATACACAATGGTCAATGTTGTCTTGTGAATCAATGATTTGATACACGCACATTTTTTAATCTAAATTTGTCCAAAAGTGAAATCTCATTAAAAAATTGATGAAATGTCACGAAACATGCTCCGAAACAAATGACATCCTTCGACTTTATTATGTTTCAATTACAGCTTAATTTATTTTTATTCATTTTTCCGATATGTCAAACGTTTTTTAACACCTAGTAGCTGTCATGTGTTCACCGAGTGTGTCCTACCACACGGATATGTAAAAAGAAGACATTTTTTTGTTAATGATAGCACCTGTTGAATTCAAAGCACTCCTGCTCAGCGACCACGCGTGAACGTCATGTTTTTTTTTAATGTCGTGTTTATGGATTGATTTTCTCCTCCCATTTACTCCTATATTCGACGAAGTTCCAACCAAAATGTGAAAATATCAAAGACTATTTTCGTGCCGGATAAGAGAATTTGATTAAGTGAAGAGATCATTTTGTATGCATGAGTGTGGCGACATAATAGACGGGCAATGTGCATTGAGATATGAGATGTGCGTGTTCAGTATCGCATCGGTTGATGGATGAGAGAGAGAGAGAGAGAGAGAGAGAGAGAGAGAGAGAGAGAGAGAGAGAGAGAGGGAGATAGAGAGAGAGAGAGTGAGAGAGAGAGAGAGAAAGAGAGAGAGAAGGAGAGAAAGAGAAAGAGTGCGTGTGTTTGTGTGTATATGCGTGAGAGACCATCATGTCTGATATTAATGTGATAGAATGAATACGATTAACAAAAGTCCCCTTGTAATTCCCGCAGGAATCAATTGAAAATGTCCATGCTCACTTTTCTTCACTTGACCATCTACAGTACAATTATCAACCAAGTGTTTCTGTCATCACTCAACAAAAATACCACCATAACCACATCGGCACAAACAACACTCTTCCCTCTCACTCAGTAATTTCTTAGCAGAGTTTATATTTACAAATGTCGTTTAGAGCTGTAATAAAATGGTGCCTTCTTTTATATTAGCAAGAATCCCATATTCTTGCAACTCTGTGAATGCTGGAAATTATATTAAAGTTCACTTCAGCAATCTGTTCAAGTTCAGAAATATACACCCGTGATTGGACAAATGTACGAGTTCGCCTGGGTTATCTCAACAAATCTTCCTTGCTTACACTTCTACAATGAACGAAAAGGGGAAGTGCGTGGACAATCATACATCAATATATTTCTTAATCAGTCAAACAATTCATTTTAGAAGGAAGACTGTCAACGGAATGTGGAATTCAATTGATTTCAGTTTAATCAAACTACTTTCTGGTCTTGAGAGCACTGCTTGTTTGTTTGCTTATTTTATTATAATAGGAATGAATGATTCGTCACCCCTCTAACTACGTTTCATTCATCATAATCAGTGATATTTGGAGCGCGCATTTGGGCTATTCTGACGGTGATGCACTGAAGCAGCTAGTTGCGGAGTACGTACAGAGCTGGTCGTCGAAAGAGAGAAAGAGAGAGAAGAGACTTGAAAACAAACCAGGAAAGGGAGGGAAGGGAGTTAACAAAAGGGGAAAGAAGAGATCGAATAAGAAGGGGAGGGGGAAAAGGGAAAGTGATATAAAGAGAGAGAGAGAGAAAGAGAAAGAGAGAGAGAGAGAGAGAGAGGGAGAGAGAGAGACAGAGAAAAAAGAGAGAGAGAAGGGGAGAGAGTGTGAGAGAGAGAGAGAAAGAGAGAAGAGAGAGAGAGAGAGAGAGAGAGAGAGAGAGAGAGAGGAGAGAGAGAGAGAGAGAGAGAGAGAGAGAGAGAGAGAGAGAGGGAGGGAAAGAAGAGAATGAAACACAGACCGGAAGGGGAGGGAAGATAAGCGAAATTGAGAGAGAAGATAGTGGAGGAAAAATGGGGAAAAGAAAGCGAAAAGAAGGAGAAGGAGAAGAAGGAGATGAAAAGAAGAAAAGAAGAAGAAGGAGAAGAAAAGAAGAAGAAGGAGAAGGAAAGAAGGAGAAGAGAGAAGATAACGGACCGAAAAAAGAGGGGGAAAAAAGGAAGATGAGCAAAAAAACAACAACAAAAAACAAGAGAAAAGGAAGTAGAGAACGTTTAGGAAGGGGCTCGAAGAAGAGGGAAGATAACACAAAAGGAGAGAGAAGAGAGTAGAGAGAGTGGAACGGATCGAAAGGGGAGGAAAAAGATATAGAGAAGATAAAAAAGGAGGGAGGAGGAGAAGGGGGAAAGATAAAAGAATGACACATGAATGGGAGAGCGAAATTGATTTGAGGTTAAGAAAACATCAAAGAGAAGATGATAACAGAAAACGAGACATAACGAGATAGGGGAAGCAGAAATAATTTGCGAAAAGGATCATGAGGGTCAGGGGTCAACTCATTCATCACAATCGCATTAGTTGGCGCCACGGATGATGATTGCCGCACATCGATATAGCCAGAAATGCAGAATACGTCGGTAACTATTCGGAGAAGAGTTATCGAGAAAAATGCATAAAAGGGAGATGATTTGTTATGTTTCGTGAAGCGTTATCTTGCGTCATAGACATTTGACGAAAAATGGGAAAACGTAGTTCTCTTTGGCCTTTTTTTCGAAAATAACTTAAAGTTGGTGCGGCATCAACATTGTATACCATAACTTTGACTATGAAAGTAATTACAACGAAAGCATCGCAATAAAAGTGAAAGAGTTTTTCACGTGTCTAATTTAGAATCTGTGTATTCATTTTGTAAATTTATGATTTTCATACCATAAATTAGAATGCTCTAAAGGTTAAATGATATTTGATATCGAACGAATGGTAGTAGTAGGGGACCCTTTGAGAAATATGGCAGTCAGTGGATTTCGTGTTTGATGTAGTCGGACGACTAATGCTCCAGCTCACGTACTGCATGTCAATCACATGACACATGTGACATAAAACTGCCAAAAACATGTCATTAAAAATCACTGCATGCACGCCCCTTACTAATTATCTAAAGAAACATTAGATGATATAGCTTGATTTGCTGTTATTCTCCGTGGTCGTAACACCGTCCTACTAGGGACTCATGAATGCAGATAAGCAAGAGAATGAAAGCCTAAGGCATCGATTTCTATGTATCGTGGCACTATCCTAAGCCAACCAGTAGCCTGATGGATAGAGTCGCTGCCCGACAAGCAGTACATGCAGGTTCACGTTCCCGCATGTTCTTTTCTTCGCTTTAAATAGTTTTCTAACAGCTTGATCAATCAATCTTATTACCACGGAGAGTTACAGCAAAACAAATCTCATATCAAGCTCACTCTCCTATAAATTAACTGAAATTAAACCTACCTCTACAGAACATCATCTACAGTCTCCTTTATTCCGATTAGTCATTATGTACGCCATCTTTTTTTCCCTCTCAAATTCTCATCTCTTTTTCCGTTATGGATGAGTGTGTGTATTTGCATCTTAGTGTTTGAATTCGTTGGTATGTCTCGTTTAGTTTCAAGATCGTAAGTCAACTGTACTTCCCGTTTCAAAATGTGAAATGGGATAATTCCATTTCGCCGGGTGTTTCTTTCTTGGTTCCACCATATATTTTTAAAAAGGGCAGTTTTGTTAAAAAAATGTTCAATGTGAAAATAAATTAAAATTGTCCCATTGCTAATCAGTAGATTGCTTATAAGAAGCGTGGGAGAGCGTTTTCAAGCCTGACATCGATTGAATCTAATTTGATAAACAACAAAAGAACTTCAGGGGCCTTAAAATCAAAAGGACTATTCATCAAGATTTGAATTAAAAAAACAAAACTAATTAGATTATCGGAATTATTGCATTCAAACTAGCCAAGAAATAACCTATGCTATAACACAATTTTCCAATCAATGCGCGAACAACAAATCGCAACACGTTTTCAAGCATCGGATGCTGTCTGAGAACTTTAAGGAACCAAAGAATATAAATTGCAAATCATAATTTCGCACATCTCAATACAAATTCAATTAGTATGTCCTGACTAGGTGTTAGTTTCAGCGCCTTTCATTCAGTCCTTCACTGTTGAATTATCCGCGGAGAGGACAATAAAACGTTTTCCATCTAAGTTCCTTATGATTGGCAACCTGAAACTTGTTAGCAATCCCAAATGAAGAAGGAGGCTGCGAAGATGTGTCCTCTTGGTAGCCCGACGGAATTCACAAACTGAAACGCAGTTCTCGAATGAGATTTAAGTATGTATTAAGTCTTCGGGGATTAGGCAAGTAATTCAATGTCGCAAACCTTTTATTTTTTTTTCACTTTTCATTTTTCATTTGTCGACTGATGTGTACAATATAGATGCACAATGCGATACAGCAAACATGGTAAATATGCCGATTTGATTACATCAGTGGAAAAGGTTGTTGGAGTGAAAAGATATCTCCTGTGGCCACATGTTGAGGAAAAAGAAATCCCCACAAAGGAAAGTATTATAGAAACAATGTGAATGTAGGAGAGGCAGATGAAGGCCATAATTGCATTAGTTTACCAACATACAGCAGTGGACAAACATCAACCAGTGTGGTGGCTTCACTAGAACAGCCCAAAACTGAGAAGCATGGTGGTGGAGCAGCTAACCTTCACTCTGTAGACGGCACTTGCTGATAGTGATGCTGAAGATGTAAAGTTATTGAATCGGTAGAATTAACTCTTTGTATTCCAGACAGCATGTTGATTTACATGCAGAAAACATGTATCAACGGTGTGTCAAGAGTTAATCATCTCCTGACCATGCTGACTGCCCTTCATGAGATAAAAGGCCGAGGCTGAGACTGAGCTAACATTTCGGTACGTCGCCTTACAATGTAATAATTTAGGGGGTTGGGATGCATATCAAAAGCACAGTGACCTTCC
>OZ022588.1:15751169-15878669 GCA_963669155.1 Arbacia lixula | reverse complement strand
CCACCACTCCCATCACCATTTCGTCTTCCCCGTTTGGGTTAACACAGGAATGTGAGTAAATGTCCTGTACATATACTCGATGCACACTTCCAGCGATACGATTTAAATGTCATGTTGATATTTCTTGGACATGTTGCATAATGAAATTGACACTCTTTGCTACAAGAGGAGAAGATCAGCAGTGCATTTTCGAGCGGGATAGAAATATTCCAAAGGAATGAAAAAGAATAAACATAATTACAAGAAATGGTCTTAAGACAAATTTGTCGGGTGGAAAAACACTCTCCCTTTCTATACAGATCCAAGCATATTAGCATTATTGGAGCATTATTGGAATATAGAGTAAAGTAGAGTAAAATAAGGGGAGAGTGTGCTTATAAACCACCCTATCACAATAAAACATTTGTCTTTGGGATCGTAGTTTATTTTAACGGTGCGTTGTCATAATCAGTTACTTTGATTTTCCGTTACCTTGGACGCAGGGGGAATTGGCTCGCTTTCTACTGATCAGTTGCATATTTAAATTGATGCGTCGCGCATCTCAATGGGGTAATCACGGCATAATATATATACGACACGTGCATAGATTTTATATTTTTGAAACATTTTTTAACAATTCTTATTTTCCACGGGGACACGTCAGCTTATCAAAGTACTATATTGGTATAATTTACCAGTAACCACCGTACTAACGTTGTTTCCCCTCCCCCTATCCTCCCCGTAGCCGTGATCAAATTATCTACCAGGATTTGATTTGATCAATTTAGCATTTGTTTGTACAGTTTGTGATTAGGCGTTGGAATGAAAGGTTGAAATTATGAGTTTGATTGAATTTATTGAACAAGTCTCTCGCTCTTTTCTTCCGTTCATACTCCCCTCCTCCCACTCGTCTATACTGGTTTTGTCCATTTACATGTACTCGTTCTTTCTATCACCCGCTCTCAAGAACAGCACGCGCACGCACACATTCTCTCCTTCCCTCTCTCTCCTCGCAATGTCTCTTTGCTATCAATCACATTCGTCGTCATATTTTCTATCTTTAAATCAATTTCTCTCTTTCTCACTCTCCCTCTCCCTGTCTTGCTCGTTCTGTATCTTTTACTTAACCCTTTCCTTGCCGCACATTGACATTCTACCATCCACTGTTAGGCAACCAATCCATCCAGCCCTTCTAAGCCTTGTCACTCCACATAGTCCTGTCACAAGCGCCCATTACCATATAGCACGTCACCCCCCTTCCCCACCCCGACACGTCGTCCGTCCGATCCGTCAGGCCTAGTCCACACATTTTCGTTCCGCCTCACGCATGTCAAAAACACCCATCCTCCACTCCATCTCAAAAAAGGCAGCACACGCGAATAACATGAATAAAGAATTTCAATCTGTCGAAAGCGAACCATTAAACATTCAAACCATGGACACGATTGAGGAGATTCCTTCAAAAGTAATGCACACGAACCTAGAGCGGAACTTGGTCTGGCCAAGAAGGTGTTAATAGCAACCATCTGCATTCCGGGCCCGTTGAACCTACCACCCGAATTCACTCTAATGACCACCGCATACGACACGACTTGGCTTGATTCTGCAGCCGTAGGGGCCTACGACTGGAAATGTGACGTCACCTTCTTGCACAAATCCAATGACGGGTTGCTGCTATTCAGCCCGTCGCAGAGTCGTACGACTGATCGGATCGTGGCGTCTGCGGTGGCCTTCACACACATAAGCTCGAATCCGCAATCCGCGTAAGGTGAACTTCGCACAGAGATATTCGAACCACTCCTAAGTGAGTGGCGGAATCGACTTTATAGGACGTGTCTGATGAAGCCGTGTACGTGATCAGTTGGTATCCACTCTGACGTTGCTAGGCAACCATTGCGCTCCATTCTAATGCCAGAATGGTATGTGAGGAGTGAAAAGTTGAGAATATGTTGACAATATTTGCATTATTTCTGTTCTAAGAGCTACTACAGTAATGAGAGCATAATCATTCTGCAGCAACTACTCGTTATATGAGTAATTATCATCGGTGATGTTGCTTTAATTACTACTGCAACTTGTGCTAGGGAGATGGACAGACAGACAAACAGTTATGTACTCAGACAGGAAAATAACATGAAAAGTGCAGTGTAACCAATAGTTGTTTCATTTTTCAGGAGTGGCAATGTATCTTTGGTAGATATCAAGTGTTCACTTACAATTCATTTAATAATAATAATAATGATAATAGTAATAATAATAATAATATTCAATTCTTAGGGACGCATAATACCTTTCAGATAGTCTCTATGCGTGTGAAATTAAAAATTTATTATGTGAGAATTTGAAAATAACTAATAATGATCAAACAGATGCGTCTTTAGTGTTGATTTGAATTGATCGAAATCTGTCAAGATCTAATGTCGTGGGGAAGGTTATTCCATAATTTGGGTGCCGTATTTGCAAAAGCTTTATCAACGAATGTCTTAGATTTTACACGAATTTCAGATTTATTTTTTTAGTACGAAGATTACGACTAGGCTGGTATCGTTTGATGAGTTCAGTAAGACAGACAGGAGCATTTCCACATAGACATTGGAATACAAGAGTGAGGATTTTAAACTGAACACGAGCCCTTATCGGAAGCCTGTGGAGACTACGTGGGATCGGAGTTATGCGTTCAAAATCCCTTTTTCGCGTCACAAACCTTGCCGCTGAATTCTGTACACGTTGGGAGTTTATTTAGTTGAGTCTCGGAGATTCCCAGAAACAGACCACTATTGAAATCTAAGTAACAATCTAATACGTTCATCGCGGCTAGCCCGTTAAGCCGAAGAGACCGTCTATCAGAAAAAAAACAACCCGTATGTGATAATGTGAAAATTTGCGGCCCACCTTCATGATCAATGCTGCCAAGTGATACAATCTAAAAGTGCTTATCAATGATATGGGGTGATGGAAAGCCCCCCAATCCAGCTCCGGACTCCCTTATTTCATTGTACGCCCACTCTCATCATCGCGTCAATAAAATCGTCCTAGATGTGGTAGGGGGTAGGAGTGGTAGCCACTACGATACCCGCAATAAAAGGACTTGTGTTCGGTCATCACAATGGGTTTCACCTAAGTTACATTTCAAGACACCATGAAGCATCATCTCGAAAATGATAACATCGTTAAAATAAAACGAACTCCAGAATAACTTATTACAATAAGTGTGACCCAATTCCGCTTTTCTACTAACGCTCGTAATAGCGCAACACCGCTTTTGTCGGCTCTGACCCGCTTACACAATGTAACGCAATGTGAGGCTCTTTCTACGGGGAACTTTTGACGGTTATAGACATTCGACTGAACGAACAATAATTGTGGGCAGTGTTCTGAATAGAGTATCTTAGTATTTTATCTTGCCGTGAATGAATATTTGAACTTGTGGTTTGTGTATTATCAGAATGATCCGTCCAGATCAAACATGCCATGATTACGGACCGTCGTCTCTACCACTTCTTACTGCTTCACTTGAATAGTCGTTGTCTAAAATCCTCCAATCGACGGAGAAAGGGACCCATCATTACGGCAGGAAGTTCCGCTGTAATGATGGGTACAACATTTTTCACTTCACACATTCGTTCGAAACAGGATAATAGAAAATGTATCTATTTGTCTGTATGTGTTTGTGTATATGCGTATATGTATAAATGTGTATGGGTGTGCGTGTGTGTATGTGTGTGTGTATGTGTGTGTGTGCATGGGTGTGTAAAAATATACATTTTTACATATACGAGTGCGGGGTTGGAGTTGGCGCTAGGGTGATATGGCTTACTCCTAACTAGTCTCTGGCTTATACGTGTTATCACCCCTGGGCATTGCGATAGAGATAGGGCTAGGCTGCTTCATATTTCTCAATTAATAATTGATTTGACCCGTGGCATCAGCCGAACGATACAAAATGACGGTCCTCTATATTGGATCATACGTGATCTATTTTGGGACCCATTACTGACCACCCTTTGCACTGGTGACGTGTCAACATGACGTAAACGTGGTAAGGAGTGGGCGGTGGGTCACTGATATATGAATTGTAATAATCAATATCAAACTCTCTAATTTCTTTGCCAATACAGGATTATGATAATTCATTATTTTTCACGTTTTATTTGTTCAGAGTGGCCTGGAATGGTCTTGGTAAAGAAAGTTACGTCATATGAAATCAGACGCTTGATTATAGAGCATGAATATACAGATTTGGTCTCTTCCCTTCTTTTTTACTCCATATAATAATAGGCTTTCTATTAATATGAATTTGCAGTTGACCTTGTTTTTTTCAGTGTTTCCCTTTTCCCATTTTACTCGTGTTTCTTTACCGCTCTGTCTCATTTTGTTCTACAGCCTTATTTGGTGCCGTTCCCCCTCTCTCCCCACCCCTCCACCCTCTGTCTCTCTCAATCCCCTCTCTTTTTCTCTCTGTCTCTCCCTCTCTGTCACTCCCTCTCTCTGTCACTCACTCTCTCTGTCTCTGTCTCTGTCTCTCACTCTCTCTGTGCCTCTCGCTCTCTCTTTCTATCCCTGCCGCTGTCTCTCTATCTCTCCCATCTTTATATCTTTCCCCTCCCTCACTCTAATCTCTACCTCCGAGTCTGCCTATTGACTGACTGATTCCTTTGACATGCACTGACTTTGGGGTCAGACCGCCCATAGATAGCGCCCCACTTCATGTCAGATCACGTGACTTAATCCGTCTCAGGTGACCGCAGAAACTTGGTCATGTGCCGTAGGGGTCGCTCCAGCTTTCCCGCCATTCGACGGCCGTCTATGCGGACCCCAAACCCCTTCCCCAATTATGGGCTCCGAATACTGTGTGGCCTCTTGGTATTTGAATAGCTCCTAGATTTGTGGCCGCTCACAATACGACCTTCCTTGACCAATGTGATTGTTGTAACCAGAAGGTTCGTTTGGGCTTTTTCATCGGAATCAATCCTACTGGCGAGTGAAACAGATGAAAGGCAACCCTTTGTGTGCTAAATGTTCCCTTTCCCACAAGTTATACACATGAATCCCATAAAGCAGCAGTTAATCTGGTACGCAAAGGGTTAATGTGAAGGTGAACGAGGGACAGATCTATCACACGTTATTCCTATTAGTTACTGTCATAACCATAGCATTAGGAAACATGTAAAAAACATGTTTGTATTGTTCTATCTATTAACTTTTTAGACCGTCATCTTTCTAAACATACTTGACCCCCGTTTTTTAAATTTTTTATAATATTACTGCGAGGATGTGATATCTTGTAACGGTTTTTACTTTGTCTGTTCAGTAGTTTGTCTTGTCGTATGTAGATCCAACCTTCAGCATTTTCAAGACGAAGTGTGCAAGGATGATGAATTGCAATCAAGGAACTCTGGTGAAGAGGAAGACTTGAAATGAATCGCCTTACAGCAGTGGCCATCTGCCCATGAATCCCATTCATCTCGTACTTGACACATACTTGAAATATTAAATTAATCTATTTTCAGTTCTATTTTTTTTCATGGTATGTTTATCTACTAGGATACACTGGGTACTACTGTAATACTACTACTACTACCACTCCTGCTACTGCTACTACTACTACTACTACTACTACTACTACTACTACTACTACTACTACGACTACTACTACTACTACTACTACTACTATTACTACTACTATTACTACTACTTCTACTACTACTACTTCTACTACAACTACTACTACTACTACTACTACTACTACTACTACCACCACCACTACCACTGCTACCACTACTACTACTACTACTACTACTACTACTACTACTACTACTACTACTACTACTACCACTACTACGATGACGAAGACGGCTACTGCAGCCACTACTACTACTACTACTACTACTACTACTACTACTACTACTACTACTACTACTACCACTACCACTACTACTACTACTACCACTACCACTACTACTACTACTACTACTACTACTACTACTACTACTACCACTACTACTACTACTACTACTACTACTACTACTACTACTACTACTACCACTACTACGACGACGAAGACGGTTACTACAGCCACTTCTACTCCTACTACAACAACTACTTCTATTGCTACACTTCCTACACCAAACCACCAACAGCGCCTATATTGCATGCACTTCACTAATCCCCTCCAACTGTCATTTTATTCACTACCACTTGCCTCGAGGTGAGAGGTACCATCCACGATCGCCGATGGAGGGGCTTACATGAAGTTATCAAATGTAGGTCAAGCAAGGCTGGGGGCGTGATATACTTGAAGAAGTATTGATCATATTAATATATGTTAGATTTGACCGATAACATTATCGACCGCAATGCCAGACCGACTTATAATTAGACATCGGGGAACGTGTAGGAGAGGGGTGGATCAAAAATGATTCAATATCTACTGCAGATCTCAACTCATCATCTCTTTCATTTTCTGTTGCTCCTTCCATATCTACCCTTCTCTCTCTCTCTCTCTCTCTCTCTCTCTCTCTCTCTCTCTCTCTCTGTGTGTGTCTCGGTCTCTCTCTCTCTCCCTCTCTCTCATTCTCTCTCTCTATCTCTCTTTCTCTCTCAGTAGTAGTAGTAGTAGTAGTAGTAGTAGTAGTAGTAGTAGTAGTAGTAGTAGTAGTACCAGGAGGAGGAGGAGGAGAAGGAGGAGAAGGAGGGGATAGAAGAAATAGTAGGAAAAGCAGTAGGAGTAGTAGTAGTAGTAGTAGTAGTAGTAGTAGTAGTAGTAGTAGTAGTAATAGGAGTAGAAGTAAAAGTAGTATGTGTAGTAGGAGTAGTAGTATGATGAGAAAGAGCGGGGATAAGATTATAAAAAGTATAAAAAGTGGCAGTGAAGTCCTTTTGGAGGGTACACCTAGCATTAACGTAAGACTTTAAAACCTATATCTCATCCAGATTTGTTTAAGATTTTTTTTAAAAAGTACATCGCATCGTCGTGTACACTATGTCAGCAGTGAGTTATGATATTTAATGACTCGGGCCATTTACTAAATGCGCTCAAACGGTGCTGTTGTAAATCATTTCTCCAAACAAAGTTACCTCACTTCTAAACAGGGCTCTTAAAGGCCTAGGATAGGAAACAGCTGTGATGTGTGAGGTACGATTTATCGCTTTCGGATGTCTGTCCAACACTTAAACTCTAGCCTTCATAGCACTTAAACTCTGGCCTACATAGCACTTAAACTCTTCTCAGTTATTGATTGGTCAATACCGAATATCCTCATTGTGTTTAATTAAGTGCTTTCCATTTTGAATTCGACTGAAATATATGGCATATTATTAAGAGCTGATCTGTTAACATTAAAAAGTTTAACTTAAAGGAATAGCTCACCCTCAAAAAAGTTTGTTTTAACCAAAGCAGAAGCTTGAAAGAAACATAATAGCGAAGGTTTGACGGAAATCCGTCGAAGGAAAAGTAAGTCATGATCTGTTAAAATGTCAATCTTTTGACGTCACATGCGAGCTGTTGTCCCATAATAATTATTTTGTGTTGTATGGTTCCATAAATTGTCTTTTTCTTCTGTTTTTAGAGGTTGAGGTAGGTGTGTAAAAACGTATTTCTAATGATGTATCAAATGCACAAAATTAAACGATGCAGATTTCATACAAAATAGTATATTCACAACATATAGGAGAGCATCTCGCACGTAACGTCACAAAATCAAAACTTTAAACAATCGTAACTTTCTTATCCTTAGACGGATTTTCAATACCTAATATTTCTGCTTGTATTAGAACCAACTTAATGTCAGGGTACACTATCCCTTTGATTATACACACTGGTAGAATTTGGAGCAATGAAACCAGTCCCTGATTGAGGATATATAGAGAGTTGATGTGATTGTCTTTAATACACATGAAACGTACGTTAAATCTATCATATTTTGTTGTTTTACGATTTATACCACACGATTCACATGATTCATGTTGCCCATTTGGCAACTCATTTGGTAAGCAGTACACTTATTTTGAGACAAATCCCGAAAAAAACATTTTTCAGGGCCAGATAAATGAATACGCTGTCCTCATATTTCATGTACTGCAATATTTTCACCTCGTTTGGGAAAAATTGAGACTTGTATTGAGTTGCTTATACACGTAGAGCTTATGTCCCATTTGCAAAAGTCATGAAACTCTGCAGGAAGCAGAAGTATACCCTAGCGATAACGAGTATACAATTTCAAAGTCATAGCTTCACGAGCATTTTCAGGAAGAGTGAAAAACTTCCCTTGCTTACGTTTGAAACACATCCACTATAGTCTAAATTCATAATCGTATTGTCCCCGTCAGTGTACGATACGCGGGCATTGCTTCCATTGGACGCAAGCACCATGGAGCGGACGGTGCTGACCATACCGCACAGCGGTCTCCGGGCTCTATATGCTTTTGGTTTTGGACAACCAGCTCAAAACCTCCTCAAAATCTAGCGAACGCTATAGTTTTGCTCAAAGTCCAGTTGGAAGTAAAGTTGCGATAGAGCAGCTCCTTCCATTTTCCGTGTTTACATAAACAATCCGTTGACCGGCAAAAGGGAGAACCTGTCTTTAATCATATTACAGTTTGTTGATCTGAATCACATGATTCATGTTGCGCAATGACCACTCATTTGATTAACAATAAACTTTTTTTTTCAGACAAACCGCGAAAAAACATTTTCCAAGGCCAGATAAATGAAGACGCTGTCCTCATGTTTCATGTACTGCAATATTTTCACCTCGTCAGGAAAAATTGAGACGTGTATGATTGTGTTGTATATATGATTAAAACATGAAGTTGGGATTGGGAACCACCCGCCCCCCCCCCCCTCCCTTCTTTAACCTTCAACCATGAAACGAAATCCATGAAATATGCATTATATTCACGATTAGAGTAGCCACGGGCTACTTAATCTATATCATTATTCTATGCTACATTGATAAAATGATACGAGTAGAGAATAGCCTAACCAAATATTGATTTAAACCTGTACATGTCGTGCTCCACTTTTTAACCAAAGGTCACACGATAATAATCAATTTCACTTAACACAGACTCGTGTACAAAATTATATTTCATTCCAAGGCCTTAGGGAAATCACAACTGAAATATCATTGCCAGGAACTCATTTTATATCTCTTCGTATTACACGACCATACGATCAACGACAGCTAAGTGCGCGCAAAAGCTTTGTATAAACAAACTTCTTTGTTTCAATTTTGATCACAAACATGTTTTTGGGCATCCATTTCAATTCGTTGGTGATACGTTAAATGTCATACTTACATGTACTGATCACGTCTTCGTGTCGAACCGTTTAGAGTTTGTTGACATGATGCAAGCGTGTGAATAACAAGCACGTGTCGTCTATTGTTTATAGGTACATGCAATGTATGCATTTTATGGAAAGGTCAATTCGATCCATTACAAGTCGCTTTGGTTTTGTTTTGTTTTATTTTATTTCCTTGTAAAAATCACATAAAATTCAAACGTATACAATGAGATACAATTTACGGCTGGTTTCCCATATTCAGCAGTAATTATAATGTTGCCACTGGTCTTCCATGGGGCCAGTTACAATGTATGTATCACGTAGAATTAAAAATACTTAAACATTACAAGCACGAGAAAGAGAAAATAAAGTAGAGAGAAATAAAAGAAAAATAAAGGAGGTACATCTTATCAGAATTAATTGATTTTGGTTCAAATCATATTTCTTAAATGTGACGTATGAATTGACAAAAATAGACATTAAGGGAGTTCGGAGTTCAACAGACTTGTTTTAAAGGCGGATAACGATGTGTTATTTCGAATGTCATGAGATATTTTGTTATACTCAGAAGCAGCCCTATATTGGCTGGTCTTCGAGATCTTCAAATTCTTCGGTGAGTTCTGGAACAGTATTTTCCTATATGTACACCGTGGTAGTTACATACCTTTATACATTAGGCGTGTACGTGTGATACAGCACCTTGAATATCTATATGTCGTATTGTCAACATACGATACTGCATACCTTTATGCTTTTCGCTTCCTTCTCGCTGAGCCCGTGTGAATGGCCAACTGTATATCACGTGACACCTCATGCGGTTCATTATTATGTGTCGGAGGTGCATTCTTAAATTAGCGACACCCGGGCATGCCAGGCACCCTATTAAGCTGGACACTCTCCGGAACAGGAATGTTTAAGGTTCATACAGTCAACACAGGACGTGGCTTACCCCAAATATTAACCCACCCTTGAGTTTGCGGCATGCTTTAGTAGATCAATGGAGTCAGCTACGTTATTGCTTCCGAGTAGCGTAACTTCCAAGCTGTTGGTATTTTAAAAATCCAAGCCGGTATTAGGGTTTGAAATAGATGACATAGATAAAAGCAAGTTACCTTAAACCAGGTAGGGCGTAGAGTTAAAACAGATTGATGGGATGAGGAGAAAGGGAGTAAAATATGATGATCAAAATTGCATAGACAGGTGGATTTAGGATTCGTTATTTTGTGATCGTGGAATGAAAATGGTCTCGAATGTCATTACGAGTGGCTCTTTCGGAAAAAAAAAATGAAGGAGGGAAAGGTGCAGAGTCAGATAGATAGTGGGAGAGACAGGGGGGTGAAGAATGAGACAGATAGGTAGAGAGAGAGAGAGAGAGAGAGAGAGAGAGGGAGAGAGGGAGAGAGAAAGGGAAGAGAGATAGGGAGAGGGATAGAGAGAGGGTAAGGGAGAGAGAGAGAGAGAAAGAGAGGGAGAGAGAAAGTGAGAGAGGGGGAGTATGGAGAGTCGGAAGGAGTTTGGGAGACAGGAGAAGAGAGAGGGAGAGAAAACGGAACAGACAAAGATGTAGACACAATAGAGGCAGGCAGACAGACAGACAAACAAGGAGAATGAGAGAGAGAGAGAGAGAGAGAGAGAGAGAGAGAGAGAGAGAGAGAGAGAGAGAGAGGGGGGGGGGAAGGGGGGGGAGGGGGTGTAGGTTGAAATTTAAGAAAAGTCTTTGAAAGGGTTAAGCGCAACCAATTTGCCAGCAACCCTTATGGAAAGAACACAGTGTTGCCAAACACTGTGAACACATAGTTAACTATGTGAACACACCGTGGCAACACTGGCATTGTTCCAGAAGGGAAGATTTACCAGCTGTGGGAACGCCCCGGCTAATCTGAAGCCTCTCATGCCAGCATCCGCCTGACCCATCCCTCATCCTCTCACCTTACGCCTTACAATAGCAGTGATATCGGCGCAGAAAGATTACCACCATCCATCATTCTCCGCTGTCTCTTGACACAGTCCTGTCACACACTAACCCTGGACTGATCGATCGTGTCAGAAAGGGGCTGGTCAGACATTTCCAACAAAGTCACCGAGGTCAATTTACGTTTTCAAGGAGTGTAAAAGTTATAACATCTGCATGATCTGGGCCCCGTTTTATAAAGAGTTGCGATTAACATCAGTCGTTAAACTGTACATTAGAGATAGTGGATTAGACTCACGATCGCTGCAAGCTAATCGCAACTCGTTATAAGGCGGGTCCTATGCTTGTTGTATAAGCTTGAGGGGATATTTAAGCTTCTGTCAGTCGTAACCTTGGAAGGAGGTCATAATTATGAATCATTTAGCTTTCGTCGACATGAGATTTTAAATATTCATTATCCGCGTTTCTGTGGTGATGGAAAATGACTGAATAAATCGAAAAAAAAAGATGATAATCATCTGGATGCGTCTCTTCATAACCTACCTTTATGATTGATGACTTCCCTTCTAAGACATTAGCATGGCGATTAACTCGCCGTTTCAAAAGGCGGTGGTGCTGGTGATGGGTATGCATATGGGGCGGGAGGCGAGAGTGGGGAGGGTTTTGATCACCACTTTCAAAAGTACATCTCCCTCAATGACATCACTCAATCCTCTTTCGCGATTGGCTAATTCACAGGGGGGATGAGGTATATTTGCCAGTCCCTTTCCTTCCTCCGAAATTGGAATTAGCAAGCAAATGCAAGAAGCGTGATGTAATAAACCTGAAAGCAACATTTAAGTAGGAAGCTCAAGTTAGCAGCCCCCCTCCCACTCCACCCTCACCCCCACCGTACCCCATTCATAAATCAACATCCTCTATCGTCTCTATTGACGCCAATGACGGCATATCGCCATCTGTTCGGTCTCATAATAGATACGATCATTCAAATGGAGACACAACCTCTCAACAACCAATCCTCATTTTTCATTTTAGATCCCCCCTAATGAATCTATTAAGGTGAAGTGACGATTTGGTTCACAATTTGTCCCATCTTTCAGTGAGTGTTTTTCCCAGAAATGGCACGGAAACGAACAGAGTGTGACGGAGCGTGTGCGAGAAGTGGAGTTGTTATAAAGCTTCTGTCTAAACAACGCGTGCAGTTGAGGAGCAATCAGTAACGATGCTGTGGACACGAACATTCGATGACACAGCCTCCTTCTCGTTTCGTGGTCTAACCCGATTCACGTCACTTTGGACTACTGATCACAAATATTATAGGTTGGGACCATCATTTTAAAAATTAAGTATTACATCTTATGATAGATGCATCAAATGGAAAAAGCCATTAAATTATGCACACGTTCAGCACATTTTCATCGCCTAGTGATATATTTTACCTTTCTCATTATTTCAATATGAACATGCAGTGATCACTGAATCTTTAAATTTGCAACACGGTGTTAATGTTTATACAGATGTCACAATTTTACTTTAAACATTTTGCTCTGTACATTGTATGTTTTGTTATTAGTCATGGGAAATGAAATAAATGTTTTGTCTAGAATAGCAATGTAATCTTTCGATTGTTTTTAAGTGTTGTTGATATGAAAGGTGAATATATAATCGTTTTTGTATAGTAGAAGGCAATGGTCGTGACTGCAAAGTTCTTCAACTGGAGTTTTAGAACTGTATCCCGTCCCCGTCTCCAATGAGCAAGATGATGTGAGCTTCAATGCCTTTCTCTCAGTGCCGTTATGTTTAAATTCCACATTTGAGAACGTCCATATTTTTCAAAGTGTATATACGTATGAATACACCATTGTTGTCAGAGATTATAATGTCATGTTGCTTCTTCCAATCTTATAATAAATGTAACCCACGTGGCAGCTGACTGCAGTGTATGTTACTAATCACTGTATACAAAGGGGAGGGATATAAGTGGTGAAGATTACGAGAACACAATGCAGGGCAGTTCTTTCGCGACAATATGGCGCACTTTTGCTTTGATTTCAGGATCACAGGAAGATATTATCTCAAAATAAATAATGTCTTAAAATTCAAATAAAACAGGATCCCGAACTGTAATGACGGTATGAATGTGCTTTCATGACAACGGGTCCTGAATCGTTGCCAGTGCTACCCCTTACCTTTAAATGGCGTCTTCCTCAAGACGTTGCCCAATCATGTCATCTAATGTCAACAAAGCTTCACTCACTCAAAACTCAAGTACCGCGAATCTGCGATACATACCTGCAGCTCTATCAATATTAACACAGCCTCTCATTGGCCACCGGTACAGTAATGTTAACAACCTTTTTTACGGTGCTCCATTAACGAATAGGTAGCAAATTCCCCCTGGTGATGCCAGCTAGAGAAGCAACCTTTATTCCTATTTTCACTTTACACATTTTAACCGAATTAAGGTAGCTAATGATTTGGGGTTTATTCCCCTTCGGAGTCACGATTCTCGTAATCCGAACCTACCCGTAACTCCGTCAATGATGTGCTCACGGCCCCGAAGAGGTTTTTATTGTACCTCTTAATCTCAAGCACCGATGCGTAAATTGTCTGAGATTTCGTTCCCATGGCAACGGTCTTCCTTTTTGGCGGGGGATGCACCGACTGGGGAGACTGTGCAAATTCTTCGCGATATTGTCCTGGTTACTGATGTCTTGATCGTTACTCGTCATCGCGTGATCCCAGCTTGGTTTGTATCTCCCAAACGTTTGGTAGAAAGGCATAGGGTAGGGTGGGGTGCGTATTGGCGCGGACGGGATTGGATGGGGTGAGGGGGAAGCAGAGATCTATTTTCGTGACATGTCGTGTGACGTAAGTGATCATGCAGTGCCAACACTTTGTCTTGAGAAGCAGAGAAGGACGATCTATTTAGAATAGGCATATATGATGTATATGACCAGGAGTAGGAGTATTGGATTCCACGAGAAGTGAAAGGAATCGAAATATTGTAAATATTGAAATGATAAAAGGCATAAAATGAATTATAAACAACTTACAATAATGTTGTACACCAATACTTTCGGGCTCTAAAGACATTTTTAGCTCGGATGTATGTGTGTGAATATGTAGGTTACGTATGTGCATGTTTGCATGCTTTGTGCGTTTGATGTAAAGGAATGGCTAAGTAGATTTCAAGTCGTGATTCATGCACGTGCGACCCTCCACTAATGTGCTCCTAACATGCCTGAAAGAGAAACAAGCGGAAAAAACACGTCATCATGTTCCTCTTTCTGCTCTGTGTTTGCGGTTACCATAGCTCAGCCACCAGCTACCCATGAGGCTGTAGGGTGAGGCTCCAGACCTTCTGCGCACACACCTGACGCTCAACTGTGAGAGCTGGCGGCCGCGCAGCAGTTTGATTTGTAAACCGATACCCGATATGCGATAGCACGCCGACTCGATTGATCGATATCCCAGCGGGTTGCAAGCGCGCGTCAATAACCTTGTTCCGTCTGCCTGTGCTCGCAAATGGCGGGGAACTTTTGGCGGGGGAAAATGGCTGGCAATGGATACCCGTTAGTGGATTGGCGGGGTGTTTTTGTATTTTACGTGCGCGAACATATTATCCTTATACACAGAGAATGTTCGCAGCTCCAAGGGTATTAACCAAGAGACGTGGCGAGATGGTAAAAGGGTTTGTTGGCGCTTTCCCGGAACCCCAGGGGTGGTGCCCGCCAAGCTCAGCGAGAGAGGACCTTGAAATCCCTGTTCAGTAGTTTAAGAGTTATGGATTGGTGCTGCGTGTAAGATGAGAGGCCGGCTGGTCGTGGGGAATCGTGATCTCATTCTGCTAGATATGTCCACCACACTATTAGTCAGTCCATTATCCTGGTTCAGCTTTCTCTGCTCGCGGAGATCCCACTGCCAAAGTCACCATTTGACCTCTTCCGTCTAATACTCCACAACACGGCTGGGCAGAAGACTGACCCTGTGAGCAGGGATGTGCCGTTACCAGCCTTGTATTGCCAGCCGTTTTATGGAGTATTAAGCCCGTTCTTCGCTCAAAACTTAAAAGTAGGGATAGGAAGCATGTTAGCACACTGTTCTGGAGATACTTGCAAGTCAGTGAAATGGAGACTACCGTTCGCTTCAATACAAATCCGGCATGCTCATCAATTATCAACCCATTGTTGCTGTTCTCTCCAGACAGTCATCCTTGTTTTGCATAGGAAGTGTCTGTGTTTACGGTATTTCTCAATATTTCGGATGTCGACAAGTAATTATGCTCTTTCGTCCCGCTGCCTTCTTAGCAATCTGTCTGATTATCTGATATCTGACCTTCCTTATCTTTTAAAAGAATGGTACATGCGTTACGAATGAAGGTAATGGTTTAGCACGTGGCTTCTACTTTCAAATCCCTTTTCTGTGTGTCAACAAATTGTTGACGATAGAAGCCCTGGTGTACACGTAATTAGAATCGTGCAGAGTGAGATCTATACGTGATATGTTTTTATATGACATAGTGGCGTTGAACATTTTACTCCGATATTACATATTACCTCGAGCTGATATTGATTTTAAGCACGTCCAAGCCAAACGTACATTTATATAGCTTGACGAGTGGTGTAGCGATATAGGTATACGACTGGCAACAGGCTACACCTTTAATGGCCCTATCACACATACGCGACACACGCACGTCCGGCGTATTAAAAATTGATTTAAAAGGGGAAAATAAAACAAGTGCGTCGTTGTACGTCTAACTGGCCGCTGTTTTGTTTTTTCGCAAGCTTTGCGTTGAACACGCGGTGTGTGCGTTCTGGATGCACTCTGTATGCGCTGGTCGGGTGCTAGCCATTCATCCAACGCGCTAGCAACACCCGATGCATTCGTTGCGGTTTTTAATGTACACGCTCTGTATACGTTCTGCATTCGCTATATACCCGTCCAGGATACGCATCGCGTTATGCATTCGTTAGCCTCTGTCCAAATCTTGACAGAAGTTGGGCGCACAAAGACTTATCTTATTTTCCATTTTTGCTAATTTTTCAGTGCGTTGGCCGTGCGTCAGCTATATGTGACCGAACCTTTAACAACGTATACACCGCGCGTTTGTAGCGTGCTGCGCGTACGTAAAGCATTTCAGAGCGTAAATCTATGATGTACGCAGTTAACAAATCCAACGAATGGTACGCGCATGTGACGCCCATATGGCAAGCCGTTTTAACATTTATTCCTATTTCTTGATATCACGAATTCGATTTCTTGATATCAAGAATTCGACTTCTTGATATCAAGAATTTGATTTCTTGATATCAAGAATTGCCATTGCTTGACTACACAAAACCATTTCTTGATATCAACAATTCGACTACACAAAACGATTTCTTGATATCAACAATTTGAATTCTATCATATATATCAAGAAATCGAATTCGTGATATCAAGAATTCGACTTCTTGATATCAAGAATTCGAATTGTTCATATCAAGAAATCGTTTAGTGTAGTCAAGGCAATGGCAATTCTTGATATCAAGAAATCGAATTCTTGATATCAAGAAATCAAATTCTTGATATCAAGAAGTTGAATTCTTGATATCAAGAAATCGAATTCGTGATATCAAGAAATAGGAATAAATGTTAAAACGGCTTGCCATACGCCCATTCAATTCAAAGCATCGATCTGCGATGATTGCGTGACTGTGCTTATAAAAAGCGGCGGGTTGTCTTTGCTTGCGTGGTATCATATACAACAAAAATTCAGCGTGGTGATCTTCCTCGTTTGCCCGGCGTTGGTGCAGCGCGCTCTACGTATATCCGGCGTCCTTCTGACGTGTAGGCCGAGACCCGTGCCATTGATCCGTACACATGGTAACACTTGGCAGAAATCACAATAACGACATAACTTGGTGAACTATGAAACTAGATAGTTGAGCGGAATTAAAGTTAATGCATGAAAAACATATTTCAGGATGAAGTTGTAAGATTCTGCAAAAAAATCCACCCGACATCAAATCAAAATGATTCCACTAGTAGTCCGCTCCCATAGTCTGTGCGAGATTCTTCAACATTTTCTTCTAAACTATGTTGAAATAAGAGACCGGAAAATAGGATACGCTACCTTCATAACCATTGCTACTGGCACTTGTCTTTCCAGAGAGTCCTTATCATATAATTGTGCTTTGACGTTTTTGGTATCATTCCTAGCGAAGCCTCCGGATTTGACTGAAGATCGAGCTGGGACCGTTCACCCATATTCCCGTGATCCGCCCGAGCTCCGCTGGCCGTGGGCCTAGCGATCGGTTACCTATCAGTGTAGTCAAAATACGGCTTACATGGACGATGTCGAGAATGTCAATGAATTCCATGCGCCGACTCCTTGCAAAGGTTACTGCTATACGTTTCTGGTTCGTTGTTGGTCCTAATAACGGAGGAGGTGGTATTAAAGATAGGAATTGATTCCTTATCTAGTGTTTCAATTTGAATTGATCACTTCCTCGACCGCATTAAGTATTATTCTGTCATGGATGTTATAATCATGGGCTTTACGTCCATAGCAGGTATGAAAATGCAAAAAAGCCACGCAAAGATGAATGAAGCTACCTTCTCTTTTCTGATTTTTGGTGTGGAAGATGGATAAAATATGATGTCACAGCAATCATCTATATCCAACATGACAGTTGTTGGATAACGGTGTATTAAGTCAATGTTTGAAAAGATATCATTAAAATTCTAAATAGTCGCCCATTGGTAACTTACATACGATTTCTTGTTGTTGTGCATAATTATTTGTTTGATGTTTATTCGGTCATCTTGACACTGTGACAAGTTAATCAGAATCAGACCAATCTAGGTCATTAGTCGGGCCATTTTACTAGAGGTTTTTCAAATGGGACTCGAATAAGTTATTCAAAAAGGGGGAGGGGCTTCGAACTAGTAATAAATGTTACAAATTAAAAAGATCAGCCATGCATAGGGCCAACCCATATATGTTTATATTATTAAAAACGGGAAGAAAACGTACCATTTTATAAGTATTTATGGACAAATCGGTGACAACAACATCAGAAACGCCAAGGGTTATGTCGGGCTACATCAGAAAACGTTGTTGGTATGGGAGATTATGTTTCGAGGTGAATGTAATGTGGGTCGGTAGTAGTTGGAGGAATAATACGGGCCCCGCTGGCTTTGAGATGAGATCTATCTTCCCCGCTTATTTTAACTGCTCAGTGATCTTCAGTCACTCCACACACATCATATTCCATGCTGACGTTAGAGGTGTACAGCGTTTCCATTCTGGAGATAAATTCTGTGAAACATAGCACGGAACTCAGCGCTGATAGGGTTAGAGGTGTACAGCGTTTTAAAAAAAAATGCATAAAAAAGCACTTCTTTGTAGCTCTCCTCTCAGCCTCAGCTTCATCCATATCAATTTTAAAGTTATACTTAAAGGTCCCCTGTCATCAAAATGTATGTCGACTTATGTTGATGCAACATAATATGTACATAACAAAATTACTTACTGTTCAATGGAAATATGTGTCTTATATTTTTTTTAATTTTTTCTCAGCACTGATAAGCCCTGCCTCCAAAATATCCTCCAACTCAAGATTCCCCCTGTGACATCATCAGACATTAATCAAGTTCAGATCTTCACATCATAAACTAAAAGGATGTTATTTTGTTAAGGAACAGGTTTCGTGATATTTCTTTTCAAATATTACTTTTGTAATAATCTTTGGAACAACTTTGTACCTAGAAATGTATGTGCATCGCTTAATTACTCCAAAACGTTGTGTATCACACATGTCAACCCACAAATGCATTAATGTTGTCAGTGTACTGGCAGTTCAAAGTGGGTTGATTTCCGTATGGCAATTCACTGTACTGTTATCATGAATGATTTCTTCATGCTTGCTCTTAAAGCACTTATTCGCGTACATCGTGTACATCCTCGCGTCCGACGCAAGGATTTTCTGCGAAACCCGACGCAGACCAGACGCAGAGAGGTGCACGATCGGCTGTGACCATGCAAGGTGTAACCCTACCAATCTACGCCACCCCTTCCTTGATTTGATTGGCAGAAAAGTGATTGGATGCCATCCGGTGATCAAGTGGTCTGTTACGAAAATAGGCCGGAGGGTTGTCAAGGGTTACTCTCTTTTTTTCACCCTGTCCCTCTTTCTTGAACGTTGTCAAAACATGGTAATTCTGATTCCGCATGAAACTTACACCCTCCTAACATGCCAAATTTCGCCTATGCTTTGAGGGGTTTTGGTAAGTATCTCTTTTTACGGTTAACAGTTTCGACGTCCAAGGTCATTTCGTAGGCCTATCATATTAAATCGCAATATCCCCGCAGATTTTTACGAAGCATTTCACAATGATTTTAGCCTATTAAGCTCTTTATTCATCTGGGGGAAAAAACAATCCGAAATTCCAAGCTTTCTAGGGGATTTTAATTGGAGAGAAAAAAAAAGAAAATGTAGGCATACATCCAGTATGCAGATATCGTGATCTAGTCCTGTTAATGAATGAAAGAAAAGTCAGGAAAAAAAATCCGAACTAGAGGATATTAATCTGCAATTTACTGCCTTCTGGGAAGCGAATTAACCACCAGACACTGTTTATTCAAGAGGAAAAATACGATGACATAGTAACATAAACCTATAAGTCTCATTTATTCTGTCTAATTAATATACATCAGTAAACTGACGTAAGGACCATTCGGGTATATTTTATTAAGTGAAAGGGCATTCTTGGGTAATTTTCAGTTTCTAGAGGACATTGTAGGCATGCAGTCAATAGAGGTGATAGTATGCTTAATATATGTAATCATGATTAAGGTAAATGATTAACATGTATCATGGAATCCACGAAAGAGCAATCCGCAAAGCCAGGTAAATGAATGTTTCAAATAAATGGAAAACAGACCACTCTTCTTTTGGAGAAGACATACCTAACCATGACGTCACAGTGATGTTGCAGGGCGAACCTACAATAAAGGCATTGTTTTGTTAGCTTGCCTGATCTGCCCAAAACTTCTCATTTTTGTAATTCCTACTCTTTAACTCTTTATTCGTCAGTGATGCATTGTTGCACAAATGATCAACTTCTAAACATCGGAGAGCAGCCATTTGGATGGCACACAAATGATTAAACATGATGTCATCGGTCTCCTACGAGGTCGCGTGAACTATTACCCGCCCCTAGAGTGCCTAAAATACCCCCTGATGAACTTACAAGGTGGCAACATATATAACTTGACCGTTCATCACATCTGTGAAACAGCAACAACAACAGCACCAGCTGAGAGCAATGTCTTGACACCGAATCTTCTGGTAATAGATGAAGATCCCAGGCCCTGATCTATGGTATCCCCCATTCTGTTGTTGTAAAGCTACGCGTGCAGCTCCCCCCCCCCAAAAAAAAAGGTCATTTTATGGATATCAAAATGTCATCTACAACGCATGGACAAGGACCGGAGCCCCCAATAAATTCTATCATTGGAAGCCACCCCATGGTAAACGAAGACCTGTTTGACCAAAGACGTCATGAAAGAGGTTATGCACAATGATATTGCCCGACTTGACTTTGAGTGGTCTCTAGAGGAGGTAAAGACTGTAGCAAAGGACTGTGTTGGTTGGAGGCTTCTTTCTCGTCAGATATCAAATGCAGATATGCACAATACCGTCAATAAGTCAAATTGTCCCCATTCACTTCACGCTCATTATCCGATATAAATACATGCACATGAATACAAGCCATACAGTAAATCACCATGCTCATGAATCAATAAATATTTAGGAAACGAGCTTATATAAAACTAGAGCAATTCGACTGCCACGCAGTCGATAAATATGCCTCCGCCTCTGTGCTAGCTCTATTTAGATTATTTATTAGATTGTTTGGTTGGGAATGTTCCAGTGAAGTGCATTGACCTTTGACCTCTGACCTTTAAGAAATTTCACCAAAAATATCACCAGTCTAGCCCCAAGAAGTGATCCATCTTTGCACCATGTTTAGTTGGTAATGTACCATTGGATTTGGATTTATTGTGAAAAATATAAAGTATGGGGCAGTTTTTAGCCAATTTTAGCAAAGTGCGTTGACCTTTGACCTCTGACCTTTTAGAAATTTCACCAAAAATGTCACCAGTCTAGCCCCAAGTAGTGATCCAGCTTTGCACCATGTTTATTTGGTAATGTACCATTGGATTTGGATTTATTGTGAAAAATAGCCAATTTTGGCAAAGTTCATTGACCTTTTACCTCTGACCTTTCAGGAATCTTACCAAAAATTTCATCAGTCTATCCCCAAGTAGTGATCCATCCGTGTACCATGTTTAATGAGAACTATATCCTTGGACTTGGATTTATTGTGAAAAAGGTCAAATTTTTGCAATTTTTCACAAAGTTCATTGACCTTTGACCTCTAACCTTTCAGGAATTTTACCCAAAATGTCACCAGTCTACCGCCAAGTAGTGATCCATCTTTGTACCATGTTTGATGAGAATTGTATCCTTGGATTTGGATTTAATGTGAAAAAGGTCAATTTTAGGCAATTTTTCACAATGTTCAATGACCTTTGACCTTTGACCTCAATCAGATTTGACCCCAATTTTACACACTTCATTGGTTTTATGCAATACACACAGGTACCAAGTTTGAAGCAAATCTGGTTCACGGTTCTCAAGATATTGCCGAAACGGATTCGGGACGGACGTACGGACGGACGGACGGACAACCCGAAAACATAATGCCTCCGGCCACTTCGTGGCGGAGGCATGAAAATATACTGTACAAACTATCTCGATTATGGTGGAAACTTCCTCAATGCCTTCGTTCAAGTCTTTTTTTTTTGCATTTTATTGATATTATTACGAATCAAAGCGGATATCTATATGTATATGAAATTTAATATTTCAAGATCATTATAAATAAAATACTGTAATGAACGAATCACCATATAGGAAGAGCCTTTGTTTAAGTCTTAACGAAGCATTGTTAAAGTCAGGGTGTCCCATTTGCAAAAGTCACGAGACTCTAACCATAACGTATGTGAAATCTCGCATTCATAAATTAACGATTTTTTTTAGGAAAAGTGAAAAACTATCCTTGTTTACGTTTGAACCGCAGGGAGCATAGTCTACATTCATGATAGTATTGTCCCTGTCAGCGCGTAATGCGAGCGTTGTTCCCCATTAAACCCATTAATGTCATACACGGCCCAGGACAAAGCCACACGGAACTATGGAGCCAAGGGTGTAAATGATGAACTTAAACAAATTGTAAAAAAAAAAAAAAAAAAAACGTGTTTGTTTAATGATGCTTACGTGATAGTTTGTGTATACGCATGAGTGAGTGTATCTGTGTGTATCCGTGTACATTTGTGTGATTAAACGTAGGTGCATCCACGTGTTCTGTGTGTGTACGTTTGTGAGTGTGTGTGTGTGTGCGCGCGCGTGTGTGTGTATGTGTGTGAGTGTTTTTGTATTATTTGGAATGTAACATAATAAAAACTATTGAAAAAGTGTGTGTGTACGTGTGTGTATGTGTGTGTGTGTGTGTGTGTGTACGTGTGTGTATGTGTGTGTGCTGGTGGTTGTACCTTTTGATGTGTGCATTTATTTTTGCTACTTTCATATGTGTCATTATGATGTTACGATATACCGTTAAATGCATTACATATTTACTTAAAATGATAAGGTTAAGTTGATATTCATAGAAAATCCAAAAATATAGCGATCCATATATCAATGGAAAGCTGAAAGTGTGTAGAAGTCAAATTTATTCATTATTTTGCTTATGAAATAACACAAAAGAAATAAAAACAGTTTTTATAACGCATCTCATAATGCTACGAACCCTGCCGTTTGCCGACCGCGAAAAGAGCGTTTTTTGTGACGTAAGGTGAATGGGCACGTAAGCCATCTCCAGCCGCTACATTACGTGTTTTATACGTATAGCTCTAGTATATCGTCCTAACTAAATATACAATTTAAGGCTATATTTCACTGTCTTTTAGATTTTTCTTGTTAGTAGCATTTGAGTAAGTCTTGCACAAATCTAAGAAAAATAATCTCAGCAATAATAAAGTAAGAAAAATGAAAATATTCTGACCTTTATCGGGAGGTTTTACATTGAAGTCGAGTCTACTGAATTTAATACGAGCTGTCGTTCGGAAAAGTTAGTTTTCTTGCACTTGTACGTTTTGTAGAGGTTATGCCATCTAACGACCTTTCAATTAAGGCTTACAGATATCTCAAATAATGTTGATAGAAGACTTGAGATAATATAATCTAGATATCAAACACTCTATAGACCCATTTATATTTTTCTCGAAAGATTTGTTGATGTTCAACGTCATACATACTGCAGTACGATTATGCACGCGCGCGTACGTCATTATAGCCCATGTATATCGCGACTGCATATCGTATGGTATAGCCTTACTGGTGCATTCGCATTCCATGATTACAATGCATGCTCGCGATCGCACACGTACGTACACATTGCGCATTTTCCTTTCATCAACACTCTGCTCATCGTTTCATATTTCTGCTCGCAACCTTCGACTGACAACAACTTTTGTATGTACATTGTGTACTATACTTGTGGTCTCTTATTGCGCGAAATATAAACTGGTTTGTCAACATGAACGGTATCATAGTACATGTACATTTATATGTCTGCATCGTAGTTTTAATCTTATACAATTTCATCAGGATTGTTGACAGAACAATCGAGTCCTGTTTTTTTTTCTGTTTCGTCCCGGCCGACCGGTAGCTAGCTCGATAGCGCTACTGCACGGATCGGGCCCACGGTTATTGCAAACTCGCGCACTAAGTTTTGGAAAAAATAAATACCCTCTAGGCCCTAGTCTAAATCATTTCAACTACATACCAATTTTCGGTGCTGTTTGGATCAAGCCTGGCATGATCCTGGTTGCCCCTTGGCCTAGCATCCCCGTAGTTTTCCATTTGTAGATCGATATCGACATCTTCTTGAAGTTCAGGTTCTGGTTCATGCCGGTAAGCAATACCTACAGCGTCCGTAACAACACCATTCGTACTCGCAGCTCGAGCCTGAGGAGCGTTTGATTCATCATCAAAATCTCCCACTTCACCTTCATCGATTTCACTATCTGGTCCACTCTAGAGCTAATACTCTCGTCTTCAAGTTCTTCTTCAAAATTGTCGATTTGAAAATCTAAATCGAGGTCCAACTCATCCATTGTTGAAGTCTAAAAAATAGTTCAGTTCGCGAAACGTAATTTGCTGTTCGGTACGTACACGAAAGCTGCACGTGACCGATTGTCAAATGAAATCATGGACATTCAGTTACGTCATGCATAGTGGCCTATTTTACGGGACGTAAATTGGGCAGATTTCGAGAGGGAATTTGAGTAGTTCTGGTTTGGATATTTCTGCGCTCCTGGTTTGTTTTAAAATTTGGGATTAGCGTTATAATGATCATCAAGTCATAAACTTTACAATGATATCAAATTCAACCGTATTTAAAATCAATGAATATCAACTTTAAAGGCGCCTCATGTCTACTCAAGCCTTGTCCTTATTGTTGGAGGTCTCCGTCATCTGTACTTATGTAGTAATTTGTATTTTCATGGTTTTATTTTGATGAAGTAAAATTTCAGAAACAAAACTATGGGTGTAAACGTGCCTGTAAAGATGGCCCAATCCAGATAATGTAATCATTATTTAATATTCATTTTCAGTCTGAGCCTCGGGTGCCTATCAATAATATGACACACAGGTGGCGACTTTTATCGATTTATACTGCAACCAAGGTAAGAGTCATCGATTGATACATGCGTCGTTTGGGCTTAACACGAAATTCATTATATAACCACAAAGGCAGATTTACAACAACAAGAAATAGCAACCTAAATGCTAAAAGAGACTAAAATATATGGATATTATTTCTTTTCGTACCTTTGGCACATATCACCTTCACCGGTAACACCATAGAAAATATTTTAGGATACTTCCATAAATTTTTCTCTGTCACTAATAGTAACTCATTCTCAAAATGAAGGATATTAATCGTACAGATTTTGGGACTGCCGTAACCATGGATTCCATTCTCGTTTAATACCAGGATCACGCAAATAAATCATTTACAAGATGAAATTATATTTGAAATGTAAAAAAAGGCTTGGATCCATACTGAAGGCAAAATGGTTCTACAATTACATATATTACGCGTCCCGTAACATTTCCCTAAACGTATTCCTTGCCTATTTACACGTGACCGGCCTTCTGTTATTTGGCAGCTTGCCAAAAGGGGCGCTCGTAACTGGTGAAGCGACGAACCAACGTCGGTTTTCTTAATAACGAATGTGGAGCTATACTATGTCTAGCTATGTCTATGTCTCGCTGTGGGGAAAGCACTTTCTTCCAATTAAAAGCGTTGAGCAGTAGCTGCAAAAAAGCACTTCCTTGAGAACATTCACGTACCTCAGCACGTGTGTTACATCCGTACGCCATGCAAGACATCCTTGCTTCGTCCTTATACGTGTTTAAGAAGGCGCCCGTCTTAGTCTGGGCGCTTGAATGTCTTAATATGACAGATGTGTATTTTAGGACCCGCGGCGCCCATCAAGTTGTCGCCAATCATTTCGGGAACGGTTGAGGATGTGGGCAAATGAAGGCTGATTGGTCGGACCCATCGGGTCGCGCTTTTATCTCCTCACATCCTTCGGTCCACGTGACCTTGTTAATGCCGGCATAGCTTGACAAACCTTGAACCTCCTCGTGTCTGTTCTCTGGTTTGTGAGTAGGATTGAAAACTTCCTTGCTCAGGTTTCCACCTTAGGCTTGTTATCACTCCAGAAACGGGTTTTAAAAACTTCGATGAATGCTCTGTTTTTTTTTTCAACTCTGTTATGATGTTACCGTGATCGCTGGTGATGGTGTTTAATTTTCGGTATAGTGTTCGATTATGACATTCGTTAATGTTAATATATACTTGCATTTATAGGATTTAAACGTTACATTTCAAATGACGATTTGCATTTCTTCATTTTGTTGTACTTTTACGCTATTATGAAACTAATATGGGGTGCGAAATTTGTTTGTACGGGATGATAGAAAAGCAAAACACGAACATTGTAGAAGGGAAACACGGGAGAGGACACAGAAGATGAAGAATTATGCTTGTAATAAAAAACAACAAATTACTTATTTTGATATTATAACGCACATCATATTAAAACAAATCACGTCTTTTCACATGCAAGAAATTTTCAATTAAACTTTATTTCACTCGATGCAATACACGATAATACTATCGATATACACATCGACATAAATAGAATATAGATATTTAAAACACATTTTTTTTTTTAATTTGAGATATGCCATGATCTTCGACAAGTTGAGTTTACACCCTAATCATACTAATGCTGGTAGGTTTTGCAGCGTACCTTTTAATCATGTTAATCATACACCGAAAATTCTAGAAGGGAAAGGATGAAGAAGATAAAGAATCATACTTGTAATTTGTGCATGATGAGCGAGCTAGCTTACAATATATATTTCAGTAATGAAACGTTTTGCAGACTAAAAATACACATCACGCTGAGTATGATTTCCAAATTCAATATATCTAGGCCGTTGAGGAAGAGATGCACTTGTCCATATAGTTTTCTCTTTCGCCTCCCCCTCTTGCCCCCCCCCCCCACCTCCACTCCCTCCTAGTTCATCTCTTATCTCGCTGGCCCTTCTTTCCTCCATCCTCCTCTCTGCAATACCACCTCAGCCTGCTGAATAATTATTTCATCAAGTTTATATGTGAACAAAAAAGAAAATGGTCTTGCTACATTTTGCGATAAGGTGATGTATTTTTGAGAAATGGTGATTTACAAAACTCGGTGCTCTCCTTTTTTTCTGTTTGAAGAAAAGGAAAGTATTGAAATGAAATCAAACCTTGTTTCCATTTTCCTGTACTTAATCCTCCGATCATGAAGTATGTTCATTTGTATATGGGTTTCTGTCTAAACTGTTGAGAAAATGTCAATATTGTTTTTCATCCACAGGCATGACGTCTGACGGTGGCCAAATGTCTGTTAATAGTAATAATATTTTCAGCATGATGATGATGATTACTATGGCATGGGAGGTGCAGGTGGATCGAATTATCGTGCGTTTGCTCATATTGTTGCAAATGGGTCTTTCTGTTATTAAGATAATGAAATGCTGTCGGCAAGGTTATCTATATCCAATCACTTTTCGAGCGATTCTTTTTTCAGATTGTGTTTTACATCGGGTGTGCTGGTGAAAATGCCCCCCCCCCCGACACACACACACACACACACACACACACACACACACACACACACACACATATATATATACATATATATATATACACACACACATACACACCCACACACCACGTGTATACACCTACGTTTAAACACACAAACACACACGGATTTACACTCACTCGCAAACATCGTTCACATTGCTCATGTGGCTGGATAATTTTGAGTCTCTTCCATACAAAGCCATGTTCGATGACATTAATTCGGATGTACGCGTGTCCCTAACAGCGCGAAGATTGACCAAGTCTGTAAACATCATAAAGAATCATTACAAATGACTTTTGGGAGGGATGTCAAATGAAAGGAGGGAGTGTGGTTATGAATATCAGTAAAGGGTAATGCTATTCTTTACAACTCGACATCTTCTTCCACTTCCAATTCATCATGTTCATGTTCCACGCACTGTTTGAGTCTCCGTCACTTGGGTAATAAAACTACTCGCCGAGAAACAAATCGAGAACCAAACGAGAGGCTTTGCGCTCGTTGCGTCCATCAAGCTGTCGTGATGCTTTGTCAAAGAATGGTTATTGATATGAGTAGAAGAGCGAGCTGATTGCTTTTTAGCTTTTTGCTTAAGTGTGTGTGTGTGCGTGTGTGTGTGTGGGGGGGGGGGTGCGGGATTCAGAGATGGCAAGGTGAGAAACCAGGTAGGCGTGAGATTTTTCGCGCGGGTCTTCGGTCGTAGAAAAAAAGTGATCAATTTCAAATGTGTGAGATTCCGAAGGGGAGAGTGGGGAAGGGGTGGGGGTAGGGGGAGGGTAACCCCTTAACCCTTTCGTAGATCCGCCTGTTCTTCTGCTCCGTCAGATGGGTAAAAATGTCCGATCACACAGAGGCGCTATGCTGCTCCTGCTTAACATTGTGGTGCCTTTCTTCAGCCGTTCACTCCGTTGATTTCGCCTGCAGAGTGGTGGACCGTCTCAGCTTTTACTATTTGCGAAATGGAAAGATATTCATTACGGCAAAATCATGATAACAAACAATGTCTTATTTACACAGAGGAACATTTACTATTATTGTAATGAATGAATGCAAGAGTTTATTACTAAAACAATCAAATGGACAAATCAGCACATCAATAACAATATAGACGTTGGTAATAGGAACGAGCAGTCGAGGTTCATCGCTGGGTGAATAATTTTAAGTAGCTAAGTTACATAAATGGCTCTGCACTAATTTAACCACAGTCACTACATGAATGTATCCTAGAAGTCCATGTTTTCTTCTTAGGAACGGTGCGGTTATGTGAATAAAACTCATTTGCTGAAGAACATAAGTGACAGCTGCTGATCTCCATCACTCATCATCCACATTGAGAGTCCGAGGGCCGATCCACTAATTCAAATCACTTCCAGTACATGATCTAACTCATGATTGAACCTTTGAAAAAGCACGAAGAGCATAACTGATAACACATCGCTTTGATAAAGAAATCATTGTGTAAAGGTTCGGAGTGACTAATCTAGACTAAAGTTCATCTGGAGACGGAAAATTACAGCGCGGAACCGTGTCCATGTGGACACGTCGTTATAAAATATTCCGGACGCATGGCATCACTCTTTAAAGACACAGTCATGTCGACTGGTCGCATTGTCTGATAGCGAGAGACCTGAAGTGGTTTGGGAACATGATCCGAATTCGAGCAGACGGCATAGGCGAAAGGTTCAGGAAACAGAGGAAGAAAAATGACTCTTCGACGTTGGCATCAGTCTGTTCTGTCAACCGTCGGAGGATATCGATTTTTTACGCCTGTCTTTTATGTCAAATCTTAAAGATATAATGTTGCAGTCTTTCAAAAAAAAAAAAAAAAACACCCACCCAACGTTATACGATGGGAGGTGGGAGGTAGCCTTATTTACCCATTAGCCATATTTCAGTTGAAAACATCCAACAGCCACCATCCAATTACTAGTTAGTGTTCCCTAATTTCTAAAGTCATTCCATGCACTTGTTTCTCTTTTACTGTAAGAGTAATTTTGTGTGCATAGTAGCTTTAAAGTTCGATAGCGCGCTCTCTCTCTCTCATGCAGACACACACACACACACACACGCACATACACACACAGACACACACACACACACACACACACACACACACACACACACACACACACACACACACGTAGGCATATACACAAACACGCAAACACATACACCGACAAGCATAACCTTGACTTAGGGTGCGTTTTTGCTGAACTTTGGGGCCAGATTTAGGCTTTTTAAACGCATTTAGTTTAAGAAAAGGTTGTTTGTCCATGCTTACTTTCCTTTATAGGTTTTCAATCGCCCACGTCAAACGTACAAAAAAGTGCGTATGAGATCGGCGTTTCACCCAAAACACCGTTCATGGGACGTTAAAATAACGTCATAAAAACGCCTTTCCGGTTAACGTGAAAATTCGCGCCCGCCATGAATTTGCACCTTTGTCTAGGTGTTAAATAAACTTAAATAAAGGAAACATCAGTATCAATGTTTCAATGGCTAAAGCAATTGGGAATTATATAACGTGACCGTTTCTTTCAGGAATCACCCACCCTTCCTATAACCTATTTAAACATATACATGCCACTGATACATTTTGCATCAAAGTTAAAACCATGGAAACCGCGGCACTTACATCTTTCCTCTTCTGACTATGAGCAGGGATGTGTTATGGAAGGATATGAAACAATTTTCTTCCTTTGAACCCATGTGCCAAGCCGCTGAAAAGTTATGTGTTCTCAACAGGTGCTGTTCAGGTGTTTGAACAATTATGAACATGATTGTGTGGCAACGGCTTCTCAGAGAGAACAAAAGAAATGTACAGTCTCATTTCGCTTGTCCCGTTCTGTTAATGGCACTAATACTTCAATGAGCATAACAGGTATCAGCAAACACAAATAAACAAGTTTTTCAAGTGAATTATCTCTGTTTCACGCAAACACACACAAACGCCGTTAATGATAATACACAGTTTAATATATCATTTTGAGAGTGGTTGAATCCCCCAAATGCACAAGTTGTCGGAAAGTGAAGAAATTGGTCAATTTTGTAAGTAATACAAATAGCTTATATGTCCGATTTTTAATGATTCCTCAATACTTTTCGAAACAAAAGCATAGTAAAGGATCTGTCATTATCTGCCGTTAACTTCCTTAAAGTTTGCAAACAAATTTGTCAAAAACAAAACGTCTACAGATAAATGGGAAATTAAAGAAATTTCTTTTCAAGTTGAAATCAGCTAAATGTCGGTTCGGCACATGGAACATCAAAGCATTGTCATGATTATGGAATTCTTTTGACATTCATGAGCACGCTTTAGAACCCATACAGATGTTTGCATATATTATGCTCGAGTTTCTACTCCGTCGTAACACCTCCCTGCTATGAGTCAGTCATCAAAGTCAGACGGCGAGTCGGTTAATGTTCATATTAAAGCTTACTTACTTCATTACATTCTCAATTTTCAGTTTGAAACCAAAAGTGACACATTCATCAATACACTACATTACCTTGTTCTTGTCCGACAGAATATTGCGCATTAACGCGCAAAAAAGCTTCTTAACAAAGGCTTATTCCAAAAAGCTTCTGAACAATTTCGAAAATACATATTGCACGAATTTCTCTGGATTAATAAAACATGTGTCATCAATGACGTTATATTTTTAGAATGAAATCTCAAGGTACGCGCAGATTGATTAACCAAGAAGCGGAGACAGATTCTACCGTGGAAAACGTTGTACTGATTTCTCGTTGATCTTCGACCATAAGAAGAAATAGTTTCGTGTTCATTATCTTCACCCGATGATCTGATTCCTTCATTGACATTTCATCTTTTTTTTTTTCATTCTTTGCAGTCAGTAATTGTAAATGGAGCCAACCACCGCAAGAACTCGGTAGCAAAGCCAGGGGAAATGCAGAGTTTACCTTGTTTCATGACAAAATTTATTTCCGTTATTGATCGGGATAAGGATTTCCTAGCAGCATCTAAAAGCAATGTGGCACCACCATTTGCTTTCGCCTTTCGAACGTGCGTTTACTTGGGAACTATTGATTTCTTTTTTTCACAAAGGTGAGCTGATTTCCCCTTGTTGCTGGGCGGTTTATTTCTATTTCAGCTTCGGTTTAGCCCCGAGGGAGACGGCAATGAGTCGGAAGCCCTCAAAGAAAATGTAATCTGATGCGAGAAGCGAAGAAGGATCTCGGAGCTTCGCTAGCTATATATGCAATAATGCTTTGGGTCCAGATCCCCTTTTCTGCACATAAAACCCTCATCGATCTACGACTGTACGAGGACCTTCAAATTGTTTTCGTACCTTTTTTCATTTCATCTCCTTTGCCTGATTGATAGCATATACATTCATTGCCTTTCTCCTTCCGCTCCTCTTTCTTTCCAACTGCTTTCTTTATCTTCCTTTCCTCATTCTGCATGGTCTTCAGTCCTACTCTATACCTCTCCTCTCTCCCTCAAATGTCTGTTTCTTTTCACTCCTTACTGCATTTCAGTAAACTCAAAATTATATGCGTGTCCCGCTATTACTAATCATACAACTTCCCGCCAGTCTCATGCCTTTTCCAAAATACAAACGCCTGGTAATGAGAATATCCCTCTACCTGCGCATTTCCTTAGCTCTATCCGAAATGAAATTTGCCCTGGCAAATGTTTGTTTTTCGCTACTTTTTATATGCTCGCTGATTAAAACCGCTTGTTTCAGCGCTGTCCATCATATTAATCCTTAAGCAAGACTCCATGATCTTGCAACACTGTTCACGTTTAACTCAGGTAACTAGGTCATGCCGATGTTCTGAAGCAATCACTGTTTGTAGTAATATACACAAACTTTCCAGAGCATTACAGTATCACTTACAAATTATGGCAAATTTCAAATGCTTTATAATCAAAGATTTACGTCGAGATGTGAAACAAATATATAGGGAAGATTAAAACGCACACTTGTGTTGACAAACTTGTGCCTGTCTGTCAATTTCTATATTATGTTCGAATACGCCATCTCTAACATTTGAATATAACCAGTAAGGAACACTCCTTGAAAATGCGGATGTTCACGACCCGCGATTTTTAAGTAACTTTGCGTGAGGCACGAGCCAGGCGCGGCCAACTACCCATACTGCGCCGTTGTTCTTATTTCCAGATTCTCACATTCGAACTCTACCGGTTGTATATGTGCGCGTCCCTATAATATACCTCTGTATAATACACATACTGAACGTCTAATCATTTGATTATGTAACTCCTAATTGTTACATCACATCTATGTGACAAAACCGGTCTTAAGTACATTTAAATCATGAAGAATGGAACTACGCTATTTCAGTTTAAAATTAAGAGATAAATGCCTGATTTTATCTATAAGGTTCCACAGTATACATCATGTTTTAAATAAGGAGGAAAAGAAGAAGAAGAAGAAGGAGAAGAAGAAGAAGGAGAAGAAGAAGAAGAAGAAGAAGGAGAAGAAGAAGAAGAAGAAGAAGAAGGAGGAGGAGAAGAAGAAGAAGAAGAAGAAGAAGAAGAAGAAGGAGAAGCAGATGAAGAAGAAGAAGAAGAAGAAGAAGAAGAAGAAGAAGAAGAAGAAGAAGAAGAAGAAGGAAAGAAAAAGAAGAAGAAGAAAAAGAAAAAAGAAAAGAAGGAGAAGAAGAAAAAGAAGAAGAAAAAGAAGAAGAAGCAAAAGGAAAAGAAAAAGAAGAAGAAGAGGTAAAGAAGGGTAAGCGTGAAACAAAGGGGCTTTAGATCATACATGACAACGCGGGGGAGAGGCTGATGATGGAATAAGTGCCAAGAAATCGAAGTGTCAACAACGAAACGTGAAATCCGTAACGTACTCTCTTCCGTGGTGGGTTCGTTTATGTCAGCGGGTAAAACACAATCTACTCCCCTACTTCATTTATTCTTTACCCATTCTGATCAAGTTCTGACGTAGAAATTAACCCATCTCTTCCCCACTTTCTCTTTCTACCTCTTTAATGAATTTCTTTGTATAAGTCATTCATTAATGCATTCATTCACTCATCCACTTGCCATGCTCGTTTTTGTTGTTCGTTGTGTAGACTTTTTTTTCAATTGTATTAGGAACTGTTTCTTTTACACAAGATTCTTTTGTTCAATAAGTACCCACTTAAAAAGCAAGCGTACATATGCACATACGCATACATATTTATACACACACATACACACATACAAATATGAACGCATTCACACTCACATATATAACTACGGTGTAAATTATAAATGATTACCACACATAGTATCACAACGGACAAACTGTTTCAAAGCACAAGTAAAACCAAAGCAGTTCTAAACGGGGTGTTCACATCAAAAGTAAAGTCACGCAGGTACCTCGTTCACATAGTGCCTGGGTTGATTGCAGACAACATGTGAACTCGTCTAATTTAGAGGAAAGAAAGACTCCCTTTTCTTTGCGTGACAACGTATACATCGAGGGGGGTAACCAGAGACGATCTGGTTGACGTATTGATTCATCAAACCGCTTCGGAAAGTAAGGTCAGGTTAGATGTTCTTATTTGTCTGGATTGTTCTTTTTGAGTGTGCTCCTGACACAGTCATCGATTTAACTCCGAACTGACAAGATCCAAATAAAAATGGGTACATTGTACATGTACGTTTTTTTTTATGGTTTTATCGACGCTTCGATCAAGACGATATATCTCAACTGCATGTCGAGATTCGTGAATAACGACGCCAGATTGCAACGACAGGCGGCGTGCCGGCAAAAGGGGCGATAATGAAGGCAGAAATTGGTGGGCGGTTTATTCGTTCTTTTTGACGATGAAGAACAAATGTTTGCCATGTAATTAAGCGATATCGAGTCGTTGTTCTTCGCAGAAAGAAGTATGCTCTCCTCCAGAGTTGTAAAGTGTTTTTTGTTTGCATGCCACATAAACACGAGGCGTGTGACAGCGCAAAAAATGAAAATATACAATGGACTTGATCGTGGCACCATTTCGATTGAAGTGAGGCGAATCGATGATTGGGTGAATTGTGAGATCGACAGAAATCAGAGGGAGTAGAAAGCATGGTGACGCTTTCCCCTAACAATTAGAGCATCTTAGGATATAACTTTGTTGAATTTAATTATGTTGCACTCCCGAGAATAAGCATTGTTGTGATTATGGCGAGGTCGAGAGAGACGTAGAAGACTTTGCCTTCTTCAAAAGTATGCCCTTGCTTTCAACCGTGCTCAATTATGACAATACGCATAATATGCTCGATTGAGGCAAATATGATGTTATGGATAACTGGAGAATATAGCAATCCATTTACACAGTGTTTTGTTCATAATTGCGCCCCCACATAAAGTTAAACAGACAATGCAAGTGTAATTGGTGCCCCACCTAGGATCTTTATTACAAGTAGGGTTTACATATTCATTTCATAATGATATACATGTAGTTACGTGACTGAAAGCACGTGCCAGCTGAAACAAATACTTTACAGGTGATATTTTTGACATAACATGTACATCTTGTAGATGGTCGTCAATGGATGCAGAGAAACCTGGAGGAGTGGAAAAGGTCATTAACAGTTTGAAAGACAATCAAAACCCCAAAAGGAAGATGTTTACAGCTTGGCCACTTCTTAAATTGGCAACGCATATGACGTTATACGCGAGGAGACACACAATTCCTCCATATTGTCTTCCAACGTTGTATGACACTATCTTACTAAATCCGTAGTAAAAGACACATGGCGAAATATATCGAGTACCGTGTAATATGAATAACAACACAAGGGGGAAACGAAAATAAAAGACGATTACGTTATACCCTTATACCGTTGCTAAACTTCAAAGCGACATAACAATAATATATTTGTCTGCAGTTTTCATAAAACATTCAATCATCTGCCTCGCTTGTATATCTAATTTCCTTGCAAGCGTCTCATTAGAGCGAACATGAGTACCCACGTAAGCTTCAAATGACTAGTTGGTGTTAGTTTGTTTCTCTTTCTTTCCATGCGCATTTAATAAATCATGAAGGGTTATGAGTATCATAGTGCAACCATGACGAAAAATATAATATGATAAGATGCATTATTTCCATAAAATACACATTTATCAACATTTTAAGGGGTCGCGATCATAAGTCATATACATTAGCGGATCAAATGTAGATATAACGTGGAAACGATAGGTTTATAAAATGGTTAGGATTACGGAGAACTTTGGGTTTGATGGTGGAGATTGCAACAGATATGAGATAGAGGGAAGTAAAGAGACAGGTATATATACCTGAAGTAATTGGGGAAAAGAGGGCAGACAGAAGGAGAAAAAAAGAGAGAAAGAGAGAGAGAGAAATATAAGCAAAAAATAAAGAGGGCAAAAGAGATAGGAATAGTGATAATACTAATGAATAACGGCAACGCTGCTTTTCATTAGGAGTCTGTATTATTACCCCATTTACTGAATCAAAGACACCTACAGGTACGGAGTTACCTTTGTGGATTAAAATGTTTTGCTCAGTGGCAGTTGTTGGTTTCGAACCGTTGCACCCATGATTAAAAGTCAGGGGAGCGATCCACTATATCACAACACTTCCATTTAGACAGAGAGAGGGAGAGAGAGAGAGAGAGAGAGAGAGAGAGATAGAGGGAGAGAGGGATAAGGGCAGACAGAGAAAAAGACAGTAAGAAAGAGACAGACAAACAATTTAGACATATAGTTAATAGATAGAAGAAATGTGGGCGGATGAGAAAAAAGAGGGTTTAGAGAAAAATCTTAAAAAATGGAGGGTGGATGAGAAAAAAGAGGGTTTAGAGAAAAATCTTAAAAAATGGAGGGTGAAAAAAAAGGTGAAATGCTGTGTTTGTTCTGATTGTCGCGACATTAATGATATCTCAATCGAAGTGAAAATACAACAACATAAAAAACACAGTATACAAGCACTCAATTAGAGAGAAAATCATATAAAAAATCATATGTTACCATAGTTACAGGGAAGCACCGCTAGCCGGTATCCACGGTTACCGCGTCAAATAGAATCTAAAGGAGAATGAAACCCTGGCTGTGTTTAACGACTCATGAGGTGTTCTGGAGAGAAAACAAGAGACAAATAAACGGTTTCTCTATAAAAAGGAAACAACACACACCATAAGGAATGGGAATATGGAGAGAATACTGGGTAGGTCTAAAGGAGAAACTCGAATGTGCAGGAAGAAATATTGCAAGGAAAACGTGGAAAAGCGCCAATAAGCCGTTTTCGTAACGTATTCATTAATTTTTTCCCTCACTGCGTGGTAACACATTATTTCATTCACCTGTTTTTCAATGGATGGAACACACTTTGAATCTATTGTTGCTACTCAGAAAGCTTTAGGGTTATCATTAATAACGTATTGTTTGAGGGACGTGAATAAAATTGGCAGACATAACGAAAATGGTCTATTATGTCATGTCATGTATTGGACTAACGATATGGAGCCATGGCGAAGAGGAGGAATGATACGTGCAACCCATTTGCAGTCCATAAGCCAAGGCCCTTAATCTTACGAACGGGGCTCAAGTTACCAGGCAAATTCTAGTTGTGATGTTTGACATTTCTTGACATTTCTAGATCATGATGTGTCATGATAGCCTTTGTGGATTGGTAGCTCAGTGGTAGATATCACGCTTATAAGTAAAAATGTAAAACAAAGTTACTGATCATAGTCTATAGTCTGAACACATGCTGAACACATCTGGGTGGGTAAATAGGCATAAAAGTGTGATCGAGACCTGTGTTTTGATGGTCAAAAAACATTCATTATCCCCCCTCCCTCCCCTGGCCCCCGCCACCATTCCATGGCGCCGTTATGTTAAGATAAGGCCTAAAAATAGCCAGAGAAATAATATGTCATTATATTTGATTATGAGCTTCGCAATGTAAATACCTGAACCGATATTTGAAAGGCAATGGTAAAAAGAGAGTCATCAGAGCAAGGTGGATGATCACCAGGTGTAGGTGAACAGCCTTTAGAGAAGCTAGTCTCCGCCCATTTGTTCGTGCCTTCCATCAGGTATACTGTACATGCTCTCCATTACCTACCTCTGGTCCATCTTCATCCAGTGGTTCTATATCTATATCTTAGTACAACATCTTATTATAAAGCTTTTGTGATTCTCCTCTTACTTCAAGTGGCTCACTATCCACTTACCTCTCGTGATTCCCAACCTTCCATCAAAGTTTCCGTTCACCCATCTCCTAATAAGAATAGGTTTCCACCTTCTTTCAAAATGGCTTCCATGTACGCCTACAGCCAGTGGCCCTCAATCTATCGGACCTTTTATGGTTTTCGAAGGACGAAGAGAAGGATTCTCTTCTTATCCCTAGTAATATACTTACCTACTTACCTCTCGTGGCTTTTAACCTCCCTCTAAAAGTTGTTCACCCACCTCTGGTCATGTTGGTTTCTCTTCCCCTAATTATAGTTGGTCTCCCTTCCTTCAAAATGGCTTCCACTACGGCTAGCCTACATCCGGTAGCCCTCAATCTACCATATCTTTTATGTCTGTCGAAGGCTTGTTCCTGATTCTCCACTTATCCTTAGTAATAGTGATCTACTTACCTACCCACCTCTTGTGGCTTTCAGCCTCCTTCTTAAGATGTTCACCCACTTCTGGTTGTCCTCCCCCTAATTATGGTAGGTCTTCACCTTCCTTCAAAATGGCTGCCATCTATTTCTAGCCTACATCCAATGGCTCTCCACTTACCTTATGTGCTTATCGAAGGGCGGCTCGTGATTATCCACTTAAATACCGTAAGTATTCTACCTCCATACCTCCCGTGGTTATCAACGTATCTCTAAGGTGTTCATCTGCCCACCTCTAATGGTTCTCCACCTACGTGATGCGGGTATCCATCAAGTTTCCTCTTATGTGACTTCACCTATTTATTGTTGCTCTTCACCAAACGGGTGACTCTCAACCTACGTGTAATCATTTTCCCATTCCCTCTAAATCAGTTCTGCATCTACCTATATGGGCTCTCCACATACTTTAGGTGGCTCTCTGCTTACAACTTCTTGATCAACACGTACCTCTACTAGAACTTTCGTGTTTCCTTCGTGTTTCGGCTGACCATCTGCTTCTACTGAATCTTCATCTATCTTGTATGTTTTTCCTCGTACTTTCAGTGGCTCTGTACTATTTCCAATGCTTTTCTCCATAATGTCACCCAGCCTAAGTCAAAGTATTTCGTTGTAGCTACGAACTGTGTATACTGGTCCTTCACCCTCCTATCACGCCTATAGTGACGTATGTCTGATGGTTCCTGTCTTAGCTCTGCTCTGCTACACGTACGTTGTCTACACGTCCTAGATGAACCTACTATACACTGTGCAACTTTTAAAGGGTAATCTAGTGTCTTTCTTCTTAACTTCGCTTTCCGCCAACCTGTAATGGTTCTCAGCCGTTTGCTCTGCATCACCTTCCTCTAACATGTCTACAGGTCATCGTTCTACCTACTACACAGCGTGCTTCTTTAGACATGCTAGATAGCCAATCCAATGCTCTTGGTGCCTTTCTCCCCAACTTTACTTACCACCCACCTCTAATGGTGTCATCCTAACTCTGCAGATCCTTAATTTATATATCACTATAGTGACTCTTCAAATACTTCTAGTAGGATATCAGAGGAATATGATTACGGATGAAAAACAATTATCAAAAGAGGATCAGAAGCAATTTGGTTTTGTTTGATTGATTGATGATATATCCTGTAAATCATTGTTTTTCTCATGTTGTTTTTGCATGGGCCTGTCACATCAATACTGTGACCTGATACTCATCGTTTATGCTGCGGATCAATTTTCGTCATACTTCATAATATATATGAATGATTAACTAAAAAGTAATGAATTTTTTCAAATAATGTTAATCACCTGCACAGCTAAAAATCGAGCTTTACAGAATATTTTTTTCTTTCGCTCATTGCATCATCAAAGGTTTGTATGATTGCTTACGTTGTTCTGAAAGGTAATGTTCATTACACAATATTTCGGGGAAAAATAAGAAGTAATGACTATGCCCTTTAAGAAAGATAGGACCATGATGACGGGGAAGAGTGACGGGGAGGAAGGAGCTGAAGGAGGAACATGGAAAGTGAAGAGGCAGAAGGAGGAACTAGAAGAGGGAAGAGAGGGGAAGGAGGCGAGAAGGACGTGGGTGATAAGGAGATAAAGATGACGAGTGGTGGGGATGAAAGAGAGCGGATGATGAGGGAAGAGGGGAAAGGTGAGATGGGGGAGGGAGGGAGGGGAGAAACAGGATGCGAGGATTAAAGGAAGAGAAGCATAGTGAGTAGGAGGGGAGGGAGGGCAGGATGTACGGGCAATTGGCAACGGAGAGAGGGACGCTGGAGGAAGGGGAGTGGGGGTAAGGGCGGGGAGAGAGGAGAAAACATGAATAATAAGCGGATACCAGGAGGATGAGGTGGATGAGAAGAGGGCGAGGAGAAAGAAGCAAGAAAGGATGCATCTGATTTCTCTTTCACCTCTGCTCTTCCAAGTCTTCTTCCTCATCTCCATTGTCCATCCCTCTATCTCCTCCTGTCCCCTTTACCATCCTCCTTCTCCTGTTCGATTCCGCTGCACATCTGACTCAATCAATCTTTTCCAAATCTGTTACTCTGATTTTCTCTTTCGATTCAATTCAACTGATTATCGGTATATCATTCTTCTTCAAGTACACACAGGGATATGTAATGATACAGTAAGAACGCCACTTCAGCGCGCGCAAAACACGATGTCCCGCTATCATTATTCTGACAGCTAGTGCATATTGAAGTGCAGATCATGTCTGTATTCTGTTTGACATCATCAACATTTTAAATATTTATTTTCACTCTACGATTTCCCGTCAAGCACACATGAATCAATTAGCGCGTGTCTATCATCGGACTCCGTCCACTCATCATCACGTTTTCATTTTGTTCAGAGAGCTATCATGAATGAATTCTTGGTTTTCTTGCGCAGAATAATTGTCGCATGTACTGATTTACGAGACGTAACTTTCGTGCAGAAATTGATATACATCAAAAGACGTAATCTTCGTAAGAAGACATTTTTAAAATCCTCGCTGCACTCCCTACAAACGCTATTACATTTCATTTTTCAATCGTCGTATAGTAGATGTTGCTCTGTATCATCTTTATGTTCTTATACATTACTACCGTGTTTATCTTCATGCTACCATGGTTAACATGTTTATTTCTTTCTTTCACGATTTATTTAGACAGGGTAGTCATGTAAGTCTCGAGGACTTGCTTTAAAAAATCAATGTTCCATCCACATCCTCTTCTTACATGCTTTAAGGGGGTATCTCACTAGGCGGCGAATGCTTACGAATGTAGCGAATGTTTGACGAATCTTGGCGAATATTTTCCTTTGCATGGACAGTTTCTGTTCCCGAGGGGTCTTTGCTCTCCTTTTAGTAAGCATAGCTTGCTTCCTCGGCATGACAAACTGAATGGATTTCATACATGAACCATCTGGTCATGTGGTCGCTAACATTGGCAGTATGAGTTTCTGTCTCTTTTCCTTTCACCCCAGAAGTGGGTCATGTATCCTGAAAGACGACAACAACATGGTAATACCAAAGGTTGGCCAACAACTATAAAGTATTTATTAGCATATATAGGGCCGGGTATAGGGTTTGTTTGTATCATTGCGTCAAATACAGCTATTGAAATGAATGGTAAATATGTTTGAGGATATCTTCTTTTCGTAGTGTTCGTGCTTTATCTCATTGCCTTATTTCTTTATTTGATTAAGTATTGAGTAAAGTAGATTCAGCATGTGTGTTTGGGTACTCAATTATGTTTTAATTTCATTTTCTCCGTAATTGCTCTTCTTTTCACAAACAAGTCATACTTTTATGAAAATCAAGTAAATTGGCTTGATTTAGGATAAGAGGAATGAACCTTGTATTAGCAGATTTTGTTTAAATATGGTAGATGTATTGGACGTAAAATTGATTTGGCAGGAAGAGAAGGTTCGAAGGCCATTAAAGGTATCGAGAGGAGGAGATTTCAATCATGAATTTTACTGCAGGATAAACTAAGCATTTATTTGTGAAAGATATTCTGTGTGTGAGTGAGTGCTAATTTAGATTTGACAAACGTTTATCAATCAGATATGATTATATACGTCTAGCTCCGACCTATTGAAATTAAATATTTCTAGATATCATGGAATTTTTAGATTATTATTGTAGCATATTGTTTTTATATCAATAGCTGGAATGCGTGTGCAATATTCCAAATAAAGATTATTTTGTTTGAATAAAGCTTTAAAGCTCCTCTGTTGAAGTGCATGTCAATATTAAAAACAAGACATTCATGTGAAATGATATAATTGTCACCATGAAGCTAGACAAATCCTACTGTAACCAAGACATTAAAGCCACGTGTGTCACTTTATGATGTACAATGGACACTGATATGTTCTTAATCAATTATCTATTACACACAAATGTTAAGGCCTAAATTTGCCAAAAAATTACAATCTTATTAAATATTCTTAGGATTAATACAAGGATTTCTGAACTGTCATAAAAATATTTTTAAAATAGTTGGCATCCTTTGACTTTATGATATGTAAATTACAGTTTCATTCCAGTTGTGATTATTTTTGTATTTTTTTTTCAAAAGTATCAAACTATTTTTAACAATTTCATTCGAGTTGTGATTATTTTTGTAATGTTTTTCAAAAGTATCAAACTATTTTTAACAGTTTCATTCGAGTTGTGATTATTTTTGTAATGTTTTTCAAAATTATCAAACTATTTTGAACACCTATCATGTATGCAAACTTGTGATTTTCATGTCCTTGTGTACTTTATGTAAATCATAATTATGTAAATCAAACAAAATTCAAACATCAGTTTTGTGGCCTTTGTATACAATTTGTCTTTAGGGTTTCACTGTACATCGTTTAATGCAAACACATTCAAGGACTCTGACGAAAATAACAACATATGATAACAAGTGTAAGAATGTTTTTTGTTGTTGTTGACAAAATAACATGAGCATATTTACTACAGGCAGCAAAGCCACTCAGAATCACCGCACTAGGTGCGTTCGCACTTTTCTTATCGGGCATTCTACCCCGATCTGAAAATACCCGTCACTTTTCCCGCGTGAAGTCAAAGTTCGAGTAATATCCCCGATTTCTTGTTGTGTACAAAACAGTATATATGATTTACTTATTCGAAATGAGTGTTTACCTTCATCTGATAACTAATCGATATAAGTTTCCGGACTTTTGTGTTCAATATGTTTTTTTTTATGAATAAGCCAAAATTGAATTGAATTGAACTGTTTCTCCAAAGTCGTGGGGATATTTACAGTGTGAAAGGAAACTACGTGTATTTCTATTCCGTCGAATTAAAGCGCTTACTACTACAAGAACTTCCATACAGAGCCAGTCCGGGGAGTGTGGATGTAGAAATTAATTACCGGGGATTGTCACTGCCTGAATCTGATCTTGTTTATTAAGTCTTTCTTTAAACAGGGTAGCCCCATCGGTGAGCTTGGCACTGTTTTTCCTGGAGGCCCTGTGTACAAATAACACAATAGTACATAGTAACATGAACATAGATTATACTAACAAATGTTGTAAGCCAAAATGCAACATAGATCAACTGATGTGGAACCTAACAAAAGAAGAAGGTTCACCGATTTTTCCACATGCATCATACAAGCGAAACCTCATAAATTGGTGACTAAAATGATGTGATTGATACTGAATAGTTATGTCTCGTAAATATAGAACAATAGTTAATAGTGGTAGTAAAATACGAGCTGTGATTGGCTAGATTGGTACCACGTGACCTCCTTTCAAAAAGTTATAGTGTACATATGTACAATATAACCTTCAATTTTTGGAGGGTAAACCCCGTGTTAAATGAATGGGGAGAATTACACCGCGTACTTGTACGGCGCATTGCTCATTGCGTATTTACACCGCGCGCGCGTTAATTGGTCATTGTATTCGCGTTGCAAAAGGCGCGGAAACAAAAAGCATTGTGACGTCATGTTAGACACTGCTCTTTACAAATAAAATCCGTGAATTGGCTATGGTAAAAATCATGAAGGGGGATTTAGATCAAGGGATCTATTAACTATAATAAATAGTGAACGCTCTATCATACAATATTACTGGACTATATGAACTCCAAATATAGAATCATCCCTCGTGCAAGCCTATTTCACCTCGGCCTTCGGCCTCGGTGAAATAAACCTGCACTCGGGATAATTTTATATTTGTCGTACATATAATCCAGTATATTGTACAATAGATTGTACACTATTTATATATTATATCCCTTCTATGAATATTCATGAGTATTCTAGGAACGTGATTGGTCAATTGATGCTCGAAGAGCTCCGGATATTTTTCACTATTTTTTCCTGGGGAGGACTGCGCATGCTCTATTTACTATTTTCTTCCTTGGGAGTACTGCGCGCGCTTGCTCTCTACCTGAGCGGGCGTAAATTAGTGCGCGCATGAATGCAGTGCGCGGTGTGTTGCGCATTTACCTGGGATGAACCGATATCGAGACAGAGAAAAAAAAAGCGACATACAACCACATGGTGTTGCCGGAAGTTTTATTATTTTCTAAATAGTATTTATTAGTTATTGTTTTACAAAAGGGATATAAAACAAATATACCAAGCATTGAGTTCGAAAGTATAGTGAAAATTATCCATCTTCGGAGGGACTGGCATAAGTTACTATTTTTTCCTCGGGGGCTTCGCCCCTCGGAAAAAATAGTTCTATGCCACTCCCTCCTCAGATAGATAATTTCCACTATACAATCTCACAGTTTGGTATATTTGTATAATATACAAAAAAAAAATTAATACAAGTCTTCGTTTGAAAGAACTATTAACGTCACGCCTTAATAAAAGTTAATACCATTTCATGTTTTCTTGACAAACATAAAGAGGACACTACATATAATTAACATCGAGTTATATTTCAATTAAATTACAGTAAATTCGATCACGAGAATATATTTTTTTTCAAAATGTAAGTATACTTGCATTTCACCAACAATAAAGAGAACAGAAACATAAATTATGATAAAGAGTGTAAACATACAGCTTGATCATTAGTTTGATCACTTATGTGAAACATTCTCCAAGCAAAACGTAATCGAGCATCAATGATATGTTTTTACAAAGTGTATTAGTATACTTCTATTTCACAAAAAATAAAGAGCACAGAAACATGAATCATTAAAAAGACTGCATATATACATATATCACACAATACATTCTCCGCTCAGAAATCTTGTAAACTACAGGTATTTTCCTGATAGGCTGGGTGTGAACGTGCCTGGTGAAGGTTTGAGGAAGCGTCGAAGAGTATGAAAGGTTTCACGATTTCATATTCTCGAACTAGTAAACAAAAAAACCTTCATGAGTGAATTCGAACGACTCGGATGTAAATTGCCCACAAACACGTTGTCCCTCGTGCATATGGTATCTGCATATTTCTGGAAATAGGGAAGAATGCACAATGGCAGCGGACATGAAATGAACGAAAAATATCTACAAATATCCCTGACATTTTGTTTGATGACATTGAACGCATGCGCTGTGTTGCGGGCCACAGCGGACAGCAACCGTCTTCGGTTTCTAGGCTATAATAACGTGCGTGTGTGTGTGAGGAAGGAGGGGGGGGGGGGACCGACCTTTCTAACATATTCACAAAATCTAACGATCGCTATAATTCCACTTAACGTCGGTTTCCAATTCTTTTATTGGAAGGGAAGTTCTTATGAAGAATGTTCCTCCATTACCAAGGATTACATTTTATTTTTTTTCGACCTGCAAAACGGCCACCCTGTGTTACAGTAACATTACATTATGGTATTAATTTTAAGAATAAAAACATACATGAATAATAATGTTTTAGACATAGCCTAATAGAAAGCGTAATGTTCAGCTAGCATTGCCTATTAACGCACATTGCAAAGAGAAACATACAAAAAAGTTAAGCCTGGTCACGTGATGGAGGCAATGTGATAGCACCTGCACATGCTTAGTTCTGCTTGTATAGCCCGGCTTCCGGTTTGTTGCGCATTTTCAATCCAGACTGCAATATTCAAAACAAGGGTCTGGCTGCAGTAGACTAATCATTCTTACTATCTTCTGCAGCTTGCCCAAGAGAGAAGAATGAAAGAGAGTTTAGTCTTGTGAATACTAGTCTCTAATTTAAAAGTTTAAAGTAGAAATGCCAAAATGCCTGGCTAAAATCTAGGTCAGTGTCTGTGTAGTAGGTCGGGTTGTGCATGTAAAGAAGACAGAGCTATAACCGAAACACACTTGACCATGTTGAGTCTGACTCTGAAACAAAACCTAGGCAGCATTCAGGTAATTATCCTCGGGTAGTTTCCCCCCTCCGAATATGATATCATTGTTGGCTGAAGAAGATTCACGACAAATCTCGAGGGGCTTTATTTTTCCCAGCTCTCTTTCCCCCTCTCAATGCGTCATGACACATGCGGTTCGTCCACGGATCATGCTGGCAGAAAAATACTTTAAGCTATGATATCAAATTTCGGACAAATCTTTTCACCACGAATTCTTGTCTTCTTCTCTAGGCTGTTCTAGGATCGAGAGTTCAGAAACGATATGGCAGAAAAATGCTAAAACAAAATCAAGCTTCTAAAATTACCACATATCGTTCGTGTAATGTTTCTTTTTGGCGGTATACCTTTACATCATCGTCCGAGCTCATTTGCGCAAACGCTAAGCTAATCAAAGTGTCATGCGCGATTTCGCGCATCACACTCCACGCTCCAATGGTACGTTAGGATCGTACCTGCGATTTCCTGCGACTTGAATTCAGTCGCGCAATTTAAACCTCACAATCCTATCCTAAGAACGCAGCTAATTGCGCAGGCATTGGAAAATGATGTTGCCGACTGATCGCACCACTGATTCAAGACGCACGGCGTCCTAAAATGAATATACGTACGACTGGTGACTAGCTACCACCATACGTGTGATATGTGCCGACGACATGGGACATATTCCATTGTTCGTTTGCGTACTTATTGAATCACACATTAATATCAATATTGGACAAGCGAAAGATTTATTGGACAAGCGAAAGACTTATTAGGCGCATTCTCATTGCACTTAAGAAATCGCGAAGTTAGAAAAATCGCGAAGTTAGGGTGAAAGTTGCCTAGCAACCGTGCCAACAGCCGTTCGAAACTTCGCACGAAACTTCGCAAGTCAGAGTGCGATTGTTCTAACTTCGCACCGTAACTTCGCGATTTTTTGCAATGAGAACACACACAGCAAAAAATCGCGAAGTTATCCACGTGACTTCCGGCGTCTGCTATGCAGTAGCGCGCGATCGAGTAGCCAGCTGATATGTGCGCTCCAGTACTATACGTACATTACAGGCTAGGCTACTGTCATATCGGATGCGGAGTGTCGTACTAGTACTGCATGTTTCTACCGTGTATTGTTTATTTATCTATGAACGTCAAAGCAAAACTGTATGGACGGCAGCTGCACTCACTAAACTAGATCAATTCGGTGATGACTGCACTGCGCTACATACTCTACAACTAAGAGAAACTGATAAATATGGTCTTAAAAAGTTGGTCTGTAGTGAAGAGTCGCGCTGCGTTTTCATCTTGACGCGCTTAACGTTGTTATGCACTACATGTAGCACTAGCACTGGGTAGCTGGTGCTAGTACTAGCCACGGAAAATTAATAAATCGTGCCGGTAACCTAACGTTAGATCTAATCGTAGTCACAGATGAACTTTGGACTAACCTTATTTGGGATGAGTCTAACAACTAATCGAGATGTTAGACTAGCCTAGTCACGGAAGATGTTGAACTGTTAAATATGTTTACACCACGGGATTGCCCTGCTCCTTCGGGAAAATACTACGTCAGATTGCTGTTTTGTACACGGCGATTGTGCGTATACGCGTACGTGCAAGCTAGCTTGACCGATCGAGCGAATCAAACTTCGCGCGAAACGAATTGCATGCCGGGAATGGTCGATCAAGCGTGCTCGATTTTTCTAACTTCGCGTAACTTCGCGTAACTTCTCGATTTTTTGGTGTAATGTGAACACGATTGTAAAATTTTGAGATTTTTAACTTCACGATTTTTTGTAATGAGAATGGCCCTATTGTCTCTGCACTCACAATTTCGCTGGTACAATATTACATTCAGACGGATAGCGTGTACGAACGGCCTTTTGAAGCCTGTAGTGATCAGCGAACGAGAATGATTACCTATGGTTGACGACTTTCGGATTACTTCTTTCCCCCTAAATGAAAAGGATCGCAAATGATCACGTGAGAATGGACGAGATGTACCGGATCACCAAGTCAAGTCACCGAATTGTACATGTGAACTCGGAATATCCTTGCACTCACTTATTAAAGTGCAACTGTCTGACCTAATTAATTCCCAGAAGGACTACCTCTTCTCGCGAATCAACTAAAGAAAGATACCCCGCTGACAGCGGAGTAAAATACAGGTGGTGGTGTGAGGTGGGAGTGGGGCTCTGTGAACAGTTAGCGGGAGGCGGACTCGAAAAGAAAGGGGAGTAGATCTTGATGCTATTATGTCCCGACCGATCTATCTGAAATTAGAATAAAAACCTCAAACAAACACCAGCAGAGATAAGAGAGGAGTGTGATGGGGCATACAACGACAAAACTGTTTTAAAAATTGCAACTGTGTTATCTGCAACTGTGTTATCTGCTTATTGTTAACGGGGTCGCACCAACCTAAAGTGCCCTTGGTTAATTGGGTTTAGATCTAACACAGGGACTCGGTCCAATTTGGCGAGGGTGTTTATCAATCCGCCGATATCCTTCCCTTTGACCAAGGTTTGAATCCGCCACTCACTATTCATGGCTGGCAGCTGCTCTTAACAATATGATGCGTACGCGATTACGTCATGTCCTCCTAGATTTTACAATAGGTCATGCATGTTCCTAAAAATGCATGCATTTCAACTTTCGCCGATGAACTCTTCATTTTGTCCCTTATTGTTTGTTATGTACTTGTAGTAAATGAGGATAAGCGAACACGAAATTTGATTATTTGACAGATGAAAATAGCCGCGGCTTGGCACATTTGTCATGTTAATTTTCTGAAACGAAAATATCTTAAAGTAACGTTTCCAGCAACTTTTTAATGGAATATCATGCGGAACATTGACAAAAATCGAGACTTTTGTACTGCAACTTGAGATCACGTTTAGAGACTTTTTACATTATTGTAACAATATTTCTCGATTGAATCTTTGGAGATGCATTCTAGGCATTACATGTCACAACTGCCCAAGTATCCCTACACACTCATTCACATTGTGAACACAGTGTGTAAGCACAGTTCACACTGTGAACGTGAACACAGTGTGAAAACCTAATCTGAATCTGAAAATAATCTGAAATAATCATGAATTCATGCATGAGAAATTAAATGAAAATATATTGTTTCATTTAGCTCTAGAACTGATCATCTGTATGTAATGAAATTTCACAAGCATAAAGTTAATGATATGACAATTTTTTCAATGAAAAAACTCGCCCGCATGCGCACGTTAGTGCAAAAACGCGCGCGCAAAATATAAAAATGCTCAAAATCAACTCAAAATTGTATGGCATTTATGTTTCAGGCCATTTCTAGCATTTCGAAAATTTACGCGCGCGCGCGCGATTTTCAGTGCGTTAAGTAAACGCAACGTCGGAAAACCGTTTTTGGTTCACTGGATTCATGTTTTTGACACGGCATACAACACATCCTGTCATTTTGAGCCATTTCCATGGAATAACAAGGTCGTGCAGGTGCGTCAAATTTTCAAGTCCGCGCGTGCGTCAATACGTTTTTGTGTGCAAATATTGCAAAAAACATGACTATCTTCAATCGGCCATAGCTCGTCAGAATGGCTGGTGACCCCCGATTTGTGTTTATATTCCAAAAGAGTGTGAAGGGTAGATGTTATTTCATGTATCATCTTGTCGTTAAAGATCGTGACATAAAGGTTATTAGAGCGAAAATGACGTAATCCTCTCATCGATAGTACGGAACTCGATAATAGGCTACAGCTGAGTGATTTTTCCAGACTCATTTGATTGTTCGCCCGTTAGATTCACAAGGATGTTTAAAGAATTTGACATTCATCCTTTTGCACAAGCTTTGGTGCCGCCACTTAATATTCATGACTGACAGCTGCTCTTAACAATACGACGTATAGGCGATTGTGTCACCTCCCTCTGGATTTTTCAATGGGGTATAAACTTAAATCCCAGCCATGAAAACAAGTTTCGCTGATGAACTGGAAAGTGTCGTCACGAAGGGCTTGCTATCCTTATTATCCAGAGAATCGTCGGCATCTTTGGAAAGCAATCTTTTCTGACTAGAAGGAGAGTACAATAAATGTGCATTAATTAAACGGTTGAGGTAGGAGCCTATTTCATGTAATTTAAACATATTTGCATTCAAGTACTATTCAAGTACTGATAATAAAATGGGAGCAAAGACATGTGTCCGTCAGACTTGTACGCAAGCATGCGTTCGTCGCTTGATACACAACGCGCGCGGTGTTAACCGAAAAAGCTCGTACATATGAAATACCTCATGCGCGATGTACGCAAAATCCTAAACTTTGTATAAGGAAAGCGCAAGTGCATTACTGTTCTTAGTGAAGATGTGATCATCTCAGTTACTAGTTTATGAACACTGTTTGTTCGCACTTATTTGAAATTAGTTCCTTAACATCTTTATGGTTTTATATGAATGATAATCATTTCAAAAGTTTTATGTGGCGAACTCGAGGATAATCGTAGGCCCTTTGTGTAACCTGCTTTAAAAGCGACCACCTGTATATATGTAGATGACACATTCGTTGTCTTCTTTGAGCCGTCCTTCGCCGTACATGTTTCACGGTTTACTTTTACATGAGAATGAGTAAACTGCAAATAAAAAAAAATCAGCAAATATGTTTGGCTTCAGGCAGTCTTTATCGAAATTAAATTGTTTGTTAGGTATATACAAATTTTAATACGTACATCTTTTAAACATTATGTTACCTATAGTAATCTCAAAAGCTTGACCGAGGTTTGTCCGAATAGCTACAAGTAACAGATTCCATTGAAACCGCATCGCTAGAAACAGACGATTGTAATTCCGCGTTAATACACACTTAAGGGAAAAGTTATGAATACATCACAAAAGTGGAGTATCTTTTCACGCACGTTTAACATTTATACGAGGTATAAAAACACTTTTGATTGACGCTTTCACTCTTGTTATAATCCTGTTAATACTTTTGGACAAATTTGGATATCCAAAAAATAGTAAGTGTGACTTCATTAAAGCATTATTGTCAAAACAATTGGTTTTAAGCTATGCGGGTAGAGCAAGGCGCTGTGGTCATAGCGATAACTCGAAATGGAAGTGCCCGACACTGGCCCGCTAAGCAATGTTGAACCAGAAAAAGTGATTTTTTAGAACTAGTTGCCTTGACAACATGCTCATATGATGACACGACTTCGATACTCTAATTGTGTGTATCAGATGATTAATTCAGAACACAACAATGGCTATTGTGCACTACACCTCTTCGCGCCCACAACTACTTTTCTGCCAGAAGTATTATTCATTGTTAATGACACTGCCACGGCCGGTTCAGGCTGCTAATGAATTGGCAGGTATGGTGCATAATGGTCATTGATGTGTCCTGAATTAATTATCTAATACACACAAATGTTGGGTCTCAGTTTGTTCCAAAATGAAAATCTCATTAAATATTTCAACGATAATTACCAAATTAATGATTGATGAAATTTCACGAAACCTACTTTAAAACAATGACATCGTTTGATTTCATGATGCGATGATTTCAGGTAGATTCGAATTGAAATTTTCTATTATTTTTTAAAAGTCAACGGATTTTTATAACACCTAGTACATTAGACGGAAATCAGACCACCATAATCTCCTTCAAAGAACTACTGAAAGCTAGAGCCTGCTCTCTGGAAACATGCTGAAGTTAAATAGTACTCCAGTAAAGGGAAGAATTAAGAAATACATGTTTGTCATTCGAATATCTTCTTTTATGGTTGAATCTACATCATACGTGCATGTGCATAAATGATGTGGGATGCATCCTTCATAGACATAACAGTGCAGTGTTGCTCCCACCATCATGATCACCATCAAGTGTTCCCACTTGCCATGACCAGGAAGGTATTAAAACTGCAGTCGGTACGAAGAATAAGTCATTCCTACACCAGTCGCGATCATTGATAGCACAATAGAATATTTGACGCGTTTGGCTATTTGATCGAGGGAGGTCCGCCGCCAAACAAGCAAAACAAATGTAGGATGCATATTGAGGAATATACATCTTGTGTACGCAGAAGATTTCAGAACCACTTCATGAAATTAAGTCCATGTGCAGTAGTAGTTCATCTCATGATGATGCGATTCTGTGAATTTCAGATTATATTGTTGTTTCGTTGTTGTGATGAAACGGGAATACTTTAGAAAACACGTCAGATAAATGCCTCCATATCGCACATTATGCAATCATATTTCCTTATAAACATCTTGTAAATCGTTTATTGAGTGTTTTACCTTCCATGGAAACAACCTCGATTTCATGTGCGGAGATGTCCGAAAAAGTTACGGACCAAATTCTTTCTACAATGTTATCAAAATTTCCCTTCGCTCACCCCCAAGTTAATTTAATTTCCATAATTTAATAAGATCAGCTATGAACACCCAGCCAAGGTTGAACGGTTGACATATTTCTCAAACCAGATTTTCTTTTGTTATTCAGAGGAAAGCACCTGTCTAATTAGAAATACAGCGTAGTTTTTGAAGCACCTGAATGTCTTGAATTTTTATGAGTCATCATAGACCAAATGAAGTCTATCCGAGCGCAGTCCATCCATGATAGGTCCATGCTCACACATCCCATGCACAAGCTCACCCCTCTCCCCATGCCCCCCCCCCCCTCTCTCTCTACCTCTCGCTGTACCAATACAATATTTCCACTTGGCATGCTCGCGAAACATACCTCCACACACCCAATACACATGCACAATGACCACTGAGTATCACACCTGTCCACGAGCAACTGCCATCAGTGCATGCATAGTGCTTCTTGCAGAAAAGAAGTTGCGGGTTGGCATGTGTGATGCACAATGGGCATCACAGTTTTATTAATAATGCATGGTGCTTCCGGCAGAAAAAAAGTTGCGGGTTCGTAATGCACAATGGGCATTTTTGTGTTCTGGATAAATTATCGGATACACACAAATGTTTCAATACCAATTTGACCAAAAGTGAAAATCTCATTGAATATTCCAAAAATTTATTGCAAGGATTATTGCAAGAAAAGTAATCAATGAAATGTCACAAGACCTGTCCGTAAGAATATGACATCCCTTGACTCTATGATGTGTCAACGTGAGCTTGATGTGAGTTGAAATTGATTTTTAATCATTTTTCAAAAGTGTGATAATTTTTTTTTAACACCTAGTATTTTAGTTATTATCAATGCTGAGGGTAAACCGGTGCGGTCTACAAGAAGGTGTCAGATAAACAACTCGAAGAGTAATTTATTCCTATATCAGTTGCGCTCATTGATAGTTCAATAGAATATCTTATGCGTTTGGCTCTTTGATCCAGTCACGACCGCCGCCAAACAGTAGGCTTAACAGAGCTTAGTAATTGCTAAGTCGGAAGGAGTGAGTGTGGGCGGGGTGGGGAAGGGGGGGGGGGGTATGTACCCACCTCCCCCTGTCAATACTGCTTTTAAATCTAACATAAACAAGTTGCTGCTATACTTCAGGGCCTAAAGCGCTTGTCCCAGAAACACATGCGGCCCAGTGAGGTGAGAAGACTAATATTATCATCGGTGCACATGGAAATTAACATCAGTTACCTTCCTTTTCTTCCTCCTCCTCTTTTTTTTTAATTCTCCTTCTTCTCGCCCTCCTTTTTTTCTTCTCCTTCTTGTTAATTCTTCGTCTTCTTCTTCTTCTTCTTCTTCTTCTTCTTCTTCTTTCACTTCTTCTTCTTCTCCTTCTTCTTCTTCTTCTTGTCATTCTTCTTCTTCTTCTTCTTCTCCTTTTGTTTCATGGTGCTGCACTTCTTTTTAGTCAAATCCTCTGTGGACACATTAGCCGATCTGATCAGTTTTGCGATTCTGCGACTGGCTGAATCACAGGACCCAGTCATTGGACTAGTATAAGAAGGTGACGTCATCTGACGTGGCAAAATTTTGTTGTCTGCGGTGGCCTAAAGTAAGGTCAATTTAAGGATTCCTCCCCTTCCCATATCTAGAACTTGATGTATGAGAGTGATCGGTGACAGACAGTGCAATGATTACAGGGTTAACCAACAAAATTAAACAATTGTTAGCTAACATTCCTATGCTTAGTCTTGGTCTTGATAATATTAATCCGACTGTGAGCTCCCACTTGTCATTCTTTTTTGCCTTTTCCATGATTTCTCTATTCTATAAAAGGGAGGAAATCCGTCTTTTTACTCCAAATTGTCGTGTTTCGCCATTCACATTAAGTTTGCCTATACTGGAACTTGATATCGCTAGCAATTATAGTATCGACATTTAGAATACGACAATCTTGCTACGTGCTTTGAGAATACGTTAACATTATGATATCGATTACAGACTTAGACGCTTTCATCTGGATCACGTGATGAAACAAATCTTCCACATGGGAACAAAACGAGTGTACTGGCAGTATGTCGGCTCGCCAAATGACTTCAATGGTGAGCATACCAATTTGTCTTTCTAACACGTGACCATATTCAACCAATCGGTAATCAATATAAAAACCTGAATAATATAGCTGTAATTTCTCTTATGGTTGATGGAAATCTGTCTTCTATAATTTAAGATGCAAATCTTAATTAGTCACTTATTTCTGTAATTTAAGATGTACTTTGATCTCTGTTCAGTTAAATTGTATTGCATGTAAAATGTAAATCTAAGTCCCTCCATGTAAAGCGCACTGAGAATTCCATCGGTTTTGAAATGCGCTATATAACAAACATTTATTATTATTATTATTATTATTATTATTATTATTATTATTATTATTATTATTATTATTATTATTATTATTATTATTTATAATATTATTATTTTTACTATTATTATTATCAATTGTTTTAACCTACTTATACGGATTATCATTTTGCACTCATACATAAAACCTCTCTCTATCTCTCTCTCTCTCTCTCTCTCTCTCTCTCTCTCACACACACACACACATACACGCGTGCAAAACTATAAATACACCCACACATACATATACATCAGTGGAGTAATGATACCTCAATTCCTCCTCATACCTCCGTTCCGGCGTGATGAAACATACATGGTATCCCTTGGTGTCATCGTCAAGCCGTACGCAATCCAGCTGTTGACAGGTATCGCAGGGAATGGCAAGGTCGTTCCATAGGCTACTTCCTAGACTGTGGAGGCTTGTTCTTTCAGGCGCATTGCTGCTGTCACAACTTAAAGGGATAGTTCACACTGAAGATAAGTTGATTTCAATAAAAGCAGAAACATGAAAGCAACATATTAGTGAAGGATAAGAAAGTAATGGTCTTTTGAAATTTAAATTTCGTGACGTCACATGCAAGATGCTCTTCCATATGTTGTGTACAAATAATTCCATGAATTGCTATTTTTCTGTTTTTGACAACAGAATGATTGTTTTCGTACAGGTATGTGTGTAAAAACGTATTTCTAATGATGCATCAAATGCACGGGTAAAAGGATGCATATCTTTTGGAGAAAATGCACATTTTTGAAAAAAAATGTACACAATAACATATAGTAGAGCACCGCGCACGTGACGTCACAAAATCAAAACTTTCAAAGATCATACCTTTCTTAGCCTTTGACGGATTTTCATCAAACCTGAACTTATATGTTTCTTCACGTGTCTGTTTTTATCAAAACAAACTTAATGTTAGGGTGAACTATCACTTTAATCTGGACTTTTTTCACCTCTTACTTTCATCCTCTCTAAGTGAAACAGGAATTGACGTCAAAGAAGTCAAAATGCCATAGATTGTACGGAAGTCAACAATAGACCATTTTCGTAATGTATTCACAACTCCCACTCACACTCTCCCTTACTGCGTAGTAACGCGTTATTGCATTCACCTGCATCTTGTCATTCAGATTCATTGGATGGAATGCACTTTGAATCTATTAGTTGCTGCTACTCGGACAAACCTCGGACAAGCTTTTTTTTTTATTCACGCCGTTGGCATGTATGGCATTTTTACTTCTCTGACGTCACTGGAGGCGTGCGTTTTTTCAAATTTTCGTCAAAATGAGACTTTACTGCGGCAAACGAATGTGAAATTCGTTTTTAGTGGATAATTTTACATATATTAGTGGGAACTTATTTTTCTAATTTAGTAACCCTTTAATGTACACAAGACATTTCACCAACAAAATGAACAGACAGAAACACCATGTGATGGCCGCCACAGAGGAGCGCCTCGATCTCTCTTGATTTAGGTACGTTTTTGGGCGATGGAAGGTGTATGCATTTGCATGGAATGTGTTTTGACTGCCAGCGATGCGATATCTGTATGACTAGCCTTTTCTTCTCTTCTTTAGTCGCCGTTTTCAGTTTATTACGCTTAATCCAAGAACTGTAAATGTTTGCAGTCACCTGTTAACTTGATCCTGAGCCCCATTTACACATATTTTTTTTTCCCAACGCCAAGGATGTTTAAGTTACATGGAGTACCATCAGCCGTTTGATTAGCGCTGATTCATTGTACTCTAGTCGCAAAAGAATACTTTAAAAAGATTTTCTCCTTCATCCCATATGTCCAATGCCATCCAATTCTCTTGATGATTTTTGCCTGAATTTAAGATATAAATGAAATAGGTTGCGCAGAAGAATTTGGGGGAGTATCGTAACCCCAGATGCTTACGTAGTTGTAACATGTAATACTTACAATTCATCTAATCGAGGAATATTGTCACTATACGGAAAAAAGGTTATAAAGTTGTAATACAAAAGTCTCGATTTCAAACTGTTCCGCAAGATATTCCATTAAAATGTTGCTGGAAATGTTCCTTTAAGATATTTTCCTTTCAGACAAGTAACATGAAAGACGCTCTTAGCCGGGCCCAAGCTAGTATGTTCATCTAGAAAAGTGTAAGATTTCGTATTCGATTGTCCTCATTAACTATATAACAAAGCACTTCGTTACAAAACTATCAATTCATTAGTGAAATTCAAAGTGTTTGCATGTTTAGGAATATGCATGACCTATTGTAAAATCCAGGTTGAACATGACGCAATCGTGTATGCATCATATTGTTAAGAGCAGCTGCCAGTCATGAATATTAAGTGGCGGAACCAAATCTCTTCCAAAGGGATGGATATAAATATTTTTAAACATCCTTGAAAACACCAATACCACGTGACCACAGTCATTGTGACAAATAGGTTTTATGTGTTTTCCTAAACACGTAAGATGTTATGTAAAATAGTGTTTACAGTCAGATGTAGGTGATTGATGGTAAGAGGTAAGAGATATATATATATATATATATAGAGAGAGAGAGAGAGAGAGAGAGAGAGAGAGAAAGATAGAGAGAGATACACGATAGGAGAGGGGGTGAGATAGTATTAGTGTATGTGTGTGTGTGTGTGTGTGTACAGAATACAATGCAAAGAATGATGGAATATTAAATAGCAATCAAAACGACTTCTGACAAGTCGGAAACATCAACAAACTATCCGATGACGACTATATTTCACCTCCGTCTGACAATGTCTGAGGTATAATGCATCCATTCGTGTCTTTAATTCCCGCTCTTTCTCTCAGTCCTCCTTATGTCTGTCCAGCGCGTCTCACTCGCTTTAATTTCCATTATACCCGATGACGGCAAGAACAAAAAAGTTGAAACAATATGGTTTACAGAAGAAAAAGGCGCAAAATGCGGACGAGAAGTGTAGCATTACGATCAGGATGCATTACTTGTCCACGAACTGCGCTAATGATAATGGGTAAGCGAGCGCAAGATATCGAGATGGCAACTTTGGCCTATTTTCAAGGCGCATACATAATTTGCCATCACGCCCCTGCACCAGCATCCCCCCCCCTCACACACACACACACACACACCCTCCTCTTCCTCCTCATGCGCCAAAACATATCCAGCCATATCGATTAGCCTTAAAGCCTGAGAGAGGTTTACAGAGTACCTTTCAGGTAAAGCATTTTACATCAATTCCATACGGTTGGCGAGGCCGAGAGCAGGGCTAGGGTTTGCGGCTGTATTTTGGAGAGCCCGGGATGCGAATATTACCCCTAAAATCTATTCACAAGTAATACCTACAAATTTATAGAGCACTGTTTGTCCGGCAAACGAATGGTTGCAATTTGATGAGATGAAAACATAATGAAATATGATCTCAGGAGTTATATCATATTAGTATTGTAGTAGTAGTAGTAGTAGTGTTAGTAGCAGTAGGTATGTGAACAGCGCTCTTAAGATTATACCGAATCTGATAGCAGTAGCTCTATCATAATTGCTCTTTAAAAAAAAAGCCTGCTAGCGTAGAAATGCATATGCAAGGAAACATTAATTCTTTACATGTCGATAGTTAACCCTTTTCAAAGGGTTACTAAATTAGAAAAACAAGTTCCCACTAATCTATGCAAAATTATCCACTAAAAAATAATTTCACATTTGTTTGCCGCAACAAGGTCTCATTTTGAAGAAAATTTGAAAAAAAAACACCGCACACCTCCAAATGACGTCAGAGGAGTCAAATGCCATAAAGGACTCCGTTGTTAAACTTAGATTGTACGGAAGTAAACAGTAATTTCCAATAGACCTTTTTCGTTATAATTTTATTCACGCCGTTCAAACAATACGTTACCATTGAGAACCCCAAAGCTTGTCAGAGGTTTGTCCGAGTAGCAACAACTAACATATCCAAAGTGCATTCCATTCATTGAATCTGAATGACAATATACAGGTGAATGCAATAACTAATGCAATTACTACGCAGTTAGGGGGAAGTTGTGAATACATTACGATTTTTTTGTTTACTTCCGTACAATCTAAGTTTAACAGAGGAGTCTGTTATGGCATTTTACTCTTCGGACGTCACTTGGAGGTGTGCGTTTTTTTTAATTTTCGTCAAAATGAGACTTTATTGCAGCAAACAAATGTGAAATTCGTTTTAGTGGATAATTTTACAAAGATAAGTGTGCACCATAGAGCTATATTTAAAGTGTTTAAATAAAGCTCTATGGTGTGAACAAATTTTTCTAATTTAGTAACCCTTTTGTATCAGTAATACAAACATATTTTTAGAAAAAAAAATCGTCTATCACTTAAAGGGTTAAACGACTGAGCGAATCCAAATGGTGTGGATTCGAATCAATAGACCGGTTCACTAATGAAGTCAAATTTATGGATGTTTCTTTCCTCGCGGCCTATTTTGGAATCGCATTTCAGTCTCCTTTCATCACACAAACAAAAGCAAACGAGACTGTTTGTTATACTTGTAAACAATTTATTTAATACATGTTTTACACTTGGGAGAGTGCGGTCACCAACACCTCAACAACAAATATCGCGGGCCAACACCTCAACAACAAATCATTCTCGACAAAATAAATGACACCTCGAAGTCATATAAAGCGCCCACTGGCGTCTAACACAAACTGGTATGAGCTTGGACGTACGCTAGCTTGCATGCCGATATTAATTACTAAGACTCTACTCGTAATCGTCAAATTACACATTATGAAGATCATTGCTCTCATAACAGGTGTACATCTTGCACATTCATGAAACGTCACAATATTTGCAATCATGGTCGTATATCAATAACATTGACCGAACACGCCTGTGGACTTTCTTTGTGATTAGAAATGTGACACGATAACCAGGATTTTTTTAACTTTAATGTCATTCAACTTGATATCTTGATAACGATTTTGCTAACATAAACAAGCAAACAGAGCTAAACCTATTGAGGAAAAATTCTCTGAGATTCTTATCTGACCCTGTTAAGGCGATCGAGCAGACCGAAATATTAGCTGCAAGGTCAACTTATATTTTGTACTAACCCTATCCATCATTTGTACAGAAAATAACTGTTGAACCACTGAGAATATGGAGTTATAAATCTTCGTAATTATCGAAAGATTGTGGAGAAAAAAAATATGTTTCTGGTCTGTCTGGTGTGGTGACCGCGAATGAAAGCCAAACCGAAACCTCCCTTCCACCTAACGTAGCAACAAAAACGTGTTGCGTAACCATATGCAAATCAAAATTCCCCTTCAAATGAGATAACAATTCTCTTTCTATACAATGCTAAGAGAATTTTACAATCTTATGTCAGTCTCCTTTCATCACACAAACAAAAGCAAACGAGATTGTTTTTTTTTTTTTTATACTTGTAAACAATTTATTTAATACATGTTTCACACTTGGGAGAGTGCGGTCACCGACACCCCAACAACAAATAGCGCGAGGTTAAAGATCGGATGGGATCAGGATGAGTGATTATACTAATTCATTTACGTACCAACGTCGTGCCTTCGTACTTGCAAACTACTTAAAATACAACTGTGAAACTATTTCCTCTCTGTCCTTACGCAGGGAAAACTAGAATTAGACAAGATCCGTTACCATTTTAAAGTACAGATATATATAAAAATCGAACATTATGAAAATACTATACTAAGAAAATCAGCTGAACCAGCTGAAACAGATAAACTATGTTGCCGTTTGATTGAAACATAGGTAACGTCGGAGATTCGTTGCCCTTGTAACGGATAATTTGCTGGAAATTGAATCCCATGAACGTGTCCTTAGAAGATGTGGACTCCCAGCCACGTTGCTATGTAGAGCATCTCTCATTAATGGAGCTGAAGAGGTTTCCAATGCTCCACAAGTTCGTAAACTGTGCGTCCCGAGTGTGGAAGGATTACCTGACCTAACAATGAACAATATGTGATCTTGGCGGTACTTATTTTTCCTCCTTTGGACGTATTAAGCCATATGATCATGAAAGAAAGATACATATCTGGTACGTACGGACAAAATCTCATCGCACTTCAAACTACCAGCGAAATGGGGCAATATTCCACGCAAATATCACACGAGTTGCACGCTCCTCATGTCCGCAATTCGCAAACACAGGTCTTAATAAAAAGAAAAATGAGAAAATATTGGAGCTGAAATTATAACTCAATCGAGCAAACTAACCATCTAAATCCTGACATGGGACCCGTAAGACACAGCATGCGCCACCCGCGCGACACCCATATGGAACGGCCCACATGAGTAGAAGACGAATATCGCGAACAGATGCGTCCTATCCCCCTTTAACTGCTGCTGTGGGCTAATCCATACCAGCCTCCTGTAGGCTAATCCATAACTGCCTCCTGTGGGCTAAACCATAACTGCCTCCTGTGGGCTAATCCATAACTGCCTCCTGTAGGCTAAACCATATCTGCCTCCTGTGGGCTAAACCATAACTGCCTCCTGTGGGCTAAATCATATCTGCCTCCTGTGGGCTAATCCATAACTGCCTCCTGTGGGCTAATCCATAACTGCCTCCTGTGGGCTAAATCATATCTGCCTCCTGTGGGCTAATCCATAACTGCCTCCTGTGGGCTAATCCATAGCTGCCTCCTGTGGGCTAATCCATACCAGCCTCCTGTGGGCTAAACCATAACTGCCTCCTGTGGGCTAAACCATATCTGCCTCCTGTGGGCTAATCCATAACTGCCTCCTGTGGGCTAATCCATAACTGCCTCCTGTGGGCTAATCCATAACTGCCTCCTGTGGGCTAAACCATAACTGCCTCCTGTAGGCTAAACCATAACTGCCTCCTGTGGGCTAAACCATAACTGCCTCCCGTGGGCTAAACCATATCTGCCTCCTGTGGGCTAATCCATAACTACCTCCTGTGGGCTAATCCATAACTGCCTCCTGTGGGCTAATCCATAACTGCCTCTCATGGGCTAAAATCTATAAGTGCATCTCTGTGCTAATCCATGACTGCCTCCTGTGGGCTAATCCATAACTGCCTCTCATGGGCTAAAATCTATAAGTGCATCTCTGTGCTAATCCATGACTGCCTCCTGTGGGCTAATCCATAACTGCCTCTCATGGGCTAAAATCTATAAGTGCATCTCTGTGCTAATCCATGACTGCCTCCTGTGGGCTAATCCATAACTGCCTCCTGTTGGGCTAATTCGTAACTGTCACCTGTGGGCTAATCCATAACTGCCACATGTGGGCTAATCCATAACTTCCACGTGTGGGCGGATATATAACTGCCACCTGTGGGCTAAACCATAACCGCCTCCTGTGGGCTAGTCCATACCTGCCTCTCATGGGCAAAAATCTATAAATGCCTCTCTGTGCTAATCCATTACTGCCTCCTGTGGGCTAATCCATAACTGGCTCTCATGGACATAATCCACAACTGTCTCTCATGGACTGAATGCACTTCGACGCGCCCAAAGAGGCGGCCAGGAGGCGCAATTTTTTCGAACATTCGCGCCGGCGCGCCCAAAGAGGCGGCCAGGAGGCGCAATTTTTTTTTTACACGCTAGCTCATAGACGCCAGAGCTTTTCACAGCTGAGAGAGAAATCCTTGCTCTCTGCAATCGGCCACAGCCTGCGAGAGCACGCTCATGCCGATATCAGCTGTTCCTTTGTACCATTGTATGTGGGTAATGAGTTGATATAAGGACACTAGAAAACCTATTACTGTGCACAAATGCCATGTTGTGATAAAAAGTTGAGTAAATAGATTTGTGTTTGTGTTATAATTATTTCATGTTTGCTAGGTTTTATTAGACTATTTATTATTTTTTTATCTGTCCCTCCCGACATGATGCTGTAAATCCCCTAGAACAAAATGGAATCTCCCGTCTCTTTTTCCCCAAATCTCGCTAGAGAAAAAAATATTGGAGTCATCGACTGTTTGATAGGGGGGCATAATAAATTTCTACCAAAAATATTCCTTATTCAATCATTCAATAACATTTTCATGAGATGATGTATTCTTCAATAATACAACAAGGATAAACAAACTCATTTTTATCTTATTGTCCAACAAAAATCCAGTGTTTTTTACATTATATTTTCTTTCTGAGAGCACCGTCCCCTTTTTCTGTAGTGGAGCAGTCCGGCGCCGGCAATTCCCGCGTGGACTAGCGCGCCTCCAGCTCACCAGCTCCTGGCGATGGCCGCCTCTTTGGCCGGCGCGACGTTCGACAAGCCATATCATAGTCTTGAATATTCATTAGTACAGTAGCCAATAACAGAGGCCGTCTCATGAAAATTGCCTCGTGTACAAAATGAATGGCAAAAAACTGGGTCAGAAAGACTAGGTCAGATTAAAAGTAGGTCAGGAAATGGCCTAACCCGTTTGGAAGTTTGGAAGTAGTTTGTGATATTAAGTACTGAACCATTCTCAATCATACAAGAGGGCAAATACTGACCTTGGACTGGGGGAGAGTTGGAACTTTATCGCCCTCTTATCACATATTCAAGCTTAGATTTGGCGTACTTTATTAAAACGAGAAGGGTGGGGCACCCTGCAGAAAATAGGGGTTATCAAGTCTCCTTAAGCCCGATCAGTGCAGGTTTTTTGGAATATTTCGATAACATGAAAGCAGACTATAATGTTGTCAGGAGAGCTCACACATGTGATACCAGTGTGTTCTTTTTACCATGTCTGTACTGCATTCATTAAACGGGTGAAGTGGGTGTGTCTTTAGCGTAAGCTTTTTTCTTTTTATAGAAGAAATTGTATTTGTTTTCTTATTTTTTTATTTTACATATCACTTATTTTGTAAGTGTATATTCAAACTGAATCTGGTGCTGTATAAGTTATATTTTTAACCGTGTGATGGATGCATGAGTTTTGCAACTCAACATACACATTTGTTAACAACTTAATGTACATATGCATGTATTACTTTGTGTCTGGAAATGTTTTTAAGAAGAAATTGAAGAAAAAATGCATCAATATGTTGACATCCATCATCACAAAGCAACTGTTTATTTAATGTGTTGTGTATATTCTGTTAATGTCAAGTACTAAATGTGTGTGTACACTGGGTTTGCTGGTCTGAGGCATACCCATTTTGAGAAGGACAAGATTCTTTTTAAAATGGCAGTACCTACTCAATGTCATTGTGTATATTATTGTTCAAAAGCATTGTTGTTGCATATTGTTATCTGGTAGAGCATGATATTCTAAAATAATTAGTATAACATCTGTAGTATAACCTCGCTAATGTATGATATAATTTTTATTGCAAAAAAAAAATCACACATGTATCCAATCCTTTGTATTGTGCTGAAATACAAGTATTTGAACTTTTCATATATATGGCAGGCTTGAAAGTCACACTAGTTAAAGCATTTATTGTGACATTTTTATGAAAAAGTAAGTTATGAGGAGACCTGGATTTTTAAGTCTATAAGAATTGGGGTATTTATTTGCATGAAATTCGAAGCCTACCCCCTTCCCCTGAACAGAAAATGAAATCATACAGCAAAATCAGGTTTTACACAATGGGCACATATTTTGCTTATAGTCATAACAACAGTGTATTTTTTAATCTGTATGTAATTCAGTCAGGCATATTTCTTAGACCTTGACCTTTTATGTTTTACACTTTCAAGGGACACAATATTTATTAATGTTTGATAGTTTAAAACAAACTATATTCTGTATCAATCAGTGTTTTGGTGAATCATGTTAAACGTATATCAATATGTGCTTAGTCACATTGTTACCCATAAGGAAATATTTGTGAATGGTCTCGTGCAAAGATTTCAATAAAATCTGAACTTGAAAGATTAAATGATAATGGTGATTGCTAGCATTTTTATTTTGATGTCAGAATTATGTTTACATAGCATGGACATTCTCTATGCACAGTCTGTATACTAAAGCAAATAATGGTAACCAAGAAGTAAGTTCTGCAGTACGAGCAATGTGATGCTTTATATATGCCAAAGTCTCTTCAAATTGATTTAAAGTTAAACATAACCATTGAAGATTAATGTTTTTTCAGAACTTCTCTTTCTGCCCATTTCAATAAAAAAGGGTTGCATCATATAGACTGTATTATTGGCTTAAACGAGAAGGTATACCCTTGTTCTCCATTTTTCTTTCTTAATTAAACGATTGCAGACTATCAGTCGTTTTGTCTTTAATCTCTTACTCAAAAGTCTATTCCAGGCAAAAGTATATTTTGTTTACTTCTCCATATGGGCCGCTGTTTTCTGTGCCTCATTGAAAATTACACAGACTTCATGTAAATGGCAGTTTAATCTATTGTGCTCAGAATTATCAAATTAATTTCTTACTGAAATTTATTTACTGATATTAATTTCTAACTGAATTAAACAATTGCTGACTTTCAGTCCCTTCCCCTTTGATCTCTTACTCGAAAATCTACTCCAGGCAAATATATAGTTTGTTTCCTTCTCCTTCCGGGCTGCTGGTGTCTTTTTTTTTTTGCCTCATCATAAAACACATGGACTTCATATTTATTTATTTATCTATTTATTAAGTTTTATTTAAACAGGGTAGCCCTTTCACTTAAAGAACTGCTCTACCAAGGGGCCCTGTTCATATGGGAAATATGTTACTATTTGACCCCGATTGATATTGGTCAGATTTGGGTGTGTGAGATAATTAATTCAGAGCACCACAACCCCCATTGTGCACCACACATGTGAGCCCACGTGGTATTTCTGCCAGAAGCATTATGTATTATTAGTATTATTTACACTTTGTTGTCAGTTCCAGGAGGATGTTGCATACAGGTTTTCAATTATTGTAACTTAAATGTAGTGGTAGCTACCAAGAAAACATCTCTCCAACATGGCCCTGATCTCTGATATCATCCAAACTTTCTATTCGTAAGCATCTGAATTTATGCATATGCATCTGAACAAAAGCATAAGATTTATCGTCTCGCAAGCGTGACGATCTTGCCACCATTCTGTAAAAAAAGACATATTTTCAGTCCTTCATATGTATTTTCCAAAACCATAAGGACTATCAACTTCACCCCTTCTACGAGGTTTGATGTGACAGGGCTGTGCTTTACTCATCATTTTGCAACTTCATGCACCACTTTTGATCATTAGATGATAGTGCTTCTCTTTCCCCGTTTTTTCTTGAATTTTATTTTTGCTTTTATGATTTTTTTCTTTACATACATGTAATGTAATTGACATTTCTTCTTTGAATGAATCATAAAGATAAATATTCCCGCAGCAGCATATACCTGTCGCAACCCGTGTTAGTTGGTAGATTGGCTGCTCCATCTATCCATTGATTGATCTATCCACCTTCGCTGTGGTCTGCCCTTCCTTCGCTTGCCTACCCGTTACGGTATGGTGGTCAGCTGTATGTACCGTATAGGGAGAGAGAAAGTAAGAGGAATATGTAGTGGGAGAGAAAGTAAGAGAGATACACTGAACTCCAATAGTTTAGGAACACCTACATTCAGTGTAAAATTGGTAGGCTTTATTGAAATTCAGGCTCATAGCATAGTTTAAGTTTTGTTTTAAAGTGAATAGTATATAAGAATGTACATTTTATCCTTGATTCAAACAAAGTTATATTTTATTAAATGGCTGCCTACCAGTCAATATGGCATTTTCTCAAAATGCTAACCTTTTTATGACATTCGTGTAATCTACATATCCAGAGCTTTTCACCATTATACAGGGTTTAATGCGTAACTTCATTAATTTTTCTTTTTCCTAGTTAGAAGTCAAACACACAAATAAAATTGAACAATCCTTAGTGTTTCACTAGTATGGAAACCTCTTTTTTTAATTCAAAAACATAAATGACAAGAAAGGGGATTGAAATCTGTAGACTGGGGCGGCCAATCCATGATTGCCAGGACTTGTGTCTCTTCCTTTTTCTTCAAGTAGCCTTTGCATATTCTTTGAATAGTCTTGACGTGTGCTTTCTGTCATTGTCCTACTAGAAAACGAACCCTCCTCCGATCAGGCGTTTACCTGAAGGGAAGGCCTTCCGCTGTAGGATTGAATGATAGCCTTGCTGGTTGAGGATACCCTCTACTCTGTGCACATAAGAAAGATTGGATGATATCAGAGATCAGGGCCATGTTGCAGATATGTTTTCTTGGTAGCTACCATTGATGGAAAGGTAGAATAATTTAAAACCTATATGCAACATGCTCCAGGAAAGTGTAGAAAATTTATGGACAAAAAACCGGGCAGAAAAGTAATAAGAAGAGGAATATGGAATAATGAAAGACGGAACAACAAAGATGATAAGGCTCTGGTTGATTGTTGTCATCAGAGATAGAAGGAGAACAACAATTAAAATCAATATTTCAACAACAAAAAAATAAAAGGTTAAGCGATGGTATTGCCAGGAGTTCAGGTGTCGTGACTTCGGGCTTCCGCAATTAAGCTTACCACCCTTACCGACTACCATTAGTTCCCTTCTGGTATGGCGACCGGCCCATTCGCATATCCCTTCCTACCTCCTAAAAACTATAGCCTATAAAAACTATAGACTCTAACTCTTTAGGGGAGGAACAAGGGTGATCCCAATGCCGTTGCCGGGCCATCCGACAATCCTTGAACCTTGGTTTTGCAACCTTGGAGTTAGCGGGTTTCGAACCCGTGCTCGCTAGCACGAGTGTGAGGTAGTCCCGGCGCTTACCCTACCACTAGGCTATAAGACGTCGGTGGTTTTGCTTGGTGATTTTAGCGTATAGGCTATTAGTTTCAAATCAACGAGAAAAAAACCAAAAGAGCATCTATGTCAGGAATCGAACTCACGACCCTCAGTTTATCAGTCTGACGCTCTACCAACTGAGCCAAGAGACCGATTGCTGAAGTTGGTACGTTTTCAAAGAGTATTAAACATATATACTTGCAGATTGTCAACAAGTTTCTAGCTATTACTGAGGTAATTTTCTTTTTGATATAAAGAAATATGCAATTTATAAAAAAAATCACATGGGGGAGGGGGGATTTGTTGCCCAAATGTATCCTGAAAGTGACCCGAGAGCCCTCTAAATCTGATACAATCTTGTAGTAACATGAACTATCTTATATGACATCTTATATGCTGTGAGATAATTGGCCATTGAAATGTTACTACTTTTCCATGGCGCTCACTTTTCTCTCCGTCTCTCTCTCTCCCAACCTTCTCTCTCTCCACCTCTCTCTCTCTCTCCCTCCTCCTCTCTTTCTCTCGCTCTACCCCCCACCTCTCTTTCTCTAAAGCCATCTTCGTTGTTCTTTTCTCTTCCGATGCAAGCATTCTTTCATATAGAGTACCGAAGTGGTGTCGTCACATGAACATGTTGTCAAGACAAATTGGCTCTAAACAAACTCACTCCACCGAGAGGTTTACCTGTCCGATATTGTATATCGGGCTAGTGTCCGGCATTCTCAATTACATTCCCCGTTGTAATCACCGCTGCTTGTTCTGCCCGTGTTGTTTAGAGCCAGTTGTCTTGACAATAGTGCTCGAATGGCGTCACACTTCGGTACTCTATATTCAGATAAGCAGACGTAGACGGTTGCTTATTTTCCCCCAAAATATATTTTTTATTCTTGAATGAATCAACTTTTTCAAATTCATGACATATATCAATACCGTAATGATGAAACTGATCCATGTATAATCATGTAAATGCTCATTGTTTAGATGAAGGAAACACTCAAATCTCTATATTGTGGATGCAGAGAATTGTCCTAGTCAAAACTCAATTCAAACAGTGATGCAACACTTTGGCAATTGTCGACAAAACTCTCCTGAATATAAAAAATGTCATGTTGTTTTCTTACATATTATTTGCTGGCTGAGCCCCACCCCCCCCCCCCCCACTCCCCACAACAATACAACTAAAATCAGAGTAAGAAAGTAAAATAATTTTATTAATATAAAATTGAAAATGAGAATGAGGGATATTAGGTGGGATATGTGACAAACATACATTTTATTTCAAGAACTAAAAATTAAAAATACATACCTGTTCCTTTATAATGCTGTCTTTTATATTGATGTTATAATGCTTTTATAACGCTTAGAAATATAACTTTTTAAGTTCTTATTTATTCCATCCTTTAAAATATAAGTACATTTATACTAGGATCCCTTATGCCAAGGCCACAACAGGCCGTCCGTGTTTTTCTACGTGGAGTTGGCAGTTTGCTTGCCAACTTCTACGATCCTTCCCTGCGTCGTCCTTGCGTCCGACGCAAGGGGTTTCAGCGAAACCCGACGCAGATCACAAGCAGAGAGAATCATATATGTATATGTGAAGGAAAATCTCGGGGGGAAATCAAGAAAAACAGAGCTGTACACTCTACAATGCAAAGAAGCTAGGCCATTTGAATCACCAATTACATACTTTACATACGCCAACACTGATTCTGATAACATGAATATATAGATATACAATGTACATGATGGATAGCTTATATCGTTGGAGATTCACATGCAATAGAATGTCATTTGAGAGAGAAATAGTTTGTTCAAACATTGCTTTCCTCAATTAAATACAACCACAATTATTCTGCTTCTTATATAGAATGAATTCCATGTCGTGTTCCTGCATCAATACTGTGCACTTCACACGCTATTACTTGCACCACAGGCGTGTGTGTGACGGGGATATGTGTCGAAGAATGATCCATGCCGCCGGTCTCTTACACTAATACATCGTGGAACGACTTTCCCTTATATGTGCAATATTGAGCATTCAACGTGTTTGACATAAACCTTTAATCCTAATACTTACGGGGGTGCATTATTCCCCCACCCCCGTCAATTTTTTTTTGTCGGTACTTCCGAACACCTCAATATTTCGAAACGAAGATGATTTTTTTCTGATCTTTTCCGCACATTTTGATACCATATTTATGACGATCAGACCTACCATGCCGATATCAGATTACGTTTACCAAACACATGTCACTGAAATTTCGTTATTTTTCTATACGACTGAGCACAACCATATGGACAAAATCATGCAGGAGATTTACCATTTTATGTAAATAATTTTCTAACCTATCCTTTTTTCAGGAATTGACGAGGGATTTTTGAAAGACATTTGTACCAGAAATTGATATTCCTGAGGCGTTATCTAGTGATTTCTTGTATAAATGAGCATACATTATTGAATTTAGAAAATAAAGGCACTTTCGTAAATTTAGCTATACAACTTGTAGAGTACATAATTCTTGACCCTTATAAAAAATTTTTTTGAGGGAATCGGGCGGCCCATGGCCATAATGCCCCCTCCCCCCCCCCCCTTACATGCTTTGAAATACCCCGGTAGGATGAGGGTTAAGAGAGGTGGTGTCATTCTTTGTTCAAAAGTATTCATGCATGCAATCCAACTTTAGTCGTGAAATAATTCAACGATCATGATTTGCCTTGTGGTCTGTCCAAGCTTTCTTGATAGTTAATATGACTGTTTGATATACTATCTCTCTCTCTCTGGGTGCTTTGTTGTGTGACGTAGGCGATCATGGAGTGCCACACAGTTCTCTGTACTGAGCTCTTTGCATCAATTGCATATCATGATAAACTAGTCAGTCAGGATGCTTATCAACTTAATAATCCTTCTTCCCATGCCCCATACCCCTGGTTCTTTTTCATCAACCCAAACTCTTTCAAGTAAACTTTACACAGTATACGACGTATAAAATCTCAACCTTCAGATTCTTGGCTCACACATCAGTTTCATAATATACATACATGATAATGAAACATTCTTCTTTGTGTGACATAACACATATAGCTACGACTTGAGTCATATGTCACAAGTCAGGTAAATACTCGTTCTAGGCATATCTGAATATGATCCGCTATTACGGTGAACATGTCTATACTGACTGTCCAAAGGGTGGATACAAAATACCTTTTGTTCCCCTGCATCAGTTTTAAACTAATGCTCAATACCCCAAAGGAGATGCAGTCCGCTGGTTCAATAATGATGTGCGAGTTTCGGCATGTAAACAATTATTTCTGACCAGTCAATCCTAAAGCTCGCAGCTTCATCAAGAGAGATGTGTCGCTGATATTTATATAGGACATGTGTGGAGTTACCCCGGTGTTCCTCTGTGGGAAAGTCCACCCTTCAATGACCTCTCCTTAAGGGGAGATGTAGCGTTGATTAGTTGAGCTACCTCTGCGCGTTCTCTTCAAATCGTTCCAAAGCCCACCCGTTAATTCATCGTGACCTTTATTTTAGGCAAGATTTGGAGTTGATTTGTTGCGCTAACTCAGCGGGCTCTCTCTCCCGTACCATTTTGTCAAGTGTCGCAAAAGTCCATCCTATAATGTTATCTCTGGTAGGAGAGATTTCTTGTTCGTTTGTCAAGCTGGCTGCGCGAATTATCTCCCTCACTCATCCTTCGTTAAGTCGTGGCAAAGTCCATCCTACAGTCTATAGTGACCACTCCTTAAGGAAGATTTAGCCTCGCGTTCATTTGTTGAGCTCCGCGAGTTCTCGACAATCTCCCTCACTCATTCTACTTTAATTCGGCATGCTTTGGCGCTTCCTACAGTAGCGTCCCCGCCGACGACGGAATTCGTATGGAATTCTTGCTTTCCTTCATACATTAATAAATCATCATGAATTATGATTCCCCAAGATGTAAATTACTGTTGAGTTTCTATAACTGGAACGTACGGAAGCGCTGCAGTGTCAGCTTGCCCATAAAGCCGTAGATGCTCTCCTCCTACTCGCCACTGTGCTTCGCAAAGTGGGGGGCTCTGCAACACTTGACGTGAAGGTCGCTCTCCGCATGCTTGCGCCACTGCTCGACCAACTCGTCGTTTTCCTTGGCCGTGGCGATCGGGTCATCGCGAGAGAAGAGGTTCAGGGCGGGCCGCCTTGACCGGGCGGCCAGTAAAGAACTCATTCACCTGAAGGACAATGCAGAACAATAGGACCGTTAATAAACTCTTTGTTTCTTTGGAAATTCTTACGGAATTCTCGCTTTCCTTCATACATTAATGAATCATTATGAATTATGATTCCCCAAGATGTAAATTACTGCTGAGTTTATGCCTTGTAAAATGTTAGAAATATGTGGCTTGTTTGAGTCTCCGTGAGACGAGACGGGTCACCGAGAAGTCATCGTGAATTCGAATGCGTTTTATTTTTTTTTCAAGTCTCCTGTAAGTCTCTGTAACTTATCTATGCTGTCCTTGCCACATCTCCACCGATGAGATGGACCTTTAACTCTTACATTACCATTCCCTGAAAACCACATTGGCTTACTACACACCTTCACGCCAATGCTCACGAGAGAGTTCACCCTTCAAGCTCACCTTGACGATGCTATCATGGTGTACTTGTTGGTCAGCCAATAGTAGGTCTCTGCAACCCTCTTGATGACAAACTGCGTAAAGGAGTTGTTGGCGGCCTGCGAGTCGATACCCTCGTAGCTATCCCTGGAGAGAATACAACGGTACAGGATCTGAACAACGATGCGGTAACGCACCGATTCATAGGCCTAACGGCTACTCGATCCGCTCCGCAGACGTGCGCTTCTTCTCCCTCTGATGCATCCATCAGGTCGAGCATCTCGGCGTACACGTGGCTGCTGGCAGAGAAGGCATGGACCAGGAGAGGGCGTGTGTCGCCGTCCGTGACATAATCCAGGATCTCCCGCGCGATCTCCTTCGCGTTGGCGGACCAGGCGATGTCGATGGGTCGCGTCTTGACCACCAGTACATCGAATCTAGAAGAAGTAAAAAAAAAATATACAACATTGAAACATGTATTATATCAACATATAATTTAACATAGGAAAATATAAATAGTGACTGATCGGCAATAGCGACGATTAATAAAAAGCGGCACAAAATGAGTATTGCAGAGATGTAAGTATAAACAATGATTGATTGATTGATTGATTGATTGATTGATAAGAAATTAACGACACTACTAACACCTGAGTGTCATGTAAGTGTCGAACACTTCATCTAAAAAGATTATACAATTCAAGTTTCCTTAATGTGATGTACAGAATTTGAGCAGGATTATAAATCAGAAATAAATCAATATGTTAACTTCCTCGGGATAACTTCCCTACTCTTTATGAAAAGAGAAGTGGGTTCTTTAACGTGCCAATGGGGTGACTCTCCTTTACACGGGACCGACGGTTTAAAGTCTCCTCCGACAGATTAGGCAATTGGAATAAAATACCTTGCCCAAGGGTATACCTGTTGTGATTGGGATACGATCAGTTTCCCACTTAAAATCTAGTGTAAAGATTAATCTTCTTTAGAAAGTTTGTAACACATAATCGCGAAATATCTCTAAATAATGTCTTGAGGTCAGGACAATCAAAAAGTTAATACGAATATTTGCAAGTTCAACACATTCAAGGAGAATGTGTTTAATTGTTAGTGTATAATTACATGATATGCATTGAGGTGGATTTTCTACTGCAAATGAGTATGCATGAGTCAAACGAGAATGCCCGATACGAGCACGGGTCAAGTATAAACAATGCAGAAAAAGGTTTACCAGTAAATGCCCCAGTGGCTTGATAAATTGGGTACACCTGTGAAAAAAAGAGCATGCAGATAAATAAAATAATTACACCGGGGAGCTAAAGCTGTGAACTTATTTTATTCTATGTTGCGCCAGGTAAAGATTATTTAGAGAAGAGGAATGCTGTTACATTGTGGGGTTCTTCAGAAAAAAGAATAACAATCGGAACTAATGTTTTTGTAGTTTCAAAATGAAACTTTAATGATAATGAATGCATGAAATATTCAGATTATAATGAAACGCAATAACATACACAAAGCAATTGAATTGAACAATGAAATGTTGCCTCAATACAACAATCTTTAAAAAGGAATGAGGATGGATAAACAATCAAATAATTTCCGATTGACTCTGTCTACTGGTCATATATATATATATATATATCAAAAGTAATGAATGAAATTAATGGTTTACATCAAATTATCTTCGGTACAGATATCGAAACCTGCATATGGCCGGTTGATAATGTTCAGCGCAGTGTGCAGCGTCAATACAACCCGGTTGCCTTCACGACGAGATCGCGATAACGTTGATTTTTGAAGTGCGAGTTCATCAACAGACCCGCTGTCAAGGTTAAACGGTAGGACGTCGATGCCCGAGCTGAGGTGGTTGTAGTTGCGATCCTCGATGCTCGGCGACGTCGATGAGGGAGACCAGAAAACCGAACAGTCACCGCCCGGTCTGGGTGCAAGGGCACGTGATGGCTAAACCCTTGATTACGGCTGAAATACAGTTACACCGAATCATAAATATATATTCAACCCAAGTATAACTAGTACGCTTTAACTATATATCTTGTAAAGCACAAGACATCTTTAAAATGAAAATAATCACACCATTTGGTTTACCAAATAGACTTCGCAAAAAAACAGCAACCAGATATCTCCAATTAGCATAATAGCCATTTACTAGCATAATAATGTCAAGTGCTAGAATGATTCATACCTCTGTTATGTACAATACTTACATTTAACCAGCAACCATTACTTATGACCGCTTGTTAACAAAATGCGTAAGTTGCATAAACCATTGATTATCAAAACATATAGCCACGCTAGAGTAGTTCTCATTTTCATCCCAATATAAATATATGCCGTAAATACACGGTGGTACCAATCAATGAGAAATACCCTACAATATAGGCGTCCTCAAAGCTCGACATGGCTGACATAAAATGGCCGACTTTTGTTACTTGCCAAAAGAGGGCGTTTATGACATTTGACTACTAATTAAACACATTTCAGTTTTTGCTCAAAAATACAAACGTTCAGTTTCCGAACTAGAAGAAATCATTAAAATTGAAATGGTAATTTTCGTGTCAGAAATTGTTTGCATTTAAAATGTTCACTATAATTGAAAGCACTGATTTTCAGAAAGCCAAACTTCAATCTGAAAGACTTGCCTATACAGAAATTAAACAGTTGTAGAAACCCCCCGCAAACTGGCATGTTTCAGACTTACAGTTATTTTGAAGAATTGAAGACCCTGTTGCCTGCCTCCCGGAGGAATTTGTGTCCACATGACGGCCGTCTGCACTTCCCGCTCATGCAGCAAGTCCCCAGACTTCCCCGACTCTCTCCCGCACACAGGACTCCTTCCCGTGGGTCACAAAACAGGTCTTTCGTCAATCACGACAAAATAGCTTCTCACACCACTCCCCCATGTACTCTCGGACCCTCGTTCCATCATACCAGAACTAAATCTACCAATCATGTTCTCCCATATGTGCTCTCGTCACTTACTATTACATAATACCCTTAGGGCAAAATCAGGCAAACCGAAAAACACGGGTAACAATAAATTAGGCACGGCTCCTAGCTGCGAAAAGGATAGACAAAAGAATTAAGAATGCGATGCATCCAGTGCGCCACAGAGCCTAGGTTACCTGTATTATAAAACATATGGTATAAGGGCTTTTAGAAGATGAGTTGAATTAACTCGGCCATGTGGTGTTTAAAGCTATTACAAAAGAAACACATTACTGAGCAACGTGCCTTCATTGCCAGTCAGTTAACCTTTGTAATTTGGCTTACATTATATTTTGACACTGTTCACAAGTTGATTTTAAAAGAATTACGAAACTAAGCATTCTGAATGTGGACTGGTAATGAATTCTAGATTACTGGACCTAAACAACGGGCTGATTTGGAAAGAGTATTTTGTATTTAACTTTCCACATGTGGAATTTAACAGGTTGAAGGGCATTGTACTGATGAATTTCAGCATTCAATGAAGACATGTGCATGAGATATTAGGTTTGAAAAGTATCTACGCATTAAACAGGCAATTTGCATCGTATTTATATCAAAACAATTAAGCAACGTGCGAACAGGGGTAACGAAGATTCAAGGTAATGAGAACTGGCACATAATACGGAAGATTCTGTTCTGTATAAACGATGAGGTCTGACTAATTTAGAAGGATACAACGAACCCCATAACGCATTGCAATTAGCGATGTGAGGCACTATGAATGCATTGTACATCATTAACAAGAATTTACGTGAAATAGTGAGTTTTAGATTATTCATGATACCAATTGTACGTGATATTTCTCCGAAAACAAAATTTATATGTAAATCCCAACATAAATACATATCTACAAGCACTCCAAGATATGTAACCACAGAACATTGCTTAATTATAATGTTGTTGATGTATAAGGGATCATCATTATAACAAGTATTAAGGTCTTGCCTATGTCTGAAAACAACAAATGGAGTTTTACAATGTTCAGAGATAATCTATTGCACAAAAGCTAATTGTGAACATGCGTTAAATGAACATTCACTTTGTTGATCAAAATGTAAATGCTTTCCTCAGAGGCAACTAAAGCAGTGTCGACTGCAAAAAGAACGTAGTCACAAGGATGTGGGGAATTTATTATATCATTGATATATATTAGAAACAATAAAGAAACAAGTAGTGAACCCTGTGGTACACCAGGTGTAAGAAACATGAAATCAGAAATATGTGAGTTATACACAGTGTATTATTTTCTGTCAGCTAGATAGCCTTGAAACCAAAGAAGTGGTTTGCCCCGAATCCCGTAATAACGCAATTTTGCTAATGGTATTGTATGCGACAGGGTATCTAATGCCAAATTGATAAATCCATAAAAATAGCTATTGCATGCTTATTCGGACACAATTCACGATTTTTTTCATAAAGATCATGAAGATTGATTAAAGCAAATTCGGAGAGCAATTCGTTCTAAGCCCGTATTGGTTGAAAAAAGGAGATATTACACACCATGAAATCGTAGATACGATTGTAAACAACTCTCTCGAGTACCTTGGAAAATAATGGAAGGATAGAAGTGGGTCTATATTTGCTACAATCTGAAGTAAGGTCTTTCTGGAATATAATTACAACTTTTGCGATTTTCATTTTGGAGGGGAATACACTTAAGAGAATTCCTATCAAGTTTGATTAAAATCCAGTTATTTATTCTTCTGAAAAAGTCACAAATAAGAGGAAGTTGTCCCATGCATTGGGGCATTTTTTTTTTTTTTTTTTTTTTTTTGGGGGGGGGGGGCTACCTACTCCCAGCTCCTTGCCATTTCTGTCCTCCATGCTAACAACATAATGTCCCTAATACCTGAGGATGGTTCCAGTTATTTATTCTTGAGAAAAAGTATTTAGAAAATAAGAGAGAGTTTCCCCCTGGGGTGTTTTGGGGGCTACCCTCTTCTCCAGCCCCTAACCGCTTGTACACTACAAGTTTAAGAACTAATGGTCCCTTTTTCCTCAGGATGATTCCTTTCTAGTTTGGTTAAAATCCAATTATTTATTCTTAAGAAAATGTCCCAAAATATGAGATAATGCCCCAGTGGCGCTTGGTGGCTACCCCCACCCCCTTGCCACGTATGACCACACATTTGATAAGGTCCCTATTACCTAAGGATGATTCCTATCAAGGTTTTTTTTTTCAAGTCCGGCGGCGCGTTTTCGTAAAGAATGAACATTAATATATTAGGGCCCCTGGGGCACTTTAGAGGCTGCCCCCAGGTGCCCCTGAAAATATTTTGAGTCGCCTCTATAGGTAATACATGTATTGTTCGAAATATAATTTCATGCATGTGTGCCAAATTTGGTGCTTGTAGGCATTTGGAGAGGAGATAGCTGTCATTAAGAGGTATCTCCAGCAACTGCCAGCAGGGCCCAAACAAACCAAAGCCATAAAACGGAAGGCCATAAGGCAATGTGCAACAGGGGATCTAGGCAACTAACTAGACTAATTTGCGTATAGCTGCATACAATAAACCATGCATTAGCATGTCAGATGACCTTAATTTTTGTATATATCTGTATTTTCCCAAATTATTTGTTGCGTGGAACCCTACCCCCGTCAAAATCATCGCGTCTACAGAGCGATGAGAGCAATTTGCAAACATGGTCTAGGGAACTAGGCTAATAAAACAGAAAGGAGCCACATATAACAATGAACCAAATATGCCGTGTAAATCACGAAATATTTGGTTCCTCCTGGAACGATATGTGATAACGAGAACGATAGCTGCTGGCATATATTGTTCCGAGAACCAGATATAACGCTGGTACGAGATATGTCGTCACACCGGCTCCACTTCTCTGGAAAACATTTGAACTGAAGTGAATAAGTCCGATTTGTCCGCATGACCAACATGTTTGGTAGCCAACATCGAAGATTTGGACGACGGTGCGCTGGTGGTACGCTTACTTAACTGTCGTTTCAGTTTTTTGGAAATAGAATCTAGGACTGCAGCAACAAAATCTTGATTCACCAGTGCTGCTCTTGGGTTAGGCTTGGACTTTGGTATCCATATAGGCCTGAGTATATGCAGGGATGTGTTTTGGAAGGATAGGAAGCAACTTTCTTTCTTTGAACAACGAATTTGTCAAAAACAAAACGTCTACAGACAAATGGGAAATTAAAGAAATTTCTTTTCAAGTTGACATCAGCTAAATGTCGGCTCGGCACATGGAACATCAAAGCATTGTCATGATTATGGAATTCTTTTGACATTCATGAGCACGCTTTAGAAACCATACAGATTTTTGAATGTATTATGCTCGAGTTTTTTCACCTTCCTATAACACTTACCTGGTATATGTAGTTGTGAGCGTAAAATATGTTACTGGTCTGTCTGGTGTGGGGACCGCGAATGAAAACTAAACCGAAACCTCCCTTCCACCCAACGTAGCAACAAAAACGTGTTGCGTAACCATATGCAAATCAACATTCCCCTTCAAATTAGATAACAATTCTCTTTCTATACAATGCTAAGAGAATTTTACAATCCACCTTGCATACATTAGTTGTTGCTATGTCGGGCAAACCTCGGCGAACTTCCCGGTTGTCATGGACAACCCTTTGTTAAACTGGTATGCATAAAATTTGAATATGTTAGTAAACCGGTCTATTAGGCTAGAACTCTTGAATTCACGGCATGTTGTTCTCATGTTTTGCTTGGCTGCCCAGACTGGTGTGGCATGTGACGGGGTACGAACGGATGTAGTGGACTGATAACTTCCGCCTTCCTGTCAATAGTCTTTTTTCGTTATGCATGCACATTTTATTCGTGTCGTTCAAACAATACGTTACTATTGGTAGCCCCAAAGTTTGTTCGATGTTTGTCCGAGAAACAACAACTAATACATGCAGAGCGCGTTCCGGCCATTGAAACTAAATCACGCAATACAGGTGAATGTGATAACACGTCATTGGGTACTCTGGGGGAAAGTTGTGAATGCATTTCGAACATTCTGAATGATCTTCTCTCTGTATGTGGAGAAAATTGTGCAGTGCATTGACAGATTCGATCTGTTCATTCGTAATACGAGACTAGGTACGGTTATTCAATGTAGACAACGTACTAAACGTAGAGTAGACTAACGCAAACAAAATTATTTGATGCTTTCACTTTTATCATAAAATATTATTATTTGCTGTAATTACACGTATTATGTGGATTAACTCAATATACCATAGCTATTCCGAAGACAAACCCATTGATGTCAAATCAATAATGTCTCAGTTTGTTTCATGTAGCATCCCATAAAATTAGGCTTATTGCGTTTAGATACAAATGGTAAACACATATTAATGCAAATGATTACGGATGAATAAAGATAGATACATAAAAGTGCAGATAAAGAGAGAGAATGCAGATGAATGCAGATAAATGGAGATAGATGTATATAAATACAAATGCACACACAGTAAACACACACAGACACACACACACATTCACAATCCCTTATGATCATATGCATCAACTGCATTCATAACATAAGAAATAAACATGTATATACATGTACTTATTTCTTAGATTTCAAGTCAATATGAATTATATAATGAATATATAAACACGAACATAAAATGTCACCTCTCGCAAATGGAAGTGCAACAAGCTTTTCATTCATTAAAATCTAATTAAGGTCAAAGCAACTTGATTAACGGCAGTCCACCTGTTTTATCAGTCCAAAATGGGATTAGTTAGGCAAATAAAAAATGACATTTGCGTGTATCAGCTGAAATTACAGGCGAACGTTGTATATGATCTTTCATGACGTCACGTATTGGTATATTTCTCATTATTTTTCTGATTCGCCCTTCTCATTTATACATCTAAATGTCATCATAACATTGATGTAAATATGTGGCTGTAAATCAAATTTACTGATTATTTGTAATATGCCGTGACATGCCAAATAATCATAATCACATTAAGTAACCTATATCTATCTAGCCTATTTCTCTCCACTGCTGAAGGAAGGCCTCCTCATCATTTTTTTTCCATTTTGATCTATCTTGTGCCGTTCGTTGTTTAGTACCCACTATGCTAAAAAAATATCGTCCCTAGCTAAAACAACAAGTAACAAGAACAACAACACAGAAATACTCTCCCTCCATTTCTATGTTATAGTCAGTTTGAATGATAAATCCACAGTTACACATGTCACCCCAGAGGGTCTTAACTCTTTCCCTCTATGGGAAATGTGTGCATTACTTGTGAAAGCAGGCACACATGGCACCCTAAGAGTCCATGACAAAAACTGCCCCACTCTGACAAAAGGAATCAAATGACAAATCACTCAAATCTGGGTTAACGGTATTCTTAGATTATACCTAGCATTCCCTACATACTGCCAACATCTGGACAAGAAATATTTATATGACAGACACATTTTGCTCATTTACAAAAAAAAGGCTCTTTTGTTAGTTGCTTTCTTTGTCAGATTAGGGCAGAAAAGTGCAGTACCAATGACACTGTGATGCTAGTTACTAATGGATTGACAGGACTGGTGTGATGCACAATGTGAATGCGCATTATTGTCTTCTGAATAGATTCTCCGATAGATACATGTTCTTATGTCAAAAATTGTCCAAAAGTGAAAAATCTCATTCAATATTCAAATGATTTTTACTAAAATAAGTGTTGATAAAATATCACGAAGGTACATGGTACATAAGCGGGGCTAGTGACATAACCCCGTGAAAGAGAAGCTTTACTTGTGTCTGTCGTGCAATTATCAATGTCAGCCAGCACGTGGGAAACACCATTCGTGTTAAATCATATTGTTGTTTTTGCTATCGTGTGTGTGTTTTAAACATGGAATGATTTGATAAACACGTTTTAATGGACCTCATATAAGACATATTGCAGCTGAATTTGGGCTACCACTACCAGCCATATCATGAAATGCATGTATGAGTTTATCGGGTATGTTTTTTTTTATATTGATTGTACATAGGCCTACAGGAATGGAACCAAACCAAACCAATGTCAAGAACGTTGCATCCAATACCAATGGTGTTGACATTATTCGATCTCGGTGTTAAGATATAACACCAAAATTGTTTAGTGTAGCACCTTGATATAGTTCATTGTACAATGACTCCATTTTGTGTCAATTCAAAACACCTTCATCTTGTATTCGATCAGGTGCCTTGGATGAACCCGTGTGATCTTTTATTTTGACCATTTATTTCAGCAGCTGCAATTGGCAATTAAAGAACTTGCCAATCGACATTTCATTACGATGCTTGCATACTCTATAGGCGATTGAAATACTCGAAGTTTGCAGCCATCTGCGTGTTTTTATTTCCTAAGGTCGGTCGGTGAACTGTAGCCATGGTAGGGCTGGTTTATAATCAGACATCGGCATCAGTCTAGTGTGAAATAATAAAGTGACGAATGGGTGAATGGGACAGGGGGGATGTGGGGAGGGAAATCAGAAAGACGGAGAGAGAGAAGAGAGAGAGAGAACGGGGGAGGGAGAGAGAGAGAGAGAGAGAGAGAGGAGAGAGAGAGAGAGAGAGAGAGAGAGAGAGAGGGAGGAGAGAGAGAGAGAGAGGGGGGGGAGAGGGGGAGAAAGAGAGAGAAAAGAGAGGCAGAGAGAAACAGACAGACAGATAGAAAGAAAAGTGTCAGAGAACAGGAGCATGTATGATAACCCTCAAGCTTACATATACAGCATGAAGTTGATTTGAATTCCCCACACAAGCATTGAATCACACATCACGTGTACATAATGCTCGCATTACGTGTTCAAAGACCCAAAAAAATTGTTACTCAAGCTGCGTCGGTATCTCCGAAAGTCAATTTTAATCATCCTCTCGCAGCATCTTGAATCATACTAATGGACAGAGGAAGCCAGTCACCCAGTAAAGAAAAACGTATGCGGATTTTTAATCTCCATCCACGTGGGCTTGAACATCTCTAAATATAGAAATAGAACGAAATGGCCCAGTCATGGAGGCAAAGAGAGAAGAAAGATCATAGTGATAACAAAGGGAAAAAAGCCGCAAAAGGTGGTTGGGCGAATAAGGTTGCGTTAATGCGACCATCGCCAGAATCATGATTTGAATCATGATTCAAAACGCAAACATGAAACACGACAACGACAGAATCAGCGTTCAGACGACCTTCTCTCCAGTCACGCATCCAGTGCGCATCGCAGTGCGCAGTTTGAGCCAGGAAGTTATAGCTCAGCTTTTACGCGCGCATTTTCCGACTTCTACGTGGGCTGCTTGACTAGCATCGGAAATAGGCCGACACAATGACGTCATAGAATCATGATTCAAAACCCGGTTGATTTCAAGCGACCTTGATTCTGCAGAAATGCGTTTCCAAACGCCCCCTTTTCCGCGTTTCGTGTTTGCGTTTTGAATCACGTTTTACCATTTCGTCTGATTCTGCAGAACGTGATTCTGCAGAAATTTTCAATCATGATTTTAATCATGATTCTAGGGCAAGAAAAGTATCGCATGAACGCAACCTAAATAAAAACACACATGGTTGAAGGAAAAGACGCGAAATGACGAGAGCGGACATGGCTGCAAACACCAGGAGGAGCGCTCTGTAACAAACATAAGTTTAATCCGTTTCATAGACATGATAGAGTGCAGACAGAATGAATACGTTTTTGTAAACTATTTTGAATTCATTAAGTGAGTTATACTGTATTATCTTTTTTTTTTAGATATAAATATTCCATTTATTGCAACCACTTTATATCTATTTATACAAATATCAATAGTTGGATTAAAACATACAATAATAATCATACCTATAATGTCACAATAATTAACCTATATTAAACACAATAATGAAAATACGAACTTATTTATGCTAAATTACATTAAATTGCACTGCAATATTGCAACCAAATACTAATTTTGAGTGTGTTTATGGATTTCTAATAAGGTACTGAGTAGAATAGAATGGCATATTTTAAAAGCCGAAATAAGGTACCAAATTGAATCCGCAATATAACGTTATTAAACTATATACTACAATAATGAATGGATATAAAAGGAGCTAATCAACATAATGAAAGATAAGAGCACTTATCATTTACTGGTATACAAGGATGTGTTCGTGGCATATAAGTACTGAACAGGGTTTTAACTGAGTCAATCGTCATATGAATCACAAGGTAGATACAACTAAGTGACAAGTGTCATGTATATGTATAAAAAACAAAAGTTAAATCCCAATGGAATTGGGTTGCATCGGACTGGTGGGTGATAGTTGTTTACTAACAGCGAACAATCAGGTATGGAGGACGGGCACCAAGTCTCACTGATGCAGCAAATGTCAATCGATCTGCTTGTGAGTTGGACAGATAAATCATCGAGTTTCGGGATCAGAGATCTGGCATTAGAATTCATCAGAACAGGTAAGTTCCATCTGTCCAGTCGGACCTTTACCAAGTTCGCCATATTAATCCGGGGGATATATCGTTTTTCATTGTTCTTTTTCTTTTTAGTTCTAATCAGGTTAGATATCGGTGAGTTAACGTGCTCAGTTGCACATATGGTGTATTGAAGTTGTAAAGTCTTTGATCTAGCACTTCCCTTGCTTCCACGATGTGTCTTGCGCTTTTTGTGGATTCCTAGTTCATGGATTCTCTGCCAAATTACATAGCTGAGTTTGAGGCCATGACGTGGAGCGACACTTCTGCTGCGATGTGGGGTCCCTGTTGTGGGACTTCCGCTGCGATATGAGGTCGCTGGTGTGGGTCCTGGGTTAGGCTCGATATCTGCATAGATGGTGAGTGATATCTGGAAGGTTGGAGATGAATTGGTGTAGTACTGGATACGTGTCCCCAGAAATTTCAGGTGCTTGATTCTCATGTAAACTGCTGAAGGTCTTAATGGTGCTTGCATTGTATTTGGTGAAAGACCGTCTGTTTCTATATTTTGGTCACATTATATCTGTAATGTACACGAAAAGCCCCTAGGAAGACAAATAATGATAGTGATAATGATAATGATCACAAAAAGGGAATTGCAATCAGGATCAGGTATGGAGAGATGAAAAAAATAATGTTTGAAGGGTTACTAAATTAAAAAGATAAGTTCCCACTAATCTATGTAAAATTATCCACTAAACGAATTTTACATTTGTTTGCCGCAATAAAGTCTCATTTTGACGAAAATTTGAAAAAAAAAAACCGCACGCCTCCAGCATGCCCAGTGACGTCAGTGAAGTCAAAATGCCATAAATGCCAACGGCGTGAATAAAATATTTTATTCGCGCCGTTCAAACAATACGTTACCAATGGGATCCCTAAAGCTTGTCCGAGGTTTGTCCGAGTAGCAACAACTAATAGATTCAAAGTGCATTCCATCCATTGAATCTGAATGACAAGATACAGGTGAATGCAATAACGCGTTACTACGCAGTTAGGGGGAAAGTTGTGAATACATTACGAAAATGGTCTATTATTGACTTCCGTACAATAAGCCATTTCGTAATTACACCATGGTCGGACAATTGAATAAATACTACTAGACTGCTCACTGAGATTGTTTTTCATGAAGTTGTGTTGGATGATGGATGTAAAGACATTTTACAGTGTGCCCGGAATAACAATAGAAGCAGATGCACATGGTGGAATGTTCTTTCACTACCTTCGCAGAGCTGAATAGCTGTTGCCATATTTGCATGAATATAGGCTGAAATGTGGTCGACTATCTAATGAATTCCCATTTTACTCTGTGAGTTTGGGAATTGACCTGAGGTCATTTACTAAAAGCAATAATCTGCTCATGCGCAATTGCAATTACGAAATGGCTTATTTACGGCATTTTGACTTCTCTGACGTCACTGGAGGCGTGCGCTTTTTCAAATTTTTCGTCAAAATGAGACTTCATTGCGGCAAACGAATGTGAAATTCGTTTTCAGTGGACAATTTAACATAGATTAGTGGGAACTTATTTTTCTAATTTAGTAGCCCTTTATAGAGTATGGTAAATACCTTGGCTGACTGTCTGCGTGTTTGTATATCCGTTGTATTTTAGGACCACAATGATCAGTGAGGCGTTATTAATACGCGACCCTGACATTTCCAATTATGTAAATCGTAATTTTACAAATTGCCTGAAACTTGTCTGATTACTTAAGTAAAGTGAAATGATTGATCACGGAGAGAGATGACAGATATAGAAAGGTGGAGGGAGGATGAGACGGCATGGGATTGACAACTGAAGAAGAATAAACATTAAGAAGAATATTGAACTAACGAAATGTAAATAATCGTGAAAATTCTCTCACGGTCACCCAGAGATTAGTAGCGGTCGTTGATTTTTAAGGCCTGAATATCTTTGAAAGGGAAAGGGGAAGAAGATCGATGCTGAAAGGTTTACTGAATTAGAAAAATAAGTTCCTACTAATCTATGTAAAATTATCCACTAAAAACGAATTTCACATTCGTTTGCCGCAATAAAGTCTCATTTGGACGAAAATTTGAAAAAACGCACGCCTCCCGTGACGTATGAGAAGTCAACATGCAATAAATGCCAACGGCGTAAATAAGATATTTCATTCACGCCATTCAAACAATGCGTTACCAATGGGAACACCAAAGCTTGTCTGAGTAGCAACAACTAATAGATTCAAAGTGCCTTCCATCCATTGAATCTGAATGAGATACAGGTGAATGCAATAACGCGTTACTACGCAGTTACAGGGAAAGTTGTGAATACATTACGAAAATGGTCTATTGTTGACTTCCGTACAATCTATGGAATTTTGACTTCTCATACGTCACTGAAGGCGTGCGTTTTTTCAAATTTTCGTCAAAATGAGACTTTATTGCGGCAAACGAATGTGAAATTCGTTTTTAGTGGATAATTTTACATATATTAGTGGGAACTTATTTTTCTAATTTAGTAACCCTCGAAGGAGTTGTAGACAGTTGTAAGTTTCCTATTTTCCATCAAAAAGATGTGCCTTCTCAACAGACACGCACTCGTATTGCATGAGATATTAAAAAAAAAAATATTTTTAAAGGCAGGAACGCGAAGTTCGTCGTTAACATTTGCCGGGCTTTAAAACATTAAAACAGTGTCATACTTGTGACCCAGCTAGGATTATGTATGTACAATTGTTAAGCACTTGCCCTGATCTGAACTTTGGTGCTGCTGATTGTTATCTTAGGTCAATGACGAGTGTGTTAACAGATCGATCGTAATAATAGAAACACAATTAACTTGAGGAAGATTTGGTTACAGGTTGTTCTCATCGTAAAACTTGTCAACGGTAAGATTCGATCTCCGTGATCTGGTCTTCTGTTCAGTTCAATTCCTGCCATATTGTTTTTTTTTTAATGACAACAGTATCCATAACACAATAAACCTGCCTTGACGGAGCGGAACATTTACAGTACTAGATAACAACACATACGATATATCGTAAGAACATGAGATACATGTGTTAACAAAAATAGAAGACTACGAACAAATGACAATATTACAAACCTTGGTCATATAAGCTAGGTAAGGTACCATATCACTGTCATAATTACAACTTGAAAATAAAACATGCCAATCATATACACTCAGAAATTAATCAAACGTACCAAGCACGCCTACAAAAGGGCAAGGAGGACTTTTTATTTCTCAAAACTGTCCGTCTTTCATGCAAGCCTGTGCCTTGTTAATAAAGTCTGCCAATCACCTGCTGAAATGTCAGATCTAGGGCTTGTCAAACGGCCCTCTTGATTATATGCAGTGCTTCTCCACCAAGCAAGGTATCTCTGACCAAGATGTGTAACAGAGACCATTCTGAAGGTGTTGCTCAACAAAAAATTAACTAATATAGTTTGAGGTATTGTAGTAAAAGGGAGGTGTTAGGAAGGAGAAGAAACTCGAGCATAATTATTTTCAAACATCTGTATGGGTTCTAAAGTGTGCTCATGAGTGTCACAAGCATTCCATAATCATGACAATGCTTTCATACTCCATGTGCCGGCCCGACATTCAGCTGTTGTTAACTTGAAAAGAAATTTCTTTAATCGCCCATTTGTCCCTAGAAGTTTTGTTTTTGACCAATTTGTTTGCAAACTATGAGGAAGTTAAAGGCAGATTATGACAAATCCTTTACTCTGCTTTTGTTTCGAAAAGAAAGATGAATTACTAAATAAAATCGGACATAAAAGATATTTGTATTACTTACAAAATTGACAAATTTCTTCACTTTCCAATATCTTGTGCATTTGTGTGATTAAACTATGACATATTATCATTAACGGTGTTTGTGTGCGATTGCGTGCAGCGGAGATACTGTACTTGAAGAACTTGTTATTTTTTGTTTGCTGATACCTGCTATGCTCATGGAAGTATTGATGTAATTAGCAAGCGAAATGCGACTCTATTTTTTTTCGTTCTCTCTGAGAATCTGTTGCCACACAATCATGTTCGTCATTGTTCAAACACCTGAATAGCACCTGTTGAAAACACATAACTTTTCAGCGGCGTGGAGCATGTGTTCAAACAAAGAAGGTGTTTCATATCCTTTCATAACAGTATCCATCGGAGTACCATGGATCTGGTCAATATGAGATGAGAGGATGGTTTTTGAGGCTGATAAACTCACAGGAACATTTGGTTTAATGGGTGGAATGCACTCTGAACCTTTCATTTGTTAATAGTCAGACAAATCTGTGGGATTACCATTAGCCATGTACTGTTTGAAGGACGTGAATACAATGTAAAAAGTTTATTCCATTGATCAGCAATGACGTACTGTACGTAATCATCGTTCGTGTGCATCCATGCGCAAAGAAGGTCATACACATAGCACCCCATGTCTATCTTTGATTGGCAGGTCAAGAGTATAAAGATAATGGATTTTGAAGACAACTAACATTACGAAATATGTCTAAGTTTTCTTCACAAAATTCAAATTCGTTTGTTTTTTAATTAAAATCAACTTATTTAGGGGTTTCACTCCCGAAAGTTATAGAAAGTTAAGACAGTGCTCGTAGTAAGATCAGTGTACGGTTCTAAGGAATTCTTACTCCGGGTTAAATTTTTGAAGAAGGAAGCAAAATTAACGTACCATTAAAAAAGAAAGAAAACCGCCCTAGAAAGAACGAAAATGTCGTGCATGTGGCTTGACGATGCAGGATTTATGATAAAGATCAACCTCTACACAATCAGAATAGCAGCACGAACATGCTGAGCATATTTTCTATCCATAAAGGTCAAATTGAAAAAAAGAATACGCACTACCATAAATATTTCCGCACGTTGATTAATCAAATCACAAATAATGACAGACTTGAACACGGCGGAAGAAAGAAAGACGGCGACTATCATCATAAATCTCGGAGAAGCGGTTTGAAGGAGAAGAAGAGTGTCATGATTCTTGTCTCCCGAGAGAGGATTTGGCGTCTCTTCATCTCACTCTATCAGTCATTTTCTGCTCCGTCCTGACCCTGGCAAGTGGCAGGCTGTCTGGACAGGGCACAGCGCCTGTTGCTGCTGTTTTTAATTCTTTCTCCTTGTCTTGGCAGATGCTAGCCGAGTGTCTTGGAAAAAGATCGATGCGGACCGGGAGGAAGTATGGCATTAGCAATGAACCACGCGGAGAAGTTGTTAACCAGAAAGACAGGGAAATAAAGACGGGGGAAAAAGAAAGGAGAAAGTGAGAAATTTGGTGACATTTCACGCGGAACAACGGGTGATAATAATGGGGATTCTATTTCAAGTCCACGGGATTATGTTCCATAGTTATCAAAAGAACTCGATACAAAAGAAAGAGGAGTATGTGGGTGTGTGTGTGTCTGTGTGTGTGTGTGTGTGTGTGTGTGTGCGTGAAAGAGAGAGAGATATATATAGCGAGGGACATATACGAATATACATATATGTATATATATATATATATATATAGAGAGAGAGAGAGAGAGAGAGAGAGAGAGAGAGAAAGAAAGAGAGAGACTGGTTGAATAAGGGGGGGGGGGGGGGTGGAGAAAGAGATAAGAGGAGACAATTACAGAAAGTTAAGTTTGAAGGGAACGGCGCGGCGAACAGGCATCAGTTTTATATCCGTCAGCCACAACGTACATGTATAACTAAATAAAAAATATGCCGAAGCAACGCGACAAGAAATGAAATGTTCAAGCGTCTATACTGTTTCATACTCTAATATACGAGACCGGAAGTTGGTATGACCGTAAGCACGCACTGCGTAGTGCATTGTGTGACGACGTTTCCCTACACGCAGTTTGAATAATTCTTTCTGTGCAGGGAATATCCCGAGGCATAAGACATGGGGGAGGTATTATAATCCACATATAAGAAATGTTTCTTCTGCGCACCTGTCCATCCAATCCATAACGCAAGGGTAATCTTGAGAAACATGAAGCAGATTTCATGTTCAAAAGGCCTCATGAGAAGGGGAAATCTGAACATGTTATTCCTTTTCAAACTTAGGTTTGCACTGAGAGATTGTCAATATTATTCCATGTATACATTGCGTGCTTTCTTTAGATTTAAACGTTTGCCACTCTATTTTGGGGGCAAATTTTGCTATAAACAGTATAGAAAGGCAACGTTCTCTATCCAGGGATTCTTGTTTTACTGTCACAGGGTTGCCCCTCTCATACAAAGTGGAGGACTGATTTTCCACTGGTAATACTAGATTCTAGATTGGGTCATGGCATATTTCTTGCTGCTTGTTTATTCCGCGTCAGAAAAACTTAAAGGGAATATACTGTACTGGCAAGACAAAATCTTCTTGCCAATGGTCGTACATTCATGTATTGTCTATTTTAGAAACTTGCTGAAAGTCATTTGTCCTCAAATGATCCACAGGTGGGATAATTAGTGATTAAATTACAAATCCTGAAAATGTTCGGGCCGAACATTTTGAGGATTTGAGGATTTGACTTGAGGACAAATAACTTTCAGCCAGTTTCTAAAATGAACAATACATGGATTTAAGACTATTGGCAAGAAGATTGCTCACGATCACCTTTTTGAAGGCTTTCTGTCTTCCCTGTACAGTATATTCCCTTTACAGTTAAGATCATTGTGCAGTACCCTCAAATATATTATACATATACTAACTTAAGCCATTAAGAATTTATGAAACAAAATTATTGTGAACAATCATGCATCACAGAGACGACATCATTGTTCATTACAAATACAAACGAGTCAAAACAGAGCATCCTGTATAGGCCATATGTATGATTTGTAAACAAGTTATTAAACTTCATCAAGTTAAGGTGATGAACACAGTTTGGATTGAAACATTATATGTAATGCTAAATATGTTACATATGTTATTATATATGTACGTTATATTTGGATCTTTTATTGTCAAATGACAGATAAAAGAAATTCTACACTAGAGAATTTAAAAGTAGTATTGTTGATGTGGTTGCTGCAAAGATGTTTATTGCAAAGATGGTAAAAAACAGTGAATAAAATTGCTTGTTTTGGGTGAAACCGTCCATTAAAGTGGACGTATAAAACTCCTACAACACCACAATTGGAAGTGAGTGTATTTCTTGTGAAAGTGTGCAACAATGGCGACTAAATGGGACATTCATAGAGCAGGGATATGTTATGGAAGGATATGAAACAACATTCTTTCTTTGAGCCCATGCGTGGCACCGCCGAAAAATTGCGTGGTCTCAGCATGTGCTTTTCACGTGTTTTAACAATAACGAACACGATTGCATAGCAACGGTTTCTCAGAGAGAACAAAAGAAATGTAGAGTCTTATTTCGCTTGTCCACTTCTGTTGGATTGGATCAATACTTTTGTGAGGAAAAGAGATATCAGCGAACAAAAATAAACATTTTTTTAAAGTAAAATATCTCATTTGCACGCAAATTCACGCAAACTCTGTTAATGAAAATAAGCAGCTTAATATATGATTTTGATAATGATTGAATCCGACATTTCCGGAAATCTCCGGAAAGTGAAGAAATTTGTTAATTATGTAAGTAAGAATATTATCTTATATCTCCGTTTGTGCATCATTCAACAATTATTTAGAAGAAAAACGAATACAGGATCTTTAGAGGTGTTGCCCCTTAACTTTCTTGAAAATTACAAAAAAATGTGATAAGAAACACAGCTTCGAGAAACAAAACAGGCAATTAAAGATACTGCTTTCCAAGTTGACGATAGCAAAATGACGGTGCCGCGCATGGGACTTCAAAGCATTGCAGTGATTGTGGAATGCTTTTGACATTCATTAGCACGCTTTAGTATCCATACAGATGTTTGAATATATTATAGTTGAGTTGTCCCTCCTTCCTAACACATCCCTGCATAGAGTAAAGGTATTGGGTTAGTCCAGGGATGTGTTAGGAAGGAGGGACAACTCAACTATAATATATTCAAACATCTGTATGGATACTAAAGCGTGCTAATGAATGTCAAAAGCATTCCACAATCACTGCAATGCTTTGAAGTCCCATGCGCGGCACCGTCATTTTGCTATCGTCAACTTGGAAAGCAGTATCTTTAATTGCCTGTTTTGTTTCTCGAAGCTGTGTTTCTTATCACATTTTTTTGTAATTTTCAAGAAAGTTAAGGGGCAACACCTCTAAAGATCCTGTATTCGTTTTTCTTCTAAATAATTGTTGAATGATGCACAAACGGAGATATAAGATAATATTCTTACTTACATAATTAACAAATTTCTTCACTTTCCGGAGATTTCCGGAAATGTCGGATTCAATCATTATCAAAATCATGTATTAAGCTGCTTATTTTCATTAAAAGAGTTTGCGTGAATTTGCGTGCAAATGAGATATTTTACTTTAAAAAAATGTTTATTTTTGTTCGCTGATATCTCTTTTCCTCACAAAAGTATTGATCCAATCCAACAGAAGTGGACAAGCGAAATAAGACTCTACATTTCTTTTGTTCTCTCTGAGAAACCGTTGCTATGCAATCGTGTTCGTTATTGTTAAAACACGTGAAAAGCACATGCTGAGACCACGCAATTTTTCGGCGGTGCCACGCATGGGCTCAAAGAAAGAATGTTGTTTCATATCCTTCCATAACATATCCCTGGTTAGTCCCAGGTCAGTCAGCCATGCTGTCACACTTGTCCCGTGACAGTGCTAAATAGGAATGCTTCAGTCGTGAGGCTTGGTCACGCTGCCATATCACAGCGATCAATACGTACTTCTTATGCATAGGAGATTCGAGGAATGTAGTAGTGGATTGATTTTGAGTCCTGGGACATCACGTGATATTTGAGTGACGTGGTCTCCTGTCTCGTCACAGCGCGCAATGTGAACGCACTAGTCCCGGGATAGTAACGGAATAGTCAATGAACGGAAGCACAGTGTGAATAGGGTGACATCGCCTCGAGTAGCGGTTATGTGAACACAGCGTATGTAATCCGCAAACATAATAAAGGGTGGGCCATCCAAAGTTACGACAAACGTATGACATACATCATCATGTCCCCCGCCGAATCGTTTTACAGCTGCGCTCCATCATCTCGACCATAATTCCCAAAGGAATCCCCTGGACTGTGCAAAAAACAGGTGAATGTCTCTGAAGCTCGGCCTGACTGCATCCATCTTAAGACAGCTCAACCCATCACTACCCATGCTCGCATTCCAGTCGCATAGTTTGGATGGTGAGCTGCCTCCTAAAAATCGCTACGGGGTGCCCTCGATATATCTATGCTCCCTGTCAAAATAGGCAACATAAATGGGTCAGAAGTCATTTACAAATGGATGGAAATTATATAGACCGGTTTTCTTTTCCTATCAGTGATCAGTACAATATGAGCATGAGGAAAATGCGATGATATACTGTTTGCTTGGTATACCCTACTTGGGGCCATGTACTTGTATACCATCTATATCTTAGGTAATTGGTTAGAAGTCATTTACATCTGGCTGGAAATCATATTGACCGTAATCGATGTGTTATTACACATTTATATACACGATACAAGCGTGGGGGAAAACCCGATGATCTGCTTCGTGTTTTCTAAACCACACTTGCGGCCATACCATTCATGTATTACACATACAATGCACATAATATGGATTCTGCGTGAGTAAGTCTCCGCCAATATAGCGTATACAACATTAACATTTTGCAGGTGTACCAGCATTGCCCATATGTCATATCATATAAATGTCGGTGTCTTTTTTTTAAATCTAAATACATGTATCACGAATCAATTTGATGAAGATGATATCAAAATGATGAGAGATATGCGTTGTAAATAATGAAAAAACGTATAAAGGACTGTCACATCAACTTACTATATTTGACCCAAATGTTACATGACATAATGAAATACGATTCTAAACAGAAGTCAAAAGTAAACAGAGAAACACGCCTGAGGCGAAGAGTGGATGGTGAGAGTTACATTGTGTCACTAAGAGCAAGAAAGAGATCAATGTCGACATCACCAAACTCTATAATGTTTACATTTCAGCTTGATTCGAGATGTAACCTTTGAGTTATTATCGATAAACACTTCTAAAGAAGTTTTTTTTTTTTGTTCGCGTAGATTTCTGTAGTTTGGTGGTCGACTGTCCATGTTGTGACGTCAGCCGACTCAGCCTAGTATGTTTGTGATTGTCAATCGATTTCTAGGGAGACAGACTCTTTTTCCTCCTTTGATTTTTGACATGGAAATGGAAATAAATGTAATGTGCTACAAATAAGTTTTCCAAACATACCCAATCTCCCAAAATGACAACAATCAATGAATGTCTACTCTAAAACTCCGCCTGCTTGCATTCACGGCGCCAAGCGACAGTCAAAGGCAAATATAGGTCTCTGATATAGAGCGAGAGCACTTAGGGGTTTAGCCGATGTGGACAATGTTAGCATACGCCGAAGATAACCAAATGATTTCTAACTGCATTTTTGATTGGCAGGGGTTCCCCCTCTTCCGATGGCTCCAAATTAAATAACGACTGCCTGTTAAATATACAATAGCTCAACAGTTTGATTTTGAATCAAGCTGAATAAATTCATTTTCGGGGCGGATTTATAAGAAATTTCGTAAATTCTTGTATTCATCCTTTAATATATTTGGTTAGATATGCCACTTGTGTATCGATGTGTATAATCATCTAAAACACACACATGTTATGGTTCTGATCTTTCAACAAATGAAAATGTATTCAGATGTTCAACTTGCTACGTGTTACTTGATCACAGCTTTCAGCTTTACAAGCGCTTTACGTTCAAACTCTTAAGGTATTACCATCTTGTTTATGAAAGTCATTATGCGCCATGTCTATATTGTTTGCCAGACACGCACACATATCTCATTGAGCAGCATTTTGTAAAAGCATGTTGTAGGGCTAACAAATTGGGGGCGTCTTGGGGGGCACTCCACCACTAATAAATGCAGTTTTGTCAGGCTTTAGGAGGCTTCACGTAGCATGCTTGTATCACCAAATATATAAAGACATTTTACTAAAAAAAATAGCACAGTAATCATTGATCAGCAGCTGTCTGCTACTCTACGTGTCACCTAAGAGTCCGACAGTTATTTGCGAGATTCTTCGGCGCAGATCCTGAGTGATCCCAATAATGCCTGTCATTACCACGGCGATTGAACCGCAACCCGCGGGCCTGCCAAGTAATTATTACTGCTCCCCAAAATAAACTTGTCTTCATGAGAGGAAGAAAATATTTGTTTGATTACTTGGTATCGGATATTTCATAAAAACACCAACATGTCCACTTAATGCGTGAGGGTGACTAAATTGGGCTACTAGATCGATCTCCATCTCTTCTGCATTTATCTGTCTCCTCCCTATCTCTATTCCTGTCTCTCTCTCTCTCTCTCTCTCTCTCTTTCTCTCTCTCTCTCTTATCGGAGTATCTATAGCTTTCTGCCTCGTTTCCTTGCTCTCTCCCTGACACAACGCACCCTACATGTTCTATTTACCTACATTTTAGTGAAAAAGAGCGGTCCTTTTTTTATCGACTGTGTGAGATCCTAACGTTCACTCCTTGTGCTCACCCACACCCGATACACAACACCATCTCGTCCGCGACATGGATGTCTCGCCTGCCAAACCCAACTCAACTCTCCCGACCCAATCCCTATCCACAATACAAACCCGACGAATTCAAAAGTCGTTGACAGACAACTTGTTTTTTCTTTAACAGCGACTGGTAAAGGCTTTTCGATGGATAATTTCTAGTAGCTAAGAGAGTTATGGCTTAATTCTGCTATTTATTCAAAGAGTCCACTTGTTGAGTTCCACACTTAATTTGATTCGATACACTACCGAACCGCTAGCATTATCTCAAAGATTCATGAGAAATATCAGCAAGTATCTGCCTGATGTATAGTCAACTATACGATGATTATGTTAAATTATCATATTTAAAGAGTAAATTCAAAGCCTTAGTTACCTTATGGTATAGTCCAGTATAACTATTTCCTCTACAAATATATATATTTACTACTTCAAGAGAAAAATAAATTTATGCTCATTGGTGGTAATCATACCAAGTGCACGATGATCAGTATTGGTATAGTACCATTCTTGAGAGAGAGAGCGAGAAATAGGAAGGAAGTAAGAGAAAGAAAATAAAATAATAAAAATATAAAAACAATATAAAGAGGAAATTAAATAGAGAAAGGGGGATTACATTGAAGAGAATAACAGAAAGAAAGAGAGAAAAAGAAAGAAGCAGACAGAAAGAGAGGAAAGGAGACACAGGAAGGTGGAAGTAAGCTTGTGATTAACTTGTCACAGAGTTGGGGTCGTGTCGTAACAATGTGTCTGGGCCTTCCCGACATGGCGAGCGATGTTCCCCGCCAACTGTTGAATGGCGTTGGCTGAGGGCGCGTATCTGATGTACACTAGAGACAGCTGTTGTCACAGGACGTGACGTCACCGCGTGCATATCGTGTTGACCATGTTGACGGTAATGTTAACAGTCGCGGTAGTTCATGGAAACTATAATGAGGCTATTCATTTCGAGCTCTATTCTATTTTCGGAGTAATTTTCCGACTTTAAAGATTTTTTCTTTTCATTTCCTCTCTCTGTGCCAGCTCCGTGCATGGATGGGGTGTAAGATTTATGGGCAGCATACTTGTGCATAAATGCATTTATGGCGCAAACAAGTTTAATTTCGAATAGGTGCTGGAGGTGACAGCGTTATGAGACAACTAGGTTAATATGAAGGTAAGTACACCATTCGTCGCCTCAGTGGGGATGTTTTTTGTATGTATTAGGCCTTCAGGTGTAATAATAAAGCCGTTAGTGTTGTTACAGAGATTCGGTAGCCTAGTGAACGGACAGCCCACAAAATACGCGTCCTTTGTCATAACGTGTCTTACATTTTCGCAATTTCTTTTCGACTCTTAAAACCATGGCGACCATGAGAAATATTCCGTAGTGTCCATGTATAGAAGGACACGCATAATGAGAGAATTGCCAATACAATTTGAGCCAAGAACTATGCGGAAATCTCAAGTGCCCCGAAAATTAACATTACGATTTGTGTTTCCTCATTTCATGTCTTTGATATAATTTGGAATGAAACCAAATACCTTCCCTTATTTTATCTGGAAATTAGGTGTTAGCAGAAATGTTCAGATGTTACAATTCCTTTATCTTAATTTCGCACCCCCTCCACCACCATATTGACAAAAAAATGGTATCTTGAGCAACGATGCAATTTCTTGTCAATCAATGAAATGGTAGAAACTACTTTTCTACTTCCACATCCTTTCCCAATCATTTTTCGCTTCTGCCGTAATCAGTCAGCTCACGTTTCACTTCAAGTTGATGTCAATGTGATCGTCTGTCAAATTGTTGACGGTCGGGTGTCAAGGAATGGTGCATGTTATGGATAATGTCGAATTTGAGGTCCAAAATTAATCATAGTATTTCTCAACGGAGTGAATTGCTTGATGCTGAAAGCTTATGACTCAACCTGCCTGTTTGAGAATCGGTTTGTAAATGATGAATGGGACTAGCAGAAGTATCACTTCACACCTTGCGCCTCACAGTTCCGTATGTGATAAATTGTGTGAATTTCATGAGCGGAAGTGTGAACAAGACAAATACAGAGATAGAGAGAGACGGGTTGGTAGGGGAAAAGCAAAGTGTTAATCTAAAGTGTTAATCTACCATGAGCGTGATTATCTCATCCGTATTGTATTACATGACACCGTAGAGTCTAGTTTAAATGAATATTCCGTGATGTTTGTGTGCGACTTCAAAGCCCGATGCGGCTGTGTGGATGAATTTGTGATTGTCTATGGGCGTGTATTATTGTATGTGTATTCGTAAATGCGTGCGTATGAGTGCGCTTGTGTGTGTGTACAGGTTTTGCTAAACAACGAAGTGCATCCTAAAGCACTTATCCTTGACCACAGTCATCTCGAGTTTGAATAATAAATAAGCCAAAAAGCAAATTTACAAGTCTCCTGAGAAAACGCTACATGACATTGCCATAATCACAACAATCACTTTATTGAAGCAAACCGGAATCAGTGCTTGCAACACGATAATCATCACCACCGGACGCGCGCAGACGGCGCCCCGGGGAGACTCCGGGGTCAAGTCTTGAACTCTCCGGTGGACAGACATCCGATGACCACTCCAAGATTATGGCTCTTAAGTTGGGACAGAAACAAGGGAAACAGCAAAACAGCAGTAGAGGAAGAGGAGGGAGAACTCCCTTAAATGACCGAGCATGTCGCGGCGGTGACCCAGTTCTTGGCGGATAGAGCGTTGCGTGGTAATGTTGGTGGCGTGAAGCTTGCGCCCCGGTGGCGTCAGGGCAGAGATGAGGCCGAGTGTCTACGTGCGCCTGTACCACTACCCACCACCCCCCACCCACACCCCTCCCTTCACTCCCTCACACTTGAATCGCGGTCACATATGGCACTCCTTGACACCCTACTCTAAAAAAAATATGACAGACCATCACATTTACATCAACTTGAAGTGAAATGTGAGCTAACTGAATACACTTCACACAATAACAATGATAACATCTAACAACCTTTCATGTGGGAATAATCGTTTCCTTATGTCAGAAATGTGCTAGCTACGTGATGCTATTATAAGCACTTGCAGGTAGTCATTGCAATGTTGAGTTTGTGCATAAATTATGTTTATTATCCTGTTAATTTCTACCTTTGATGATGTCACAGGGGGAATCTTAAGTTGGAGGATATTTTGGAGGCGGGGCTTATCACTGCTGAGAAAAAATATAGAAAAATTATTTTAAGATATAGGCATGATAGGACACATATTTCCAATAAACAGTTAGTGATTTCGTTATATACATATTAAGTTGCATCAACAGAAGTCAACATACATTTTGATGACAGGGGCCCTTTAAAGGAGGGAGGGGAAAGACAGAGAGAGAGAGAGAAAGAGAGAGTGAGATAGAGCTGGATCTAAAGGTACAAAGAAGAACAGGGAGAATAAGAGCGAGTACACATAGTCTCAAAGCGTCACGTGTCAATCAGCAAGGGGAGGAGGGGGAAATGCGTGCCCGTTTTCAGAGCTCATAATGAAAGAGCGTGTATGTGTGCATGTGCGCTTGCGTATGTGTTTGTGTGTGTGTGTGTGTGTGTGTTTGCGTGTGGTGGGGTGTGTGTGCGTATGTGTGTGTGTGTGTTTGCGTGTGGTGGGGTGTGTGTGCGTATGTGAACGTGTGTGCTGTGCGATGTGTGTGCATGTGTGCAAATGATATGTTTTACCTGTTATGTGCGAAATGAAATAATTCAGTGTATGCTCACATCTTATCTTTTTTTAACAATTTCTTCAGACATTTAAAAACGACAGACAAAACATAAACAAAGACTATCCAGAGCTTAAACCACCTGGATGATCAATATCTATTTCCAAGCCACGCAGTACACTAAGAGTGGATTTAGAAAAGTGTCTCCCGAGGGGAGGAAACCTACTCGTTGCGCATGGATGAAACAAACAAGAAAAACACCTCCACAATTCCACGCCGATGGCTTTTCCATGCTGCGTGTGAAAGTGGCGCCATGCGATGCACAGAGAACCCGTATATCCAGCGCGGCTTTACCCATACGGACGTTTGTGGCGCCGCTTTTGTTTGAAGCTGCTGTAGCCGCCATCCTGTGCGGGCGATGCGCCGTGATTACTGGGCCGTGGGCCGTGGCTCCCCCGCCCCCCCCCCCCCCCCACTCGCTCACGCTACTCCCTATCCAATGTCCGCATGTACCGACCCCCCCCCCTCCTCCTCCCTCCCTCCCCCCCCCCCCCCTCTCTCTCTCTCTCTCTCTATTTCTCTCTCAACCACTCTCCGTTTCATATTCTACATTATTCCGTTTCATCTTCGCTATCTATCGATCTACCTGTATCTGTATCTTCCCCTTCTTTCCCCCCTCTTCTATTGTTGTTGTCACCAACATCGCTTTTCTGTCACTCTATCTAAGCGCCTCTCCCTCTCTCCCTCTCTAGTTCGTTTCCTTTCTCTCTCTCCCCGATGTTTTTATTTTCGATTTCTTTCTCTAACTTCCACTCTATAGTTCTTCTTGGCCTCTCTGTTTTTACTTTCTTCTTTGTTGGTTATATATCAGGTCTCTCTCTCTCTCTCTCTCTCTCTCTCTCTTTCTCTTTCTCTCTCTCTTTCTCATTATTCTCCTTAACCTTTTTCCATCATGCTCTTTCTCGCTCACTGTCGGACATTTCGAACGTTCTTTGGAGACCCTCGAAGCACGCTCTTGCCTGCGAGAATCACACTTTCTACGGTTGGCATTGCCACCTGCTCTTCCAAAGATAGATAGGCCGAGATAGATGGGTAAATGGATACCTGGCTGGCTGGATAAATACACAGGTAAATTGATGGGTGGAGAGGAAGGAGACGTACAACTACAAAGAATGCGTAGGGCGATACAAAGCTGGCAACGGCATAACGCCGTATAACGTAGCAGAATGGATGATAGGCACACTCGTAAAATTGTTTACATTTACTTAAGTTGCTCTTCAGGTATCCAAATGAAGGTAACAACGACCCATGGACAAACTGACAAAGAATGTTACTGCTGAGCACCACTAACTGTTCTTAGATATATCCCAGTGCTCATGAACATCAGGGAAGCCATTGCAAGGGCCAGCTTCTAAATAATGTGATTCGTGATTTTCCTTTTTCCCACAGGCACCCTGTTTAACACTTTACTTGTCAGACAAACTGTAGCTGTATGTGATTTGTGAGTATTACTGGTGCAAAGATGTATCGCCGGTGAATAAAGAGTTAATAGCGAAACATGACCATGCTTTACGTCAAGATGCTCATAACTCATACTGTCAACCGTGCAACAGAACTCTACAGATTTCATAACGTGTTTTGATTTGTCATGCTTGTTCCCCGTATAGATTGAACGTTGCACTGAAAGAAGAGAATAAAGCTTTTTGACTTAAGTGATGTCATATTCCTGATATAAATTTCCCCTGGACGCTGTTAAACTCACTCTGTCGCCATTAAGACTGGATAGCGGGACTAATTTACCCACCCATTACTCTTTTAAAGAAAGTAATTTCTCTATAGACTTTATCGCGTGACCGCCTGTTCTATAAGAAACGTAAAAAAGGGAAGCCCGCTGTCTTGCTTTCAATCAATGGACTAAAGTCAACTCAAAGCACCCACAAAGGTGTTAAAAGCATAGGTCTCCCGCTGGTCGTCCAGAAACTCAATTACCGTTAAAACCATGACCACTAAGATACAGGAGCTGTAATATCATATGACGGGCCAAGGTCGCCCGTTCCCCAATCAATTTTCCACTAGGGACAATGAGGTGCAGAAAAGTATCCTTGTCAATCGCGGTGACAGGGTTATTGAATTAAAAAGTGAAATGACGTGTTTTGTTGAAACAATCAGAGATTGCATTTCGACCGGACGATATGTGTGTTTAAACAAATACAGTCGATATCTGGTGCCTTGTTTTTATCGAGTTTTTTTTTTAATCAGTTTGTGAATATTATCCCCACAATAACATTGCAAATAGATAGGGTGGTGGATTGCTTTATTTGGGAAGAGAGTAGAAGGAAGTTAAGAAATGAAAGACAAGTTGATATTCGATTATTTCTTTAACCCAATTAAGCTTTTCCCATTACATTCTGTCCCATGGAAAGATATTTGATTTGATAATATTATTAGAGATGCATGTACTTGTTAGTAGTGTCTTTCGTTCTTGCTGTATTTTGTATACGCAATACACACTGTAACCATTTACCGCCCTGTTTTCCTGCATTATCGTGTTATCAATTATCTTAATTTGAGTCCAACTCTCAACTATTTAATCGCTTTAAAACATTTACGTTTGTATTTTACATATGTTTAAAACGTTATTGTTGTGACTTGAGGCTCGCTTCTCAATCGAGTTCGATTTTGTACGCGCCGGCTCTACGTTGTTGTCGTTGTTAAGTAAAGATTCATTTTACGGGATAAAACAGGAACAAATTACATCATAAGACATATTCCCTTTTCAGTATACATATACATGTGTGAACATGTGTAATCAGGTCAAGTGATTCTTCGCATTATTAGACCGCCTTTAAATAGCAACGACATGCTCACAGCGTCCGTAGTACTATATTGTGTGTGTCTTTATTAACCCCTGCCTTCTCTACGCCTTTCTCTAATGACGTAAATAATAGATGTGATATGAATGTAAATAATGGGACGTTATGATTACATCTGACCTTAATTGCGAAGGCAGCTGTGCTTTATATACTGTGTCAGTGTGTCTGGATTATATCATTTGGAGCACACAGGTCTGCTCATCTTCTGTCATCCTGCCTATAAGTAAGTACGGCCCTCTGGAAGGAGCAGCGGGGATAATTAACCGGACTTCACTGGGAATGAGAGAACACAAATGATCTTTGGCTTTTGTAGGTTTCGTCGCGTGTTTTTTTAATTTAGAGTGCGTGCGGGGTGAAACAAAATTCGAATGAAAAGAAAGTAGTTGATTGATGACAGGGGCCCGTGGATGCTTTGAAATAATTAGAATAATGGTGTCAACGGAGTGGTTCTGGACACAAAAATGACGGTTATTGTGAAAGGATGGGCTGAAATCAGTCAGTCGGGTATGAAAGACCATTCAAGAGAGAAAATATCTATGTCTCAATGAACAGGTGGTCTTTATGTACAAGTTAATTTCAGACAAGTGTTAATGGAAAACATATTTCAATGAATACTAAATGTGTTGTATTTACAGTCAAGTGGTTGATGAACAGGTTTCACTGTGTACACACTATGCAAACGGGTATAGCTGCAATGAAAAGATTTTTTTTATTTCATAATGTGAATTTGAACGCGATGGAAGACAATACACATATTGTGATCATAGTCTGGTGGAACGTACTACTGATTTTGTTGTTTACCTGCGATGTTTACCATGGCGCCACGTATACACGATATAAAAAGGATGAATCATTAAGCCCGCTCCTGTGGCTAAAAACTGTTCGTCATGTTCATATTCACAGACGTGGGTTTGTGCATCTTGATATGTCTTAATTGCAAGATGAAAATATATACCATTATATCACTCATATTCAATTGTCCATTCTTGTTCATATGTTAAAGTGTGTTCTATTTCACGACCGTGATATATCCCACAAAACGAACTCATGACTGTTTGCGTTACGCGTACGTAGATCTAACGGCCACTGGCACACAATTTTCCAGAAGGTGCAAGGCAATTGGTATAGAAATCTTTAAAAGTTGACATCAGCCGGTACTAGGTAACTCTAACATCTCAAGTAGTTGTTAGACTTATCCTAAATAAAGTAAGTCTAACGTTGAGTTGGTATTAAAGAAAGTTAGATGTAACATTCCATTACCGGCACGTTGAGCATTCACTGTCCACAGCAATACCTGCGCGGCGCCTGTAGTGCGTATTAAAAGTTAAGCAAGTCATGAGAAAGGCGCAGCGTGACTCTTCACTAGACCAACTTTTCAAAACCTCTTTTGTCACATTTCCCTTAAATCTCATGAAATTATCATAGATTATATTTGTTCATTAAATATGATAATGACATTTCCCTGACTGTCAATGATGCCATGGATGTGATAATGTTAGGGGGCATGAAAACTATTTATTTTCTCCAACTTGTCGCACGGGAAATACCTTACCACTAACTTTAAAGTTAGCTTGTTTGACTGGTTTCTAGTTGTGTGTCATGAGTTTCTGCGGGACAATATGTCTTTAATGCATATTTCTTTCTAATGAAATTCTTTGCCGTTACTTACACGAGAAAAGGGGAACGCACGATCTTATTTCAGTATAGGATGATTTCACAAGGTATTGCCTTGTTTCGTCTGACTCGGTTATCTTGAAATGCCCCCACGGTCTAAATTGTTTATGTAAAAAACTAAATAGATATCATCAATCTTATGATGGAGATTTACGATGGTTCAATAAGAGCACCTTTTTTTTTTACATAAAGGGTGCAATTGTTATACAAAATGGCAACAAACATTGCCCTGCCTCTTCATGTTACACGATATCACATGTTCACTATCCCTCCAACTTTACAATTTCTGTTCCTTATGCACACATATCACATTCTGCCCTAATGTGACAAAAGGAAGCAATTAACAAAATATACTTTTCTTGCAAATGAGCAAAATGTGACTGTCACTTGCATTGGCATCAGTGCAACATCACATCACGTTAGATTGAATATCTTGCAGCAAGATGAATATTTTTTTGTCCACATTTTGTCTGTATGCAGGGAATGCTGGGCACAATCTAAGACTACTAATAACCGAGATTGAGTGATTTGTTACTTGCTTCCTTTTGTCAGCGTAGGGCAGTATTGAGCAGAAGACTGGGTGGCATGGAACGGGTTAATGTTGCAGCTTATCTTGCTTCCATTTGATGTTATGAGGGCTAAACTGTGACCGTTGTCACGTCACCTTAGTGTAAATACAAACCTACGTGTATGGCTCTTCCGATTGCTTGTACTTCCATGACAGTCACGATGAACTCTTCATTGTATCTGAAAGTCAATCGGGTTTGTTGCACTTACCATTATCAGCACACCAACATTTTGATCGAAAATCCTTTGATAGCCGCCGCAAAAAAAATAACATTTGATTATTCGATTAAATCTATTGCTTGAATAAAGAGTAGAAGGTTGATTCATTAGGCCTTTTCGGAGTGATTGGCCGCAGACTCCTTTTTGTTTCAAAAAATCATGAGCGGTGACGAGCAATAGAAGTTCTTTGTATCTTTCTTCATTAACGTGATTCATATTCCTCTACATTTTCCATCTTCATCAGATTATGTTGCCTCTTTGCCTCACACGATGAATTCCGACATATCTACATATCTGTCGCGGTGCTCTTGAAGATAACTTCATCTGTCTAATCTTTGCATTTTCGTCAAACGTTTAAGCAAGAGAAGGTAGGACAAAGTCATTTTAAAGAATGTATTCTTGTTTTGTTTATCATCCATCTTGGCATGCAAAGGGTTTGTATCTGTGCTCTCGCATAGATGAAGAGATCGGTAATCTCAGGGACACCATGCTCCCACCAAGAGTGATGAGAAAACCATATTTCTCATCTTTCATATCAATCCTATCACGCATGTCTGAAGCTATCTTCATAATGGATGACTGTATAAAAGGCGGCTTCCTTTCATGTTCCATACACACTGTACACATTCTTTCCATAAAGCATCACGTACCACGTACCACGTACCAAAGATGTTTATATACACGCATGTGTATACACATATGTACACAAAACATACACAACTACACATACCGCGTATACAAACACATACACATGTACATACGTACATACATACACACACACATACATACATACATACACACACATACATTCATACATACATATATACATGTACATACATACATATTTACACACATACGCACATTGTATTTTAAATACTCAGACAAATTCGATGTCCTTGGATTACCCTTCCCTGTACCAGACAACTGCTGCTCTAAAGGGAATCTATGTGAATAACTGGTGACAAATTTCACGCATGGCGCGTTAAGAGTTATCGGCGTATTTTGAAGGAGTGTGCTTTTGACAACGTATAAAGTGTGTGTTCCTTCGTCTTTTTTTCCAAATTTGTGAGAATATAATATGTGCTTAAAAATCCCCACCTTCATGACCTGACTTATAAACATGCACTACCCAGATAGATAAAATAGATACCTGTCCCATTAATGATACTGCCATACGACATGTATGCCATGCCCATTTTAACATGTTATCGCAACCTACTTTCTCTCATCAGGTCATACCTGGACGCATGTGCATACAGGTATATCTTATTGATATCCTGATTACATTCCCAGTGATGTACTACCTGGAATCCGAGGTTAACAAGCTCGAAATAGCCCCGGATAGATCGCGTCATAAATGAACATACCACACTCCTGACAATGCGTCTACATAGCTGAGGTTCTCCGGGAAAACGTTGTGAAAACTTGAGGATCCGTAGAATTTCTTTTCTTCTTTTCAGTAACTATGATATAAAGAAATATTTTTTCTCTACCTGTTTGTATTGAACTGTGACGTTTCGAGATAAATGAATCAATATGTTCTTAGTTAGATGCATTATTGTCTCATAATGACTGGATACCTGGTTAGGACTGCTTCCTCGCACCCATCCTTGTCAAATAACGCACTTCTAAATTAAACGTTAACAACACGTTGAACTTGGTCTGATTTTGTTCTCTTAGGTGGTGATTACATAAAAATAAAAGTGAATTTAGCGTTACACTACTCAAGAATTCAGGATAGCATAACTGGCATATTTATTATGTAGCTCCTCACAGAACATAACATGTCATCGATAGGATAGTATCATTCTTTATTATCATGCACAATGGCATAAAAATTGCTTTTCACCGTCTCAATCAATACACATGTACAATACGACAAACATAACATTTTGAAAAGAGAAATGACAGATACAGAAACATTATATCCATCTATCTAGCATATTTTTCTCCTCTGCTGAAGGGAGGCCTCCTCCTCATTTTCCATTTTGATCCGTCTTGTGCCGTTCGTTTCCATGTCAAACTACCATATTCTCTAAAATCATCCATCCACCTCTTACTTTGCCTGCCTCTGGTGTTAGCTCTGGGGGTCCAGACAGTTAATCAACTACCTTATTGTTGTATCTGGAATATATATCGTGTGTTTGTGAGGAGTTAGGGAGAGGAGGAGGGTGAAAGAAGGAGGGTTGTCAAGGGAGGAGGAGGAGAAGGAGGAGAAGGAAGAGGAGGAGGAGGAGGAGGAGGAGGAGGAGGAGGTGGAGGAGGAGGAGGAGGAGGAGGAGGAGGAGGAGGAGGAGGAGAAGGTGGAGGAGGAGGAGGAGGAGGAGGAGGAGGAGGTAGAGGAGGAGGAGAAGGTAGATGATGATGATGAGGAGGAGGTGGAGGAGGAGGAGGATAAGGAGGAGGAGGAGGAGGAGGAGGAGGAGGTAGAGGAGGAGGAGGAGGGAGAGGAGGAGGAGGAGGAGGAGGAGGAGGAGGAGGAGGAGGAGGAGGAGGAGGAGAAGGTGGAGGAGGAGGAGGAGGAGGAGGAGGAGGAGGAGGATAAGGAGGAGGAGGAGGAGAATCTTAAGCAATCCCTCCCAACCGAGTCCTCTACGTCTCACTCGGTATAGTCAGACTGCAGGTGGAACACTGAGGCTTTTAGTCTTGTTTTTCACTAGGGGTGATTTAAGTTCTCTCTCTCTTCCCCACCCACTAGCAGGAGCAGACGACCAAACAGGAAAAAAATAGCCAGATTCAATCGATAGTTATTTAATGCTATATCGGTACTCAAGGAGAGTCTTTCGCGGCGGCGCTGCCAATGTTCTACTATTTATATCGGCAGCCTCGACGAGTTGATATTGACAGTCGTCATGATTTCGACGCCTCACGTACACCATCATTAATTTAAGCTGCCTTAACTATTTCAGTGCCAGATGTGCACTTTTTCCCAATTAATATCCTTTAGAGCAGCATCGTCGATGGAACTCAAGGGTTAAATCTTCGTAAGTTTCAGTCATGAAGCCATTGTATAAAAGTTTAGCAGATATTACTTTAGGCACTAGACGGGAGACATTGTCAGCAGCTTCTTTTGACACCACTGCCACCATAATAATCATGCATGAAACTCCTCCTCCTTATTCACTTCTTCCTCCTTCACTGTACTTTCATTAAATCTTCCATCTTATTCATTCTCATCTTCCTCCTTCTCGTATTGAGTAGCATCATCATCATTATAACAATCATCATTCCCATCATCGTCGTCATCATCATCATCATCATCATCATCATCATGATCATCATCGTCAACATCATCATCATCATCATCATCATCATCATCACCACCATCGTTATCAATATCATCATCATCATCATCATCATCACCATCGTCATCATCATTATCATCATCATCATCATCACCATCGTCGCCGTCATCATCATCATCATCCTCATTATCATCTTCATTGTCATCTTTTTCAGCATATCAACCATGGTTATACATTTCGTATCTAAGTTTGGAAAATACGCTGTTAGGTTAGATTTTTGAATTTTGTTTACTGCTCTTTTTCGCCCCCAAAATTGGATAAAGTGCGCTTGCGTTACTCCGATTGATCCTCCAAGCGAATACCACAAGACTGTCCCTTATAGATGTGGGTTTTTACTTTTGATATAAGAGTGTTAAATGTACCATCATATCTCCGTGCAGGTGCATTTCTTGAATTAGATTAAGTTTTCGTCTTTAGCCCCTTGCTCCGTGACCATGACAACTATGTTCTTCTTTGATGTATAGTTTACCATTCAATCACTTCATGATCAACAGCTTTGATATGAAACAGGCACGTGTACAATTGTAAAAAGGCTCTCACTCGTAATCCAGAGGGAAGTGACATTTTCGCTTTGGAGAGACATTAAACCCTTTTTTTTCTTAGCCTGCGTATTTGCGTGCTGGTTTTTCTCCACTCAGATACTGAGCAGTGTGCAGCTAAGTCCCTTCGCCCGAAACGGCGAATCCACTACATGTACAGTATTATCCATTATCGGAGTATATTCGGTGATGCGTTGAGCCGTTAGATCGTATTCTCCTTCCAGGCTGCCTGTACTATTCGAAATTGAAAACTATGTGTGCGCGCTGCGAGTTTAAAGCCGAAGTCCCTATCACAACACGACTGAAATGCTTGCAGCAAGCCTCACATACAAAATAGGAATGGTGCCGCTTTTGGGCTGCTTTCAGAAATCACGGGTTTTCCTCGATAAACTCACTTTTGCCTGGAGCCGGCAATTTAGATAGAGCTACGAAGTTCGACTGCAAGCAAGCGGCGCAAGCGGAGCTGACAGAGACAGCAACCCGGCGCTCCCCGGTAGCTGTTCCTTTGGATTCCGCTGCAGATGTGTTTTCCTCAACTGTGTACGTGCAGACTCTGTGCGATCGATTGCAGCACTTGTTCACTGAAGAATATTTCCCATCAACTGATATTTTCATGCTACGAAAACATCATAAAATAATGGATCATATTTCCAATAGGACTGTAGCTAAAGCGATAATACAAAGAAAACTGAATAACCGCTAACGATCAAGTAGGATTGCGATGCTAGCTTGGGTGAGTGCGCTGGTGTGCATAGCGCATGCATTAACCGCTACGGTAAATGCGTATGTGTATTGTACGTGTTTGACGAATAATAATCCCGACGTATTGAATTAGGCTATCTGCATCACAATTTGAAAATTGAATGCTCGGGTACGGATTCATTTTGCCAATAACAAAAGTTCCACCGGATAGATCATCTTTTAATTTTTCGTGATGAAACCTTAATACTGTTTAGTTAACATAATTCCTTTACACGATAATCTAACCGGTGGCATTTTTAATATCATTTTTTCAAATCATTTATTTGGTTAACGGTCGCGGTTTGCCATTCATTTTGCACGCGGAGGCGAAAGTAGGTGAACCGAGGGAGGCTCGATGATTGCGACATATTCTCCATTTTCGGAGAACCTGTTCATTCTCCGATAACGGAGAAGGGCTCTGACTGGTGTGACTCCCACGTAAGCTGCTGTACGGACAATAGAAGACAGTCTATGAATAAACTTCACATTCCTTAGGGCGTAATTAAGCCACACCCATTTGGTTACTGCAGTCCGGGAGCAAATGTTGGACCAGGGATCACAAAACCCTTTTCAAGCTGCAGGGTAGAATAAAATGATGGGGAAAATGAAACAAAAACAACACACAGACATTCAATCATGTACAGGCAGAACAAACCTTTGGAAGACGGTTTTGCCCATTGAATCATTACATTCCGCCCCAGTTATTGCCTCCATGATATCGTCGCACCCACAGGTTATGTGCTCTCGTTCCTTCCAGTCTAATACAGTCGCTCCATAAGGGATTGAGTATGAATGTGATAGGTCATACATAACTTGGGAAGCTTCAACTCGACAAGCGTAGTCAAAATCAATATACGATCTAGGCTCGGTCGTTTGGGGCTATGCTTAACTCTCTGAGTGCTAAATGTACTGGTAATTCATACAATCACATAGAGCAAGAGTTTACATGGCACATGTAGAGTTAATCTGCCCTGGTCTTGCTTCTGTTTGTTTCATACGTTCACAGAATATAACGTTTTTCTGTCCGTTCCTCACACATTGTTGATATTTGTAGGTGCTCGCGCACGAGCTTTGGTTTCATGCTGGTCGCGTCGTAGCCGCGGTCGCAATTGTGAGGAGGCCTCCCCGTGTGCTTTATTATTCATCATATATTTATCTTTCTTGCGGGAGGTAACATGTCTTATTCTCAATAGATTAAAGTGATTATGCGTCCCTCTCTAAAGGGAGCTGAGCTTAGACAGTTATAAAATGAAAAGGTATTTTTAAAGTTCGCGTACTGGTCGCCAAGCGCCTAGGCAGGTGATAGAAATCGGAATACGGGAAGCTCTGAAATATTTTGTTAAAAAGTGCATCGAACTAGTAGAAGCATAGCAGCAAAGAAGGCAATCCCTGCAGAGTTACAGATTTGAAAAGCTGTGTCGAGACGTTATGAAAGTATTAAATGTTGGTTGATTTTTTCCCCCCATCGCTTGTCAAAGAGCTCTGTGACCATACAAGTATTCCTACTCTCATGTTGCATGAATTGTGCAGAGGGGAACATTAATGTGAAACAGCACACATTATTCATTGTGCTGCTGTTTCTTTTCTTCGAGAGTCGACGGTCATTGTACTTTACCTCACCGAACGGATGACATATTATTTTCCTGAAAGACTTACAGCTTCATGCTGGATACAACTTTTGAAAGATGGAAAACTATACTGCGCGTAATCTAATCAAGATCATTAATTCATTCACGCATTCGTGAATTAATTCGTTTACTCATTCATTGATTCATTCATTGATTCATTCATTCTTTCATTTATACATTCGTTCGTTCACTCATTGATTCATTCCTTCTTTTACTCACCGATTTGTTCATTCGTTAATTTATGTATTTTTGCTTTCACTCATTCGATTTTAGTTCAATCAAATATCTATGTACGACCACACTTAACTTGTTCTTGTTATGAATCTAATTCGTTTAATCACTGTAATGTGTGTGTCTTTCTTTGGGCGGCAACTTTTAACAGTGTACCACTGATGCAATTTTACCAAAATATTACACACAAAACCCATATGGCTGCATTTTGACTGGCACGCAAGGGATTACGAGGTGAAAGTAGCACATCGAGGTTACTAAACTTTCCAATGCGGGAGGGGGAGTGGATTGTAGAATTGTATAATCAATATATATGCACAGGTGTAGACCACAGGGTGGATCCCGATCTCTTCCATAATCTCCCCACTCCCCACTTTCTACCCGCCACCCTTTCCCTTCTTCCCCTCTCGTTCTTGTCCCCTCATTTCGCCCATCTGATCCTCTTTTACCCCAATACCATCTCTGCCTCTTCTCTCTGTGTGTTCTCCGTGTCTACTCTCTCTACTGTATGTCTCTCTCTCTCTCTCTCTCTTCATGTTTCTCACCTCTTCACTGTCTTTCAATATTATCTCACGTTTCATCCTGTTAAAGTGTTCGTTTGTTTTGTATTAATGTTGTCGTTTTGTTCTGTTCATTTTTTGCGCCCTTGAAGCACTAGGTATCCTTTACACGTCGTCTTTGTTTGTTTATATCTTCTTTCTCCGATTTTCATATTTTATGGAACTTTTATTTTGTCTACATTGTGATGATACATATATATCCTCATTTTGCGTGCAGACTATTAACTGGGTCAAACAGTTTCCCAGTTTCAATAACATCTATATTTAGAACTTGACAGCTTTTATAGGCATACTAGCAATAGAAGGTGGTTAATCGGTATAAGACGGACGAAGCTTTACATGATTATTCATTTGCCATCTTGAACGTGCATTTAATGCACAATACATGTTGTCTTTCTAAAATAGGTTTGACTTTATCATAAATTCGACTCTCGTGTCTCATTCTACGCACATTATGTATGTAAATGGTGCAATTTAAATCATATTGTTACACATTTATGCTCATAAAACATACTTTAAGAGCATAATATAGCACTGTTAAAAAGGATTTGTGGCAAAATAAATCATCAAAATAGGACTTCGAAAAGTCTCGATTCTCCATGAAGCTTGTAGACCAGTAAATTCCATTGCAGACGTCACAATCCGATCAGTCGTACGACTCTGCGACCGGCTGAGTCGCAATACCCGGTCGTAGGATTTCTGTAAGACGGTGACGTCACATTTCCAGCCGTTGTGATTGCAAAATCATGGAAAAATTGTGACATCTTCGGCGGCCTTAGATGGTTTCTCTGTGGTGGTTGATATCATTCAAAACTCACACACTCAGAACATGATAACCATAGTATCCTTCGCTTTATTCCCCTATGACAGAGTATTATGAACGGAAATCGCTCCCCGAAGATGGGGGGGGGGGGGGGGGGGGGTATGTTTTTCCTAAAAAAAAATCGCTCCCCGAAGGTGAGGGGAACATGTTTCTCCTCAAGAAGTATCCGGGGGGGGGGGGGATTAGGGGGAATTAATGGAATAGTTTGGTTTCGAAATGCCCAACAGGCTGAAGGCTAGACTAGGCCAGGCTGCCTTTTCGCCAAGTTCAGTCTTGAGCAGCCCATGGTGTTCAGTGCATGTCACACATACATATCACTGTATGTTAATGACTCTGAAAATAAGCGGTCATGGCGGATACACATATCGACTCGCCGATGCCAATCTAATGAGTTTGCCCTTAATATAATCCCACTTAGGTCTAGTGAGCCACCAGGCAAATGTTATGAACTCGTGCATTGACCAGTATGTATGGCAAGATTATCTCCCTATATACATGATATATAGAGAAGTTCGATGACTCCCAGCTTAGGGTCATCCTGTGATTTATTGAACAAATAAATGTCATACAAATTGCGATGACAATTCCGTTGCTGTTATGATGAGGGGTGCAACGTTAAAAAAAGTTATCTGTATCTGTATCTATATCTTTCGGAGTTTATACATCTTCTAAGAATGTTATGACGTTCGTTAAAACTACCATCCAACGGCGTCGCTCTCTACCACGCAATGCCGTTCGAGCAATTTCGCTTTTGCACCGTGACGTCACAACACAGTGCGAGCCTATAAAGCTTATGTCTATGATTGGTGACATCAAAGTGCAATAGAGCGAAACGGCTTGAACGGTGCTGCACGGTTAGGTTATTACTGATTGGTCGTTTCTCGGTCGTAAGACTCGTACAAGGTTGTACAAAGCAGACGTTTTTCCCTTTAATTCGATGGTTTACTCTATGAATTCACAATTTCAACTTTATAATTGTAGATTAGAGGTAGGATAATTCATTCACAGAAAAAAACACGTATCGCTTTACTCAATCACGAGAACTGTCCAGCATACAACGGACATCAACGTAAGGATCATCAATTTCTTAAGCGAGAATTTCATTGGTTTTCCAATTAATATATACTTTTTTTTTTTTTTTACTAAACTGTATTGATTAACTAAAAATATATATAGCCCTGGACACTCTGACCTACGCATAACCATTTCAGAACTTTTTTTATTTCGACTTAATTTCCCGGCGTCTGAGGGAGATTTGGGAAAGAATACGGGGCAGTTCAGCATTCAATGTTCATCTCGTAGATTTGGCTTTACGGCACAGTGGCCGCGGATTCATTGTATTACGTCACGCAAACAAGATTTGATGTGGCGGAAAACGTCGATATCTATTAGTTCTCACGAGAGCATTTGGGCTCTCAAGGCTAATTCAGAATAGCCCTTCAATGATGTCGGCATATGACGTCATTGAAAGTTTTGACCAATCAAGTGCTAGCCTACGATCGCATGAGCTCCGCTGTAACGGGAATTGATGCACAGTATATTAACTCCGTGGAGTGAAAGGGGTTCGGCTGTAATTGTATAAACGTAAGGTATCTGGACTCCATTATTTTGAAACATTATAACAATTAACTCATGAATGAGGGATATACATATGTTACATTAGAATGACACTTCCAATGAAATGAACATACAGCAAAATACAAAAATGACTGGGATAAGTCCAGTCAAAGAACGGACTAAAAGGTGATAGGGGCATGCTATCACCCCTTTACTTCTCTTTATCTCTCTCTCTCTCTCTCTCTCTCTCTCTTCTCTCTCTTTCTCTCTCTCTCTCTCTCTCTCTCTCTCTCTCTCTCTTTCTCTCTCTCTCTCTCTCTCTCTATCTCTCTTTCTCTATCTTTTTCTGTCTCTCTCTCTCCATCTCTCTCTCTCTATCTCTCTTTCTCTATCTTTTTCAGTCTCTCTCTCTATCTTTCTCTCTCGCTTACATACACACGAACGCGCGCGCGCGCACACACACACACACACGTACTCACACGTACGCACGCACACAGGCTCCATCTATCATGTTTGCCTATTTCCCTCTCTCGTTCCATTCCCCTGTCTTTCTCCCTCTTTTTCTTGCTGTTTCTCTATGGTTTCCCTCTTTATCTCGACCCCCTTTCTCCATATCTATCTTATTTGTCCATCAGCATGTTCTCTTCTTCCCTCTCCATCTGTCATATCAACACTCTTCCCAAACCGTCTTTTGGCCTCCTCTCCAATACCAGCCTATTATGTTAAATCAGCTTACCTTTCTATTTTCTCTGTCAATTCCGGCCCAAAACTTAGCACTTGAACGAAAAAAAGAAGAAATGGTTTAGTGACCTAACATACAATCCTCCTTATCAGAAGCACAACATTAAGGTCCACCCCACTTTTTGGCAATCGCCCTCTTGTATGGTGTATATAAAAAATACGCTGGAGGGCCCAGAGGCACGAGGTAAAGAGGAATGAGGAGGAGGGGATTTAGGCTTCTACATTAGTGGTTGGTTTGTGAAAAGCGATCGGATAACTTTAAGAATTGCCAAATCAAACTTTTGTCCCTAATCTGTGTCTCAAATCTGCAAAAAAACAACAACGAATCCTGTGTATATAGGATCAAACAAAATTATTTCAACGGCTGACATTTCGGGGTCTCGGGTCGAAAGCTAGAAGGCTCGGGTGTGTAAACTCGTGTCCGACCGTAATTGACAAAAATAATAGACCTTAATGCCACGGTGAACCCGTGTTCGAAAGAGGGGAACAACATCGACATGGATCTGGAGAAGGCATCGAAAATTCATCAAGTTGTAGCCTCGACTTTGATCGACCGGCAGGACACGGCATTGAACCATTCTAAAGAAAGAAAGTGCACGCGAGAATGACTTTTCCTAATTTGATCAACTTCGGTTTATTTTAGCGTGTAGTTTTTTGTTTTATTTCCACCAACGTGATATGAAGCTTGTACAAACTTGCAATTTGATTGAATCACTGGGTTTAAATTGGCAGAAAGAAGGATCGGGACAGAGAGAGAGAGAGAGAGAGAGAGAGAGAGAGAGAGCCGGAAAGAGAGACAGAGACAGAGGCAGACAGACAGACAGACAGAAAAGTGGAGCGAGGGGGGAGAAAAACGAAAAACAGATAATAGAGACACAAAGACAACTAAGGATGAATAAGAAAATAGGTGAGTAAAAGTAAGGTGAAAGAACAGAGATAGAGAGAGAGAGAGAGAGAGAGAGAGAAAGAACATATAAACAAATAAGGGAGAGGGGGTAGGGAGAGAGAGAAAAAGCAAATAGCGACAAGAGAGCGGGATACATACAGACATACAGACAGTCATACAAAGTATAAAAAAAATCGAGAGGTGTCAGAGAGAGAGAGAGAGAGAGAGAGAGCGCATAACAAAGAAGTGAGAGACAGAAAGAAAGAGAGGAGGAGAGAGAGGGGGGGGGGAGGGAGGGAGAGGGAGAGATTAAGGAAGAAAGGGAAAAAAAGAGAAAAAGGGGATTGACAAAGAGGAAGAGAGAAAGAGGGGGAGAGAGATGCATTCTGGGCAGCACCGTCATTATGGTCAGTATATGGTCAAAGAAAGAGGTGGTTGGCTGTGAAATGGAGAAATGCACATAGTTTGTTCTTGGTGTAATAACTGTAATACAAAATCGATACAAATCAATCAATCCTCCTGCGCTCCTAAATAACACTCATACAAATACATCAGAACAATTTTATTATTGCAATGCTCATCTCATATCGATGATTTTTTTCATATCTCAATATATTGACTAATAATATTTGTTAATATTGTTCTTTGTTTTAAGGGGTCCAGCTGACAAGCTATGCTTTTTTGGACTCCCCCACAGATCCAGCATTTATCAGGACCATTTGTACATTATTTCATATGTTTATTCTTTTGATGATTGTGTATCATGTTATGTTTGTATTATTGCATTTACTGTTGTAAATGATAAATAAAGAAATAAAAAAAATAAAAAATATGAAATCACCTAAGAATCATGTAAGACGAAGATAAATGAGGCGTAACATTCTTTCAGGCGGGGTGGGGTTTAAGCTGTTTTAGACTCCTCACTCTTGTCTATTCCTCTCTAAACAATACACAGCTTTAAGTCATCAATAACATATTTCTCAAGTGTGCCGGATAAGGTGAACTGCTTTCGACAGAACAGAATGCGGTGAATTGCAAGGAAACGAAACGAAAATGTTAATGAAACCAATGGCGACGCGGAAGAAATGTCATCATGGTCACTGCCCTTCAGATATCTCTTCCCTTCAGGTTTCTTCTTTTAAAAAAAAAAAAAAAAAAAAAAAAAAACTTGATTTTTTTTTTTGTGTGTGTCTCCTCTGATTTACACTTGGGACTGACTTGAATACCAGCAAATGACCCTTGAAAGAAATATATTCAGCTCTGCGCTCGAGGGATCGAGATAATCACGATAATATAAGGCAGCCAAGGTCAGGTTCCTTTTCATTCCATGTTCCCTTGACAAATGAGTGATACTGATTTCCTGGCTTTGTTTATATTAACTATGTAATATCACACCCTTGGCATGATTGGGCTACCGGATATCAAAGAGATAAAATTACACCACTGGGCTACAAAATATTAAAAATGTAAGATTACACTATTTGGGCAATACACAAGAACCTTTAAAACAGTGATAGGCTTTATGAATAGAATGGTGCAGAGAAAGGAAGGGAGAGACGTGAGCGGAAGATAAAGAGACAGAGAGAGATATAAGGGAAGAAGAAGAAATTGTGAGAAAGAAAGAGTGATGGAAGAGGAAAGGAGGTGGCGAAGTGGTGATACAAAAATATCTATCTTCTATCAGAAAGAGCGGGATATAGAGATGTTGCCAAATAAAATACAACGGGCATCTTTTCAGTTCCCACTAATCAACACTTGAAAAGAGTGTAAAATGAGTGTGTTTGTGCGTATTTTTTATGGGACGATAATACAATGATGACAACAATAAAACATATATTTTAGTGTAAGTGTATACAGAAAGGTTTTAAAGGACGATAATGATAAAGACGTTAATACAGTAATATGAAATGATGTAAGCAGGTGTAAATGTTTAGCCTAAAACATGACGGGTTTATGAGTTTATGCGAGAAAAATGTAGTGCTATGCGTCCAAAGAATGATTGAATGTTAATTGAGAATGGTAAAATAATGAGCCAGTGAAATGGAACAATCTTGTCATGCTTGCAGTCTTGTCCAAACATGACATCCGATTATAGCTCCAGGTTCAAGTCACATTTGTTTTCCAAACGCATGTAGACAGTTTTTACAATCTGGGTCTCATAGTGATGACATGAGTCTGTTAAAGGGCATATACTGTACTGGGAAGACAAAAAGCCTTCAAAAGGTGATCATAAGCAATCTTCTTGCCAATGGTCTTAAATTCATGTATTGTCTATTTTAGAAGCTTGCTGAAAGTTGTTTGCCCTCAAATGATCTACATTTGGAGTAATGAGTGATTAAATCACAAATCATTAATCATTAATTACTATATGTGGATCATTTGAGGGCAAATAACTTTCAGCAAGCTTCTAAAATAGACAATACATGAATTGAAGACCATTGGCAAGAAGATTGCTAACAATTACATTTTGAAGGCTTTTTTGCCTCCCAGTACAGTATATGCCCTTTAAGTCAAATTATGTTAATGAAATGTGAAATAAGTATTTAAACTGGCGTCTTTTAATGTAGATGTCTACGTGTTATCGTATGCACGTATGGCGTCTCTCTTATGTTCTATACCCGATCCATCAACATATTTCCGCACATCAATCACTTTTATAGCTGCTATCATGTGCCCATGAATATTAGTATGCGCTGTGCTTTCATTCTCACTTACATTCTCACTTTGGCGCGGACTGAACCGGTGATTTCCGCTCTGAGATCGAAACCACACTGGGTAAAACAATACATATCGGCAATGAGGAAGAATATACAGCTTGAAAGCCGAATAGACATGGGGTGCGATGAGGCGAAATGGGGTCCAAATACGAAAAGAAGTAAGTTTAAAAATCTTTGGTGTCTTAAACGTCGAAGAGCCAGGCCGTCATCGACTTCACTCGCAAGAAACTCGGCTTCGAGTCGACGGAAAGCGTTTTATTATGAACCGATGACGTCTACCGAAGAGAAAGAAAGGACAGCAGAGAGCCACATTTTTCATCAAACTACGCTCTTACATTCTAAAAGAAATAACACAAGAAGATTCGATCCTCCCTTCACCCACGGGACTTGGGTCCTTCAGCAATACATTTAAACCTAATCGATGTTCTACAGTCATGCAATGACATGGAAACGAACGGCACAAAATAGATCAAAATGAAAAAAAAAAAATGATGAGGAGGCCTTCCGCAATGGAGAGAAATATGCTAGATTGATGGATTATAGTCATGCAGAAGTGTAAATGGGTTCCCCGTATGTACAGTTGAACGATTATAGTGTCGTTGACATCGTGCGCGACAATGGTCGTATACGTTTACTATGCATAGTGAATCATGTAAATACGACGTAAATCATGGTTGATACTAGAAAACTCCTCGTTTGTCTTTTGTGACGCCTCTCTCAATGAGAACAGACCCATTGACCATGAGATAGAAATGTAGAACGACAATGGTCGTATACGTTTACCATGCATAGTGAATCATGTCAATACGACGTAAATCATGGTTGATACTAGAAAACTCCTCGTTTGTCTTTTGTGACGCCTCTCTCAAAGAGAACAGACCCATTGACCATGAGAAAGAAATGTAGAACGACAATGGTCGTATACGTTTACCATACAAATTGAAATGTGTCAATACGACGTAAATCATGGTTGATACTGGAAAATTCCCCGTTTGCCCGTGACAGGCTTTCGACTGTGACGCCTCTCTCAATGGGAACAGACCCATTGATCATAAGATAGAAAATGTAGAACGACAATGGTCGTATACATTTACCATACAAATTGAAATATGCCAATACGACATCTATCATGGTTGGTACTAGGAAACTCCTCGTTTGCCCGTGACCATGGTGACAGGCTTTCGATTGTGACGCCTCTCTCAATGGGAACAGACCCATTGACCATGAGATAGAAAATGTAGAACGACAATGGTCGTATACATTTACCATCTAAATACAACGTCCATGATGGTTGATACTAGAAACTCCTTGTTTGGCAATGTTTGTAATGTGTAGTTTTAACACATTATACATTTCATAAACATGATAACAGCGGAGTCAGCGTGGAAAACAAGTCCAAGTTTTCTCAAAATAAATGTAAGGCATGCAGACATTTAAAAGATGTTTTGCACGGAACATGGTCCAAAAATGATCCAAATCATAAAGATTCGTATCTCATGATGGTTTACCCTAATAGTTATAACGTGGGACAGAAATGTACATAATAGTTTTTCATCAATAATTCTGTGCAACATGTAATGTGGTTGCGCAGTTATAGCACTACGTGATGTTGCTCAGTCGGTCTGTTATTTGACATATGCGTGGGAATATATCACTCTCTATGAAATTATACCGGTTGTCTCTCTATTGATTACTCAAAATGGAAATATGAGCAAATACATCTCATAGTGTATGCACGCTCCTCTCTTACAGTGCATCAGTCGATGAAAACGTGAACACAATATTGTATCCTTTTTCTGTAGGCGTTCATTGACTTAAACGATGGTTTACCCCACGAACACTCTATCAAAAAAGGAAGATTTTTTTTGTGATTGCCGGACGTTTCATTTGACGTTTAGCAGGGTGAAATATTGAATAGCTTTACGAGAAAATAGAGGAAAACACAAAGGCAGTATTGCGTGTATTTGGTGTCGCGTTGCATGTCATCAATTTGTTTTAAATATCATGTGGACGATTTGATTCTGTATTTCATTGATTAAAACATTATTAGATGAGCAAACAGATATAAGAGTAGTGTGCTGAACAACATATTTTTGAGACAGTTGGAAGGGGTGAAAGTAGGAATGACACTTTCAGAGACAAAACGAGCACTGGCCTTGTTCAAAAATATCGAAACCACAAACACACCATGCTTAATATAAAATAACAACCGTCCCGAAAGGCAGATAGAAGGACCCCCCCCCCCCCCAACCTAAATATTTCTTCTTCTTTTTTTTTTTTTAGATAAATGCTTAAAACAACAAAGGGAAAAGGTTCAAAATGACCTGCGGAACTGGAAATGTCATCTCCATTCTACCTTCCTGCGTGACCTGAATGTCCATTCCATTGATGTGGCAAACTGGATGTTCCAACGTACATGTCAAAATTAAATCTCCATTTTGCATAAATGGGACCCTACATTAATCTCTTTAAGAACTAGTCTGTCGTCAACTGATATGACACTCTGAGAGGGGGTAACATTTGCCTGTGGAGAGACCTTAAGCTAAGCTTCCTCCCGTGTTCTATATCCTATCATTGTAAGAGTAGTATTCAGTTTAAAGCGCCACGGGACGCCATCGTGGTCTGTAGTCATAAATGGGCGGGTGGAATTTAACTGCTATGATATGAAAATAAGGTGAAATTAAACGGAATACCCTTAACAATTAAATAAGCGATAATTGGATGAATGATTGATGTCAGCTCAAAGAATGGTTTGATAATAAAAAAAAAAGAAAAAATGAACAATTTACTTTATTTAGGAAAACACGTTCAAGCAATCCTCAATGGAAAAATTCTCAAGATGCTATAGCGATTTCTTAAAAAAGAGAAGATTTCCATTTCTCAAAGTGAGGCTATGCGGCATTGCTCTAGACGTTTGAAATGAAGTGGACTTGAATTAACTGTCATGAAGTATCAGCTGACAAACAAATATGGTCACCACTCCTCACCACCTCGTCTACTGGATGAAATACTTGACGCGCGAAAAACAGAGTACTTATACGCCATGGCTTCCTGCTTTGTTTGCCGATACGCCATCTAATATGCTGACATCATAATGTCGAGCATGACGTCACACCTTCATCCACACATTACACGAATAAATGATTTATATACACCCACACACATCTACGAATATATTATATTCATATATATATTTATATATATTCTACCCCATGTACGTGCACACTTTTACACACAGTCACACAAACACCCGTGTATATGCTAAACACTATATACACGCATACATAAATACACAAACGCACATCTGACACACGATGTCACATCCATAATATTCCCACACATATACACGTACACCTAAATACGAAATACGGATTCGAAACAATGATACTCCTCACGGATCTTATGCTTGTACAGTAAAAAGAGTATTACTTATATGGCAACGAGAAAATGTAAGGTTTCCTCAATGGAAAAATTCGCGTGATGCCATTGGATAAGTGCAGAGGAAAAAGATTTCAATTTCTCATGTTTATTAGTATGCGGCTTAGACAGAATACGTTCTGAAACAAGATAAGTAGTTGTCCAATCAAAACATGGTATGAACCCGGTTATAATGTCTGCACACAGAGATCTAAGAACAGAATGATTCTTTACATCCCTCACCAAATTTACCAAATTCTAGTACCCGTCAAGAGTAATGTTGAAACCCGTCGACCATCCCATTTTCAGAATGGATATTTCGAAAGTTAGTCCGACTCAGTCCCTTAAACTCTCCGAAAAACACACACATCATTGCCTCTTGCAGCGCGCGCGCACAAAATCCGATCGAGCATATCGATCAACGTGAAGTTGAACGCTCTCCCGGTGAGCGTACGCTTCAGTGCGTGTTCTCCTCGTATGCAAGTTCGGGCAAATCTATTTCGACAGATTACCATGATTACCTTTATTATTAAGAACTAATTGTGTGTTTTTTCCGAGCGCTCATCGATGAGCAGCGAATTGAATTGAAGAACCGCGAATTCTTCCGATCACAGCCCTTTGCTTTTAAACCTCCCGTAGGGACATACGATTAACTAATTTAAGTTCAACATTTCCGAATCATTTTCGATTGTTTCTGTATTGAACTGGTCAATGATTTATGTGACTTCATTTGATAACATATATTTTACTTCAAGCAAACATTGAATTACCTATTTGTCACATACGGTGAAAAACTTCGAATACACGTAATTAACATTTTCTGCATTGTTACATAAGTAACAATGTATTACAATGTAGGTAGCTTATCAATGAGGTTGACGGTGCTATCGCGTGGCCGAATGATGCATATCGCAAAGACCGAAAAATCAGTCTCTGTAGGACGTCGGATCTGCTAGGATTGCATCTGGCTCCTCTGAACGCCCTACTCTTTTCGGCGTATGTCCAAAAATGTAATTCCGAATAAAGAATGCCCCGAATGAGACGGTTATTTCTGTCTACATGCCGCACTGTGTGCATAAAGGTATCACGCTGCAGCATACCACACACTGACTTGCTCACGTCTACGCAATGGCGCTCGTTTCGTCGAAAATAAATCATTAGGGACACCGCAGTGGTGCCGATGTCAACAGTCTTTGAATCGTTGATCGAGCTAGGTCTTGAGAGGATGAAACTAAACGAGTCAACTGAATTAGTAGACCGTGGGCCAAGCAGTGGAAATACAGGGGCGGGGAAAGGCCGACTGCATAAACCCATTGTGTGTCCATTACCAATACTTACAGGAAAAGTTATCTAGTAGAGCGTAACCTAATTTCATACACTAGATGGGCTTTAATTAAATTGGGTTGTTTGTCAGACTTTTATTGAATTACGCAGTGTAGGGACTTTGCGTTAGCCACATTTGCCTTTTGACTCTGCCGCGTAAAAGATAACCATAATGATATGACATGAGATGTTTGAAAGGGGGGTGGGCGGAGAAAAGGCTGGTTTGGAATACAGTGTCATAATCATCAGTTGCCTGTTATAGACACATATTGATGAACTCAATATAACCGGGTAAAGAAGCGGAACGGAAGAGAGACCTAAAGAAAATGTTGGAAAATATTATTAAATGCATCAATTATATTTCATGAAATGGGGCAGTGAAATGAAGGAGAGGTATTTGCATTTATGCAGAAAAAGGGAGGGAGAGAACCTCCCAAGGTCCTTATAAAAAGCAGAGCATTACACAGTACAGACAATAATGTTGAGAAGGTAAATATCGTTTAAGGTTTGAAGGTTTGACGAAAATCCGTCAAAGGATAAGAAAGTTATGATTTTTTCAATTCTCAACTTCGTGACGTCACGTGCGAGATGTTCTCCTATATGTTGTGTTCAATTTTATTTGAAAATTTCAATTTTCTAAAAAAAAAAAAAATGGTATCCTTTTACTTGTGCATTTCATAGAAATGTTCCTACACACAAACCTCTCTGATTTTTTTTCTGTTGTCAAAATCAGAAAAAAAAAACAATTTATGGAATCATACAGCACACAACATAATCAGATTAACACTATGAAGACGGGATCAAAATGAAAAATAAATGCAACTCTACCATAGCACAATGTCTCAGCTACAACATACTGAAATTTGGGAGAAAATTGATACAGGATTACAAAGATACGCACAAACAGGTAAATGTTCATACATGAAAATTCATTTTTTTTTCAATTCATATGGCAATATGATGACGTCACGATGTCTTTAACGACAAGATGATGCATGAAATAACATCTACACTTCACACTCTTTTAGAATATAAACAAAAATTAGGGGTCGCCAGCCATTCTGAGGAGCTATGGCCGTTTGAAGATGTTTTTTGCAATATGTGCACACAAAAACGTATTGACGCACGCGCGGACTTTGAACTTTGACGCACCCGCACGAGCTTGAACTTTACATGGAAATGGCTCAAAATGACAGGATGTGTTGTATGTAGTGTCAGAAACATGAATCCAGTGAAAAAAAAAACGGTTTTCCGACGTTGCGTTTGCGTTACGAACGGAAAAACGTGCGAACGCGCGCACACGCGGAAATTTTTTAAATGTTTGAAATGGCCTGAAACATATGCAAAACAAGTTTTAGTTGATTTGGAGCATTTTGAAATTTTTGCGCGCGCGTTATTGCAGTAACGTACGCGTACGCGCGCAATTTTTTAATTGAAATGACTTATGTTATTAATTTTATGCCTGTCAAATTTCATGACATATACATGTTCAGTTTTAGAGCTACATGATAGATTTTCATTTAATTGCTCGTGCATGACGTCAAGATAATGTAATGACCTTGAAATCCAGGAATTAACTGATAAAACATAACACATGCATTGTTGAGATATAGATGACACAAAAAAGTGGGGGAATTAAATAAAAAGTCAGACAAAAATCTTGGAACCAGACGTGATTTGAACTTGCAATCTACTGCTTACCGGGCAGTGACTTAACCACACAAGCGATTTCTAGTTAACGGGTCAAGATACGACAACATGGAAACAAATACCGAAAGAGTCTCATTTCATCTTACTCATTAATATTCATGAGTAGTCTGCCGTAGGGACAATTCGGCTAGATTTCAGTGATTTTTCATTCATTTAAAGGATGGAGCACGCTGTCATTACTACTGGGTGTATGCCTAAAATTTCTTTGCAAATTGAAATTACCCCAGAAAGCCCTTTCATTAAAATCTAGAAATCCCTTTCACTAAAATCTACCTGAAATGGACTTGTAGGCGTGATAAAAAAAGAAAAATGAAGGAAAAAAAACACCTCCCCAAAATCCCATCACTACCCCCCCCCCCCCCCCTACTTCTTGAGGAAAAACAAGTCCCCTCCACCTTTTGGGAGCGATTTCCGCCCATGCTTGCATATTAACCCTTCCAGTCCCATAGGCAATAAACTGTGTTTTAATATATATGGGATTATCAGTGCTCACTTCTCATTCTCTGTCCCCGGTCAGCTCCCAAAGAGGACCTGTCTGTGATTATGAATACCTATTATTTGTTTTTTTCTCGTTCTTCTGTCCACACTCTTGCCTATCTTAACGGAGGCATATTTTTTTCCGTTTCATTCAGCTTCCGAGAGACTTTTCCTTTACGATAGGAGAACATGGATTATCACAAAATACAATGCGGACAGGAATCTGGCAGGGAGGGGGGGGGGGGGGGAACACTCACCCTTGCCATCCCACCATTGACCCCCCATCCCTAGATCTATTGTTCCGTCCGTGTCGGTTTGTCCAGGCAGGAATGCATGCTTCGCTCGGGTTCTTTTTCTCCCAACCATGTAACGTTGCTCACAGCGCAATTGGGTGATGGGTTTAATTATTGACAGCGTATTGCATTATCCTCAAGCGATGCCTCTCTGCGACCGGAAGCCGACATTGAAATCATGGAAATGTCCACCTGTCGTCTCGTATTACGCTGCCTGGAGCTACCCATGAAGGAATCCACTGTGCCATTTCCAATCTTTTACTGTATTCAAAAATCAGATTAAAGAATTGGTGTGGCTGATGTTCATGTTTCATTCCGTTCCTTTATTTGTACATGTCATTATGTTAATATTTACGGGTGATTGTTTTGCATTATGCCAAATATATAGAGTGAGATCTGCCTTAGTGACCACTTCAATGGAAATACCACCTGCTTAACAACATGAAGACCGCATAAATTGTTTTTCTTGAACATTATTTCTCATTGAAATCTGTATCAAAGTAACATACATACAGACCACCTGCGTATATAAAGACTACATTTCTTGTCTCTTTATTGCTGTCTTTCTCATTTGTACATGTTTCACCGCGTATCGGTTTTCCATGTATCATGTATATCTAGGCCTATACAGTGTGTCCCAGAAAAAAGGAAACCCGTTTTTTGAGGGTGATAACGTAATAATAAAACATCATATTATCATTAAAAAAAAAATAACAGCAATATTGAGAGTATAGTATCTTCTTTGCTTTGGTACCAAATTCATGATGAATTGTTCACGCATGACTGATTTCAGGCTCGATGATTACAAGTGCTCGATGTCAGAAACGTTTTGCGCAGAATAATGAATGGTGTTTGCACTACATCGATGCTTCCTTACAAATCTTGACCATTTGTCCTGCGTAACTTGATTTTGACAATTTGACAACACCTGCTGCTCCTTTTATCTATCATGTGAGGTGTCAAATGAAAGAAGAAACACCGTGCTTTCTAATGATGTGTATAATATTCCATGTTTTTTTTCAGTCAGCTAGAGAAATAACACAGAATCTCGGTTTCCCTTTTTTCTGGGACACACTGTATAGTGTGAATATGAATTAGTGAAGTTGGTTAACCATTTGACTGCAAGACAGATTTAGCCTCAATGGGATTTGTATGTATCAAAGGTTAAAAAGATACTCACATGACACATATGAGTTTAGATAGATCGTGGATTTTATGTGGGCAAAGTAAAAATCATCGTTCTCATTCACCTACCAGATTAACAACAACATAATAATCATAAAAAAATTAATAATAATAATAATAATAATAATAATAATAATAATAATAATAATAATAATAATAATAATCATCAAATAATAATAATAATAATAATAATAATAATAATAATAATAATAGTAATAATAATATAAAATACCATTCAAATAGTCTCTATGCGTGTGAAAGTAAAAAATGATTATGTGAGAATTTGAAAATAACTAATAATTATCAAACAGATGCGTCTTTAGTCTTGATTTGAATTGATCGAAGTCTGTCAATGATCTAATGCCTAGGGGGAGGTTATTCCATAATTTGGGTGCCGTATTTGCAAAAGCTCTATCACCGAATGTCTTAGATTTTATAATAAACTCTTATTTACTTGTGAAAATATGGCTGCATAATACCATAATAATATGTGAGTACCTAGACTTGGTGACAGAGATCTGATTCTGATCGCGTAGCTGAAAGCGTTTGATCTGAACGGGCATATTTCACCAATTTCCGGTTGGAGATAATGGCTTCATACATAGCGGGTACGTGCACGACCCGATGGTATTTTCCCCTCGTGTCGTGGACGTTTTCTCCTAATACTGGTCTATTCTAGCAGTCGTTAAGGATGGGTAGTGGAAAGCAAGAGAGAGAGAGAGAGGTGTGGGGTGGGGGGGGGGGGGGGGGGGTCCTCCACTTTTCTTGTCCAGTAACTAAACAAACGCATTTCGTTTCTGGGCATATTCTCCCCTCCTGACTCAACATGACTTTGAATGAGTTTCATGTAGAGAGTTAGATTTATAAGCTTTTCATTTACTTTTGTTTTAAAAGTCAAAGAACAAATCTTATAAATCAACGTCTATCATGTATTGCAGCTACAATGGATATACAAATTGGGGAAATATCATCGTCCCGCCTTGATCACTGCTTATTCCATAGCAATTAACCATGACCGCGTTGTGTTCTTAAGAAGTACATAAGGCCTACACGTGCATGCCATATCAGGGGAATGCGCGCGGTGTGGTGGAGGGGGGCAGGGGGGGGGGGTAGCATCATTTTTTGGTAACTTACTTGAACACGCACTGATTAAATGATGAGTCTAACTGGACTATCAACACACCGAGATATGAACCGCATACCCTACATTATATAATGATCCACCCCATTCCTCAAGGAGTCTCCAGCTCTTATTTGACTTTCCTCGCTCCTGTTTTGCGCTGTCTTGAAAAGCACTTGATTCCGACACCCTACCATACCGTCAACAATAACCAGAGTGCAGCCTAGAAGCAATAGGGCCTCACCCTATAATGAGGCCATTAAAATCCATAGTAATGAGCTGTCGGGG
>OZ022588.1:15739222-15750969 GCA_963669155.1 Arbacia lixula | reverse complement strand
CCTCTCTCTCTCCTCTCTCTCTCTCTCTTTCTCTCCCAACCCCCTCTCGCCCTTTCTTTCTATCTCTTTTCCCCTTTTTCTCCTCTTTTTCCATCTCTTTCGCCCTCTCTTTCCCCTTTCTCTTCTCTTCTTCCAAAATCGTCAGAAATAAGACAAATCTGTGTCACCGACCTACCTCCCAATCCCCACATCTATCTGTATCTCTCTCTCTCTCTCTCTCTTCTCTCTCCCACCCCCCTCTCGCCCTTTCTTTCTATCTCTTTTCCCCTTTTTCTCCTCTTTTTCCATCTCTTTCTCTCTCTCTTTCCCCTTTCTCTTCTCTTTCTCCCTCTCCACCTTTTTCTCCATTCTCTCCTCTCTCTCCCTCTCCACCTTTCTTTCTCCACCCTCTCTCCACTTCTATTTCATATTTCTATTTATCTCTATATTGTTATCTCCCTCCATTATCTATACTTTCCATTGCTCGCTTTCCACAATTCTCTCCCTCCAATCCCTCTTTTCGCCCCAACCCCATCCATTATCTCACTCACTCTCTCCCATCATCATTATTCATCATTTGCGGCTGCGATGTCCATCCATGTAACTGCTTTGCCACCCATGTAATAGCTGCATGGCCCAACTCGGCCTCTAATCTGTTTCGTTCTAAGACGAGGTCAAGTAAGGAAGGCTAATTTAACAAGTGTGCATTTAGCATCACCTTCTTAGGTTGAGGAAGCACTGCTGATCCCATAAGCTGAACGACACCGTATTCACACCATGTCACACTGTACCCATGACCAGAACACCACCATGAGCTCAATACACCCCTACCTAGCTTTTCCTTCCCCCATGCCCCCCTATCTCTACCCCCCCCCCTCTACCCCCCCCTCTCTCTCTCTCTCTCTCTCTCTCTCTCTCTCTCTCTCTCATTCACTCCCCCCCATCTATCACTCTCCCTTTCTTTCTCGCTCTTTCTTCTTAATGACATATGTAATATTGTAACCATGGGCAAGTCGTGATCCTACAAATAACTGACTCATTACCGAGCTTGGTGAACAAAATGACGTTTTCACGCAGGCATCAATTAAAATTTCATCACAGCCATGAGAGTTAGGACACACAAAAAACAGGGAGAAGTAGAACGGGGGAAGTACGTCACGTGAAAAACGTCACGTGACATATAATGACATACCACCTTATTTCAAGACTGACATTCATAATTTATACTAATAGCGTGCATTCGGGTCTATAGCTTCTCTCTGTTCATAAAGGCGTAGAAGAACTAAGACAATGGTTAGGTTACCATGGTGACTGCAGACAGACCCGTTTTTGTGAGTAGACTTTGAATCAGACTGGGAAGCCAGGATAACTTGTCTGTTATGTACGTGTATGGAACCTCCAGACCAAAAGTACTGGGAAGAGAAGAGTGTAAAATGGGAAAATATATTACTTCTCCTTATTTTTGTGTCCCATCTCTCATGGCTGTGATGGTTTTTAATTGATGCCTGCGTGATAATACCATTTTGTACACCAAGCTCGGTAATGAGTCAGTCATTTGTAGGATCACGACTTGCCCGTGGTTACGATGTTATATCATGTTGATCATAAAGAAAGAAATAGCGTTCATCACGGTGAGAGGGAGATAATTAATAAGAAAAAGAGGAATTAGGAGAAAGAGAGGAAATGGAGAGGGGGTGAGAGAGAGTGAGATGTGAGATGTGAAGAAAGAAAATGTGAAGAGGGTAGCAAATTTGGTATAAGTTTCAAATTCTCTAACGCAATACCTTTTCTCCTTGTAGTGATCTGCATGCAAACTCAAAATTACGTATTCAACGCAGCCATATGAGTGATCAATTCCAGGAACACAATTTGAAATTGATAGTTCCTGTATTTCATCACTTTCTCGTGACTATGGCGGGAACAAATCGACCTATACATGTTTGAATGGGATTTTATGGTCCACCATTCTCTCTCTGTCTCTCTCTCTCCCCCCCCCCCCCTCTCTCTCTCTCTAAAGGGAAAGTCCTTCCTGAATTTAATTTGGTTTCATTTAAAGGAGGAAAATGAAAGAAACATATTGAAGGTTTGACGAAAATCCATCAAAGGATAAAAAAATTCTTATCTTTTGAAATTTCAAGTTTGTGACGTCACGTGCGAGGTGTTCTCCCGTATGCTGTGTGCTGTATGATTCCATATATTACTCTCTTTCTGTTTTTGACAACGGAATATTTTTTTTCCATAAAAGTATGTGTGTAAAAACGTGCTTTCAATGATGTATCAAATGCACAGGTAAGAGAATGCATATATTTTGAAGAAAACTGACATTTAAACAAAAAATGTACACAACATAATGGGGAGAGCACCTCGCGCGTGACGTACAAAATCTAAACTTAAAAAGATAACAGCCTTATCCTTTGACGGATTTTCACCAAACTTCCACTTATATGTTTCTTTCATGTGTCTGCTGTTATTGAAACCAATTTAATTTCCGGGTTAACTATCCCTTTAAACAATGAGATTGTGAACAGTCTCAATTCCAGATTTGTGACTGTCTTCTTCCCCAACTAATAGTGTACAGGCACTGACAAACATTGAGCCACTGCCTCAAAACACGTGTCTGTAATATTAGCACATTGACTTCCCGTTTCCAGATAGAGGCATGCACATGTACAATGAGGCCAAAAGTTTATATACACCCATGGAATTCAGTGAAATTTGTTCACTTGCCAAACATCGTAAAATTTACTATATCTTCAGAAATATAAATACTACCATGACGAATTTGGTATCAAATGAAAAGGCGTATTAAAGGGCATATACTGTACTGGGAAGACAAAAAGCCTTCGAAAGGTGATCGTGAGCAATCTTCTCGCCAATGGTCTTAAATTCATGTATTGCCCATTATAGAAACTTGCTGAAAGTTATTTGCCCTCAAATGATCCACATTTGGAGTGATCAATGATTATCAGTGAAATTCTCCAAATGTTCGGGCCGAACATTTGGGGGATTTGTGTTTTAATCACTAATAACTACAAATGGGGATCATTTGAGGGCAAATAACTTTCAGCAAGTTTCTAAAAGTTTCTTCCCAGTACAGTATATGTCCCTTAAGCTATTTCACATGATTGGAATGCCGTTGGGATTAAATCATGTTTTAGGTGAAAATTTCTTTGAAGAAAAGAAGTAATATTCGTGCCAAATGTATTCTATACATCGTTTCATAGAAATAAATAATTGTCAAATCTATATGAATTGTATTACATTTTCTATCATGATATGTCACCACTGAACAAAAAAGTTTTATCTGAAATGTTCGTCTTTAGAAGAAACTAGCACAAATATTAAATGTTTTGGTCAAGTTTCTATTTTTAATTTGTCTAAAATATGAATATATTTGGGAAGAAAATGACAACTAAATATTTTTCAGCTCCTGATGACAAAGCAATGTGAGGAAGGGGCATGGCATACTTATTTGTTTGATATCAAATTCGTCATGATAGCACAAATATTTTATAAGATACAGTGAATTTTATGATGTTTGGCAAGTGTCAACTTTTCTTTGAATTTCCTGAGTCTATGTAAACTTCTGGCCTCAACTGTACATGTACAAGAATGCGATATTAACACAACAAAAAAGTAAGCCCCCCCCCCCCCCCCCCCCTAAGCAAAATAGTATAACTTTTGATCGAAAAGGTTTTGAGCAATATAATTTGGCAGGAATGTTTTCTGATTTATTGACTAACTTCCGTTAGTCAGGTATTCTCTCGAAAATATCTTATCTAAGATAAAAAGTATTTAATTAATTATATTGATATAATGATTTATCATACAAACGTATTGTTATTATTGAGTTGTATATAATAAATGTCACAAACATATCCATTTCAAAATCTTTCAATAAAATGATGGACGATGCCTTTAGCTGATATCACGGTTGCTTACCGTTCCGGCCAGATGGTTGTTCTACCACGATGGCCTAGTTGTGGTGTTGACCACACGCCCCTCAAGGAAGGAGGGAGGAGTGGTCCGAGGAAACCCAATCCATGTTTCCGTCACCATGGTCACCAGGATCACCGCATCCCTCTTCGCAGCTAGTAGTCTCAGTTCTAGGCTTTGGGAGTATTCTCTCGATATCATGATGCTTAAAGAACTAAGTCTGCACGCACAGACTAGCTTTCGCATTTCTCTCCCCTCTCTGCCATACGGGGAATGAAGAATGTTTCAGGCGCCGCTTGTAAACTTATTATGTAAGACACATCATATCATCTGTAATCATTATTTAACAATGAATGGAAGTAAATATACATTTTCAATTATAAATGATTACAATTTTCTATTTTATTATTTATGAATGATGGAAATGCGAATTGCAATTATTTATGAATAAGAAAATGTATCTTGTCATTGTATACAAATGATGAAAATGCATTTTGTCATTATAAAGAATTAATGTGAAAATGAATAGGTATTATTTATAAGCAATGAAAATGTGATTTGTAATCATTTATAAATGGTAGCAGCTACATACAAATTATTAAAATGTAATTCATCATTTTTCAAAAATAATTGAATACGAATCGTGATTATTTATTTTAAAAAATGAACACCTACTTGCATTATAATGTAAACAATTATTTGTCATGTAATTATTATATAACATATGATTTTTCGACATAATCAATCGCGCCTCATATTATTGACTACGTTTCTACACCGTTTATTTGTGAACGTACTGTAGTTGCAGCCCAGTGCATGAAAAATAACCAAAAGCACATTCTACAAAGCAATGACAAAAAATGAAAGCTAACGAGGATGATGATAGAAATGTTGATGATATTCATAAATATTCACAATAATGAAAAATGAAATAAAAGTAAACATTTAATCAAGTCTGAATCTGTAAATAGATGAATTATGGACAAGTTAGTCATTTTGAAAACAATAATTGGAGCAGTCCATTTTGGTTTGGTTTCATTGATGGGCCGTTTAGACAAAAAAAAGTAAAACAACACTTCATTTATAACCGTACTTTTCAATTGTAGACAAATTATTATCGAAGGAAACAACTATATCGCCCAGTCCGTATGCCACTCACTAAAACCATGACAAAAAGTAGAAACGATTTCTCATCCGTTTACTAGCGTTTAGTTTTTTTCTGTCCCGCCCTCCGATCGAATCACATATGAAATTTATTCCTTTTCCAGCAGCAGCTGCATGACTTTCCCGGTCAGCGGTCACCGCTAAACCGCCGGCCAGCCCGACGGGGGCGCGAGGGGGTCAAGCAATCGAAACTCGATCTTTACTGCTGCCGCCCCGCTGCTTCCCCCGACCACGCACTCGCGATGGATCAACAAGGCTTCCAGGCTGGTGTACATATCTGATTCAAACCGATAAATTTGTACTAGTACTCTAAGCCTAAACACCACTTTATTATTCTCCTTCTTTCCCATGCCATCATAGCCGGAGAAGAAATCGAGATGATTGAATTACTGCAGCCAGACGCTTCCATTGAATAATTTCATTTATAAATGCCCAGCAGCCTGGTAGTCAGGCTAGCAATGGATCATTTCTATGGTCTACCGATATGCATATCAAGTCAGCGAAACGCCAGCTGTAACGTTTATCCGCCATATTGGTGCTCTCAAGTAAAGATGACCGAGATGCGTGGAAGTATTTTGCACTTGCGGACGTTTTCCTCAAATGATTTGGCGGTTTCAGGGGTATTGGAAAACAAATACCACATAGATTGATGATTTATATGAAGTGACATTTCATGTTCGGTTTGGACAAAACTAAAAGGAAAGGAGCATACCGTTAAAAAATGTAATCCATACATTTTCTCATATGCGCGCGCGCTCACATTTCCCCCTTGTCTGACATTTATTTTCGACCTCTTCCAACCAACCCACCCACCTTCTTCCCCTTCCTCTCTCTCCCATACTCTAACCTCTCTCAATTTCTTTCAATTTCCTTTACCGTATGTCAGGGAAGGTCATCCCATAATGCATTGTTTGCAGTCACATCCGCTTCCGGTACCATACAGTACACTTTAGACCGGAGACAGATATTTTCCTTACACGCAGTACGGATAATTAACCACCACCACCACCACCCACCCTTTTCTCTCTCCTCTCTCTCTCTCTTCCTATCTGTGGCTCTTATTATTTCACTCCCTCCCTCTGTATTCCGCCATGTCGACTGGTCGTCTGACCTCGTCTCTCCCTCATTCACGTCATTTCTTCTTCACAGGCACGGCCGAACTATCCCCTTTCTCCGACGGGACGTCATCGTCTAGCCAGTAGCCACCAACCTTCTTGTCAAGTCACTAGTTAGTTGAGTCGTCGTTTGCTCTCTCGATAGTACTACTATGAGGGGTTCATGAATGTTTCAACACCCCCGCCTTCGCCTTAACCTGGACAGCCTCTCGTGTGCGTATCTTGAGCACAGAAATAGAAAGACGTGACCTTCTGTGATCTTGGGACGTGAGCCGCGTTCGAACGTTAATTACACCAGGGGGTGTTTCACCAAGCCGTTCGTAAGCTAAGAATTACTTAACGCACAACTGGTGAACTGTTCTTGTGCTTAATTAATGAGATACCCCGATTAGTTCCTGATTTTATATCAGGGGTTAATTTCCAGCAATCCTAATCAAATTTCACAAATCCTAAACTTAGCCTTCAGACGCTTGTTAGCAACAAGAATTTTAATTTACAAAGATCAGATTTCAACTTTAGCTGATGGGAATCAAAATATTGGACAATCTAATTTAGCACAAAGCAGATCACCATTCGCAATTCGTTTTCATACAGGTATGTGTGTAAAAAGTTATTTCGAATGATGTATCAAAAGCACAGGTAAGAGGACATGCATATTTTTTTTTTTAAAGTTGTACACAACATAATGGGAGAGCATCTCGCACATTACGTCACAAAATTAAAACTTTTAAAAGATCATAACTTTCTTATCCTTTGACGGATTTCCGTCAAACCTTCACTAAATGTTTCTTTCATATTTATGCTTTTATTGAAACCAACTCATCTTAAGGGTGATCTATCCCTTTAAGAATTGATTAATATACCTCTCATGAATATAAAAGTGCTGCATAAAACGTGTCCTCTTGGTACCAAGCAATTCCAGTCCCATGTCAATAATTACAACACTGTTTTTCACCTATAGGACGAAGAGGGTTAAAACGAATGTCAAGTCGCGCTGTGTACTTCATCAACACCATCACGAATACGTTGTTTGTTGGGGGAAGCACTCGTTATTCCGAAGGTACGTTATTCCGAATGTCACGCGACAAATGCTCGGATTAACGAACCCTTTTTCGTTTTCGGACTAATGAGCATCGAGGTATAGGCAATTTACGTGTTTCGGAATGACGAACCTTCGGAATAACGAACCTTCGGAATAGCGAACCTTCGGAATATCGAACTGTAACCGTTTGTTGGAACGACCATACACGCGTGGGAGAGTGGTATCCTTTCTTAGAGAGGGGTTTAACATCCTCAGTGCCATATGTGCAGGAAATGTGTTGAGGTTTTCATGGCTTGATATTGAGAGGGTTAACCGAAAATACTTACCGGTATAGTCCACACATAGTTGACAAGAACAAGAAAAGGCACAAACATTAATTTCCTTTTCAAGTAGACCGGTCAACAACAGCGAAGGTTTTCTATTCTCCCAATAGTTAGGATGAGTGTTTATCATGGTTTACAGCTTCATTACGTGATAGATGACGTCTGCAAGATGTTGACCATGACAACTAGGTTATTCTATGGGTCCATCTTCATTCTAATTATTGTGCGTTAAAAGAACTGCATTAATGTTGACCCGATTGGCTCTCTATATATCGTCTTTCGTTCATTGATTCGGACGTTAAAGCATTCGCCACGAATGCGCTCAAATGGTTTTTACTAATCGTAATTAAAACACTAAATTCACGCCGGTAATTCCCTTTTCATGTTAACTATTTCTCTTCCAGACTCTACACCACGCCCCGGGAATGGCGTGTATTGGAAGTGCGAAAATGTCGCATATATAGTTCATGTATTTTCTTCACGATGGTAGCCTCCTCGTGTGTATAGTCAAGACGAATGTGTACACCGTGGGACAATTTAGTATGTATTGAGTATCAAACAAGTAGAAGAGGAAAGAAGACCTTCAAGAAACGAACTAAAAGCTCCTTCGCCATCCACAATCGCGTGACTGGCATGACCAACCGTCTAGGCGATCGCAGTTTAACACCATCCGTAAAGTATTCTGTATGTCCAATTTCCCCCATAGCCCAGGGGCATAGCTCGATATATTAACCTTATTGTTCATATTTGTCTAAAAGCACCAAAGTTAGCAAGCATGTAGTCATATTAAAAAGGATTACATTTACTACAATAATTATAGTATAAGATTTAGCGCGCTTTTGAGTGATTTTCATGACATATTTGGGCAACATATGTGATTCTGAACAATTTCCCCTTAAAATGTGCATTTTTATAGATAACCATTTTTTTCATATTTAAAACAATTCGTCTCACTTAACAATAAAAAACTTCTTGACAGTCTGCCAAGGTATATGTCAAATGATATTTGAAAATGTTACAGCGTCAGCGATCGGTCTTATAACAGTGAGGTACATAATAAATCGCCTTGTCCGCTGAATCAATTATTATGCCCGCAGCCTGCTCATCGTGTAGAGTTCGCCGTTTTGCACACAGACCTATTAGAATCTGGTACCCCTTGTACATTTTATCCCCCACCAGCTTCACTTCTTCGTCTTGTGCACCTCCGCACGAAAAATATACTCCGTCAAACCGCAATACTTTTTGACAAACATGATTAAAAATCATCTATCGCCGCACATTTTTAATTGCCCGTATCCTATTCTCGTATATCAATCAAATCACATAGACATGTTTTGAAGACATGAATATAACGTTTCAGTGACAGTCGCTGAGAGAGGTTTGATGAGCTTGTGCAGGGCATGTGTGAGAGATGCATGATGGCAAGTGGGAGAATGTATGGTCATAATGGTGGGAACAACACTGCATTGTTATGTTACATCAAGGATATATCCTTAGTCACATCTTTTATAGACATGAAATTATACGATCAACTTTATCATGTTCATAAGAAGATGTTTGAGTAAAAAAAAATGTGTTACTTCTTCCCCTTAATGTTGACATACATGTATGTATATGTATACATGCATATACAAAATAGCTAAGGACCTGCATTGTCCGCAACTTGTACAATTCAAATCTCATTTAATGTTTTTGAGTTACAAGGTGTCAAAATTGAGCGGAAAACCTATGCTAACTTATTAAGTTTTATATGTTGTCATCATTGTTTTCACTGCTTTATTTTCCAAGCCGACCTGGATCACCAATGACAATGCAACGCTTTTAAATAACATTTTTGTTTTTACTAATGAGTCGAATAGTATTTTCTGTTGTTCTTAACTCGCGATTTTAGTGACCATCGTGCAATGTTTGCAATAACTAATTTTATTGGCAGTAGCCCACCTGAATCTTTTTATTATAAACGTATTGCGCACTTCAGTAACACATTACATAACCAAAATTGGTCATATTTTAGACATAATTGCAGTGATGTTAATGATAGATTAGATGCCTTTTTAAGATGAATGCTTTCCTCATAAAAACAGTGTTTTCTAAATGCACAAATAAAGATAAGCATATGTAATTGTTTATTGCGTATAATGTCTCAAAAGAAACAAGCCTTACATCAGAAGTACTTTGAAGATTGCCATTTTTACATTTTCATTTTAAATGTTTTATGAGAAAAGCATCACTTTGATTTGTCGCTAAGCTGTAAACATACGGCAGGGCGTTCAAAGGTTTATATCATAGACGGCAAGTCATTTTATTCTAAATCATTATTCATGAACTAGTTAACATCGTCATAAATGGCTGACTTAGATAAAGGCGGCAGATTTGATTACATATTCAGGGGCGAATCTAGGATTGGCGGCGCCGGTGTACCAGTCATGGACGTGTATGTCAATACGCATACATCGTTCCCCGATCATGATGAAAACGTTGCCGTGGTCAAATCGCCCTTTTAACTGTTTAATGTATAATACATGATAAAAAGGAACTTCGTCACTCCCATATCTAAACTTACGTACTCGTGTACAAATGTACATATAACGTGTAATAATAATACGCTGCAACGAATACAGCATCAAAGCAATAAGTATGAAGAGTGTATGTTGCATTGAGTTTACAAAGGAATCTATATCAATTGTTACTTCCTTTTGATTTCTTTTCAAGGGTCCATGGGTTATGCAATGTTTTGTCAGACAAGTTATGATTGTAATGTAATCATATCTTTTATATAAAGTTTGTTATATTGCGAAGTGTGCATTTTTGACATGCTTGTATAATTTAATTGATTTACATTACAACTGTCCCTTTAATGCAGCGGAGTGAGCAATTATGGGTACGGAGCGCACATGTTTGATTATCGTCCCTTGAAACTTATAACGATGAGCTGGTTTCTAATCAATTCTTCTCTTCGATATTCTCCCCAGGGCAGTGAATGGTGTGGACGGTGATGAATCTATGATTTCAGATGTTCCGATGTTCAGGGAGCGTAGATCAGGTGTGTTTTTTTTAGTGAGTGATTGGTTTCCAGTATATAAGTCTTTCTTCGGACTTGTGTGGAATGAAGTATACGCCAAAGTCCCGCGGGTATATTATCTTCACCACTGTGTGACTGATGAAACACTCAACTTGTTTGTTATCCCAAAGTAGTATAATGCATTTCGAGTCATTCATGTCATCTCGTATCCATTTATCTCATTTTTAGCCATTTCGGTATGTTCTGAAGAAGTGAAACTCCTCACCACTCCTGTCCAATCCACCTGAAAGAGATGTGAGAAACTATGGCAACCTAGCGCAGCAGCTCCTTCGCAACCATTTCATAAAATAATCATAGAGAACAACACCGTTTATATGGTATCATAAAAAAATACATACATGTAATATTAATGTGTATTTTTTTATAGGATAGAACTAACTTTGAGAAGCAGATAAGAGAAGAGATGAACGTGTTTTTAATTACATTGACAATGATTGAATTGGGCTGGATTGTGTTGGATTGTGTTTTACTCAGCCATTACTTATCATATTACATGTAAACATTTGCACAGTAGACTTACTGTATATCATTCTTTACTTCACTTCATTATTCCTGTCAAAGATTTCAACTTTTGAAAACTGTACTTTTATAATCCCCATTCTAAATATAGACGTGATGAGCACTTGGAAATAAAGGAATAATTTTCCTTGATAACATTAAACGGCTTTTTTTCACAAACTTACAGCAAGAAAGTGAGAGAAAGAAATAAAAGAGAAAGATAAGTACAGACAGACAGACACACACCACATACACATGCATGCGTACACACAGACGTTCTTATTTTAGTGATGTGAGAGCTATAGAGATTTGGGGACGGGATGGCGTAATTTAAGACCTACGTCAAAATAAAGAAGTGGTATTAGAGGTTGTGAGTTGGAATACGTACACATGCACACATGCACGCACTACACACGCTATTTCCTTCGCAAGCTATTTCCTCTTGTTTTCAAACTATGTCCACAATTCCTCGCTATGAATCGACTACCGGGAACACTTCACATATCTGAGAGAAGCGGACATTCACGGTCGCCGACCATCAGCAGCGATCAACGAGAAATGGTTTGTTTTGGAACCGCTGCTTGACAATGTAGTACGCAGTGCATCGA
>OZ022588.1:15699222-15734222 GCA_963669155.1 Arbacia lixula | reverse complement strand
TCCTCATGTCCATGATCATAGTTATACACAAAATCATGGTTGGACATGAGAAAGGGAGGATACGAATTGCACACGTACTTGACATTAGCCAGTCATAGTATTGGATTGAATAGTACCTGTCTATGAATGCTACCAGCGTGTAGTGACCACGATGACGACAATCATCTATTTATTAAACGAAAGGGCAGATTAAGGAGAGAGGGAAGAGAATAAGAAGATGGCACATCACAAACGAGTAGAAAATCAAAGCAGATGTATGTGATTACGCTCTTGATCAATCCATGAACGCCAGTTTATAGGACTTGACAATCCCTGTCGTTTCTTCCTCAAACACAACACATCAAGTTGAAGGCATCGAAGGTAAAACTTTGCAAAACTCAAAGATATTCCGTTAGCGCCATTAGCGTGATTACTCGAGGACAACCCTCGAGCTTGTACATGTATCATGTGTCAAGCATAAAGAATATAATTCAAAGCAAACACCAAAAGGTCAGCGCGAGGTAAATAAACCTGCCTAAACATTATTGAAAATGAGTCATGTCATCCAGCATAATTGAACGCAGGTTTTTTGGTAAGTGTTGAATGTACATGACGTCACAACTTGTCGAGCGTCCCTTGTGGAAAATGTATAATTTATTTTGCACATTACATGCTATTCGGAAACATTGTGTGTAACTAATACCTTATTTTCTCAGGTGGAATGCCCTATTTTTAAAGAGATGTGAAAAGACTTGAAATTTGAAACTTCAAACTTGTTACGGCGCGGCGTCATTATGGTAATCATAAAGATCAACATTCCGAAAACTTTCAGCGTAACAGCTCCTATTCAAACGGCGGTGCTTCTCTCTTTCCGGGGACTGAGTACATTTTGGCAAGAGTCCACGTACTCTCTCGTCACCCGTAGGCAAATAGGGCCCGACGGGATCTGGGAGCCTGTCTATGTAGACAGCGGGTTATCAATGCACCTTTTAAAATGGCGGTGGCATGAGTGGGGAAAAAATGTTCCACAGGGATGGGACATCGTAACCATCATTAAGTAGTCTAGGTTCGAGACGCATACTATCAGCACGAATTCGAGTACATTTCATAACTGTTTGGCCCATTGAGAGACCGTTAAATGTAACCACAGACCACGCGATTTTGCCACGGTTTTACAGTCGTGAGGGTCTCCAATGTGACGTCACCTATGAAACTTTTGTCCAGTTTGGCTGACTCTTGGGGATCGCACCGTCGCTCGACTCGTTGCGCTCAATCTCGTAGCGCGTTTTGTACTCGAATGCGGGCTGATAGAATGCGTCTAAACCCTAGACTAATAATTAAGTTGCTTTGGCGTAGACACCATTCAATGGCGGGCGTTGAATCATCCTATTTATCTCTATGTGTGTCAGACCAGGGAAATGTTAAAGGAAGGAGTAGAAACTCGAGCATAATACATTCAAACATCTGTATGGGTTCTAAAGCATGCTCATGAATGTCAAAAGAATTCCATAATCATGACAATGCTTTGATGTTCCATGTGCCGAGCTGACATTTAACTGATGTCAACTTGAAAAGAAATTTCTTTAACTGATGTCAACTTGAAAAGAAATTTCTTTAATTTCCCATTTGTCTGTAGACGTTTTGTTTTTGACAAATTCGTTTGCAAACTATAAGGAAGTTAACGGAAGATAATGACAGATCCTAATACTCTGCTTTTGTTTCGAAAAGTACTGAGGAATCATTAAAAATCAGACATATAAGCTCTTTGTATTAATTACAAATTTCTTCACTTTCCAACAACTTGTGCATTTGGGATATTCAACCACCCTCAAAATGATATATTAAGCTGTGTGTTATCATTAACGGCGTTTGTGTGAGTTTGCGTGAAGCAGAGATATTTTACTTGAAAAACTTGTTTATTTGTGTTTGCTGATACCTGTTGTGCTCATGGAAGTATTAATGTCATTAACAGAACGGGACAAGGGAAATGAGACTGTACATTTCTTTTGTTCTCTCTGAGAAACGGTTGGCACACAATCATGTTCATAATTGTTCAAATACCTGAGCAGCACCTGTTGAGAACACCATAACTTTTCAGCGGCTTGGCACATGGGTTCAAAGAAAGAAAGTTGCTTCCTATCCTTCCATAACAAAGCGTAAGTGGTACATTATGGGGGCAATGGTCATTATGAGCTAAATTTAAACAATGAGCACAGTACTTACAAAGAAATTTTAGGCATACACCCAGTAGTAAGGATACCGTGCTCCATCCTGTAAATTAATGAAAAACAAGTCAGAAAAAAAAATCTTGGAACCAGACGGGATTTGAACCTGCAATCTACTGCTTACCGGGCAGCGACTTAACCATGCAAGCTATTTCTAGTTTACGGATCAAGACACGACAACCCAAGAGTCTCATTAATCTGACTCATTAATATTCATGAGTAGTCCGCCGTGCTCTAATGAGCACACTGCTTGTGAAGCATGGGAACTCTTTGTGCGTCACCTATCACATTTCTTATATGAGTAACACACACACACAAATCCCACAGAGCAGCAGTTTATCTGGCATACAGGTGGTTAATGGGCACTAATGGGAATTATGGTATTAACTGACTATGTCAGATTTTTATGTTTGCAAAAATGTGTACTCTATTTTTAACATCGAAACATGTTCCGGTAAATTAACGGATAGCATGTTGTTTAATTGCATAAGATAATGTTTAAAATGTTACTTCTGACGTGGCACCACTCGCTGTTAACATGTGTGAAGGTAATACACGTACAGTCAAACCTGTCCATAGCGGCCGCTCAAGGGAAACCACAACAGGTGACCACTATAGACAGGTCGGCGGCCATTTTGATTTTGAGCATGGATATGTTTTGCACTATGTAACCTTCATGCTGCAACATGATTTATTGCTTACGTACGATATATATACACTGTTGGTCATAAAGGTGGAATAAAATATTTTTGAATAAAAATCGACAGTTTCGTTGGTATTTGAAAGGCTACGCGTAGACAAAATGGTAATTGAGTGATTACATAATGTTTCCCCATTACACAGGTGACATTATAACATGAGAAATTTGGATTACGTAATAAATTCTTTTGTTGTAGACTATAAAAGCCTATGCATATGATATTCTGTCCCTTTCCCTGATTTAGCACTGTGTATAAGAAGGTTGCATTTTTTCGAGTTCCTTGTACCGTTTGAAATAAAAATCGGTAGAGACGTTCCCTGGACTATGCCTGGTCCAACGGCAACAGCAATACGCGAAAGAGTGGTAGCACTGCGACAGGAGGGCTACAAGCAGACTGATATCGCAGAAGTCCTAGGGATATCACAGAGTGCAGTCTCTAAGATCCTGAAACGTCAACGTGAGGCGGGGAATGTGCGGCCACGGAAATCTCCAGGACGTCCCAGATTGACCACAAGAAGAGATGATCGCCAACTGTTGAATTTCAGCCGCAGAAACCGGAAATTGCCCACGAGCCGTCTTCGTCGCTTGTGGAGGAGATATCATGGGATCAACGTTTCCCGGTCAACCGTTAATCGCAGATTGCTCCAACATGGTTACCGAGCACGACGGTTGACCAAATGTCCACGCCTGTCTGTTCGCCACAGAGTAGCTCGTCTTCTTTGGGCTAGGGAGCACAGAAGGCTTCATCCAGGACATTGGCAACATGTGGTCTTCACGGACGAGAGCCGGTTCATCCTTGACCGAAAGGATGGGAGACAACGAGTTCGTCGATTAGCCGGGGAAAACCTTCGCGATGAATGTATCCACGAGACGACTCAAGGCGGAGGCGGCTCAGTGATGATATGGGCCGGCATCCATTATGGAGGGAAAACGCCACTGGTGGTTCCGGACGGAAACGTCAACGCCGCCGCCTACAGGGATATCTTGGAGTTCCACTGTCTTCCATATGCAAGACGAGTGTATGGGCACAATTTCCGACTGCAGGATGACAACGCTAGACCGCACAGGGCCGCTGCAGTAAGGGAATTCCTGGAGGCAGAGGGCGTCGTACAGTTGCCATGGCCAGCTTGTTCGCCGGATATGAACCCCATAGAGCATGCATGGGATGCCCTAGGCCGAGCCATCAACGACAGAGAGGTCATTCCTCAAAATCTGCAGGAGTTGGCAGATGCTCTGAGGGAAGAATGGGACGCTATGCCTGTTGACGTCATCAACAAGCTAGTGGACAGCATGCCACGACGTCTGCATGCGCTGGTTCGTGCCAGGGGTGGACATACCCGATACTAGTGACTGAGTAAGAACAATGACTCAAGTTTGATGCAAATTTGTCCATGAAATCACAAAAAAGAAGTCATCTGGAAAACTGAGAGAGATTGAAAATAAATATCTCATGATCCTTTAATTTACTGTATATTGTCGTCATTGTTGTTCTGTGCTCATGACATCCATCGCTTAGGACATAAACTTGTAAAATATCACTGTCAAACGTGTGTAAAAGGCAGAATAATAAAGTAAAGTTGTTATCATGCACCATAAATGCCATATTCAAATCATGTGGTAATAATTACGCTGTGAAAATTTGGTGAAAAAAAATATTCCACCTTTATGACCAACAGTGTACATCTTATTTTTATGTGATTTATAAATGGTATTTTATCATGTTTTCGTTTAATGAGAAATATGAATAAACCTGAAGGCACATTTTCGTTATCTGTGTATTATTTCTGTGTGTGCGATTTTGTGTGAGATCTGTGTATAATTTCTTTTGTGCCCTGAAAGGGGCCCAACCAGTTGGCACGGTAAAGGGTCATGAGCATCCAAGGGTATGTTTGTTTAGTCTAGATCTGCAAAAAGAAGAATGAAACACAATATCATGCCCTAAATTTGTCTTCAGTGTTCGAACAAAAATGAATAATCAAGCAGATCACTCGTAGAAAGTGATTTTATGTAAACTGTATCAAATGCGTCATTATCAGATGAATATCTTAATTCAATATCATATTTTCATCGGCTGTCTCAACTCTCGCGAGTCTCGGTGATAAATGCTATGTTAGATATCTTATGCCACGAAAGACAATTTCTATTCTAACCGATGAAATAAATGTGGTTTTGCAGAGAAAACACATGTTATCGGATTTCTTTAAAATCTCAAGTTAATGTGCGTTTAGTTTCTTACGTTTGGGATATTCATTATGTCTTGACCATGCAGCACTGCACGACCTAGCACTGCGAGGAACCACACGCATACATTAGTACGGGCGGGCGTAAATCGTTTAAAACTTTGAACAGAATTGTTAACTTTGTCAAATAAACAGAATCTTGAATTGAAATACCCTTCTGAAAAAACCCGGAAACATTCATTCATTACAAGAATCTGCAACTTATTCATGTCCACATTTTGAAAAGAAGAGAATGGGGCTCCACCGGCAGCCTTCCCGGATATTAGGAAAGATAGCAACAAGGGCTGCGTATGATGAAAAGCCCGCTTGCTTGGGCATTGGCGTTGCTTTGAATAGTGAATAAACGGCATAACAATTTCAAAAGAACGACAACTTGCCGAAAACAGGATCTTGAATTAAAATACCCACGTTAATGATAATCAAGTGTTCTCTTTTTCCTCTTGTTAGTAAGAATCTCCTGATCTTCGTGCCTTCTCTCTCCGATCGATTGACAGCTAGTGCAAATGCCGTGCATAGTGCAGTGCACTCTTACTTCGTCTAAGGTAGCACGATAAATATTAATTTCAATTAATAAAAAAAAAAATTATACGGCTACAAATGCACAATAAAAAATATCTTCTATCTTGACATATTTTATTTAATCGAGAAATATTCTTTATCGTGTCTTTTAAAATATTTTTGCCTCAATAATTTCCGAACGGGAGTTGATTGAAGTAAGCAACTTAGTCCATAGGCATATCGATGAGTTTCGAGTTACAGCCTAGCTGTGTGCTTCTGAGATTGCGAACGCTGAAGAACCGCGCGCTGCTGCCAGCTTGTAGTAGCGCATATCGCGGATCCAGATTGGTCTGGGCATGGGCTGAGGGCGCGCGCGAACCCGGGCTGCGCTGGCCTCGGGGCCGAGCGAGGATCCGGGGTATTATTCATCACAACAATAAAAGCATGGGATGCAGAGACTCACTAAAAAAAAGAAAAAAAAAACACCGGACATCGGGATTTCATTGATTAGGGTAATTAAGTTAAGATCCTGCTTTTTGTTTGGCAAGGTCTCTTACAAGTTTCATACATTCGAGAATGTGTTAATGAGCTGTACGTCATGCAGCTAGAAAGCAGGCTTTTCACGCCTCTAGCTTTTCACGGCCGTTTAAGTTACGTCGCATCGCAAAAAGCCAACTTTCCACGCCGATAGGGACGGGTGATTTCAGAATTGGTGGCCGCTATACACAGTAAAATTTTGGCCGAGGGAGACAAAATGGGTGGCCGCTGTCCGCGTTAGCCAGGTGGCCGCTATATCCAGGGTCTTTAACACTGAATTTCTCTGCGGAGGAGTCGAAGGTGGCTGCTATAGGCAGGTGGCTGCTGAATCCAGGTGGCCGCATAGCCAGGTTTGACTGTAGTTAGTCATCAAACTAATTGCACAGTCTCGACGATAAGCTGAAAGCTTGATATCATTCCCCAACCCAATCTTAACCTCATTATGACTAGCAGCTCACAGGATGAGCTACCTATGATACCATCAACGCTCGGTAGGTCCAATGACCTATCAGCCCGGAGTGTTATCGAGTCTTTCATCACTGTTTGACCCATTCGATCTCTCAGAGACCGTTTAATGTCACAAAAGACCACACGATTTCGCCACGATTTTACAGTCGTAAGGGCCACCGACCGCATCCTGCAATTTAGCCAGTCGTGCGACTGATCGGATCGTGTCGTCTTCGGTGGCTTTTCATTGTTTACATGTCACACATATTTCTCCCACAATCTTGACTGCTGTCATCGCAGGGAAGCACCCATCATAGCACCTACAGGAGATCATTGTTCAATTCAATTCAATTCAATTCAATTCATTTATTTCTCCTCTTTCAATTTTTACAATGATGATAAAGTATACTTCACAGATTAACGTACATGTAAATAAACTTGCATAATACAATGAATTAGATAATACAAATTGAAAAGGAAGGAGGGCCGACTAAAAAGCAAAGCTTGTAGGGTGTAGGCCGCCCTATTAAAGTAGATATCATGAACTATTACTTTATGAAAAAACAACAGCAACAATAACAACTGATTAAATAATTACAAAATCAATTTAAGGCACAAAAACAATGATAATTATATACATAAAGAACTAAATGTACACAACATCAAAGTTACACGCTACAAATTATATTCAAATGGGAATGCAATTACCTAGTAGCTATCCAGAAGAAAGCCTCTAAGTCACCTTTTGAAACTTTGTATTGAATTGCATTATATAATATCATTTGGAAGAGAATTCCTGCGTTTTGGACCTCCTTCGTGTGCCAGACACACTGCTGCTCCATGAAATGTCTGTGGACTTTGGCGTAAAAATACAGCAATGCTGCATAAAGAGTTGATGGAGACATCGATAATCTTAACTCTTAATTCCCCCAATTCATTTTTTGGACGAATAATAAGCGCAAATACCATATACAAGCAGTACGTTGACTCATAATGTTACCCATAATGTGTTAATGCGGCAGAAGAAGGAAGACGTAATCGAACACCTGTTTTCAAGGTTGCTACGCCGTGGTCACGTATAATACATTTGTAAGGACTGCCGTTGAATACATGGCGTCATTGGACACCTGTGGTCACGTGGTGCTACCGTAATTTGAAAGCTAACTCGACCAGCAACTGTTCACCGTAAAGACTTCTCGCCGCGGCCTGCATGTGGTAGGAAGCTGTGAGTGAGTGGTCTGCCACAAACGGAATCCGTTTAGCTAAAGGCCAAAACAGACGAAACGGTCCAATCATTTGTTCGACTCTGCGACTGGCTGAATCGCAGTGCTCGGTCGTTGGTTTGTGACGTCACATTTCAAGAATCACATTGAATCATTGTACAAATCCGAAGTACACTTAGTCCAATGCACACAAAACTCGTAATTTGGGTTCGATTCTTTAAACATTTTTAACCATTTTCATGAAGTTGTAGAGCAAGTGAGTGTTTAAGGCGTTGTAATGTAAGGATTAGCTCTTTATGATTCAGCCATACTTTTGTTTGCTCACCTGGCTAGGATGCCTCGATGTTGCATTCAGGGTTAACTACATTTCTTGAGATCCATTCACACGGAGATAGTTTGCGGTAATGCTCCATACCATTTTATTGGTATTGTTTACCCAGGGTAGCCCCTTCAGTGGTTGAACACTGTTCTACCAGGGGACCCTGCTTTGACAAATAGCACAACATGGTATACATATATAAAAACAAATAGCATGTATAGTTCAGTGAGAAATAAACACTATTTTGGAATTTGCATTTTATCTGTGGACAATAACAGTTGAACGAGTATTCCAAGAAGAAAATCTCACATATTTTTTGACCTCCTGCGTACCGATGATTCGACTTGGCATTCATAACTTGCTTTAAATCACTCGCAATATACCTCCATGGGGCGTCAGTCATTGCTTCACGAACATTTTTAGGAAAACTAAAAAAAATATCCTTGTGTACATTTGAAACGCACCGATCATAGTCTATATTCATAATAATATTTTCCCTGTCAGCACGCGATGCGGGCATTGTTCCCATTGACTGCATGCACCGTGGAGCCGACCATAGCGCACATCGGTCTCCAGTCTCTAGGCTAAAGGTTTCGGACGACCAGCCCAAACCCTCCTCAGAATGTAGCGATCGCTATAATTTCGTTTAAAATCAGTTTCCACTTTTATCATTGGGAGGGAACTTTTGATGTATAGTATATTCTTCCATTTTCCGTAGTTTTTACAAAAAATTGCTTTGACCTGCAAAATTGAGCCCTGTCTTTCACTCCTTCGTCAAATTCCCGCCATGTAGGGTTTTGTGTAGAGCCCATGGAGAATAAAGGGTTAAGGGCCAATCAGTTGAGGGATTCTGACGCGTGTGCTGAAATATTGAAAAGACCAATTCCGATATGATGAATATTTGACAAAGTATATATAGTTAATGGTCGTAAACACCGTGGTGCGTTGACTGCGGTGATTACCGGAGCATCGTCAAGACTGTGATAGAAGTAAAAGGAGGTTTATCATGGAGTCCGTGTCTTTGTCTTTCGCACTTGTAGTGATAATCCTGTCAGTTTTGTTTACTCTTTATACTGTGTTGCAGCCAGCCTATGATAATGGTCCCACAGTCCATTTTCAGACATCTTGAGAGGTATCCGTTGTTCACTGCGCTCCAGAAAATAGCCCAGAATAAAATGTGTATCGAGTGCTCAATCTGCATCACGTGTCTTCTCTGGTCTGAAGTCGAGTGTATACTAAAGTGCGGCAGCTCGATGAGACAAACGCTGTTTTGCAGCGAGGGTATTAATTCAAGTACTTTGTTAAGATAGTTTGCTATCCTTAAAGATAAGGTCTCATGAGGAGGGACAAAATCTGAATAGGAGGTCAACCCTTCTTGTTACAAATCGCTTCGAGAAGAAGTAGAAATATATCAAGAGATCTTCAACACACCCGGAAAGGTATTCTGAAAGAAGCCCAAGTCCAAAATTGTTTTATCTAAGTCAGTTTGGTGACCTGTAGTCAGTTGGTGACCTGTAGACCAATAGACTAATCGCAGGTATGGCATATATGGACCGTAGTGCACTTCAGTCGAAACTTTATCCAAAGCTAAAGTTCGTTTTCAAAATACCACACATGTTAAATAAAAGCAAACATCTATGTAAATACACAATGTCACGCTTCGCCTCGGGGAAAGTCCCGATGCGCCCGAACATGACGGAGCAAATGTGTATCTAACCATCTCGGTACCAAGCCATGACAATCACATAAAGGTATTTTCTGTGGATGGAGTAAAGATTACATAAGTATTGCCGAGGTCCATCTAAAACTGTACCTGAGATGCAAATCTGAGATTATCTTAAACAATCCTACCCTCTTGATATGCATCCTCCGACAAAAAACAAATCTCTAGCGCAAGCGCAATCTTTCTAGTAGGTCTATTACAGCAATACATTATAGTTCTTAGTAGCAATAGGGATACATTTGAGAGAGGATAGATTACAGTGAGTATAATCCATGAACATACAGGGCGTACAATAGGCACACCGCTTCGAATCGAAGAGATCAAATGAGATCTCTCAAGGATAAATCCTTGCATCATGTTTCTTCTATTCCAAATCCAAATCTCCAATTAGGTCGCATATACCTGATAGCAATTAGTCGTTGCCGGCAGGAGATCCATGACGTCACTTAGAATTTAACTCATTTGACATTTTTCAGTTTTCTGCATCTATTAAAAAACAAGGTATTTTCGATGTGGACTTTTTTTGTTATTGTCTCAGCATACTTACGATATCGTGATTTTTGTTACGTAACATTGACGTATGTATGTGTTTTCGAAGAACGGTGTATATATATATATATATATATATATAAAACGAAACGGTGCATCAAATAGATATGACGTATACATGAGACACGTGAACGATGAGGGAACAGGCACAAATTATATTTGCATTTAAGAGGAGTCAGCATTCCCACAGGAGCCCATATATAGACACGAGAGATAAAGGGCAGAAGAAGGCGCTAAAAAGGTGAAAAGCAGATGTAGAAAGGAATAGTGAATAGAGATAGATAAAAACAACTGGGAGAGAGAGGAGGTAGTGACGACAGGCCAGTCACAGACAGAAATAGCGGGAGATCCTTATCTATCTCTATCTGAATCGTAATTTGAGCATGTTCGCTAACCTGCCTTCCACTTACCTTTGGTAGCCGGATTCAGATGCGAGTTTTCAAAATCTTTGCCCTCAATCTAGACCAAACCCCGTGGCTTCTGAGATAACGAGAACGCAGAAATGGACACAGTTATTTTTCAAAGTATAAAGTTACAGTTTGTTTCAAGGTAGTGACGTTCATTTTCTCTTCGCAACTTTTTAGGTCACATTTTTTGGAAAGTACGACAGGCTATTTAGATAGAGCATTGCCCGGCTATCCATTATTCTTGCTGTCATCCAGTGATGATGCTACACTGCTTTTCGTCCTCGTATCCTCCGCCTGCTCCTGTCCTGAGGATACTTTAATAAATGTCCATATCAGCTCCTTGTGAGGCAAATTGATTTAATGACCGAGCCGAGATTTGAAATTGGAAACGTAGAGATAATGGCCACTTCCTCTTTATTCCGTTCTGCTCTTTTGGCGCGTAATTGTGATTTTACTACCTACAATTATATTAATGGGAAAACACTTCGTACAGTCAAAGTGCAAGTGTCCTTGATTGTGCAAATTGCCGTAAAATATTGCCTAAAGTATGCTGTCAGCAATGCCATATTGATGTGTTGCTGGAGTTTAACTCTTTGTGTGCACATGTGATTGTGTTTAATACACACAATTCCCATAGAAAGGCAGTTTATCTGGCATCCAAATGGTTAAGAGACCTTTACCAGTCCGGATTTCTCTTTGCGTCCCTGTGCTGTGGCATATAAACGGGTATCATCGAGGATGCGTGATTTCAAGTATTGTCAAACCTTTGATGATAAATTTTAGGCAAAATCTCTTGTTGTTTCTTCCTCTCCAAAAGCATTTAAATTGTAAAAAAAAAGTCGTTTATATGAAAGTACATTACTGATGTCTACTGAATTTCGCTTTCGAGCAATTGATGTATTTCCGACAAAAGTCTGCAAGAGAATCGTGGAGTATTTAACAAAATAATGGCCAAGTGCCACCGTGAGATAGATCAAAACTCGGTAGGAGTCATATTTATACGCGCAGTGCTGCAAAGCATGCAGATTGTATACGTTCTAAAATTTGGACATAATTTTTTTTTTTAAATGTTTATACCCGTCGTCGTACATGTTCACAATTAACGAATAGAAATCGCAGCTTTGCTCGCATGACCTTTTAAGTATCGGCTGAATATTTTAGGACAGATTGTGTAGCTAATACGGTTTGCACGCTGCTTCACTTAGTTAACATCTACCATAGATAACGCAATGCAATTCTCTGAGAAAGTGACAATTGACCCAAATCCATTTTCCGGTCCACCCATGTCGTGCGCTAGGAAAAACACGATGGTACTTTCAAGTAATGACATAGGGTTGGAACCGATGATGAGATGAAGTGAAATAATTAGGGTAGGGAAGAGTGGTCCTGCAAAAGGAAAAAAAGAAAATGATAACATCCTGATAAATGGTATTCTCTCAAGTGCATTTTTCTATCGTTGTCATGTTTCTTTCCTTCCCTTCCACCACACCCATCCCTCACTAAATCACCTCTTCTCTACTTCACATACTTGTAGGTCATACCATTTCGGTAGTTAATATGTGCATCGCTTCCCTTTCCCTGTCCTTTTATTCATCCTTCCTCACCTCTTCTCCTCTGTCTCTCTCTGTCTCTCTCTGTCTCTCTCTCTCTCTCTCTCTCTCTCTCTCTCTCTCTCTCTCTCTCTATCTCTTTCCCTCCTTATAGCCTTGTTCACTTTCTTGTCCCTGCCCCTCCCTTCCATATTCCCTCCCCCTCCCCCCCCCCCCCTCCATAGTGTCATTCTAATAGTGCCACAATGATGACCTTCCTTCCCTCGACACCCCGACATCCATACGTCATAGTGACGCGGAACACTTTCATAATAACAAAGAAACAACCCCAAAAGAGCACTTTTTAAAGGTCAAACAGGGTTTTGAATATCCATCATGCACAAACACGAGACTGGTATTTAAGATATTGCGCGCGCATCAAATGCGCTCGTTCCCGCGCTCGCTTCTATTACGGAGGGATATCAGAAATGTAAAAACACCGTATCTGCCAGTAATTGATCCAGCAATTAACTCGTCATACAACGACCAAGGGATTTTTTTCGGGATTAAAATATCAATGGCTTCAATTTGACATTATATCTCGCCCATGAATTTAAAATGACACGATAGAGTCTTGTAATTGAAAGCTGTCATATATATATATTTGCAGAAGCAGGCTTAATTACATTTCATTGTCAATTATCTTTTTGAATCAGGAGTGGCTGTGTAGACGATTGGTTGCAAATACGGTATTTATTTACTACCTCAAAATGAAAACAATGTTTCGATTGCAGTTAAGACACATATACAACGTTGATGATGTTTTAAATGAACCAATATTTTAAATCGATGATTAAATGATTTTCATGGGATTATTACAGATTGGGGATTGTAGTGATAATGCTTGTGGAACGCGTCACCACAGTACAACCGCTCTGATCTCCCGTGGCGACATGGTTACATTGTTGTTTGATTTCAGGATTACAGAAAGAAACCGTTTCAAAATGTTATGTAGTCATAATCATTAAAATCAAACACGACGGGAGCCCATAATGATTAATGGTCCCTTGATCACACCATGAGCCACTATTATCTCCTACCTTTCAACCCATGTAAAACCGTATTCATATCACGAGTGGAGACTGAAAATGGATTGTGATTTTCGAGTGTTCTGATAATGCATTAACGTTGCCAACCTGAATGCGAGCGCTATTTTGTGCTTGGCCTTCAACACGCTCAAGGATCGGCACACGATCCACACGATCAATTCCATGTTTATGGAATTGATTGAAGACTTATGAAAGAGCGATCGAGGCCCGTACAAGCTGACGTCATTCAATGTCATTTTTGACGGTGGACATCACGGTTCTTTTTTGTATGCGGGGAGAACTTGACGAGGAAAAACGAGTAATGATGAGAGGCAGGGAAGGGAGAGATGGAGACAGTGAAGAGGAGAGATGGTGGATTATGGGAAATCTGAGAGGGGATGTGGCGAGAAGGAGGAAGCAAGACAGAGGTGATGGGGGACTGGGGTGAAGCTTCACTAGGGAAGGGTTGATAGGGAAGGTGGGGAAGGGGAAGGAGCAGGACAGACATGACAGAGAAGAGCAAAACATGAAGGGGAAGAAGGGAGGAAGGGAGGAAGGAAATATCTTCTGAAAGAGGTCAAGAAAAAAGGTGAGAAGAAGATATCTTGACTAAAAGATATCTATGCAAAAAAAAAAAAAAACTGGTGCGAGTTATCTAGCATATGAAAAGAAAATGGGGAAGTTATTTCATTTTTAATGATTTAAGAGTGGTCATTATAAAAAAAAAAAAGGAGAAAGGACGGGTGTAGGGGAGGGGGTATAGTCAAGAAAGAGATTGACAGGCGATAGACAAGAAAAGTATAATAGCGATATAGGGAGAAGACGAACAAATGATAAAGATAAAATGTTAGAAGAGACATGAGGGAGAGACACAGGAGGGAAGTCATAGACATTATGGAGAGATGGGGATAGAGGAAGCGGTAAAGATGTTCAAAGAGGCGCGAGCGATTTGGATTTGGTTTGTTTATTTATGAAAAACGCCATGACAAGATGACGTATGAAGAGTCTCTGCCGTAGGTGTATGGTGCTTTATACGGAGTGAAGGACGTGAGCCCGGAGAGTGAAGACAAGACAAAGAGCAAAGACAAAGAAAGAACAAATAGCGTGGAAACCTTCAAGGTTTGTTCAAACTGGAGCGGTAAGCTACCGTTATAACACTTTAATCGTGTCGTTCACACTGTACCGCCTCTCCGACGGCGCAGTGAACGATTGTACCATTTGCAAATAAAGGTTGCAGGGGACTTGTTTTACCGCGTCGTGAAAACACAACGGCGGCGAGCTCCATGCGACAGGCGTCGGCAGCACCGCGTCCATGCGAACGTAACTTTAGATGACAGACAGGGCAGGAGCGACAGAAGAAGTGAGGATGGGGCGGAGAGGAGATACAGATGGAAAGGGAGAGAAGGGTTTGAGGAGAGAGCAAGAGGGAGCGAGATGATGGGAGAGGCGGGGGAGAGAGGGGTGGGGGGGGGGGGGGGTTCAGATATAGAAGGAAGAGATAGGCAGAGAGATGTATATAGACAAAGGGGGAGAGAGTAACGAAGTGGAGACTTCGTGAATGTGAAAAAGGAGAGGTGCCAGGCAGGAAACGTGACACTTACATCCTATATAGTGCAAAGTGCGTTCAAAGAGTATGCCCTCGGGGCGTTTGGGGAAACAGCACGCATACACTCCAACGTTTACATAGAAAACCTATCTTTCTCTAAGTTCGATAAATCAACTGAATTATTAAAGTTGCTATGAAACTCTGTATCTGCCTCAATGTTAGCCCCTATCCTCCATGCATACCCGTTCTCTCTTTCTCCCCATGCGCTTCTTTCTCCGCAAAACCCTTTCCCCATTACCGTTGCCCTCATGCCTTTCCAACCATGCATATGGACCCTCTCTTTCTTGAACTGCTCCACTCCAAGTTCGAGTGTTTTCTTTACCTATGTGCCCCTCTTCCTTCTCTGTTTGTGAGTTTCTCTCCAGAGAGATTGCAAAGTATATTGTTGATCTTTGAGCTTCACCCTGGATTTACACAGCGCTTTTACGTATACATGAATTACTTGTGTATCTCTATTCGATGTCAATTCATTTTCAATTATTCGTACCAAGCGCTTGCTTCTAACATGTCTAAGCCCCCGCATATTTGCTTCCACATTAATGTAAAGAATACTAGCCAGGGAATCACATACGATGGTCGGGAAGACCCTTATCTTTGGCTACATGTATAGCAATGTAGATTGTCGTCGTATGACTATGAATTTTTTCGCCGTGAATCTCAGTTGGGGGTAGGAGTCGAGAGAGCAAAGATGTAGAACTCTGATAGGATAACCATCGGTCGACATAGTTCTGGTTCCCTCTTTCTCTTTTTTACCGTTATCTTTCTCTCCGCCGTTCTATATCTTCCACCTTCTGTACTACTTATCCTCTACCACAGCCCACCCAGTCAGTTTATAGTTCCTCTCGCTGTTTTCGAAATGAGGAAATTCCCAAAAGGAATATCAGTCCGCAGTACTAATGGGATATCATGGCTCGTCATTTAAGTAACGACTTTTATGACCAATCAAGGATGTGCTCCCAAAGAAAAAAAAAGAATACTCGTGAAAGGAAACGACTCATTTTTCATACAAAAACCACTCCTGGGGAATTTGATCAAAACAGTCTAATTTCTCTGGAGAGCGCACACATTCTTATTCAATTAAAAGCACATAAATGATATTAAATATCATTATCAATTTCCACGTTGAATATCCATTTTCAAAATGAATATAGGCAGCTTAACAAGACGTGGATTATGCGTTAACATGTACGTGCATATTTCCTCCGTATCTACCATACACAAAAAACATATGTTACCAAATAACTGACATAGGAGTAGCAATTAAAATGTGAACTGCTTGTCTAAAGTGATTCCTCACTGGCTACAGATTACATGAAACAATGTCATCGGGTCCAATGTGTAGAAGAACGGCGCATATACATAATAACTACTGCAGTCATTACATATGAGTAACAGAAAAGAAAGACATATACCAAATTGTCGTATACAAATCATATCGGTGTGTATCTGCCTTAAGGTGATTATTTTTCAATCTTATATTTCCCAAGAGCATGGAAGATACTGTTCCATTTTCCCAGGTAAATGTCACCTCAGGGAGTAAGAAACATAATACGTTGCCTTCAACTCAGAGGAATGAAAAGGTCCCAAGTAATTGTGTATACCATCATTTATCTTGCGAGATACGTTTCCCTAGTGACGGGATGCGGTTTGATGTCCTTGACAGGAACGAAGCTCCAATTACAATAAAGGTACTTGTTCAATACTTTTTCAGATGGGTATAGTTGGTTAATGATAGGCTAGGTGGTTGGCCTCGTATCTTTAGATATTTGGAAGGGGAGAGAGAAAAGGGAGAAGAAGAAGAAGAAGAAGAAGAAGAAGAAGAAGAAGAAGAAGAAGAAGAAGGAAGAGAAAGATATCACGAGAAAGGTATAATGGAAGAGAGAAATAAGAAGAAAGAAAATGAGAGAAAGAAGAATTAACGACCGATGTAGATGTAAATTAGAAGGGGGAAAGAGGAAGGAAGCTAATGAGAGAAAGAATAACAATGTTTGTGTGATACAGAAGTAGAGAGCAAATAAAGACAGAGAGAATGGAGTGAGAGTGAGGTAATAAGAACTAAGAGTAAACAAAAGAGGGGAACTGATAGCAGATAAACTAACAGGGAGAGAGAGAGAGAGAGAGAGAGAAAGAGAGAGAGAGAGAGAGAAAGGTTTTGACAAATTGGGAAAGAAGGTAAGAAATAAAGGGAATAGTTGGAATAGGGAGGAAGGGGTTAAAGAGAAAAATAGATTATTTTGTTGTGAGCGAAATAGTGCAGCGACTCGACCCGCTTCTAACCAGCACACATTGTGATAATGATCTCATGAAGAAGTTGATCTCGTGAAGAAGTGGACGGATTGCTCCGTCACGAGATCCTTGAGATAACCGTGTTTTGCATTCCGTGTTTCCAATATATAGACTTTGACATCATTCCCGAAATAAACCATATTGTTTGCTCCTGTTATCAACACATTATTCTCCGTCGTCACATAACGTCATCCGTAAGTGCTGTACTTTCGAAAAAGTACACTGTTGACTATGTATGTGTGTGTATAGGTATGCTTATGTAGGTATGTATGTATGTATGTATGTATGTGTGTATTTGTGTCGGTAATACATGCATAAGATCAACACCATGTTTGTCGAGGGCGTGGCAGATGCTGTTCCAAAACAATGAACAATTTCTTTTATGTAGCATTCACGTGAAGAACCTACATACTGGTGCAATTTCGGCAATAATACCGTGGATGTCGTTTGTGCTGATTTTTAAATTAAAAGAGCTAAAGAAACAATCTTCTGACAATGCAGATGTCCCATGCCCATGATGTGTGTCCCCGTGCGGTGTCTCTCTCATGTGTCATTGCATGAGATAATTGTGAAGATCATGATGATTTTTTTCCTGCTAGGATTATGCAATCTTTTACATGGCGCCGTCATCATCGATCTCATTCATAGACTCACGTTCTTTTCCGATCCTTCTGTATTTTATGACGTTAGGAGAGGCTTAACTTAAGATTGGGTGAGTAGAATTGCTACTGTCCAGACCTTTTGTCGCCATTCTATAGCATCTTTGCGAGCGTCACAAGTAAAGCTGCAGCAACTGCACGATTGAATCAGGGATGTGGTCGGAAGGAGAAACATCTGTGTGGATACTAAAGCGTGCTAATGAATTTCAGAAGCATTCCACAAATACTACAATGCTTTGATGTCCCATGCTCAGCAGCGACATTTAGCTACTGTCAACTTGGAAAGGAATATCTTTAATTCCCTGTTTTGTCTCTCGAAGCTGTGTTTCTTATCACATTTTGTTTGCAATTTTAGAAAGTTAAGGGCAACACCACTGAAGATCCTGTACTCGGTTTACTTCTAAATAATTGTTGAATAATACACAAACGAAGATATAAGATAATATTCTTACTTACACAATTAACACATTTCTTCACTTTTCGGATTTTTCCAGAAATGTGGGATTCAATCATGATCAAAATTATATCTTAAGCTGAGTATTTTCATTAAGACAGAGTTTGTGCGCATTTGCGTGCAGCTGAGATATTTTACTAGAAAAAAAGCTCTTTATTTTTGTTTGCTGATATCTCTTTTCCCGACAAAAGTATTGACGCAATCCAACGGAACTAAACAAGTAAAATAAGACTCTTTTGTTCTATCTGACAAACCGTCGCTACGCAATCCTGTTCGTTATTGTTAAAACACCTGAAAAGCACATGCTGAGACCACATAATTTTCGGCGGTGCCGCACATGGGCTCAAAGAAAGAAAGTTGCTTCATATCCTTCCACAACACATCCATGATTGAATGTATACGCTTAACCTGGCTTCCATACTGTTGGACATTTATGATCCCATCTGACGAATACAGCCTCGTACTCTAAGACTAGTCACTGTAGCATTCTCATGATTAGTCTACTGCAGCCAGACCCCTTTATCATGTTTATTAAATAGCGTGTTGTAGAAATGCCCAATAACCTGAAAGGTAGGCTAGTAGGCACCTATCGGTCTCAATACATGATCACAGAACCAAGCGATTCTGACATTAGAGACACCGCAATGGTGCCAATATATACTCCCTTCATTATAATGTGACAAAGGTGTTTACCTACATTAACAATCGCGAATTCATTCCTGTGTTACCAGTCAGAGTTCAGTACGTTGCTACCTTGAACGAATATGGAGAATTCAATGTGATGGAATGTAATTGGATGTAAACGGACGTAATTGGAAGCAGATTAATGTAATTAGGAATGTTATTGGCGACATGTCTATCTACGGGGCAGGTGCGCCACAGCTGCGGGTCAGTCCAGAGCGGCACGTTGTAGAGTGACTGATGGACACGGCAACATTGTATGCATTATTCAATCTAAAGCTCAACGCCACGTGAGGAGTTAGGTGCGTTTACATTGGCATGATGGGAGGAGTTAGGTGCGTTTACATTGGTAGGATGGGAACGGTTTACCCTTGCTCACACTCGCCGTCAGTATCTATGACGCGAATGTTTTCCCGCCCCGTCAAAGCCGTCAGATCAACCCCTTATTCTGATTACTTTCCGTTAATTCAAACGCGAACAAATGATTTATCTTTGTGTGAGCGACCCGAAAGTAAGCAAAGATCATTATCAATGTAGCAAGCTATATAGCTTTCTCATTACCTCCCTACTCTGACAAATGGAAGCAAGTGACAAATCACTAAAATCTGGGTTATTGGCATTCTTAGATTGCACCCACCATTCTCTACATGCGGCCAAAATCTGGACAATAAATATTCATCTTGCTGCGAGATATTCGATCTCGCATGATGTGGTCATGGTGGTGTTGGACTGATGCTAATGCAAGTGCCAGACACATTTTGCTCATTTACAATAAAAGTCTCTTTTCTTAGTTGCTTCCTTTTGTCAGCTTAGGGCAGATTACTGATCTGACATTGTGCTCAAACCTTCACTTATCCTTTCCGTTGATTTGTCTACTTTTCTTGAAATCATCTGACCATTAGGGTGGACTCTAATCCCACGTGTCTTCTACAACGTTAAATGAATAGTCCACCCTAAAACTAAGTCGGTTTTCAATAAGAGCAGAAAGATAAAAAGATACATATAGGTTTGACGAAAATTGATCAAAAGATAAGAAAGTTATGATTGTTTTTATTTTGTGACGTCAGGTGTGAGGTGCTCTCCCACAATGTCGTTGAATACTTCACCCGTAAATTGTCATTTTTCTGTTCTTTGATTAAGGAATACATTATTTTCACAGCGGTATATATGTACGAATATGTGGCTAATGGCATATCAAACGCACAGGTGAAATGGAAAATATCTTTTGAGAAAAATTCACATTTAAACAAAATTACACAACATATGGGAGAGCACCTCGCACGTGACGTCCCACAAGCAAAACTTTAGAATCTAATAACTTTCTTTTCCTTTGACCTATTTTCGTGAAACTTTCACTGCTATGTTATGTTTTTCGTGTTTCTGATTTTATTTGAACCATCCTAACTTTAGGGTGGACTATCCCTTTAACTTCAACCTCGGCAAGTGCCTCTCTTCCCCGCCGGTTTCCTCGTAACTGTTATCACGTGACTTCCTACCTTAAATAAAGCGCGAATGTGCGTCAACATAGAACTATTAGGATCCTGAGGATCCTGAGTGTGGCGAAAGGTTGATGGAAGGAGTTGAGCACATGACTTCGCAACCCGGCACTCTACCCTGCATTGAATGACGTGATTTATGTTCATCCGTCCAGTACCGGTGGCATTGAGATGTCTGGTAAGGAAAAGTGAACTTCAAGGCTTGGTGATGTAGGGATTAACTCTCTTTCTCCTCTGAGGACATTAACGTGCAGCGAGTAAATGCGTCTAGGCTGCGCTGGTAATACGAAGATTAAGGCAAGGTGCACAAAATCATCAACGTCCCTTCGATGACGAGGAATTGCGAAACATCCACTCGCTCCTTAAGTCCTTGTGATGCCGATGTGAACTTGAATGGAAATGTATCGGTAGCACACAGATGGTTAAATGTATAAAACGGTCATGTATAAAATGTATAAGTGTTTTCACTCAACACTAATACATACCCATATATTGGCGATGGTGATAACCCGATATGACATTCTCTTACTTATTTTGATGTGAGCATTCTAACTAACACACACATGATATAGCTTAAATAAAATTCGTTTTTTATGCAAGACTGTGTTGGGCAGGATCAAATCCTCGCGATAGATCGTTAACGATGAGAGCTTCTTATTACTGGTAGATAAGCAATGCAGACCAACAACACGACATGACTTTGATATTCCAAGTTGTTCACTATTTGGGTTAAATCCCAAGGCGAAGTAATAAGAAACTCCACCGTAATTGAACGCCCTCTTTCATGGTGCCCTTTCCCTTAAAGATAGTGTAACCGTTTTACAAAAGTCATAAAACTCGGCATGGATCAACGGTATACACGAATAATAACATGTGTGAAATCTCACGGTTAAAGCTTCACGATCCTTTTTAGAAAAGTAAACTGTTTTTTCTCTTTACAACTACTTTGTGACTAGTTCACAACTCTCAATCACCACCCACCCTCTTCTTCTACCTACATTTCATCCCGTTTATTTTCGGTTTAAAACACCGAAAACTAAAGCTCAAAATAGTCTTGTGTAAGTGTTATAAAATATTTAAAAAATCACCTCTCCGCTTTTTCACTTTCCTTTTCCTTTCTTCACACCATAACTGGGTCAATTATCCGAAAGAATACAACCACATGGTGTTACCGAAAGTTTTAATATTTTCTAAATAGTATTTATTAGTACACTCTCACTATGGAAGCATTCAAAGAAGTTTTAAAATGTTCTTGGTTACGTTTGATACACCCCGTTTAGTAGCGACGATATATGCGACATTCGCCATGTTTATATACCACATTGACCGGTCAGTGTATCGGTCATCGGGGCTCTGATCGCATTAACGCATCACTGATGTGCGGAGGGCCGTGTTAGGCGCTAAATCGGTCTCGCATCTCTAGCCTACAGGATCCGCTAAGTTCCAAATCTAGCAATAAATATAATTTTGCTTCTTAAAGACAGTTTCCAGCGAAATTTGTTAGGGGAGTTCTTATTCAGTATTTTCTTTTATTCGCCGTGTTGTATTTTTACACAGTCTTATTTTGTTTCCCCAGCTATAGGGCTATTCTACCTTTAAACACCCCTTTGATCACTATTACTCGACAGAGCAATCACGGCTATATCGCCTTCCAAATCCACAATCTCGCGTGAGGATCTTTAAGCCTTAAGATACTTATCGATGGAGGATGGTGAGCATCGTTATGTCATTTGCTTCCTCCAAGAAGAGTACTCGTGACATCTTCGATTTGACAACCGTCTGAGAATGCCCCAGCTAGTCTCCTCTCCAACTCGTTAACTCTCCTATTACCATTGGCATGAAGATCAAGGCACGGTAATGAAAGAGTTAACATTTCTTCCTGGATCGACCCTTCTCTAATGATGATGTTACACCTAGAAGCAGAGGCAGGCAGTACAGGAAAGATGTATAAATGCAATTAAGGAACATGCGAGGGTTACATGGACAAGAATAGCACATACGGAATAAACTGGATATTGGTGAAGAGATCTTCCTTCAGTAGCTGAGAGCAAGTAGGTCGGATGCTAGATATATGTGTATCATTCTCGTTTATCGCAAAATGCCCAGATTTCTTGATGAATTACCCTCTATTTTCATTGAAATGGTTACTAAATTAGAAAAATAAGTTCCCACTAATGTAAAATTATCCACAAAAAACGATTTTCACATTCGTTTGCCGCAATAAAGTCTCATTTTGACGAAAATTTGAAAAACGCACGCCTCCAGTGACGTATTAGAAGTCAAAATTCTATAGATTGTACGGAAGTCAACAATATACCATTTTCGTAATGTATTCACAACTTCCCCCCTAACTGGTAGTAACGTGTTATTGCATTCACCTGTATCTTGTCATTCAGATTCAATGGATGGAATGCACTTTGAATTTATTAGTTATTGCTACTCAGACAAATCTCGGACAAGCTTTGGGGCTCCCATTGGTAACGTATTTTTTGAATGGCGTGAATAAGATATTTTATTTACGCCGTTGGCATTTATGGCATTTTGACTTCTCTACGTCACTGGGGGCGTGCGGGTTTTTTTTTTCAAATTTTCGTCAAAATGAGACTTTATTGCGGCAAAAAAAATGTGAAATTCGATTTTAATGGATAATTTTAAATAGATTAGTGGGAACTTATTTTTCTAATTTAGTTACCCTTTAAAGCCTATTGAAAATACCTGAAAACATCTCTGAACATTATCGTTCATTATATTTCCCCTTTTAATAATAAAATGACACACGTCCCTACTCAAAATCAGACTGATAATTCTTCGAACGAAAACACACTCCTTCACGCATCTCCTTGACATTCTTGACAATAGTCGGCTATGGGGAATTAATTAATGGCGAGCACCGCTCCATGCCCCTTTCTTGTCATCCTCGTGCAGATAGAATAACACGCACATGTCACGAGGCAGCCTCTTATGAAAATATGACCAATCAGAATTATCGATGGCTCACGAGTGTGGGACACGGTGGGTCGGTGTCTCGGAAGGACACGGTGCCCCAAATAGCTCTCCGCCCAATAATCATCTGATAAAGGAACCAAGTCACAAATATACGTCAGTTGATCATATTCACTTATTATGATATTCAATAGTATTTATTTATCTGCCACATTCAGCCTGTGTTCAGCAATATAGGTCAACATTAATTTAGTCCTTTGTTCATACATTTTAAGCTATATTTTGAAATACAAGTGTAGTTTTACAACAGTCATACACGAACATGAGCAAGGGCCGATGTAGACCATTAATATAAGACACATTAACCATTTTACCATATAAAGTATTGGAATATATCAGTCTTAATATTTGTATACATTTATTTCTATCCTTAATTTACTGGAACACAACAAATGACCCTTTTTATTCATCTAATTATTCAATTCTCCATAGTTCACCAAAAGTATACAATGTAAGACAAAAAATGACACATAAATTATATATATGACACATGATAAGCTATTAAAGACAGCCAGTCCCTTTTTCAGATCACCACAAAACCATCGAAACATTGGCAAAACATATAGAGAAGTGTTAGCAAGCTCTATATTCATAATTTGAAACTGATACGTAGTGTAAAATTCAAATAATGCACGTAAACAACGTCTGATTAATAGTCTTTACCTCAGGCTCTTAGCAGTTTGTGTTGAAATATCTGCTTTATTGATTAATCTGTTTATTAAATTATAAAACGCATTATGAAAAAAATTGTTCTATGGAAGGAATCATCTCCAAAGTTTGGTAGTTACTCATAAAATTAGGATTTCACACACGCATAATAAGCACATAGATACTGTAACAAAGACTAATACTTTTTTCGTAGTACGAAAAAAGTCGGTTTGAAATTTAACGGCTGATTTTTTTTACATATACAGAAAGCTTCAACATGCTATATTCTTAGAAATGGTCTTGAATCACACTTTCTTCAATTTACGATCGTGATAGACGATTTCAAATTTTAAGCTTGCAAAAAGGGACGGACAATCTTTAAAGATAAGTACGAAGTATTAAGAACTACATATACCTGTATACAGTGGAACATACAGGAGTATGACAATAAGCTTCCAGCTTAACAGATACAAATTAATATAGACATATTAACATACAAAAAATGCACAGGTATTGTACCGAAGGAATAGGCCTATAATTTGACGAAATTACTTCTTAGTATTTACAACATGTATAGTTCTTTTAATTTTGTATACACACAATTTGTATTAGTTTAATGCCTATGTTAGTTGTACGATGCCCTTTTATTGAAATATGATTCGTGATTTTGAATGATTTTACTTTCTATTGGCTTGACAGCTCTTTTGAGCTTTCCCTACGATCGCATTGCACTCAATGCCGTAAATGGCCGCATTGCCATTTACGACTGTCTGCACTGGACTGGTGGAGCTAATCAGCATAAAATAACATGTACCTTTCGTAGAGACCATCTGCGTAAACAGATATGCACCCACGCCCATACTCGCACACACATACATACATACATACACACACGCATGTGAAATAAGTTGACACATACTCTATTTCTCTTTCCATTTCTCCCCTCTCTCTCTCTCTCTCTCTCTCTCTCCCTCCCTTTTTCTTTTTCTCTTTCTCTTTTTGTTTTTCTCCCTCTCATTCTTTCCTATTCTCTATCTTCATTCTTAAATGTAGTATTTTCTTTCATCAGTTCACTTCTTCTTTGCATTGTTCTTGTATTCTTTCCGCTTATCTCCTTTCTTTAGTGCCCCTGTTTCTCTTGTTATATAAGTTAATTTGCATTTGTCGTATTATCTCCTCTTCTGTCTTTTCCTCCGAATACGACCTGTGTACCCTATAGACCTATTCTGCTTTAGGATTAAAAACTAATTGCAATAACAATCGGCTTTCCGCATGATTACAACATACCCTAGAGTTGCTTGAAAGATAACATGGGAACATAATGACTTGTCATTACCTTGACGAGCAAGTACAGAGGCATTGACCCCGTGTCGCAATCCCACACACACTCACGCACACATATAGACAAGCACAAACAAATATACACACACGCACGCACAAACACGCACACACACCAGAGAGAGAGAGAGAGAGAGCGAGAGAGAGAGAGAGGGAGAGAGAGAATGGGGTAGAGGTTCTATTTAGCCTATTTCTCTCCACTGCTGAACTAAGGCCTCCTCATCATTGTTCCATCTTGATCTATCTTGTGCCGTTCGTTTCCATATCACGCTACCATATTCTCTGATATCGTCAATCCACCTCCTACTTTGTCTGCCTCTTCTTCTGGTGTTAGCTCTGGGGTCCAGATAGTTAATTTATATGTCCATCTATCATCTTTCCTCCTGGCCAGATGACCAGCTCACCTCCATTTCTTGGATTTAATTCCCTGTACTATGTCCCGTACTTTAGTTATCTTTCTCAAATCCTGGTTTCTAACTTTGTCCCTCTTTGTAATACTAATCATAATTTTTCCATAGCCCTTTCGGTTACTCTAAGTTTTCTCTCCAGTCCCTTAGTTGTGGCCCATGTTTCTGCTTCATAAGAGAGGTAGATACGACTATATATCTATTCGTAATATTTCGTTCCCTATTCGTAATTACCACTAAGAGATGTTACTAAGAGATGATACTTATTCACTTAACTGAGCAGCCATGTTAGCAGTCTCGCAGAGGTGTTCGGTGTCTCATGATGTCTTCTGCTGTTCTTGGCGGCTTCTTTGATGTTCTTGGTTATACTCTTGCCTGTTTTTGAGTATTGCCGCCGTTCTGACACTATTGGCTGCTCTCGTCTGCTGTTGGCGGCTTTTAGTAGGACGGGACCATTGATATAAAGTGTAAATCTGTAAATAAAAATCAATCGTAGCCTGAAATGAATATTGATACGAATAACAATTTGTGACGTATTCCTTTATTATTCTACAGAACTTATCTGGTAAACATATAATTTCACTAAAGTGCATTAAACATTCATTTATTAATTTAAGTTTTCCACAAAAATGATATATTTGTAACATACATCTGGAGATCGAAGCAATATTAAACAAAATTAATACTCACATGTATACATACAATAAGGTATATGCATGATATAAAATAATGATCTTACATGCAGATTGTAAAATTAATCTATAGAATGTACATTTCATTCATCTGAAGTTAGATAATAAGTTATGTGGAGGAACCTACAGAAAAGCAGAAGCTTGTGGGGCTAGGTCCCCAGAAATTTGACGGAAGAATAAAAAACGATAACTTTCCCTTTTGTAAAGTGTTTCAATTTCGTATATAGGCCTCAATATCGCATTTCACTAAGAGATTGGTCAAAACAACGATTCCCCTGTGGCTTTCGATTCTATTAACCGCATGCCTTCTTTCGCTTCTAAAACCGGAGACATTTAAAGCAATTCTCTCGCTTCACTTGGTATTAAGTTACGATTGATTAATAAAAGCATCTTTGGGGAATACTGTATACATAAATATATTTCTCTTTCTTTCTTCCGTTTCTCTTGGATTGCTGGCTCGGCCGGTTTTGGGGTGATTTCAATGGATATGTGGATCACGTTCTCAAACTCTGTTTTTTTCTTGTTGGTTTTTGTAAGGCAGATCTGCTGCGCAATAGGAGTTGGCGATCGTACATAGACATCATATCAAGTATCATGCACTTTTATTGCCTTTTCCTCAGTTTATTTTCTAAATTATAGATTTGAGCGGAAATTACTTTCTAATTTTTCCTATTACTTTAAGAAAACTTCCGAAATCTGAGAATATTCCCGTTGGAAGATTGCGCCAATCTGTTTATCTCGGTTTATTCTTTTCGGATCACAATCAGGTCACATTCGCCTTTTTAAGGTTATCATTGTGTGCGTGTGTAGGTATGTGTGTGTATGTTGTGTGTGGTAGGAACAGCAACGTAAATAAACACAATTAGACAAAAGTACACGTAAACAAACAAAATTTAACAGGTCGCACCCCAACTGCCAGATAATTGATATTTCTTCGTCCAAATGACGACATCAATTTCAAAATAAATGAAAAGGGAAAATTCATTCTTTGTACACACTGGCTCTACCACGATTAGTATACACCCCGTGTGACAGCTTGGATACCGCGACTTGATGAGGCGATCAGTCTCTCTTTCATTATAATGTAAACGCCTTCCAGGATAAAAAGCCTTTCCGGTAGATTGTCATTTGTTCCCCAGCCTTCAGGCGAAGTAATCAGGATAATGTTTTACATCTGGGTGTAAAAAGAAAAAAAGGGCAGGTAACTGTCTTGCCTTAAGTCGACCATTGCTCTCATTAACTAAAGGAAAATGGACTCGATCGTCTCGTCAGGTAACGTTGGTCTCCCATGTCTTTCTTCCCTGTTAATAACATCCCAGTCTTCATTCTAGAGAGTGGTTCGGTCTTGTCTGGTATATCACTTCTTCCAAGAAAGTGCGCGAGTCCAAACAAATAAGCGGCCGGCCATTTTCTTTATAATAATTGTCCTTTCCTTCAGATGTTTGGTGACAGTCGCATGGAGCTGTAGAGTATAGGTTGATATCTCCATGGCAACAGCGATACCCCTTCTCCCCCTCTCTCTCTCTCTCTCTCTCTCTCTCTCTCTCTCTCTCTCTCTCTCTCTGGGGTATTCAGGGGAGAGGACAAATGAAGTGGCCAGAACAGTCTGACAGATCACTCAGCAATCGCTTGTTTTAAAGAGTCTTCTTCTTCTTCTTCTTCCAGTAGAGTGCTGCTTCATTACTGAAGATTGCGCACTGTGTGCATGTGTGAGCACCATATGTGTGTGCCTCTGGCATTGGGTGCAGAAAGCTTACCCTCCGTTTAAGCATCAATTTGGAGATGTCGACTATCTTTGGTCGAACTCCTCCAACGCTATTCATCAAACCCTGTACTTTGGACTTTCCAAACGCATCCATAGTTTCAGGGCACAAAATTAGACGATCTCCTTTCTCAAATACACAAATGTTTGGGCCGAAATATGAAGTTTCAAAATGTCAGCTTGATCAATTTTGCCAAAGTAGATGATTTGCCGATATACAACTAACTGCCTGTTTGTGCTATGAACACACATTTTAAATAACAAGTGACTAATAAACTTTCCCATTCTCTCGTTTCCCCTCTTCATCTTCTTTTCCATTACTTTAGATACCTCTGTCCACTTACCATTTGCGTTTCGAAAACACATAGAACATAATTATCTGTTCATCTAATGAACCTCTGACAATAGCATTCACTTCTTGTCTCGACAAATCAGATGTATGAGTACAATTGGAAATGTAAATAATATCGAGTATAATGCAACAATGCTTCCTGGATGCCCTTGCAGTCCTTGATTTATGTACGATGATCCCAAATTAACCGTTTTATATTGATTCCGCGATTGTTATGCGCAATCGTCCGGTCCCAAATGTGGAACCCTTCTGTCAACAGAATAATTGTTTTGTTGTTTGTTGTCTTGGAATCATGGGTATTTTGTTCAGGTTCAATTTTCATTAAGGCCAGGACTGTATGAGGTAGTCAGGCCAGTGTTTATCATAAGAATACATAGCAATTTAACCCACTCAGTACCATCCATAGGTTGATTAAAGGTTAATAACAGAATAGGTTTGTATGGCTTGTGAGGTGATTCAAACACAAAAAAGTAAACACTATTTCTATGCGTGTCTCTCTCTCTCTCCCTCTCCCTCTCCCTCTCCCTTTCCCTCTCTATCTCTTTCTCTCCCTCTCTCTCCCTCTCTCTCTCTCTCTCTCTCCCTCTCCATTTCCCTCTCTATCTCACTCTCTCTCTCTTCCCCCTCTCCCTCCTCGCTCGATCTCGATCTTTGTCTACCACTCTCCTTGTTCTTCTCGTCTACCTCTCTCTCTCCAGCTCATCTTTTCCCCCAATCAAAAGGGGCTTTAAAGGTAGGACTCCGCCTATATAAATAAAACTAAAAACCTACCGCAATTACCCTTATACACCTTTAATCCACTTCTGTTGGATTCGTGTGTTACTATTGAAAGTGCACAAATGACAAAAAAAGGAAGAGCTTGGGCACTAAAACACGTTGCAGCCCTGCAGCATGAAGAAAAACAACCCGAGAACAAAGTTGCCAAGTGCACGTCTTACTTTGGGATTGCGGCGCTTTACTGTTCATTAATTCTTTGAACATGTTGAATATCCTCTTAAATCCGTCTACGCACCTTAATTTCTTTGGTCGTAAACGTGTGCCGGTGGATGTACCATCCAAATACTCTCCATTTTTGTCCTGAAAAGTTCAATCCATTCTTAATGAGAAGATATATAATATACATCCATTTAATCACTGCCCACGACGACCAGCGTGAAGTACAATTTGATCCACGACGACTACTTACTAATTTAGTTGAATAATGTCTCATGATTGGCTCGTCTGTCCTGCTTTTCTCTTTCCCGTTGCACCCTCCGTGCGCTATAAAATGTTTCTATATGGGATTTGTACGTATTGCTGATTTAGATCTTTCCCACGAAAAGAGTTAAAGGAATAGTTAACCCTGAAATTAATTTGGTTTCGAAAAAAAAAACAGATACAAGAAAGAAACGGATGAAAATCCGTCAAGGGATGCGAAAGTTGTGATCTTTTAATGTTTAGATCAAAAGTAGTAGCGAAAACAAGTGGACGGTGATAGACGATGTATGACAGTGAAGGACAGATTGTGAACGCATACATAAACATCATGTTGACTCAGAACGTGTAGAGTATAGAGAATGTATAAGTACAGTAACTCTAATAATCATTAATACGCGTTCGTGTTTTTAATTTGATTCGTTTATACTCGTACATGTAAATGTTTATGTAATCTATTTTGTGTATCTTTTTATGAAAAATTGTGTAAAAGCTTTTCTAAACAAATGAAATCAAATCGGATCAGATCAAGGTCTATCTTACATTATCTCACATTTTTCTTTCTTGTCTGCGAATCTCCGTTGTATGTTTCTTTATGACATGACAACTTCGACCCATCCCGACCACGTTCACTTATTCCACAATGACCTCGATTATTTTCTAAATCCCTGCATCCCCTTTCCCCTCGTTGGTTTGTGTTAACCGTGGTTAGGAGGCGTTCATCCTCTTACTGCCTCTGCCATGTCTGTCTGCACGTGTCCCTGTGTCTGTCTGTCTGTCTGTCTGTCTGTCTGTCTGTCTCTCTCTCTCTCTCTCTCTCTCTCTCTCTCTCTCTCTCTCTCTCCCTATCTCTTTCTGTCTCTGTATGTCTCTCTCTCTCACTCTCGTTTTGCATATTCAAAGCAATAAAATGTGGAGTTTGAGTCTTTAGAAAATCAATCTGAACTAAAATGAACGGTATCAGTTGATATCATGCAAATAAGGATGCCGTGCTAGATTACTCGTTTGTTTTTTTTACTCATTTTTTGTATAAAACAAAAAAATGTGGGTTTTAACACACACACACACACACACACACACACGTTCTCTCTTTCTCTCTTTCTTATTCTCTCTCTCTCTCTCTCTTTCCCTTATTCATATCCCTTCATAGCATTTACGGCTTCATATTAGATTGATATCGATATGATAAGTTACGATATTGTGTCGTCACGACTACAAAGTATCTTTTTTTTGTTTTTCTTCATCGATACATGACTTGCGTGAATAAAAGAAACCATAATTGTAAAATCGAGTCAAATTGCTTTATCATACAGTATCAATAATAAAACACTCAGGCCCTGAATTAACTCGTGTTTTACTAAAAGTGTTGCCATAGAAACCGAAAAGAAACCTACAAGAAGTCATAGTTGTAAAATCGAGTCAAATTGCATTATCATACAGTATCAATAATAAAACACTCAGGTCCTGAATTAATTCGTGTTTTACTACAAGTGTTGCCATAGAAACCGATGGAATGTTCTGCCTCTTGAAAGTATGTGCGCAACTAACATGACTAATTAGGAGAGAAATTCCATACGTGATATACATAGAACAAAATGACGATAATGCAATGAATATAATATGAATTAATGAATGAATACCTTTACTGTCCTCAAAAGTCATGTACACATTTTAAGATTAACATCCTTTCATGCTTCACAATCATGAATTTAGAGTATGTTAAACAATAATAAATCAATGCGCGCGAAAATGCACATTTCAGGGGGTGTCATTAATTTCATTAGGCACCATTTTTGCACTTTTGCACAAAGCATGCAATACAAACAAAAGTCCTGTGCACATGCGTATGGTCCATAGAACAGGAAGTTATAGTTCTCTGACACACAAATGGTTGAATAGCATTGCATCAGGGAAATGAAAAGAGTTTAGCTGAAAGCTATAGTCCTATGAATAGTGTTGTTTCTCAGAAAGGCATCGGTTCGTCATTTCCTATTCAATAATAGTGGATTCGACTATCAGGGTTGGCATAGATACCAAATAAATCGTCTTTGTGTCACTTTTGGTGAAGACGGAAGTCGCGAAACATGTTTGAAAAAAAAAACTTCTCAGAGCAAATCATCCGGACAAAATTGTGTTAACCTCTCTGTTTTCTGTTTCTGTCTTATTTTTGTGCAGATACTTAACGATCATGAATCCACTGCGACCTCGTATGACGCATACGACGACGGTGACCATCCTAGTGGTCATCTGGCTCGTCTCTTCCGTAGTCGTCATCCCGACAGCGATCTTCAGCGATACGTATATTCTGCTGGGTCCAGGCGGACAGATCCTGACACAATGCGGGGAATCGGGATGGCAGAACCAGCTATCGATGAAGGCCAACACGCTGTTCCTCGTCATCGGCGAGTTCATCTTCCCCCTCCTCCTCATGTGCATCATCTACTTCCTGATCGCGCGTAGGCTGTGGTTCCGACAGGTGCCGTGTGACCACCTCACGGAACAGCAAGAAGCGGCTGCGGAAGCGTCTAAGCGTCGGACTATACGCATGCTCATTATTGTGGTGGGTCTTTTTGCCATCTGCTGGGCGCCCTATAACGGATTCTCCATTGCAAGAGATTTCTATCTCCAGACCCGACAGGAGTCTCTCCACGAGACTATCACCACCGTCTTTTACTTGGTAGAGGCGCTCGCCATGAGCAACAGCATGTTCAATACTCTCATTTACATCTTCTTCAACGCCAATTTTCGCAAGTGTGTGTTTCAAATGATAGGGCCCGCGCATCGAACATGTTCACATTCCACCGTGAGAGTGCGCTATTCCAGGCCGACGCAGGCGGCCAAAGCGTCGTCGAATAACTACGCAGCGTGTCACGGTCACCATGACAACTCGCAAGATACCGCTCGGACTTCGTTTTATCAAAGCTGACATGAGCACCCGAAGCAGAGGAGCAATTGATTCATAGAGCAGAGCATATTATCAAGAACTTACTGTAATCATAATTTATCAAAGACTCTTATATATGAAATAATGGAGATATACACTTACACAATGCTGCTTTGTTGATCTGCAATCCCAGTACTTGACAATTGACATACATTTTGCAGGGAATCACGTCATCAACTGATATCACAAACAAAATTGAAGGATATCGATTACGCGAATTCATTCATAATTCATACAAAGATTCGTGCAGATAAACAAAGTGACGTTACTAATAAATGTTATAATTCTAAAAATAATACAACTGACGGTAACAAAAGGTGGTTGTATTCTATTAAAAATAATTGACCCAAAAGAAAGGAAAAGAAAACAAAAGAAAGGCCGAAAAGGGGACAGATGATCGTTAATTTTATAACATTTCCACAAGACTGTTTTTAGCTTTAGTTTTTGGTGCAAAAACCCACATAAATGAAATGAAGTTGAATAATTAAAATAGACAACCATCTGTCCTCTTTTCACTCTTTCTTTTTCCTTTCTTTACCCCATAAGTGGGTAAAATATCTTTTTAAATATGCAGCCACATGGTGTTCCCGAAAGGTAATAAATCAATAGCTTTTTTTTATTATACTCTCACCATGAACAGTCAAAGTTGAAATTAATTTTCAAAACTCGGCAGGACTCATACTTGTTTGACTCATACACTTTGTTGTTGATTTACGTATTTTGTTTATTTTAGCAATTTAGCAACGAACTGTTTTGGCCGGAGATAGATAACGTATCTTTTGCTAAACAGTTCGTTGTTTGCATTGACGAACCATGCTGCTTTGATTATTTAAAAATCAATTTAATATGCTTACTTAACATCTTTGGGGGTTTAAGTTTCCATTTTAGCGCCAAAAAGCAATTAATGTGTCATCAATCCAGATTACAATCGTGTTTCACAGAATATATTAAGATTCTCTGCTCTCGTATTGTGTGCGTTAAAGACTAAAGACTCTAATCGTCAGCACGACACGTTCGTTTTTTACATGATTATCAATGTTTATGCGCTTTTGTATTTTTTTCAGTGTAGAAGTTCGCGCTTTAAGGTGGAAACATATTTATCATTCTCTGGCGTGGCCCCATGATGACACTCATTAATGCCTGTGCCACTAATGAGCTCAGTCGTTAAATATGACCGTGATAAAAATAAATGACACTGACCTCAAACGATTGTACAGAAAGTGTTAAGCCTAACGACTGTAAAAGCTGAACCGACTTGACCAACGGCCATACAACAGACATAGCAGCGTAGCCAATAAGAGATGGAGATGAAGGGTAATTTCAGGGTGAGAGAGTGAGAGAGAGAGAGAGAGAGAGAAAGAGAGAGAGAGAGAAATTAAAATCATCTCCTTAGTCTTGCTATATGCTACTGGCACTAACACGCCCCCCCCCCCCCCCACCCCCTCTTCTCCAACAAACAAAATATATAATTCCAAGCAGCATTAACATAATTATGTAACACACTTTCAGCTTGAATATAATGCTAGATTTAGCTAATGAGTGGAACGATAATGAATACATTTAAAAACAGTAACCAGTAAACAGTCGCTTCGGCGTTATGATTAACTCATTTTGTGCCATGTATGTATTTTTTTCACCAGTGATGCACACGAGTTCCATAAAGCGGCATTTGTCAGAACGGGTTCAAATGGATTGACAATCATCTGCGCATTTTCAAATAAGTAGTACTGGAGATCTCTCTACATTAGCCCCCCCCCCCCCCCCCCCGCCCCCCGCCCTTCCCAGTACCCCCGAAGTACTCCATATACCCCCACCCTACCCTTCCTTGATTTAGAATACCATGCTCGATTATTACAATGGTCGGGGTGCGGTACTTCTAACGAAACTAAAGACTCAACATTACCAGCATATCAATGATTATTTCCTCGCAAAGTAAAAATGATTGTGACAACGATTGGCCTACTCAAAAGTCATAATCGTTTTCTTCCACTTTGTCCATCAGCAGTACTTTAAT
>OZ022588.1:15564222-15694222 GCA_963669155.1 Arbacia lixula | reverse complement strand
AGACCTTTCTATCAATGCTACCTTACATTCCAAACATTATGCAACAGAACATATTTCATTCCACAAAAAAACCCTCTTCGAAATCAATTTTCAGTTTCGTCACATTGAAATCACTTACATTATCCTTACTGAGAAAATGTGAAGAAGATGGAAAAAATGAACATTGATGCATATTCATTATCAGAAAAGACATGATTTCCATCGGCAAATGATGCATGCTTCATGTTGACAATATCAAATATGCATATATCCATTACAGGCAGTGATTATTTATGATAATTAACTTTACTGTGGCTTCAAAGAAATTACAATGGCTACTGATATGATAAGTGTGCACAAGCTGTTTCAACTTAAAATTAATGTTTACCACTTTTTGTAGTAAGTAAATTTCACCCCAAATAATGGAATCTTGTCTAAATCATATTTGACAAATCTTTGTATAATTATCTACCATACATTTACATGCCTGCTGAGGGTTTGCCTAACAGATGACCTTCAATTTCTCAAATTTCAAAACAACTCTTAAGTACCATTCTCCATGACTAAATTGCACTTTATACAAAATATTACTTACATCTCAGGTACGCTGCTTGCCACTGATTATAACACAAACACAATATGAACATGAATAGTTAACATACTAATCAGCCAATTTCTCTAACATGTCATATTCAATATGTTTCTTTAATTGTCATTCAAATTTCAAGTATAATGTAGGATTACATAATAATTATTCAAGTATAAAAAAATAAATATTCAAACATGAACATGCAAAGACTTCAATTTCATAAATATAAATGACACATTTTTTTATCCAACAACAAATAACTTAAGTTAACATTGTACTACAAAGAACGCATCGAGAACACATTTTTGTCCTGCTCAACCAATCAAAAATATAAATATCGTTGACAGACGTCGGAACAGAAATGCTGAATTAGGGGGATGGATCCTTCTTGCTGCGCTTTAACATGGCTGTTTAAAGCAGTGTGCTTGTGACAATGGGAGTTGCATGCAGGCAGAGAAGAGTGGGCTCATAATGTACACAAGAGTTTTTTTTGGCAAGAGATACATCATAGCCGTGGGAGAGGTCAGCAAGATAACTATACAACGCTTTGATTGATATACACATCGCCCACAAGTCATCACACATTTTGATGAGCAACTTCACTGTAAATTGCCATCAAGTACACCTGACTGCTGATGAGCAAACTTGATAGTCGTATTTATATATTCATATATTTCAAACACAAAATGCTGAAAATATTTTCATGATTTACATAAGATTTCAAAGTGCCCTTCAGGGAGAAGAACACATATCTCCGTATGAAGTCAAACAACAAATCAACTGACAGATATTTTAGCAGAGAAAGACTCAAACTCAGTATCATGGTCTTTATACTACTTGTAAGTCACCTGGGGCAATATTCATGAAACCTTACTAAGGCTAGTTAGTTGCTAAAGTGCATTCAGCTGCATGCATTTTAGTAGCTGAGTAGGCTAGTAAGCTTTCATGAATATGGCCCCTGGGCTTCTTGTTTACCTCAATGGGCTGAGCAGACAGTACAGCAGACTTCAAATCTGCCCTACTCTGCTAAAAGGAAGCAAGTGACAACTCACTCAAATCTGGGTTATGGTATTCTTAGATTGTACCCAGCAAGGAAGCAAGTGACAAATCACTCAAATCTGGGTTATTGGTATTCTTAGATTGTACCCAGCATTCCCTACATACGGCCAAGATCTGGACAAGAAATATTCATCTTGCTGCGAGAAATTCAATCCAACATGATGTAGTGTTGCACTGATGCCAATGTAAGTGACAGACATATTTTGCTCATTTACAAGAAAGTTAGTTGCTTCCTCTTGTCAGAGTAGGGCAGAAATGTCACCTGGGAATCTCCCTTTACAACACACTTCTTTATTACAGTTCTTTCGTACCCTTTTGGATATTTCTTGCATTATATCCAGACGTGTCTGGACCCTAAGCACTGTCTGGGACAATGCTGTATTTCCTGACCCACACAACCTTGCTAATGAGTTACACTGATCGAGCCAAAAACCGTCTTTCTTGAAATATTTCCTGACCATGAGAGTGTGAAGACACAGCTGTGTTTGTCTTTGTGAGAATAGACAAAATACTTGACCTTAGGTTTGAAATATCCTGCAAACTTCTACACATTAGTTATGGGACTAATGTATCTAGTACCTGACCACATGATAATGATGGTATTTTTCTCACCAACCAATCTGAACTTGCCTGCTAACTCCATAGTGTGGGGGAGATACATTAACCCATTTATCTTACCACTAATTGGTGTCGTTCCTCCAAATGCAAATGTGATACTGACCTCACAGTTTTAGAATGCGCAAAGTGTCTTTGACGTTCATCCACTGAAACCATGTTCTCCATACAAAAAAATGTTCAATCCATAAATACAGCATGGAGGTCACCCTTTTCCCTAATACTGATATAGTATTTACTGTAGAGTATTTTGATCGCAAACTCCTCCACTAATGCTCACGATGGGTTGTTGAAAACACCACATCACGTCCTTGACAAGTTCTCTGCAAATATCCCACCATGCACCCCATGACGTACAAGCAGTTTCGATGAGATTCAACAATGCGCAGTGGGATACACTGGGATGATTGTTTCTTTGCACGATCTTTGGGTCGAGTGGTGGGAGGGGGGAGTGGGCGAGATGCTACGCCTCAATGGAGGAGAGAGAATCTTGGAGGGGGGGTGGCGGTCTTTAGGGCTTGATGACCTTAGACAGCTGCCACATCGCTTCCTCGTCCAGGTACTCTGAGAAGTCGTTGAAGACCGCCAACACCCGCTCATCCTTCTTAAGCGTGTCGTAGTGACTGCGGGTAAGACGCGAGAGAGAAGATAGATATGATGCATAATGAAGGAAACATACTGATTTCACAGTTTGCATAACTATTACTGAAATCTACCAAGGGTTTCACACTGTGATGACAAATAACTTGCAAACTGTTGCACCACATGATTGATGATAGTTGCAGGTTCGTGTCCCTCTGGTTCAAAGAATTTTTCTTCAGACTTGTCTTTCATTCATTTACAAGATGGATCATGCTATCCTGCTTACAGTTTGTGTGCTTAAAATTCCTTTAAAGTGATTTAATTACGTGTAACAGCACTTCATGAGGCTGGCCCTTTTAGTATATAAAACGTTCGTACACAGACACAGATACACTCACACACACAAACAAACATGCCTCATTATAAAACTCACTGTTGCTTGAATCTGCGCATACTATCCAGAATGCTGAAATACTGCCAGCACTTGACGAAGTTGACTCCTCCATTATCGGGCAGCTCCTCTGGGTTGCCGATGTGGACGAACGTGATGTCTTGCAGGATCAGACCGCTATACAATGAGATTTTATCACACATATAAATCAATGTATACGTTCATGAGATGGGGCTTGAGATGGGGCTAAAAGTAAGCCTACACTTAAAGAAAGTGGAAGATGTTGGGGTAGTATTTAAGAATGATTTGCCTTTTCTTTGTTATTGACAAAAGTTCCCAAGCTTCAAGCTGCAACAAGGCATCTACAAAAATTGTTTTCAACAAAGGCTTGAATTTGGTCTACTTCCAATACATTTGAATTCTGATTTTGTCTGCAAGCTTAAGCTGGTAACAAGACAATAGGGGTTATGGCTAGGGTTAGGGTCTATGGTAAGGGTTTGGGCTTAAAGGGGAGGTCCACCCAAAGTCAAGTTTTCATTAAAGCAGAAAGATGAAAGAAGCAAGTAAGTGAAGGTTTGACAAAACTCTGTCAAAGGATAACAAAGTCATGAATTTTCAATTTCTTATTTCTGTGGTGTCACTTGCAAACTACTTTGCTATGATTTTGGTACTATTTTTTTGGGAAAATGGGAGAGCACCTCACACGTGACGTCACAAATATTAAGACTTTGTAAAAGTCATACCTTTGTCATCTTTGATAGATTTTTCTTTAAACCTTCAATAATATATTGCTTCTATTTTTGAACTGTAATCAAACCAAATTTAACTTCACATTGTACTTTCCCTTTAAAGGATAATTTAAAGGTTGAGCTAGTAGATAAAATTGGGATTACACTACATGTTTGCCTTGATCTAGATCAGACAATATTTGCTTTGTCCTAGATCAGACAATATTTTGAAAGTTTTAGTTGGGCTCCACTATAAGTTCCCCCCCCCCCCCCCCCCATCCCCACACATACATAGGATTCTGGGGAGACACATGAAAAAGGGGGTGACTTACAGGTATGGGATACATGGGGGCTCTGCCTCTGCTAACGCTGCCCTGTAGCATCGGAAGGAGGATGAGCTGTCAATCAGGGTGCAGTACTCCTTCAGACTCTACAACAACAAAAGACCATTTTCATTAATGTATGCAAATTTTATGCACATTGTCAATCAATTAAGTTACTACTGGTAAAACCATTGTCTGTTATTTGTCCGACTACCGACAACTAATAGATACAGAGTGCAATCCACCAATCAAAACTGAATCACATAATACAGTTATATGCAATAACAAATTACAGTTAGGGGACAAGTTGTGGATACATTACTAAAAACTGATTGTTATACAGCAACATTTGTGAAATAAAATGTCTTTTCCTTGTTCACCTTCACCCCACTTGTCTATAAAGGCCACATGGTTTCCTTTGGCCAATAATTCTCATTAAGAACTGCATCAAAATAATCTGTATATAAAGACCACCTGCTGATAAAGGCCACATTTTTTTGGTCTCCATTGAGTGATCTCTTCATACAGATTGTACTTTTTATTCTCATTTCTCTACAACTTCCTTCTCAATTTTATTATGCAATATCAGGACAGGGGAAATTACTAGTTTGGTACAGTGGACCCCCCTGTATAAAACAATCCTTGCCTAGAAAAACCATCTCTGTACAAACACAATTTTCTTGTCTCATGTGAGCAGTCTTTATATACAAGTTTCACTGCATATTCTTATTTCTGTACAAAAAATAATTTTTGGCAATTACTGAGAATTGATAGGAATAAACGTTTTTTCCCTGCTTTTTATTCCTTTTTGCACCACACATGAATAAGACTTTTTGTCACAAAAAACATTTACAATACTATATAGATATTAAAAAGGTTGATAATCATCGAAAATATGCAACCCGTCCCCATGAAGCAGGTATGAGAAATGAGTGCTAATGTTTATAAGCCTTAATAAATATTTCTGTAAATTCCAGGCTTTCCAATCGAAGTTTGCACAACAACAGTGTATGGTGTCTTTCTCAGAAGTACATGCGTGTAGCCTCCTCATGCAGGCTTTATTACGTTAACTAATGCTCTCACCTCCACGGTTTGTCTCTGCCACTCTAATCTTCTGACTGGGGCAGAGTCTAATGCTGACAGCACAGCAAGGTAGGAGTTGAAGTTGTTGAGCTTTCGCAGATGCTGTTGATACAGAGAGAAAGGAAAACAAGAAAAAAGAAATCACAAAATCTGTAAATCTGACACACAAGTGGAAGAAATGCTTTAAAAAGTGAGGAGCCCACTTTACCATCAAGTCAACATTTGTTTCCTTTCCTTTTTAAAGCATGCTTACATTCAGTACTCTTAGTTAGAATCAGTTTTTCTGCACATGATTAGTGATATATTTTTTAGATATTTGCACTTCTGTATGCAATTCAATTATCAAAATGATGTTGGACAACTCACTATATTCAATCCTTGCAGATGAAAATGACAGCTGTTAGAATCAGCATTTACAACCACTATAAGCCCATGGAGTCTGATTCTTGAAAAACTCTATTTTACACATCGGGATGAATCAAAATGTTAACCTAAGATGACTACCACACCAAACCCAATGAATAAATGCAGGCAGGTTCTTGTCAATGTTGATTTATTGGGATATAACACACCACGTGCAAACTTTGTTCAAGAAATACAATTTTTCTTCTTCAGCCGTTGTCGATCCACTGCTGGATGAAGGCCTCAGCATGGTCTCTCCACTTCTCTCTTTCCGTCACATATTTATACCAGTTGGCATCATGCCAGAATCTCATCTCTCCATCTCTTTCTTTGTCTGCCTCTGTTTCTTTTTCCGTCAAGAGGTGTCCATTCAGTAATTTGTGTACTCCATCTTCCATCTCTCCTTCTGGAGACATGGCCGGCCCATTTCCATTTACGTTGTTTGATTAAATATATTTATTTACATACATTTAAATATATTTATATATTTATTATAATTATAATATATTTATTTACATACAAAAGTCACACAATATCACAAATAAGTCTGTTTTGTCTGTTGGCTACATGCACATAACCCATCACAGGCCCTGCCTTCTAAAGAGTTACGATTGCTCTGAATCGATCGCAAGTCCAATCCCATATCACTAATGTACAGAGTTATGATTCCTATCAATCAAGTTGCGATCGATGGCGTATGGAGCAAGGCTGGGCATTCTCACCTTCATGACCTTGATGAACTTGATGTAGTACTTCTCCCTGTCCTGAGCCTTGTTCTCTTGTAAGATGAGCGACCTTACCCTGATAGGGCAGGAGGAAACGACAACATACAGTTGAGGCGAAAAAGTTTACATACACTCATGGAATTCAGTGAAATTTGTTCATGTGCCAAACATGGTAAAATCTACTATATCTTCAGAAATATAAATACTTCCATGACGAATTTGGTAACAAATGAAAGAGCGCATCAAGTTTTTTCACATGATTGGAATGCCGTTGGGATTAAATCATATTTCAGTTGGAATTTTCTTTGAAGAAAAAAAGTAAGATTTGTGCCAAATGTATTCCATTGTTTGTTATTTGAATTTTCTTTAAAAAAAAAGAAGTAATATTTGTGCCAAATGTATTCACAACTTTCCACCTTTCTTTCAATCCTTAGGTGTGTTCACCTAGAAATGGTCTGCCCTTGTGTTACAGCATCCACCTTTCTTTCAATCTTTAGGTGCGTTCACCTAGAAATGGTCTGCCCTTGTGTTACAGCATCCACCTTTCTTCCAATCTTTAGGTGTGTTCACCTAGAAATGGTCTGCCCTTGCGTTACAGCATTCACTGCTGCTTGCAACAATTAAAAACTTCTTGAGTCTTTCAGAGCAATGTATGGAAGTTGCCAGGGTGTGAAATGTGAACAGAACAACCCGCAAATACAATTTTAACACCCTCATCCAGAAACATATTGGCTCATAAGGAAGCTACGGGTCCTCACCAGTATGACATCTTGTTGAAGTGCTCGGTGAATATCGTCAGGTTTGGACTCAGCTCCTCGTTTTGTTCTTTGGCCCACATCAGCACCTCAGGGATCTAGAGTATAATGATTATAATAACACTTATCACTATACCAAACTCGGGACAAAGTACCACATCTATGTCATTTGGGGCTACATAAAAGAGTATAAATATCTGCAATCAAAATAAATACATTTTTCGCATATAGTGATAAGTATTACCTTTGTAATGATTATTCAAAGGCAAAATAAGGGTCATATGATCACTAAAATCTTCAAATTAGCAATGCGCTGTAAACATTACAGGCACACATTTGCTCTTCAAATTGGAACAATTATTGTTCTAGACTGCATCTTTTTCATGTAATGCAAATTTAGTGTAGAATGTACATTTTGGTTTATCATAAAAATCTCATTGAAAAAAATAGTGTTGCCAATTTAAAATCAAAACAATGATCTCTACAAGGCATTCGCTCCGATTGAGTGTAAGGGGAAGAAGAGTTGATCCTCATCTAATGACCTACCTCTATTTTCTGGAAGAGTTCTGAATCCAAAATGGTCATCTGCTCAGCAATCTCCTGGCTTGTGATCTCATTGATGGATGGACGTCTGCAGACATGAAAAAAAAAATATGAGCGTAACTATCACATGCAGCCAGACTGAGAAACTTCCGGGTATTTTGCTCCCAATCACTTCCCGTAGTTTGTAGCATGAGTCCATAGTGCGTTACTAATGCCCAAGCTCCAGAATGGTACAAACCACCGCCCAGCTCCACATGTTGCAGGAAATCATGTGACAAACTTCTCGTAGGTAAGCTACAATCAAGAAACGTCCTAGCTAGAGTGGCCAGTTTGGCTAGAAAGTTTTTAAGAAGGCAAACTACCTGGGTGGACTCACAGCACATTGATTAACTGACATCCTAGAACAGGGGACTGTCCTAGAATATTCTTTAGAAGCCTTATCTGATGACATTGTTTTTAGAGGGTATGTAATCACAGGAGAACTTTTTTTTTACATATATTCATATGTTTTATTGATTTTTATGATTTATACAAAACAAAAGAAAAACAATTACAGTACATGTTTAGAAAGAAAAAGAAGAATAATCATAATAGCAAAAATAAATTTGAAGAAAATAAAGAATAATAGAACTTACACCATGGAGATGCCGACATCCCACAGCAGCTTGCTGTTGGTTGTCAGGGCTTTCTTGTTGTTCTCAATCTTAGTGAGCACCTTGTCCCGGAGGATCTTGGCAAGCATGAGCTCTCCGTCACACAGCAGCTGGAAGACCAGCTCCATCAGCATCTTCAAGATGTCGTCCTCCACCTGCCCACTGGTGGGGAGAGAAAACGTACATGAGAAACGTTAAATGAAACGCTCAATGAAAATTTAAATGGTGCTTTTTGTTTGACAGGGCATTGTTTGTATTTGTTTGAATTATCATATTTTAAAGATATTTGCATTGTCCACTGCTTAAAGGATAAAAATGTCGGAAAAAATATAGAATGGAAGTCTCTTTAAAAAAAAAATATTATATGTATCTGTTTACATTCTCACATCTTTAAGATGTCCTCTTTCCACTTCTCCACTAATGGGAGGAAAGAAAAATTGTAAGAAATGTTAAATGAAAGGTGAACAGAAACACTTGGTGTCTTTTTAAAGGGTGTTATTTATATCCGTTTGAATTCTCACATCTTCAAGATGTCATCCTCCACTGATGAGGAGAGGATACCTAGTAAACCATAAGTGAAACATTAAAAGAATGTATAATTTGTATCTGTTTGCATGCCCGCATTTTCAAGATGCACCCTCCAAAAGTCCACTGATGGTGGAAGAGAAACATTAAATGAAACATTGACTGAAAGTATATGAAAGTATCATTGGTATATGTTTAAATACCCTACTCTTCAAGATATTTGAAGGATTTTGAGAAACAAATGTATATATCTCACTTCTTTAAGACTTCCTCCACCCATCCAATTATGAGCAAAAAATGTTGAATGGAACATTAAATGAATAAATGTGAACTTACATGAGGTCCCCTGCTACCCTCAGGAGTAAGAAGAAAGCATTCCTGTTGGCTCGTCTTGACTTCATGTCGGTCTTGTGCCGGAATTTCTTATATGTGAACCTCAGTCAAGGACAACAACTACTCTCCTTTTACAAATTATGAGAATAACATAAAGTTATGATTTGCCAGTTCAACCCTGAATGCAGTCTCTTGAATACAACCCTCGAATACAATCAAACAAATACTAATAAATAAGTTATATTTTAGAATATTCCTCACCAAACTCTGACCTTGTCTTTTAAAGAACTGCGATTGATATTAATCTTTACCAATAACATTTAAGATTGGACTAGTGATCGATTCAAATTAATCGCCACTCTGAGTTCCAGAGATTATGCACTGCTTATTACATATGACAAATGGCTCTACTGAAAAGTATCACACATTGATGAAAAAGGATATCGATAGAGGAGCTTGTTGAGAAGATCAGTTGAGCTAATGAACATCCTGTACGTCGTTAGGAAAGCTTCATAGTAAACGAGATCTGTTGAAAGCAACACAAAGCAGGGATTAATTTAACACCAAAAAAGAAAGAGTATTCTCCAATTAAACAAAAGTTGCTTGATATAAAAAAATTAAATGATTACATTTGAAAAGAAACATTCTAATAAGATAATTACAGAATGCTGTGAAGTTTAATTTGCACTAGAGCAAATTGACTGCCACACAGTTGATAAATATTTATAATATTTATATATTGTGAGCTTCATTCAATTTTGTTCAAGTTTTGAAGGTTATCATAATGGCAGTGTTTAACAAATCAATGATAGTCTTTAGGGATACCTAGATTTCAAGGAAAATTTTATTTTTTAGAAAAATAGCCATTTTTTTTTTTAAAGACAAATGGTATGAAGAAAAGCCATCATCAAAATGTTTGGAGGTACCCATACAACCTAAAATTATGACAAAATACTCCCGTACCCCTACCTTTCATGAGGAATTAACCTGGGAAATAAGATTTTAAATAATTTTCTTTTTTAAAAAATCCAAGAAAACCTTTATAACTTGGCTTCTAATTCACATGAGATTAATATTTTGGAAACAACTGAATGTAAGCTTTATATTGATATATAGTTTGTGCCATTGTTTAGTTGATGGCAGAAAGTACCAATAAAACAGTACCCCACTCGCCAGTTTAACTTTGTCAGTGCCAAGCCAGGAAAAGCCCATTGACTTAATACACATTTCATTGCACCCATGGTACTGGGCAGGTTAATGGCTCTGGGTAAGGCTTTCACTGTAATTAGTACCTTTTCTATCTGCATCGGCTGCATGGACAATGAGTGCCTCGACTGGGCCTCCCTTGACTGGGTTATCCTCCTCCTGTAGAGATAGAAAGCGACAAAGCACAGAACCAATCAACTCTCTATGCACCATTGAGGCATTCTCGCACTGGTAATATACAGTGGAGCCTGAGATCAAATGCACAGTGATTGCAATCAATGCAGTCAGCTCCACACATTGACAAAAGATTGCAATCAGCTGGAACGCTCATTAATATTGGTTAAAATCTTCCCTAAATATTTTTCGGGATACCAAAGATAAAATATTTTAGGGACATTTTATCTTAGGGGAGAAAACTTTTATCTTTGTGGATTTTCAGATTTACAGAGTGGCTATATAACCTTTCCCTGGAATCGAAAAAGCGTAATATTCTGTTTTGAGGAAATTATTGTCAGTAATTGATCGAGTTTTCTTTTTCGTACCACAAAAATAGTCTTAATTTAAAAAAATAAAATCGAGATTTTCATTTATTCAAACGAGTTATAGTACCTCAGACCTTAAAATTTCAGTTGGTATACCAAAGATACGTGCTAAATACGTGCAAACTTTCATGAAGTTTGCAGATGTTTGCAAAAGGGACGAGGGAATCTTTAAGCTAAGGTAGTTTTAGACTAAATTACAACCTAGAGGCTTACCATTCCCTTGAGTAGAGGGTGGGGGGGGGGGCAGGGGGTAAGGAGTGCCTCATGGGGAGGGCAAGGCAGAGGACTTACATCTTTGCTCCACGACAGCAGTTCTTCTACGTCCAGCATGTCTAGGATCCCGTCCTTGCTAAACCGTTCCTCTGGTTCAGACTCAGCCTCCGACGGTAGCCTGACCATGGCAGGGATCGTAGCTCCTCCTCCGCTGCAGAAAGAATTAGTTTTAAAATCAATTTCCTCTTGTTTATTATTTGGTGCTTCTCAGGATACAATAAGTTTACTAACAATAACAAATAATGTGCCAGCTGAAGTAAGATCTGAAATGCAGACTTTGCAATCATGTAATCTTAACATACTAGCTTCAATAAAACAATTTTTCATGAGACAGGGAGAGAAAATCTAGATTCTGATAAAAAAAAAGAGAAAATGACAATCTTAATTCTGGTGAAATAGAGAGAGACAGAAAGTGAGTGAGAAAAAAGGAGAAAATCTGGAGTCTCTAGAGAGAGAAATTACATGTTGATTGAGGTATCAGACAGAAAGGAAAAGGGAGAGAAAGAGAGGAGAGAGAGAGGTTGAACTTACTTGTGTGGATGCTGCTGGCTGCCATTCTCTATCATGCTCTCAGATTTTTTCTTGAGGTCATACATGGGTGAGAGGGATCTCTCTGGGTTGGTGTAGTGCCTAGATCGCAGCGCCTCTGGACCCTGCCAAGACACACACAGTATATTCTATAATTCACTCTTCCACTACTGTTACCGTGAAGATGTGTAGCATACCAATGGGGTTTCCAAGACCCAGTAGTGTAAGGATTAATATCAAACTTAATAATAATAATATTAATAATAATAATACATAGAATTTATATAGCGCACTTTCCATCTTAACTAGATGCTCAAGGCACTTCAGAGCAAATTAAAGAGAGAGAAAAAAACTACAATACAGGTATGAACTTGTATGTCAAAAAGCACCATACAATAACCAATACAATTAATACAATAAAATTGTACTGATTGGCAATTACGCAACATCCTGCCTCTATTGCTTCGAGTGGAAAATATTTGTTGGATCCATGCATACTTTAGTACTTAGATACATTTCAACAATTTAGTTTTGAATACTTCAACATCAAGACCTATTATAATCTACACCTTTGTACATGTCTCCTGTTTGGGTTTCTTTTAATATTGTTCTGCTTGCTGCAATACTTGGATGGACGATTCAAATGCATCTACTGATTTAAAGTTTGCTTGATTATGAACTGAATGACATCATAAAGCTGGCCACACTTACATGAGTGAGGGAGTCCTTCTTCTTGGGTGGGATGGCCGGCGGCATGTCGTCGCTGTCATGGCTTCCTTGCGACATGGTCTCGTAGCCCAAGGAGGCCGTCTCGTAGCCCTTATCGTATCCCTGCCCGCCGCCTCCGCTCCCACTGCTACAGCTGCCACTGCTGCCTCCTCCACCCATCTCCAGCCTCTCATGGTGATGGTGGTGCTGGTGGTGGGCGTAGCCACGGGACTCCACAGTGCCCCCGGGACCCTGCAGGTGGTAGGATTCCTGGAAGAACTCCTCGCGGCGCTGCATGTACTCGTAGGGTGAGGCATGGGTGTTGCCCCCGACGCCATGGTAGGTTAGCATGTGGGTGGAGATGGACGCCGACTGGAAGGACAGCTCCACCCCATCCGTGTTGTAGCCACCAACCAGGTCCAGGTAAGTGTTCACTGGAATAGCCATCAAGTAAAAACAAATGAACAAAATTAGGGGTTGAGGAGACAAAATTACATTTACATTATAGCCACCAACCAGATACTGGTAGTGTACATGTTGTTTGGAATAGCCAAAGAGAAAGGATAAATAAGCCAGATTGGGAGTTCAGAAGAAAGAATGCCATTAACCAATAATCATGGTCAGGTTCGATGGAATAGCAAAAGAGTAGAAACAAACATGCCAACTTAGGGGTTAAGCAAAGAGGATGCCATTTATGTTGAAGCCATCAACTAGGTCCAGGTATTTGTTGATAGGAATAGCCAACAAGTAAGGATGAACACGCCAAATCAGGAAAGAAAATATACAGTTGCTTCATGCCATTTATGCTATTGCTGATAACCCACTCATTGGAAAAGCCAAATGATAAAGACAAACAAGCCAAATGAGGAGATGAGGAAAGAAAATGATGAAGGACACAACCTTTGAAACAAATCAGTTTGAAATCATTCATAAAGTCATAATCTAACTGACAGAGATGCCAACCTCTTGACACAAAAAATCAGACTGACTATCCTCAAAAATCGTATTTTTGAGTGAAAAATCAGATTTTCACGAAAACTGAACATGACCAGTGGCCTGTTGGACCCAAGCCAGGAAAATGTTAGAAAAATCGTTTTTTTTTTTGTTTTTTTTTTGAAAATCATATTTTTTAAAGGAAAATCGTACTGTCGTATTCAGTTCTAAAAATCGTACTAAATACGACAAAATCGTACTGGTTGGCATGTCTGAACTGATACTCACATGACGTTAACACATGATGACAAACAAACGGAACAAAGAAGGGAGCTATCGTCATCATCACAGCTGGAATTAATCAGGGATTCCAATTCCTTTTGGACTGAGGTACACACTTGGCATGGTGCCACCCACTAACTACAATGTGCACTCCACCCATGGCCGTGGTCATTGACCTTGGTTCAGCACCATTATTTGTTATGTAACTTTGATGTGTGATATACATTGTTACTTAGTGGCAATAGACATATTACGCATCATTCAACAGCTTTATACCCCAGAATTAAGCTACCCGGTATTATTGGAGCTTTGGGGGAGGAGGTAGGGGGTTGAAGTGAGAAAGGGGAAGTGAAAGGAAATGGGAAAGGAGACAGGGAAGGTTAGAAGGGTTACAGCTATCTATTCAGTATACTTTTATCTAACTCCTCAGACAAAGCCAATGAAATATGATTATCTTACATAAGATTGTACGTAAAATATCGGAAGTACTGTTTCTCGCGTTTGTATAATTGCCATCACATTCATTTTATAAAAAAATGTGGAAAAAAACAAATTGTTTCAAAAGCCAAACAATTCTCAATACCGCAAATGGGGTAAAGTCATCCCATAATGCAATGCTCGGTAAAGTTCTGAATTATGTTGCAGTCATATCCATTTTCAGTGTACGAGGCTAAGGCCGCCTTGCCTTGCACTTAAAGCTATGATTAAACCTAAGTCTCAAAATTAAACGCAACTCCTTAAAATTAAAGGTTACTTGGCATTAAATCTAAATTCCATTGCACAAAGAGCTGCATTTGATATTAAATGCAACTACTAAACGCAACTCTTGTGGATTAAATGCATCTTTGCAATTTGTATATGACTTAAGGCAACTTGCGGTTAATCACAACTCTCTCTGAGCTCTCTCTTTGCGAGTCTTGGTCCTGCCTGAGCTGGGCAACTCACCATGTTTGTTGGTCTTGGGTGGTAGAGGGGGTGGTCCGTCGCACTCCTGCCGTAGGGCAATGTCCCCACAGGCCATGAAGGTGGCCATGCTCTTGGGCTTGGTGCAGTCCACTACGTCAGGCTGAGGTGCCTCCGAGACAAACACGTCCTGCGCCAGCTTCTGCAGCAGCGCGTCCGCATCGTCCGGCTTCAGGTTGTCGTAAGCGGAAAGCTGCCGCTCAGTCCTGGGCTTGACCTTCGCCGGGAGGGTGGGAGGGGGCGTGCTATCGCCCCCGCTGCTCTCCCCACCACCAACCCCACCCCCATCTGAAACAACCCTGCCACCGCCGTTGATAAGTCTTGTCTCGTGTTGGAACGTGAATGACTCTTTGGCGTAATGCGAGGAGTAATAATAGCCCCTCTCGCTACCACTCGCGGGGCTGATCGCCCCACCCTCTGACCGCCCAGAGATCATTGATAGCCGCGACATGTCCAAGCTTTGCTCTGTGGTGGTGGTTGATGCTAGGCTGTGCATAGAGTCTGGTCGGCTCTGTGTGCTGGTGCTACTGAGATCTGAGAGCTGGCTCGTCACCGACATAGAACTGCCCGAGAACGACCGACTAAGGTTAGGGTTATTGTTGTTTGTGACTACACCACGCAATGTAACAGACCCGTCCTCCACATTCGTGTTATCGTATTGCGAATTCCTTTTTCTCGTTTTCGGCGGTAACGGTGGTACTGAAAGATTGCTGGAAAAAAAGCGTATTTTTCACATTGAATTAAATCAAATTTTACACTTATCCTTGCAGAATATTGCCAATGTTTTTATTACAATAATGTAATATGACTCGTAACAAATTGTTTTTCCATTGTAGACTACAGTCATCAAGATTAGAGTAATGCCTTCTACATGAGAAAAACTTATGAAGTCACTACTGCTAGTTTTTATTTGTCAGAAGTAGAAGTCTGAGAATTAATATAGACAGTATGTTCTCTACCATAATAGAACAAGCATGCAAAAATATTTAACAAAATGTGATGTGACCTTGTAATGTTTTAGACATTTGAATGATACACTGTGACATGAGATGGTACAGCAAGTTCCTTGAAAGTGTTCATTGAAAGTAAACAACTTATCAGCTTTAACCAGGATTTGAAAAAAATCATTCAAATTTCCTTTGTGGGGGCTTCATTGTCTTCCAAAACAATGAGCAAAGGCTTGTACACCAATGAGTGACTCACTCCACTGATGTGTCATAAACAGCTGGGTAATGCTACGGTGAGGTGTTGAAAGTTCAAGTAATCCATGTACCCACACACATGTATACCACAAGAGCTTTGATTTGCACTTGCTTCCTTGCCTTTGTGCGATTCTTTATCAACGTGAGAAAATTATTAAGCGATCAAATAGTATTCCGATAAGGAACTTATCACAAAGACTATTCTGAAATGCAATAATGTAACTAGGGACAGACCCAGTCATTCTTTTGTATTGTGAGTGGAAACCTATTTGCACATTTCCAAGAAAAGAAGCCTGAGCATTTTGAGACTAATAATTCTAGTTATGCATACTGGTATATAAAACTAATCAAATCAAATTATCACTTTCGAGCATGCATGGGTTTAAACAAAGAACTGAGTATTCACAGTAATTATACATTCTTTTATTCTGTAGTTGGTTGTACTATCATCAAGGACAATGGATCTTGATGTTTTGAAAGAGAAAGTTCACCTAGAAGTTAAGTTGGTTTCAATAAAAGCAGGAACAAAGATGAAACATGTTAGTGAAGGTTTTGATGAAAATCCATCAAGGAATGAGGAAGTTATTTTTTGTTAAGTTTTGATTTTGTGACATCACTTGCGAGATGCTCTTCCATACATGTATGTTTTGTACTAATTTTTGTTTGAAAATTTTCACAAAAGGACATATCTATACATCATTCTACCTACAAATGGTGCATTTAAAATATTTTGAGACACACATTTTTACACACAAACCTCTATGAAAAAGATTGATTCCTTCATCGAAAACAGAAATAGAGTAATTCATGGAATTATACAGGACACAAAATATGGGAGAGCACCTCACATGTGACATCACAAATATAAATATTAAAAGATCATAACTTTCTTATCATTTGATGGATTTTCATCCAACCTTCACTGATGTTTCTTTTGAGTTTCTGCTTTTATCCAAACCAACTTAACTTCAAGGTGGACTTTCCCTTGAAACGTTGGCATCAAGACTTAGCACACTAAGGGCAGCAGCAGAAGCTGTAGCAGGGACACGGTGCACCAACCTTGTGACAATGACACGCTGAGCAGGGAGGGGGGGCTTAGGCGGGGCATGGGAGGGGCTGGTCAGTTGTCCGCCAAACTCCATGTTGCCGTGCGGTGAGATGGGCGAACGCTGAAGAACCTCCTTTTCCTGTGGGCTCAGAGGGCGCTGTTCAATTACAGTTCTACAAATGTGAGTAAGGATAGAATGTGACACACATTATGCTGTATTCAACCAAAGTATGTTTCATGTGGGAGAATACACAATGAGCACATTGTCAATGGACAGGAATATGCTCCCTCTATCACTTCTAATACCATATAACCTGCCACTCCTCAGCATTTGTAGGTGTTTTTTACATCAAATTAGCCGTTTTCATAATGTATTCACAACTTAAAAGCAATACGTCACTGCAAAGCAACACGTCATCACATTCGCTTGTATTTCATGATTCAGTTTTAATAAGTGTAATACTTTCTAAATCTGTGACATGTTGCTTGTCGTAAAAATCTCAGACAAACCTTGGGGTTACCATTAGCAATGTATTGTTTGTAAGTAGTGTATAAACTTTGCAAATTTAGCAAAATTGGTTAGTATGACAGTGGGGCATGAAGGAGTATCTCTTTCAGTGCCAGGTGTGTATTTTGTCACAAGTATTGGACACATATCTCATAGAGCAGCATTGTATCTGGCACAGGAAGGGTTTAGGTCTACTTACTCTGCTGTATCTGATGGCCGTCTGTTGGCGTTGCAGTTATTGTGTGCCTTGGGTGATCTGTGCGGACTGGCTGGGGAGGACGAGGGCAAGTTCTGCGACCCTTGACCCTTTTGGAGATCAAAGGTCAGCGGCGAGGGGGACTGGCTCCTCAGCAGCCCTGCCGCAGCCGCCGCCGGTGTGCTGCTCACCGGTGTTGACCCGGCGCTAGCAGTACCGCTGGCTGCGCCTTCGGCTCGCGTCTTGTCCTGCAGCTGTAGCTTCTCGATGGACAGCTTGACCAGCTCCCGGATGCCGTTCTGGACAGCACTGGTCACCTCGCTACCCTGGTTCTTGTCCATCATGGACTGGCCATACAGCACGATCTTGTCTGCCCAGAAGGTCAGGTTGGCCAGGCTCTGGTACACCTGGTTGTGACGGGAGCTCAGCGCAGAGCTACGGTAGCAAAACGGTGTAAGAAACGTTGATTTATTTACACACGTGGTTAGGGTTTAAGGTAAGGGAAGGTATTAGTCAAGATTCCAGGACCTGTCATGATGGCAGACTGGTACTACTGTGACCACAGGTTTCCTGGTCGTATTGGATTTCAGGATCACAGGAAATGAATCATCTTTTATATCAAAGAAGATCGGGACCTGAAATGATAGTAGGATGCTTCTGCCATGATTATTGGTTCCGTAATCTTCATCACTTACATTCTCTTACCTTTCATTGTGAGCCAATGTGGGAACTTGTTGTCCCATCTCATGTACATGTATGAATGGAGTCAGAAAGATATACCCTAAAATGGGTTATGTGGGGAAAGACAGCTCTGCTACTTTCTGAATACTAGTATTCTCTGACTGCTTGCCATATCTCTAAACAACAATTCAGTCTGAATTCACTATCATTCACTATGAACTCACTATCATTAACAAATGATATCCTGGATATTCAATTTACTGGGATTATCATTTAACTATGAATTAGCAGACACAATGTTTTTCGGAAAGGGTAGACTCCATTGTTCCATTCCTGGCAGTGTATTTGTTCTAGACACCCGTTCTTTCAGTCTTCTTCAAATATATATGACAGCACTATGGAAATCTTAAAGTGGAGCAAATCTGTATCAATAATGCAATAAAGATCCACAGTTTTTAAGTGGTTTAGACCCTTGTGGCACTCATATTTTTCCATCCCACCCCAACCCTTCCCCCTCCTTATCATCCATCCCCAACCCACCTTTCTTCTTGCTTCAGACATGAGTTGAGTGTTGTATTCAGCTCCATGATCTCCTGTAGAACCTTGGTCGTACTCCCAGGGAGCAGAATCAGCGTTTCTTTCTGGACGACATCTGCACAAAAAACATAAAACAAACATACCACTCAATTACCCATATATTTCGCTCACGGAGTAGAAAATAAAAACACAAATCTGTGTATTACCCTCGCCCATGATGTCACCCTAGGTAGAGGGTCAGCGTTTCCTAGACTTATGACTTAACTTTATCATAGAGTGGACACACAATAAAAACCAACAACATTGATCAACTGATTGTAGTTGATATAAAAATTATGATTATATTATATTTCAATAAAAAATGGCATTTATTGATTGATTTGAGACATTGAGCAGAGTGAGGCTTGTCAACACTGACATAAGGAGGGGAGGGGTTAGGTAAACAGAGTCACGGAAATAGGACAAAAACAACAACACGGTCACTCAATGCAATAATAATTCAGATTCTCTCTGATCACCACAATAAAAACATTGACTTCACAGTTCAACATCCCCACAATGCATTATTGTCATCTGCCAACAGGTAACACACTTGCCCTAACATTGCCAAACATCACATCTTGAATGGTGGAGACAAGCAGCCCATTTCTATATTATGTAATAAATCTTAATAGGGAGTACAAAGCCGAACAACACATTAAATTTCCATCCCATTTCCTGGTAATACATGTAGGTTCTGCCCTTGTAGGACAGAGTATAGTTTCAGGAAAGAGTGATCATTAATATCCAAAATGACAAATGTAGTAATTCCGTAAGTCATGAACGAAGCAGTAAATAAGTTTCACAAGTAGCTCATAAATCTACATGTAATCAAGGAAACTTTCTCACACTTTCTTTTCACCTCATACAACTGTATACATGTACCATGTGCATGTAGTGTATTATAGTACATGTCTCATTGCCTCCATAAACTTCCAAGTGAAAACTATATTACATGCACATGCAATTCATGGCAACCATATCTCTATCAGGCATCCGATCGAAGTCACTTCCTCTCTACCATTTCCTGTCATGAAAGTAAAAGGGATAGATGATCCATAGGAAGTGTAACTTTCACATTTCTCTCCATCCCTCTTAAAGTTTATTTTTTTCTTAATCTGTCTCTCTCTGACTGTATTTCTTCCCCTATTTCTGTATAGAATAAAACTTGCTTTCTCTCTGTGTCTCTCACTCTCGTTCTGTCTTTTGCTCTCTCTCTCTCTCTCTCTCTCTCTCTCTCTCTCTTCCTCTTCCTCTCTAACTACCGAGATTGAGAGTGTCAGAGTACACTTATAACTTCCTGCTTCCATCCACAAGAATACCATACACACATCTTACTGTGACTGGTTTATCTCGCTACATGAGGTAGCATCCCTTTTGTATTTCTACATTATTTCAGTTACACTGACTGATATTCAAAATTGACCGAATGTCTGGTCATCTAGCAACTCTTTGAGCTCTTGGAATTGGCAAGCTCAATTTGAATATGGGCATGTTTATCAACTCTTTTTTGGTAGAATTAAGGTTTCCAAACGCGTTTAAATTTTTTTAAACACGTTTCAGGGAGTTGATAAACGCAAAGCTGTTTTGAAACGGCTTTAGACCACGTGTTTTCGTTGACAAGGCCGGTTTTCGACTTGGGTGATCGAGTTGATAAACGCACCGTTTTTTTAAACGCATTTGGAAACGCGTTCGTAAAGGCCTTTGGGAACGCATTTAAATTTCTGAAAAGTTGATAAACACGGCCTATGACAATTCTAACAACTCAATTAACCTGGCTTTCACAATGTTCGGCATTTATAATCCAAATCACTCAATAAAAGGGTCTGGCTGTAATAATTCCTTCTCAATTTCTTCTTCAGTCTGGATGGACTGAGAAAGAGGAGAATGATAAAGTAATTAGTCTTATAAATAACATTTTTTTCAATTTGGCTTAGAAATGTCCAATAGCTTGGAAACCAGGCTACAACTCAATTAGATTTAAAATATTTTTAACTCTCTTGTACCAAATTATTTGAAAGCCCACTGGTTTACAAGTGCAACACAAAAAACACACCACTGGTAAAGAAAGGGTTAAGGGAGATATTTGTTGTCAGCTTTGAGATAAGATATGATCACATTGCCCTTGAAGGCAGATGGGTCACCGCTTAGCAATGCATTGACAAATGGGTAAATTTGAGCTTGATAAGAATGCCAGATGTACCAATGATGGATGGTGATCTCCAATTTCCACAGAGAAGTCTTCTTTCAAGTAAAAATGGTTATATGTCTTGCCAATATGGAATGTTATATGATTAATCATAAGCATGCCACAGCTTAAAGATCTTTTAATGAAAGATATCACACATCAGACATCATCTAATAGAGATAATTTTAGATGTTCTCAAGTTGGTATTACTGCATGTATGCATAGTTGTAATCAGTCATACTGTTAGTACTTCACCAACTTAACTGTAGGCCTTAATTGTTTTTCTAGTATCGAAATAACTAGACACAATACTTCCCTGTAAAACTGTAAAGATAAATTTGTGAATATTTGTGAATATCTACCAGTATATATCTTGCTATCTTCCTGGCTGTCTAACTGCCCACATATCTACGTATGTCCTTATCTATCTTCTCTACTTATGAACACACACATATACCAGAAGAAAGTATCTGCCTATTGTGATCACAGTCGGTTGATCTCTCAACCTATATTTCATTTACTGACCAAATATGTACGCACACCTCTCCCCATTAGGCTATTTGCTATTTATATCTTTGACATTAAACTAAACCATCAACTTTTGATGACAATGTGCAGTTCATGGTTAACGCTGCTATAAACGTGCCACGAGTCAAAATTAAACCTGCTTTCTGGGAAGTGGGCCAGTTGGTGGATATTACGGGATAGTGATGATGTGTCTTCAAGCCATGCCACGCATACCCTGGCACAGCAACAATATATGTAGCCTCACCTCCAGGCTGTCGGACATCTTCTTTCCAAATGATCACAAACGCATGTCATGTCAAACTTAGCCTAGGTACTAGGCTGTGAGGTGCATGGACGCAACCGAGTCTGTATAACAACTATGTCTGGTAACACAGACTATGCCCTAATGACGTCATAGTTCCTCTGGCTTCTTCCCTCTTCCCCTCTAGAGGAGTGAGGGTGGGATTGGGGCATAGTCTGTCTTACCAGACATAGTTGTTAACAGACTGGGTTGTGTCCATGCACCTCACAGCCTAGTACCTAGGCTACATACAGTGTATAAGTACAAGCTGGTATTCCAAAGTTTTCTCGTAAGCCCCTAAGTTACGAGGTGCCTAAATGAGCCCGAAATTGGTATTCCAGAATGTCCTCCTACGACGCTCTTAATGCAACTTATGGAGGGTTTGACCACGCACAGTTCACATTTATTAGCCAAAGGAGAGAAGCGTTTCATTTATGAAAAGCCAATTATAATCACAACATCTCATCTGGACTTTCCCCTAGGTTTATCCCAACTATGTACGCGCACATGTGCATTTTCATACGCGCAATTCTGGAATACCTCTACTCCCAACTTTATGACATGCATAAAGATTAGATACTTAGGAGAGATTTTTAGAATACCACTTAGAAGAAAACATAGGGTTAGGGAAAGATTTCTCCTAAGTGAGCATTTTGGAATACCACCCCTCAACCTGTAAGTTAGGGGGTGCAGGGGACGGGAGCGGAGCATTTCTAGTACAATACAAATGATTATGAAATGTAACACCCTTGATTTGAACTTGTTAATGCCTATTGTAAGTTTTCCTCAAAATCTCACCAAGTCATTCTTCTTTTATCGGATGTACTTAGGAATGAACTGTAATTGTACATCCAACCCTTCACCACGTCTGGGTTATATGGGTACAAACAGGAATGCAGGTACTCACCTAGAAACCATCGTAATGCTGTTAGGACTGCCTTCTCTGACCCCTTCAACTTGTCCACATCCTTGGATTTAAAACAATCAGGAGAAATCAAAACATAGTCTTTGATTAATTCACATTTACTTGGTTCCTTCGTATCCATATTGGTCTCAGTAGTTCGCCAAGCACAACGTTAATAGCGTCAGTCCAACTGTACAATTTAACAGAGAATGTGCCGGATTGATGGGATATCGATCTCACTCTCAATTTCATGAGGAAGTCAAAGTTAATCTGTTAATCAGTTAAATGTACATGACTACAAATACACATGGGTACCTGCTGTCCGTACGTGTGTGTGTGTGTGCCAAACTTCCTGTTTACTTGTGTATTTTGAAGGCTGATACTTCCTCATTATTTACATACAGAAAGCAAGTTACACATCCACAATTATGAAAACAATAAGAATATCAAAAACAAAGCACAGCCAACCTGGACAGATTTGCTGGCCACAAGAACCACAGTATGCTATTATATCTTACTTTTCTATCAAAAAGAAACCTTGATGTAGAGTGTGGTGTGTACATGTATAGTATGCTTCACAGTGGTAGGTACTACATGTCCTGGTTCTGTGGTAATGTAAACATGGTGAATGAACCAAAATAGTTATCCAGAATTGATGTCCAGAACTCCCTCAGAAATGTGGGTGCATGAAATATGTAAAGTCAATGGGTTTTTTTTCTGACTTGGTACTGAGATATGTAATTGAGCAATATCTTTTTATTATGGTGAGAATTGTGATAGGTGGATTGCATCGTAAGAGTGTGTACCATGGACCATACCATGATCACAGTTTATCAACTTTTTTTTGGTAGAATTAAGGTTTCCAAACGAGTTGATAAACGCAAAGGTGTTTTGATTATGGGGTTTGGAAAGCTGTTTTGAAACACGCAAATTTGTACGATCCTAAACTTGTTTCAACCAGAAACGCGTTTAAAGAAGTGAGATAAACGCAAAGCTGTTTTGAAACGTGTTTGTTTTCGGTGACAAGGCCGGTTTTCGACTTGGGTGATCGAGTTGATAAACGCACCATTTTTTTAAACGCGTTTGGAAACGCGTTCGTAAAGGGATTTGGAGTTGATGAACGCACCACTTTTTTAAACGCGTTTGGAAACGCGTTCGTAAAGGCCTTTTGAAACGTGTTTAAATTTCTGAAAAGTTGATAAACACGGCCACAGACATGTATTTATCATACGCAAGATCAAGACAATTTGTTCAATTCAATTTGTATTGGATCTCTCTCTCTCTCTCTCTCTCTCTTTCTCTCTCTCTCCCTCTCTCTCTCTCTCTCTCTTCCCCCACCCAGTGGTCCCACCTGGTTGCATGCCAGCTTGTTCATACCATGACTCAGATTCATTAGTCACGCCACCTTTCCCCACCAGCAACCAAGGCTGGAGAGGGAGGGACCTCTGCGTTCACACTATTAATACCATATTAACTATTAAAAAAAATATATATATAACCACATGCACAGTATATAAACAACCGAAAAAAAAATGCTTTCTGAGAAAAAATTATGATACTTCATCCCACCATTACCATCTATTACCAGTGGCCTAAAAACAAATGTGTTTGACTGCCAATAAAGGTCAACAAACTTATTGGCAAGTAGTGCATATGTCTGCCAGGCTATTTGAATGTATGCGGAATGCACAGGTTACATGTACATGCTACAGATCTGAAAGTAATCTGGATTTATGCTGTGTGATCATTTACACTGGCCAAACATCACAATGTTTTAATAAGAGGAAGAAGAAAATATCTTTAAGTGCCACAATCAGTTCATGAGATAAGTTTGTGAACTCAGCATATATTCAGACAGGAAGGCCAAGAAATGTTCCACACTGACGACATCGCAGCCAAGATTAAAAATATGGCAAAACGATTTGGAGTGAACGCCTTGTCTGATTCCTTTCCCAGCCCTGCCATTTCTTGACTTGAGAGGTAGGATGGAACAGCGAGCCATCAGCCTTCTTGAGATGGACTTCAGGGTCTTAAAGACAAGCTGTCCCTTTTGCAAGCCAAAAACATAACAATATTTGTAAAAAAAAAAACATGGAAAATGGAAGAAGATATTATAACAGAACTTCCCTCCCAATAATAGAACTGAAAACTGACTTTGAGCAAAGTTATAGTGGTTGCTAGATTTTTAAGAAGCTTTGGGTGGGTTGTCTGAAACCTATAGCATAGAGACTAGAGACCGCTGTGTGCTATGGTCCATACCAGTCCACTCCAGTGTGCATGCGTTCAATGAGAGTATATGACGCATTGAGTGCTGACAGGGACAATACAATTTTGAATGTAGACTATCGTCAGTGTATTTCAAACGCGTAAACAAGGACAGTTTTTCACTTTTCCTGCAAACGTTTGAGAAGCTATGGCTGTGAAATGTCATACACATTATTGTTAGGCCTTAGCCCCACCTATAGTACTGGGCTAAGCTTGGACCACTTTTTGTTTACATTGGTTTTTACCAAAGTGGGCTAGCCCCACCTATAGTCATGGATTTTTAAACACAGAAAAAAAGCAGTGCTAACCCCACAATTGCAGAGCCAAGCCAAATAGTCCGGGGCTCAGAGCGCCAGTGTAAAAAGAAACAAAAAAAAGTACCGGACTAAGGAAATGCGGTGCTCAGCTTGCAAGGCGGAAATGCAGCGACCAATCAGATAATGCACGATGGGCGAGTGACCTTGATGTGGAGTGGTACAGAGCACATGTGCAAGACGTACACTCATAAAAATTCATAAGCTGTCGAGAAAATCCGGTACTAACGATTTGGTGTGGGAACATCATGGATTTCCTTAGTCGGGTTTAAGAAATAAAACAGGGCTACGAAATGCCAGTGAAAAAAGCTTCAAAAAATAGTCCGGGGCTTAGGATAGTACGAGGCTAAAAAAACCCAATGTAAAAAGGGTATAGGAGTACTGAGTCAAAACAGACAGACATCCATCAACGACTACAAATATCCATTTGGAAACAGCAGGTATGGATCTCTTTTGCCCATCTACATGTACACCCTACTGCACAGTCAAAATAAAAAAATCTGTAGGCAACTTTTTGAATTCTACGCCACTATAAAGTTTCACATTTCAGAAACTGGACCTTGTCTTTGCAATTGACCGCAACTCTACTTGTGATTGATATTAATTCTAACTCTTGTACATTGGAGATAGGAGATTCGGATCAATCTCATCTCTTGAAAGGATGGGGCTCTGGATACATACACTACAGCTCAAAGGAATTGGCATAGGGAAAGGGAAAGGGAAGAAAGGGAAGGAGCCGCGGTTTTAAACCGCAGTATGTTTTGTCCAGTTCAGCATGAAACATGATGCTTTAGCCTAAAAAGCATCATGTTTTATGCTGAACTGAACAACATATATATACCGTGGCTTAAAACTGCGGCTCCTTCCCTTTCTTCCCTTTCCCTTTTCCTATGCCAATTCCTTTGAGCTGCAGTGTATATTTGTTACTTGTGGTTCATACAATGTTGCACAGAATTTTGTTCCTGTGTGCAACAGAGATAGTCCTTTAATAATGTACATTCATATGCCTTTATCTTCATAAAGATAGCTTGTCAAACATTTGCTTTTCAAAGTGTATTGATATCAGCACAATAAATGCAGATCATAACATGCCAAGGTAAATAAGCAGTACCAATAACATGGAAAGATTCCCTTTGCCTTACAAATAAAATATTAACAGCAAACTTCCTCTTCAAAGTCTTTAGTGTAGATATCATATGATATAAAGATGTGGTCTTTTGGGTAGGTCTTTAAGATGAAAAGTCCCAACTTTCATTGTGCACACATGTATGCCTATGGACATGTTCAAAGGACAGAGACCATGCCAGTAGTTGTCATACTTCCTTATTGATTCAGTGCTTGGCAATGGCTTTGCAACAGTTTTGTACCACTACAGTGTATGTGAAATTGTGAATTAAGAAAACACTTTAACAAGTTGTGTTAAAAAGGCTTTCAAGATTTACTCATAGTCGACATATTTTCTCTTTAAATAGGGAAGTTATCTGCAACTAAGATTACTTTCAGAATTTGTGAAATCTTGTTGATAAAGATATGGGGCCATTCCCAACCAGGACATGGGTCAAGTTCCATGATTTTCATTCTCCTTTACAATGTTATCTTTGTCAAGTATTTGTCCAAATATGCTTAGATGTGTGTGAACTTGTTTTTCTGATCTTGCTGTTTTTAGATAAATTGTATGGAACAACTTTCTATCAAAGTGATCTTTCTCTTTAATTTTCGCACACACACCAAAACACACAGTACGGGTAGAACAGGGCCCCAGCTCACAAGGTAATTCTTTGAGCTCAAAATCATGACACGTTTTTATCCACTCATGTGAAAGTCAATATACACTTCTCATTATGCTCGCAACTTCCTTCAATGAATATCATGTTTTATTCAATATCATTATATTTTAAATAGACAATTATTTTAGACTGTCAAATACATTGTCCAATACATTGACATTCCATATTACTGTTTCAGTTGCCGGATACAAGATATGGTACATGAACATGAAGTCCTACTTATTGCAAGTTCTTGCTGTTACATCAGCAGCCAAAACAGTATCACACATTGTGCTGTGAGCATACACATACACAGATTTAAGTGACAGACTTTCTACGCCACTGCTAGCCTGGCTTCAAGTCTGTTGGATATTTCTAATGGAAACTCAAAAATAGATACTAATTGAAGATTAGTCATTTTCTCCTTTTTTGTCAAGTGTATCCCATATGCGCCAAAGAAGGAATTGAGAATGATTAGTCTACTGCATCCAGACACCTCTGTTGAACAATTTGGTTTAGAAAATCCCAACAGCCTTAAATCTAGGCTATGCCACTGCCAGTCCATCATGCCAGTGCCCAACAGTGATGAGGAATTCAAAGTATCTGTGATATCCCCCTATAGGCTGACCTTCAACCAACCATAGATGTCTACAACCACACTGTATTCCCCTGCACACAAAATATAACCCTTTCACTCCCAGGCCTTGAAAAAAAAATGCATTGGCTTCCTACACATCTTTTTGTCAATGGTAATAAGAGAGTTAACCTATTCACAGTTAAGATCTATTGATGGGTATGATTAATTGTTTATCTATTCATTTACAACTACCGCTAACCAATGGTGAGTTTCATTGTTTACAACCAGATTTTCTAGACCTGGCATTTACAAGGGCTCATTCCAAATGCTGATTTTACAGTGAACTGTTTATCTATGCAGACATCAAATGTACATGAAGCAAATCTCAAAGTCATTTTAATACATCTTAAAATTGCTGAATTGAGTATATATCCCCCTTTAAATATATCTGTATTATTAAATGCAGATTCTGGATAGTCCTTAATAAAAACAAAATTTGGGGTCGGTTTTAATCAGCATTTTGTGGTTGGCGGCAAAGTCTTCATATCCACCAAGATTTCATTAATAATATACCCAATTGCTGATTCTAGCACAGAAACTGCATAAAAATGCTACATGACAGCTCTGAGAATAATCAGGGAATTCATCCCTCTCAAAAATAGCAACAATTCATCCTCTTATGCAATTCCACATATTTGTGTGAGATTTTTTCATTTAACAGTAATAATTAAATGTAATTGAACTGACTACTGTTTGAAATGCTATATGGCAAATGTAAGTTATCATATCCATGTTAATTTGTTATATTATATGAATATTGTCAATTTGAACATGTTCACCTCTTTTGGGCATAATGTGTGGTGCAGTGGAATATGGGCATGAGCTCAATATAGATATAATATGCTCCTGAAATTCCTTTACCCTTTTATGGAGTTCTCAATCTCGAAAGTCGCAAGTGTCACATTTAACACATACTACAGGAAGGACTTTTGTTTAAAGAGACTTGAAAGTAACACTTATGATATATGATGACTTTTGAAAGAGAATGAGGACAGTGCCAATGTGTACAACTACAGGTGTCTATGTGAATAGCTCATGCAGTTCTAAATGTGTAACATGTATTGTATGTACATGTATGTTCATGGTTTCATTTACGCTTCTATTGCGAAACATCATTTTGAGTATGGCAAGCATCTATCAAATCTTATCTATCAAAAGAAGTGCATACCTTGTCAACACCGACTTTCTTTGGCGGCTCTGGTGTTTGAACAGGCTGCTCCTTGTTCCCGCGGCTCATCTTGCGCTTGGCCATGTCCACGAAACTCTTCTTACGAGTCACCCGTTCGGAAGGGGAGTCCGAAGAGGTGCTGTTCCGCTGCTTGTTGCGGTTTTTCCGTGGTAACGGAAGGGTGTTGAACTTGTATTTATCTGTGCAAAAAGATAATAAGGGATGCGGCAAACATTTAATTCAAACTTCTGACAAAATCTTAACATAATACTGTAAGCACGCTTGATTAAAAACAAAATTATAATGTTGCAGTACATGGTTGCGCTTTGAAGTATGAATAGATATTAACAGAAACAACTGAGATCCTATCTATAAGTTTGCAATTTAGAATGTTTACGCTTTAGTGTTCATATCACATTGAATCAACACTGGTAACATCTAGTCTACAGGCACAGACTCAAAAGAGCCACTGTCTATAAACACAGGTCTGTAAGATAGACTAGTTGGGAGGCATACACTGTCTGTGTACAAACATATAAGACTTAGTCTCTGCTGTTTCAGACCCATTTATCCAGACTCACACACTGACTGACTGACTGACTGGCTGACTTACTGACAAGGGTTTATGCCTGTAAACTAGGTGGCATTTTTCCTCATACCACCCATGAATTACAATTTCAGAGTGAAGTTTACAATAATAAATGTTTGACACACATCCAACAATGCCAAACCATTGTATGCATAATCCTAAAGTTCCGATTGCAATGCTTGGCAAAGGTTTTCATGAGGCGCCGGCAGACATTGTATGCAATGCCAAAACATGTGCAGCATGTATGAGGCCTGGATTTTCAGTGGCCTCTGATTAGACTACAGAGCAAATTGTAGATTAGTGCACACATTGCTGAACAGATAACCTATGATGAATGTAGAACAACTCAAGCATATACATGTACTACTGCAGTCATCTTCATGAACACACTACGAATAAATGAACCTCTCTTCAAGCATGTGAAGTACCACTTGTACATGTTTATGTATGTATATTATCTGTACAACAATGCAGTAAAATTGTTTGCGTTAACTTCAAGAAAATATTCAAACACTTCTTGAAGAACAGCAGTAGAAAAAATGGTGAAAAATACAAATTGTTTCTATACTGTAGATCATTATCATAAATATTTTTCATTCATACCTTGATGTACACGTATTAGTATTACTATACTATCATGATCAATATTACTATTCATAATCTACAGGCGCTACTGCCTCTACTACTGCATCTGTTACCATTTCCTGTACATGAACTACTGCTACTACAGAAGTTACAGTACAGTTTGATTATGATGAAGTAATTTGTGTATAACGTGCACATAGATAAAATCAAACTCCAAGTGTTCAATGTATCTCATACCATTCCTAATCCAACCTAAGCTGCATTTAATGTACTTTCTGTGTTGTGACAGTACATGCTTGCATGCACGTCTGGTATTTACATTGAAATAATTCAAATACCTCAATGCTATTTACAACTGCGTGAGGAGCTGCCATTGACAATGCACAACTATAATGTAGTATAGTGAGAACACTGTATTCTACACACTGCTTCACCCTCTAAATACCAAGCACTGACAGCATCAACAATTATAACTCAGTTTCTTGCCTATGGGACTGAGTGGGTTAACTGTTCACGGTGAATTCTCATTTATGCTTTTAAACCAGTCTAGAGCACATCAGAGCGCTTCAGACCGGTTCTGCATGGACACTAGTGTGTACACAACAAGATCAAACAAAAAAAGTGGTACAAGTCTAGCTGTATCATATACCGTAGGCATACATGTTTTTATGTACATGTATCTCTGAACTGGTTCTGCAGACCACTGTAAAGGTTGTTTTGACCGGGAGTAGCCCAAAAATGTTCTAATATACACTGAATTACACACAGGATGAAAGGATGCTTAAAGTTCTCTGTATCCAGACTTAGCTGTAATACATGTGCCCACATACCCAAAGTATCTTCCCACTTCACAGCCCAGAAACTAGGCTAAGCGTATACATGAGTCAACAAACAACAAATGTGTTAACTTGTAGATGAAATCCCCTTTGGAACACAGGTCAAAGTCATAAGATCCTGATCACATGCAAGTTTTACATTCTTGTTTTTATACATTTTACAACTCTTATCATCCATTATTGAATCATTTATATTTATAGATATTCATTCCAGGATATACTGTAGTTTAAGCCGACTCATCAATTATTTTAGGTTATCAATCTCTTTTGTGTTTTTTGCAAGTTCATTTTAACAATTTCAATGTGTTTACATTGTTAATGGCTCTGTATATATGTGCCTGCCAAGAGTTGATCTGAACATGGACTCTACTGAATAAACGTTTACTGCATGTAATTGAAGCTGTAATGTGATATCAAGTGTCAATAAACTCCTTAAATCTGGAAGTCATGAGCACATACTTTCCTTTAGAACTTCACATCCCAAAGGGGCTAGTAATGCAAGAGGGCATCAGACATGCCATCCCCCCCCCAAAAAAAAAAAAGAAGAAGAAGAAGCAGAAGAAGAAGAAGAAGAAGAAGAAGAAGAAGAAGAAGAAGAAGAAGAAGAAGAAGAAGAAGAAGAAGAAGAAGAAGAAGAAGAAGAAGAAGAAGAAGAAGAAGAAGAAGAAGAAGAAGAAGAAGAAGAAGAAGAAAAAGAAGAAGAAGAAGAAGAAGAAGAAGAAGAAGAAGAACAAGAACAAGAAGAACAAGAAGCAGAAGAAGAAGAAGAAGAAGAAGAAGAAGAAGAAGAAGAAGAAGAAGAAGAAGAAGAAGAAGAAGAAGAACAAGAACAAGAAGAAGAAGAAGAACAAGAAGAAGAAGAAGAAGAAGGAGGAGGAGGAGGAGGAGAAGAAGAAGAAGAAGAAGAACAAGTTTGATACTATAATGGCATTTAAATAAACCTGTCAAGGTTTAACACGACTTATCCTGAGCATCCTCAGAGTTTGTGTAAAAAGAAACAAACAACTTCCTGCTTGGAAAAGATTATATTCTTGTCCAATTCTTACCATACTCCTAATCCTCTCAAGAATGTAATCCAAATCAAAAGTCACACACATCAAAACACACCCATGCAGTATCAAAGATAATAAAGTCTACATATGACAGAGTTATGGCAGAATTGGACTTAAATGTACTTTCCCCGTTAGCATGCGCTTTTTAACTCATAGATAAGAGTGCATGTAAAAACTTCACCTACCTTGACCTAACTATGTATTCCCTTCAGCAACACTATTTCAAGTCAACATCAAGAACAAACATCAAATGATCGATAGAGACGTCACAGAATAGATCCTTTACACACCTAGTTCATTTTGTAGTAAGTATACCGCATTACTCTACGACGACATCGCATGTTGTAGCAGACGGTTGACAGCTGAGCGTGTGAATACGTACATCCTACTCGGCTTACTGGCTCACTTGTGAGTGGTATGCCCAAGAACAACACAGACTCTGATTCACTAAAGGCCAACCCACGCAGTAGTGCAGCACCTCTACCACGCCTTTCCCTCTCCTCTCTCCTCGAAATCTCTCTCTCTCTCATTGTGATTGTCTCTTCATAGTATACATTTCTCCCCCCCCCCCCCTTCTTCATCTCTCCTTCTCTTTCTCTCTACTTCATTGCCCTCTCTCTCTCTCTCTCTCTCTCTCTCTCTCTGTCTCTCTCTCTCACTCACTCTCTCTACCTCGCACTGTCTGTCTCTCTCTCTCTCTATCTCTCTCTCTCTCTCCCTCCCTCCCTCTGTATCTACTTTTAGCAATTCTCTTTTATTTTGAAAATCCAGTCAAAGTTGACTGACTTTGAATAATGAGGGCTGAAGAGCCTTATTAAGAGACTACATACTTAAGCAAAATAAAGCTTTTTACGCATGACCCACTATCATTCTTTTTTATATCACCCTCATTCAAGTCAAAACCTAGGGAATTTTCAAGTTTATCAGCAAACAAAACATGTCAATGTCATGGCCTAGCCTGGATCTGCCTTCTCATGAAACTGACAAGCTCCTCGTTATTGTAAATGTATGAACTTACAAAACTTTTAAAGGGACAGTATGACACCATGATAATGAGTCAAGTTGAAAAAAAGCAGCAAATCAGAGAGACAAATTAGTAAAAGTTTTACAAAAATCAACAAGGATGTTACATGTGTTTAAGCATCTTAATCACTTAATCTTGTTCTATGGATATTATCTTGTTTACATAATACATAAGACCAATGAAAAGTTTGTACACTATCATAAAGCGCATAATGATACAAGACTATTGGTAACTATGAAACATAATGTGTACTCGTAGCAGAAACTTCACTTTTTTATGAGCAAACTGCATATTGCATGCAATTATGAAAGAACACAACACTGTACACATCCATAAATTACATATCATTACATATGCCAATACCATCAGCATATCAATTATGTGTCATTTATTTTCATGATTTGCTAAACAAATATATTGTGGTTTGGAAAGTTATGTCTATACTACGAACTACACATCCCCAATCAAAAGGATAAACATGACTTCATATTGTCTTTATGAGAAAGATATTCACTTCAAATGTATCTACAATATCTCAAGAGTATTAATTGTACAGTAACATACCCTGTCCATGCAACAGATATCCCTTCATTTTAAAGTTCATGGAGTACGATCCCGTATTCAAGCTCTCTAGAATGCGCACTGTGCCTCCCAATAAACATACCACATATTTATATCACAATTGCTGAGCATATGTTCCCTTTCGACCTGGTCCACAAATTTGATTGAAAAGACCAGCCCGGAACACAATAGCACTCCTACAATGGCTTGCTCTTCCTCCAAATACAAAACATGTGGTTACAAGCGTGTCGTCATAATAGAGGGACCTTGAACAACCACCAACACTTCTGCAACCCCCCCAAAAAAGAGCAAAGTCAAATAGAAGCGTGGACTAAATACACAAAATAACAATGCTTCCTATGCCCGGTTTGTTTTCCAAGCAGCAATCCAATGGGTGGTTTAAGTCACACTTTGTCAGGCCGTGTGCTCGGGTTTATTTCTCTATTTGTCATCACACTCCACGCTGATCACCATGATAAAGGTTTCAATGAGATCGTTGACATTGACAAACTTGTAACCACGGGTAAACATGGTGATTTGGTACCCGTGCGTGCGCGTACTACTTCTACTTCCGGTACAAAAAAACAATAATAAGACAATTAGACCACACAAATTACATTTCACGCCTCATTGGACAAATATTATGAGTAGTCATGCTTGTAATCAATTTGTGATGGTCATTGTGGTTATTCAGTAGTCAGGGGTGTAGTGGTAAAGACCACTGGCTTGCCGGATATCTAGAAGGAATCATCTCATAATGATAAAATGGTATATAATCGTCAAAATCAAAACAAATCTGGATCAGGTGCTGATAGCAGAACAGTTCTCTCATGATTAAGCCTAACTCTGCCAGGAAATCTGTTTTTCTATGAGATTTGTGTGTCTAATTTGTGCAAAAATGCATAAATGGCGGATAAAAGGGGTTAAAGGTTCTTTCATAAGGACTCCAAGATGCTCCATCCTAACACACTTTCAAAACTATGCATCATCCAAATTTTTGTAACATACCTACATGTACATACCTTTGATATCATTTCTGTTACATACAATATTATATTTATTTACCTTAATGAAATATAATGTAACTTTTCATTTTGTAGATCTATTGGTGCTATTGTCCAGGTCTTCCTCATCGCAAGGATAATCCCTGTACCAATGGTAGGAAGGATGATAGCACCATAGCTTAAAACCTCACACCAGCTTTCCATTATAGATTAAAAGAGTGTCAACAATACAAGTTTGACAGACAACCAATATTAGAACACCATTCCTTACAGGTAAGGCCATCATGACACCATTAATCCTAGTACTCTGTCCAAGAATGAAAATTGCAACTGTACCGTTTAATTGTCCTTTCTCCACAGTCCACACGGACACAAAGTCCCCTCATACACGACTCTTTAACACAAGAGGTCACTTCTATTCCAAAGTGCTCATCCAGTGTGTCCAAGTAAAAACTGACTGTCTTGATTCCTAGACATCTTCACTTCACGTACTGTAGTTTGAAATTACTGTAATCCACTAGATATGCCCAAGCACAGCTGAACAGGACACAGAATCGACACTTACAGAACGAGCAGTCGACATGAACCTAAAAATTGTCTGTGGAGGAGCAAAATTCCTTTACTTGATTTGGGCACAGATACAACCCAGACCGCAGACACTATATTTATGAGAGCTTCCTGTAGCGTCAATGCGCCAGCACAAAAAAATATATATTTGGCAGCCAGAAAAAAAGAGGTTGATTGTCTGCCAAGAAAAAAGGCATTCGGGAGTACCATGTGGAATGGAAACACAGTCATAACCCCCCCCCCCCCCCCAATTCTATCCACCCCTTTCTGTAATCCTGGACAATTAATAAATCAGGATCGAGTCCAAAGGGCGATGTTCCTGGGTGGTGACATGAACTAGATTCCTTGCTGGGGGTGGTGACAGCATTAACCCATTTCTGTGCCAAACAACAGTTCCTCTTAAGGATATATATGTATTACTGATGCCAAAACAGGTCTTTGGGATGGAAAGAGCTATAGATAGATAGCCACTACTGCACTCCCATCTTCTTCAATGCCCTTTATGTGCCAACTAAAAGTTGGTATGTGATGTATTTTATCCTGTCAAAACAGGCCTTTGTCATGAAAGGAATTAAAGATAGATAGTCGCTACTCTACTCCTGTCCTCTTCATCAACCCTCTTGGTGGCATAAACTAAGCAGCCTATTTACCCAGAGAGATTTTACCTAAATGATCTGATCAGAAATAACCTGTCCTCTGCCAATGAAGATGCACATAGCAGCCATATCAGCCGTGGTAATCCTCCTAAAGACATCGTGAGCCATTTCATGTAATTGCACTCATCATAAGCCCAAATCCCCCAAATTAACATGTACTTGGGAAGCTTTCATTATGTCCTGTGATCTCTCGTGCACGCAAACCAAGGGGTCATCATTCCACTTCTAGCCTGACCTATAAACATAATTATAGCTCTCCGTCTGAGCGAGAGACTTAGTCATGTCTGGACATATCCAGACAGTGAAATCAGCATCCTGTTGTCATGACAGCCGAGACAGTGCTTCATCACCATCTTCCGCTCATCTACCTTTTTTCATCTCAGCTCTCACCACAATGGCACAAATTTTTATGTTGTCTAGTGATTTTAGTTTTCCTTACAGCTCTCACTCTCTCTCTCTCCCTTCCTTCTTTCTTTCTCCCTTTCTTGCTCCATCTCTCTACCTCCCTCTGTATCTGTGTCTGTTTGCATACTCTGTCTGTCTGTCTGTCTCCCTCCTTCTCTCTCTCTTTCTTTCTGTCTTGTATCACCCCTTATCTATATCTGTTTCATAAACTACACTCATTTGCTAGGTATTTAATCTGTTTTGTACTGAGCCTGCATACATGCCGGCTGGCATTTTTCCCAATCAGAGACATGTATTCATGTAGCATGATTCCCATACAAGCTGCTGTTCGAACAATAGGCAACAGGCTATAAATAAACGTCACATACTTCATAGGACACAATTAAGCCTCAAGCTTTTGGTTATTGCAGCCCCATGGGGAATTTTGACATCATAACTAGTCTAGACGAGGGTTCACAAGGCCAGAAAATACAAGTAAGTAACGGGTTAACCTTCTCAGTAAGTTTTTTTAAGTATGAAATATAAAAAAAAATATATTTCCTCTGAATACAACTTCCTTGTCAAAGATCCACTGCTCCCATGTATATGTGTGGAGTGAATTCAAACAGTTCTCACAGTTCCCATGGGTGTTGTTGCTTGGAATGCATTGTATCATGCATTTTAGTAAAAATTGGATCATGTGATTGTGTGTTGCCAGGGACCTTGCCTGTATGTAAGTATGTATGTACATCTGACTCCGTCTCTGTCTCTGTCTGTCTGTCTCTCTCTCCACACATTTCCTGATTTGTTGCAAAACGGACATACACTGTGTATCACACTTCCTCTTTTCTGCCCTCAATTGCCACGAAACCTACGTAATAAAAACCGGCAGGCATTGCTGGACTAGTTAGTACTACTACAAATTCTCATCCCAGTAAATCAAAGGGGCACACTTTCATTCATTGTTTCAATATGATTGCAATGATTACTGCAAACTATCCATTACATGAATGCATCCAATAAGCATACACAACATACTTCATAAATGTATGCCTGAGCTAATTGTAAAATGTGACATACATGCATTGTAGTTGAATCATGAGAAAGAGAATACACATGAAGTAGCATCAATAAGTACATTTACAAGTATATGGAGAAATTAAAAAAACTTGTAATTAATTTGTGTGGCAAAAAGGGGCTAGACAGTTTCACAAAATCAAGTATATGTTGTGCTATGTGAAACTGCAGAAACTTGCTTTTAACCCCATAAGTACCATGCACTGACAGCTGCATATCAATACCAACACAGCTTCTTACCTTTGGGACTGAGCAGGTTAAATGTGTTTGCATATCCTCCTGACACTGAATCACAACTGGCAAGTCAGGTGCTAGTCTTATCTTCCAGACACTATTTTGAGAAAGTGTCACAATAAGCCATTTCGTAATTGCAATTTGCGCATGAGCAGATTGTTGATTTTAGTAAATGACCTCAGGTCAATTCCCAGCTCACATAGTTAAATGGGAATTCATTGGATAGTCGACCACATTTCAATTTATTATCATGCAAATATGGCAACAGCTATTCAGCTCTGAGAAGGCAGTGAAAGAACATTCCACCATGTGCATCTGCTTCTATTGTTGTTCCGGGCACACTGTAAAGTGTCTTTACATCCACCATCCACCACAGTTTCAGGAAACAATCCCAGTCAGCAGTCAAGTAGTATTTATTCAGCGCATTGTCCGACCATGGTGTAATTACGAAATGGTCTATTGAGTCTGTGCAGCCTGCAGACTAGACTAATCCCTCTCCCCTATTAATAGCACTGAGGTCCTCATTACATGTAACCTTTGATGAAGGATATGCGGTTTCAGGCCTTGATTGTGATACCAGCCGAGACGTGGGATATTGGATGCGCTCGCCCATCATCCTACTAGTCTATTGGTCTTACAACGAAGGGGGTGGCTGGATGGGGGGAGGGTTATCCCTCACTCACTCCAATATGCAGATGTGGGCCCATTATAATGATTTGCTGCATACTTGTTCCTGATGCTCGTATGAGATTTACAATATCAATCTGTAGTTATAGATTATTTCCCTTCTTTGTTGCTGTTATCCCTCTTCCTCTTTGTTGGAATGGAGGGATTGGGGAATACAAATGTCAACCACATCTTTATCCTTCATATCAACCAGCATGGAGATACAAAAAAAAGGTATGTATTTTTTTTTTTTTTAGGGGGGGGGGGGGGGGGAAGGGGGTGGGGGGAAATGGAGCAGTAAATCCTTCCATCCATGCCAAATTCATACAGAATTCAATGTCAGACACATTGGTACATGTAGCAGATGTTACAAACTTTCAGGGTGACATGTGAGCCCTGTTCACATACTAATGATCATGATAATTTTGCTATTATTACAATTTCATGTTGGTATAAGCAGGTTACTAGCAAGCCTCTAAAAAACACCATTCATACAGTGTATTCATCAAAAAAGCTGCAATATTGTGGTATTTTGGACATGGTGGACTCTCCCCATACACCTAGCAAGGGCAAACAAGCGATGGTCACATGTTCTGTTAAGCGCATTGCGAGTAGCAATGACATGCCAGAGCGCGATGCACAGGCCAAAACATGTACAGCTATTTTGGGTACGCAGTTTATAAGATTCGCTTACCGCAATATTGCAGTATTGTCTACAAATAGGTCTCAATCTGCAAAATAGCTGCAAAATAGGTGGAAAAAAGGAGGAAGTAATGACCACATTATTTTAGTGACTCCTATTCCTACAAGCAGCTGTCAGTAATGCATCAGCGAATTGCCGTAAATGGTGAGCTTATTTTGTGGATAGGTGGTGTATATGAACAGAGTTATTGAGTACACATAAATGTGTTCCACGGCATAACATGAACAATTACACTACAGCTCAAAGGAATTGGCATAGGGAAAGGGAAAGGGAAGGAGCCGCAGTTTTAAACCGTGGTGTATTTTGTCCAGTTCAGCATGACACATGATGCTTATTACGCTAATGTATCATGTTTCATGCTGAACTGGACAAAATATAACGTGATTTAAAACTGCGGCTCTTTCCCTTTCTTCGCTTTCCCTTTCCCTATGCCAATTCCTTTGAGCTGGAGTGTATGTCTGAGCTCAGAGAAGTGATATTTGCTGTTTGTATGAAAATCCTTCAATTACCCAACACTTTGAAAAAATGCGGCAAAAAAGGCTAGCATGTGTATCATTTTTTTAAAATCATAGTTCAGAGCCAAGACTACTTCCTGATCACGTGCTGAGTCTAAATTTCATCACAGCATCCCACTTAGCTTGGATCTGTTGATATCTATTTGATTTATATTTTAAACCTTTAATAATGCTGCACTTTCCCTCAGAGTGACCTCTTCTTCTACATAAGGAGGTTCCCAAGGAATCATGCGGTGCCAGGCACTGCTGCAAAGCACGATCGCCAAATGATCGCAAAGTTTCACATCAGGTGTTCTCTCTTAAGTCCTTTAGCCCCTCCTCAAAATCCTCAGGCGGTTTGACCCGATGTTAGAAACATGATGATGTACTAAAGCAACTAGTAACAGATATTGTGCATACATACATGTACATTAATTTGCCTCATGTGAAGTGGGTGTATGGCTCTGCTGCTCTGCCTTTTTCGTAATGTAGTCACTACTCCCCCCCCCCCCCCCCCCCACCCCTTAACTGCCTGGTGACACGTTATTACATTCACTGTCTTTCAGTATCAATGGATGGAATGCACTTCGAATTATGAGCAAACCTGCACAAGCTTTGGGATTATCACTAGTATTGTATTATTTCAACGACGTGAATAATATTTGCAATACAAAACGAAAATGGTCTAATTTCAAATGATCGCGAAGTTTTCACATTGGGTGTTTTCTCTATTAAAGATATTTTCCCCTCCTTAAATCCACAGGTGGTATGACCCGATGTTGGAGACAATACAATGCAGTTTGCATAGTAGTATTAGGTGTACTTTTTGCTCTTTTGAAAAATGATAAAATACAAATGACGAGTCGGATCAAACTGAAATTGACACATCAAAAAATTAAAAGGACATCAAATTTTTTCGAAGCACGTTTCTTGATATTTCATCAATTATTATTCTGGTAATAATTCTGTGAATACCTAATGAGATTTTCACTTTTGGATGAAAACATGGACTTTAAAATGTGTGTGTATCAGATAATTAATTCAGAACACAACAATAACCATTGGGTATCCCACCTGTCAAACCACGAGCAACTGCCATCACAGTGTCATTTATAATGCATGATGGATCTAACAAACATAAGTAGTGGGTTGACATGTGCGATGCACAATAACCATTGTTGTGTTCTGAATTAATTATCTGATACACACAAATGTTTAGATCCAAATTTGTCCAAAAGTGAAAATTCATTGAATATTCACAGGATTTTTAAAAGAAAAATGATAAATGAAATGTCACAAAACTTACCTCTAAAAAAGTTGACATTCCTTGACTTTATGATGTGTCAATTGCAGCCTGATTTGTGTTCTACATTATTTTCAATTATTTTTCAAATGTGTAAAAAAAAAAAAAAATGAACACCTAGTAGTACTGTATTATTTTCCCTGTGACTGTGTCTTTTCCATACTGCTTTTTCCATCTTTCCTTTTTTGTTCCTTTTTTCTGGAAGATAGAAGCCTAACTGGACACAGAATACATGTTCACAACTAATGTAAGTACATTTAATATTCAGTTGAAATTTAATGTTGACATACAACTACATGTTTAGAACTGAAAAGAGAATATCTAATATGCCTTTGACACTTTGCCACATTTGGTGCTATATTGCCTATCTAGTTAGTATCATTGATATCAATATCTTATGAAAGAAATAAGCATGCAACTCAACCATTCAGTTTAAAATTCAGCATTTTCCCTACAAACCATGATCATAGAACTTTATCATTGGTATCCCATGGTATCATATTCATCCAAATGTATATTACAAGAGTTTGGACAATATAAAGAATTGATTTATTCCTCCTTATGAGCAAGAAAAGCTTTGAAACATGCCATATCGAGACTCAGTGGAAACTACCAATCCAGCCTACATGTATATACAGTACATGTGTAAGAGAAATAATTATTGAATTGGTTGTTTACATTGCAAACACATCTCAAAATGTTACACTTGCTCATATACATTCTCAGGCAAATTTTATACTCCAGCATATGACCACTAGATGGCGCTCTTCCACTTACCAAGCTCATACACATCCACAGAGTGAGAGACAATGAACTCCTGTACAACATTTGCAGTCCACAGTCTGCACAGTCTAAGAACCTTGGGGTTCTTTTTTCATTAGCACTCAGAAAAATCTGCTTATCAGTAATTTTGATGGTTATGTTTCAGGCTCATTTTTTTAATACAAGCAGATCTAGAAATAAAAGGAACCTGTATTCCAGCTCTACTGCACCCAATGTGCCTTTGTACACAGTAAATTCCGCAAATTACTCATATTGTATTAAGAACAGTAACTCTCTATGCTCCATTGATCATGCACTTTTGCATTAATGAGAATGACAATAGAATGACATATTTTTCTATGAATTCCATTATTCCATTCACACAAAGTTCAAATTAGGTTATGTCAGGCATTTACAAGCGCTGCGTTATGAAGGTTATTGTGAGGTAGTATGGTATAAAAAAATGTCCTTTTGTGAGCATTGGCAGCTCGCTACGTGAGTTGCATGATATTACAGTAGGCTTTAATATGTTGATTTTTCATACTTGTGAGTGACAAGTGATATCAGAAGACACTCATGAATATCTGGAGGACATTTACAGGCGTTTCTTAGCTAGATGAAGAAAACTTGAGAAAAAAAAAGGGAAAATATGAGACACTTATTTTCATGAAACGGTTATTTATTTATTAATATATCAGTATGAATCCACATACATCAATAGAAACTAACATGTTTACCATAATAGTGAACCGTTAAGTGACTAACTAGGCTAGAAAGGTTTCAGGAATATGGCCCTGAAGTTCATACTGTGCAATACACAAATTTATATCTGAACAACCAGCAGCAAAATGTCACTGTCATAAATCGTATGAAACAGCACCTAGGCCGATAATGTGAGTAGGTCTTCCATCAGCTTTGTCCGTTCTCACCTCATAAACTCCCCCATCCCATCCCCTCTCCCGTCTCCTTCACCCTCATCCATCTTCCACCCACTCCTCCTTCCAACCCACTCTTTCTTTACACTGCAGAGTCAAATTCCTGGCATGCTCGGGGCAGAGGGAGCAGCCCACAACCTTTCAGGCTCCCACTCAATGCCTATCCATTACCCCACTCTCCGGCTCACTCTACAGCAACTGAGATGGGAGAGGTGGTTGCCATGGCGGCAAAAGGATGCTGCTGGGATCGCATCTTCATCATCATCATCATCATGGGTGTCGCCATCCTGGTAACTCCCATCTCCCCTATATTGATACCACTCAATACCTGCACAAAATGTTTCTACTCAGTCAGAGATTTCACTATAGTGCCATTCTCATTGGGATTAAAAAATCGCGAAGTTAAAAAAATCGCGCAGTTAGGGGACAGGGATAATAGGACCATTCAGCTTTTGCTACGGTTGCTAGGCAACCTTCACCCAACCTTAAGCCCAATGAGAATGGCACTTATAACTGTTTTAGAACACACTGTTAACCCTCTCAGTAGCAACACTCTAAAATGCCATTAAGTGTGTACACTATCAAAGGTATTGAGAGAGCTCATGTGAATAAAACCCTAAATGCATTTAAAATGTCTTAAAGATCTACAAAAATTTGAAGAACAAAAATCTACACCTTCATTAAAACAAGGGTTCCTACTTAGAGTCAAAAGTTAGTCTTGCAATATTGTTGTATATCAATGGTAATATAACACACAATTGTTAAAATGTCTGAAAGAAAACTCATTTCCATATCTTGCTTCCTAGCTATCAAAATGTCATGAGGCGATTTGTTCTCATTCAACTTGAATCCATCTAGTGTAAATATCAGGTTTAGATGGTAGAGCAGAATGGCTTAGTTCGTAGAGACATGAAGTCTCTCATAGGTTTGTACTGTAGGAGGCAAGGCCCTTGGTTTATCATTACAGTTCAACAACCACCAACGAGGTCAGGGGAATAGTTTCCATATGCCTTTATGCCATTAGTGGTGTTTTATCTTTTAGAAATGTAATTAATTTTTCTGCGGAAAAATTACATCCCAACTAGGGTAAATATTTGTCCTCATTCCTCATGCACCAGTTTTACCAAAGATGATTAAGATGGCAAAGAGGCATTCCTCTAGACAGAGAGCTCCACTTCAGGATGCGCACATTACGATAATAGTCGCACAGCAAACAGGTTACTGGAGCTCTCCTTAATCAAAAGCATTACAGAGGCATTAGCAGAGGGCTCTGTCATGGCAGCACTCTTCTTGATGAAAAGCCGTCCACAAATCATCAAATTAATTCCAACTAAGGCTCTGCTCTCAGACAAAGCATCGTCTCATAGGTAAACATATACTGTCTACGTTTAAAGGGAATAAAGCCCTTTGGCAAAATAACAAAAAAAATTGAGAGGAATCAACAGTATACATATGCTATATATTCCGTGAGTGTAATATTTCGCGAATCAGGACTTCGTGACAATTTAACGAGTGGTTAAATTCGCGATCATGGAGTATTAGTACAATTAGAACATGTGCTTGTGCACGTCGTATTCATGTTTTCTCTTGTTGTTAAATTCGCGAATAGCACCACACTCAGAAATTCGCGAAAATAAAAAAACCCACGAAATATATGGCGGATACAGTACCCTGACAATAACAGCATTTTCTTGTACATGTAGTTTCCATAGTATTTACAGTATCTGATTTTTTTTACCTGAAAAGACCTACCCTACCCTTCAAAGTCTATTTATTTGTATTTATTTTGCACACATGTGTACATGTTAATTCTATGTGTTATCCTAATTATCATTGAAGCAAATATCTCTGTGTCTTAGTTTTCCACAGTTTTCCACAGGTCTGAAGAGGAGGTGTTTTATTTTATCATTACATCTAAACGAACCACTACCAGATTTAACACCAGGAACACCACACAGCCCCAATAGAACAGCACACTGACAAGTTCAAAGGGTGTTTAACAGGACTCACTTTGAAGCTTTCAAAAGAGGCTTTTGCTACCTTTAAAAGGTTGAAAATTACACAAAAACAAGCACAAAAAGAAGAGGCTCTGTAATGGATTGAGGCCCAGGGAAGAAGATCAAATTAAAGTCGAACGAAGGAGATGGGTAAATGCCAAGTGTCAGTGTAGGATGCGGAATCAATTTGTCTGCAATTTCAACACACTGTCTGCCCCATGCATCAATGGGTAGGCTTCCTTCCACGAGCTTCCAAGAGGATTACTTTGAATCTATCAATTTCTCTTTCTCTGTAGATGGCAATATTTCAACAGATACCAATACACTCAGTTAGACGATGAGTACTGGATTCCTAATGAAGGTTAACGAGGATTGAGAGGCCGATGGGGATATAATGATTTGTGTAGTTGAAATGTGAAAGAAAAATATTTTGATATGGAATGACAGAAATATACAAGCCTTTGCACATGGGAATGAAGGAATACATGTAGGAAGACATAACTAGCTTTTCAATGATGCTTTGGTACAAGAAAATGACTTTTGCATTCACCCTTTTCACAATATTACACATATCTCTCACTTTCATATCTTTTCCATTATAATTAATCATGGTTGAATTGTGAATTTTGCTCATGAAGAAAGGATGATACCATGGGTCACATCTTAAGACTGGCCTGCTCCAATCGCTTCCAATGTGCAGGGGGAATTATAGTCGGGTTGGAAGGGGCTGCAAGAGACCGCTATGCCTCACAGGTATGTATCAAGTGAGCGTTGTAACCTATTTATAGTATTATTGATATTTCTCTGTTAATGATGCAATTGTAAGATGTAAACCAATCTCTACAATTGATAACAAAGTACTGGTTTAAGACACATGGGTTACATTCCAGATTTAAACCAGAACTGTTAAATTAAAAAAAAAAAAATAGTCTCGATATTTTTTTCCATAGCTTTTACTTTTAAAGAGGCTCAATTGGGGATGCGGTTAGTACACAGGCAAATACGGTACATATAGATTTAATCACGATCAGGAGAATGGAAACAAAAATAAATATTAACAAGTCTCTGATTGCATGTGTCTCTTCCTGACTGCAATGGCACATCTAGCTAACCTAAAACTAAAGTCAGTTGAGTCCTCACCCTTTAATGCACGCACACTGTATCAGACTTCCTACCCTCATTTTGATAATGCACAGAGTCAGATTTTTATCTAATTATCTGGATTATTCTGGTTATCCTCGGGCTATGTTGCATCTTTTTTCCATTAGGAAAATTTATCTGCCGAGCAGAGAGCACTTTTCCGAGGACCTTGCAGTATGAGGTATAATGCAGGTATGATACAGGGGTATACACATTGCGACATGCGCTGCAAGTATGGTAGATGATCATTATGGTTAAAGCAATTCTTAGCTTACTACACTTTACTCTAATAGAAACTATGTTACATATTACCACAATTCCAAAACAATAAATGAACTAGTGGCAATCCCTCTTCCTGAGAATTACTGCATATTACAGTATGATTGGCTTACTGTTTGCATTTTGTGATATATTTCCAATCATGTTTAGCTATTAAGAATGGGAGTTTGTGTAATGAACATAAGTGGTACCTAGTCATATATTAGTAATATATCAGTCATATATTGTGAGAATATGATAGTGAAAATACATTTTACCAAACTATTAATTTAGTTTATTTACCTATAATTACATATTATGATTGTTTATCAATCATACTTTGGACTGCACAATGGCTGCTGTTCAAGTATTATGTATTATGAAAAAAGGTTTTGGGCCATGTTCCAACTCAACACTTTGCCCCCTTTTCTGATGAGAGCTTGTGAAACCCCATGGTGGCTCTAGAGCAAACCCCTTGCATGCTAGATCATCCCTCCTCCATAGCTAGACCACAGTCATCTTCAGGTTCTCCCATATGCAACAGGTTCCATCTCAGCAGGAAACTAAATCTACACCATATGGCTTAGCTGCACTTAGTCTGGTTTCCAGACAATTGGACTTTATAATCAAATCTTCAACGATACAAAGGTCTGGCTACAGGAGCCTAAGCACTCATTAGTCTTTATCTGAAAGATCACACAGTAGGTGCGTCTTCATTAGCCCGATCAGACGAAATAGCGAGCTATTTTTCTGATCCGGGGAACTAGCCTGAAGTTGCAATCGCGTCTTCATTAGCTCGAGACTCGGGATACGTAAGCTCAAGCTCGAGTTGCATAAATTATCCCGAGTTTCGCACATACCAGCAGTTTGCGACAGGAATAGGCCATGACCGCATGGCTTCGGTTGTGAGCTCGCATTCACACACGTGTAAAAACCTAACGTAAACAATGCCTCGTGGGCGCTGATGCATGCCGGAGTCGGGAAATTTTCAGGCTAATGAAGACGCTCCGAGCTAGCTCGAGTTAATTCGCGAACTAGCTCGAGTTAGCTCCATCTAGCCCAAGGTTTCTTGGGAAATTTTCTCGACCAAATAACTAGCTATTTCGCCCACATCGGGCTAATGAAGACACCCCTCATCAGGTTCTCCCATATGCAACAGGTTCCATCTCAGCAGGAAACTAAATCTACACCATATGGCCTGGCTGCACTTAGTCTGGTTTCCAGACAATTGCACTTTATAATCAAATCTACAACAATATAAAGGTCTGGCTACAGGAGCCTAAGCACTCATTAGTCTTTATCTGAAAGATCACACAGTAGGGGCGTCTTCATTAGCCCCATGTGGTGAAATAGCTCGCTAGTTCTGATCGGGATAGCCTAGCCAGATCACGAAATAGCTAGCTATTAACGTCTTCATGAGCCAGATCAAGCAAAATAGCTAGCTATTTAGTCGAGAAAATTTCAGAAGAAATCTCGGGCTAGATGGCCAAATAGCGAGCAAGCTCGAAGCTCGCAAACTAGCTCGAGCTAGCTCAGAGCGTCTTCATTAGCCTGAAAATTTCTCGATCCCAGCATGCATCAGCATGCACAAGGGCATTGTTTACTTTCAGTATTTATACGTGTGTGAAGGGCGAGCTCACAACCAAAGCCATGCGGTCTTGGCCTATTTCCATCTTGCCCTACGCACGCGCGAACATCGGATAATTTATGCATCCCGAGTTCGAGCTTACGTATCCCGAGTTTCAAGCTAATAAAGACGCGATTTCAACTTCAGACTAGTTTCCCGTATCAGCAAACTAGCTCGCTATTTTGTCTGATCGGGCTAATGAAGACACACCTAATAAAACAGACTGGAAGAGTTTGGGGGGGGGGGGGGGGGTGTCACAGTGCTAGACTATGTACAGTTATGACTGTGACAAGTTTGAGTTAGAAATGCCAAACCGCCTGGAAGCCACGTTATGCTAAACTTCATCTGGTTTGGGCAGATGGTGCATCAAACGACTCATGTATGCAATCCTTGCAAGTTGTATACAAGAATGTAGATTCATTTATATTTCAATAACAAAACTTATTTTCACCCATTTTTATACTGAAAGGAAAGTCTGCCTGCACTCTACAACTATGACCGGATACAAAGTGGAAATTGATAAGAAAAATGTTTCAATTTGTATTAAAATGAAAAGGAACAACTACATGCATAGTGCTAAAAGCTGGAAGGAAAACTTGAATCTGAATATCTTTAGAATCAGCACTCAAGAATGCAAGGCGAGCTTTCCAGCGGTGCAGGTCATTAATGAGATAATCCAGCAAGAATATGATTAGCGGGAGAGGAATCATGTCATCCGGTTTGGCCAGTTTATTTTCTCTTCACAGGGCCCAAGGACAATATCAATGACATGAGGGCTTTCATATCAATGATATGACATGGAAAGGCTTTGGCCCCTCACGTATGCATAGCCCTGTTTACATGACTTTCATGTACAATGGTCTGCGTATCAGAGCATGTTAAAATTAGTATAACAAATGACACAATTTCCATTACATTTTAAGTGGCATACTTGCATGTTAAATACACACTGTGTAATTTCTATTCCATATTATTTATTCCCTGAACTTCAAATTATACCATACAATATGTATGATCATGATACATTCTATAACTTACAATTGAGAAGTTGGGCTATTTGGGTTTCTTATTTTCTTGTAGTGTCTGTAATGTTTGTTGATTTACAACAGCATTGTTATACAGTGTTGGTTTGAGAGTTAGCGGTTCAGTGGGTCACCTGATGTACATCATAGAATTAAATACTACAATTACAAGTCACATCATGCTATCATGTAGCAGGTGGTTATCTGATGAAAATTGTTCTAAGACACTCCAAATATGAACTCTGTCATGTGCATGACCTGTATTACATTCCATCCATAGAGATTACTGGGGGGAAGACAGAGTGAGATTAAGTATTTAACTTAATCCCCTGCCATCTAATCCTTGGCCAACATTCAGTGCACATGACATATAACAGGATCAGGAATTTTGTCATTAATTACACTCCATTATGACCATGTCTGGAAATATCGAAAGTAAAACATATGTACACACACAATTATGTTTCATGACGGTCTCTCCTTTAATATTTGTTGGAATCATTATTTGGAATCAAAGATTATTTTGCATGAACACATTCCAATGTCCTTAACACCTCTCTGGTATGTATTTCCAAGAAGCATAACTGGGTTCAAACAATAGCAATTAACAAAATGATCTTGTCGAAATACCATGATTTTCAGGTTCATTTGTAGGTGTAGAACATATTCTAATACATGCAGTGTGATCGCACAACTCACACTCAAAATACGGGGAAGGAATATTTGCCCAGTGTGACCGCACCTGGTCCCATATCAAGGGGATTTTAGAGTGGTCCTTAATAGGAAGATGAGACCGCCTCCTCGTGGGAAAAAAATAGGCCACTCATACCTCGGGCTCTCCCAGGAGACTTATCAAGTGGATAATTAGCTATCGATGGTTTCAAATTGGTTATAAACAATAGAAATTGTAAAAGAGGTGGAGGTGTAGGTTTTTATGTCAGTCAAAGTTTAGATTTTGAATTGTTGCATAAATATACCATAATGTCAGAATGCCTCGAGAGTATTTTTATTGAGGTAAGCACTCCTAATAAGGGTAATATCATTTTTGGGGAAATTTATAGACCACCTAATTCCGACATTACTGAATTTATTGATACTCTTCACGGTCTATTATTTGATAATTATTTCGACAACAAGACGTGCTTCATAATGGGTGATTTTAATATAAATCTCTTAAATTGTAATGATCATGCTCTTATTAGTGAAGACTTCTTGAACCTTATGCTGTCAAAATCTTTCATTCCACTTACAAGAAAACCCACTCGTATATCTGATACCACTTCTACTCTTATTGATAATATATTTGTTAATAACTTATCCTCAGTTGACACATCTGGTATAATAGTTTCAGATCTCACTGATCATTTCCCAATATATGCACTGACATCACATTTTTCTACTAAAAACAATCCTGTTAATAACTCTGGTTATCGTGTTATGTCTGAATGTAATCTTAATAGACTTAGGGAGGGATTGAGGTTAGTTGACTGGTCCGCAGTGTATAATGAAAGAAATGCAAACTCGTCTTTTGAAAACTTTATGAACATTTTAACAACAAATTTTAACGTCTTTATTCCTCTACATAGACGAACCAGATCAAACTACAAGAAAATACCAAGACAGCCGTGGATCACAAAATCCCTTCTCAGGTCTATTAACAAAAAAAACAAACTTTTTTGTAAATACCGTAAAGCCTCTAGTGACATAAATAAATCTCGTTATACTCGCTATCGTAACACTCTGTCATCTACACTACGTTTAGCTAAGAAATTGTATTTTTCTAAACAGTTTGATAAATATAAGTTTGATATCAAGAGTACGTGGAAGGTGATTAACACAGCTTTGAAAGCAAAAACTGACTCTAATTCTCCAAATCATATTATTCAAGATGGTCGCCATATCGATGATCCAGTGGCAATGGCGGAAGTATTCAATGACTTTTTTGTAAACCTAGGGCCACATCTTGCTAACAAAATACCAAATACGCAGACTAAATTTCATTCTTTTCTAAAAGAAAGAAATGCCAATTCCTTGTTTTTCATTCCCATTGTTGAAGAAGAAATCAAAGAAATAGTCAAAAATCTAAACAACAAAAAAAGCTCAGGTAACGATGGTATCACAATATTCCTATTGAAAAACATAATAGATGAAATCATTTCTCCCCTAACTCATATCCTAAATCAATCCTTGTCTACTGGAAAGGTCCCTCAAAAAATGAAAATTGCTAAAATTATTCCTATATTTAAAAAAGGCCAAAAAGAAATTGTAAATAATTACCGCCCAATATCTCTTTTAACCTCAATCTCAAAAATTCTTGAAAGACTTGTTTACAAACGAACTCTCAGATTTCTTGTTAATTGTAAGATTCTTTCAAATTTTCAGTTTGGATTCAGACAAAAACATAGCACAACTCATGCTTTACTAGCTTTTATTGACAAAGTAGCTCACGCAATTGATGACGTTTCCCATACCATCGGTGTTTTTCTCGACTTTTCTAAGGCGTTTGATACGATTGACCACGACATTCTTCTTTATAAATTAAGTCATTACGGTATCCGTGGGAAGGCTCTAGATTGGTTTAGGGATTACCTTACTGATCGAAAACAATATGTAAATATCAATGGACAAGAATCTAGTTTGAAATTAATTTCTTGTGGTGTCCCCCAGGGTTCCCTCTTAGGCCCATTGTTGTTCATTTTGTATATCAATGACCTTCAAAATTCGTCACAAATCCTTTCTTTTATATGCTTTGCAGATGACACCAATTTATTTTTCTCACATCGCAACCCTAACACGCTCACACTTATATTAAACAATGAATTAACCCATGTACAGTCTTGGATCCATGCAAACAAATTATCGTTGAATATTGACAAAACACATTATATGTTATTTAGCAATTCATTGCAAGTTATTCCAAATGATATAATTATTAATGATATCAATTTGAAACAGGTAGACAGTACTAAGTTCTTAGGACTTCATATTGATAGCGATTTATCCTGGAAAACTCATATTAATTTTTTATGCAAAATATTATCCAGGAACACAGGAATTCTAAACAAGCTAAAACATTTCTTTCCCTCTCACATATTACAAACTATATATTCAACTTTAATTTCTCCATATCTTAACTATGGAATTTTAGCTTGGGGAAATTCATCAAAGCTTTTGCTCGATTCTCTTTTTATTCTACAAAAACGTGCAATAAGAATTGTTAACCACGCCGAGTATTTATCTCACACAACTGATCTTTTCAGAAATAACAAAGTTTTGAAATTGATTGACTTGTTTAACTATAATGTTGGTATTTTTATGCATAAACTTTCCACTAATGAGCTTCCTGAAGTCTTCCTTCAAATGTTCACTAGAAATAACTCTGTTCATAACTATCCAACCCGGCAACATGACGCTTATCACCTTCCACGTACTCGAACAATTTTTGCACAAAAAACAATTATGTTTACAGGGCCCAAATACTGGAATGATCTCCCCCAAGATGTCAGTGGTTGTGTATCATTATATCCATTCAAACGTAAACTTAGAATGCATCTATTGAATAGTTACTCTACGTAAGCTCATTGAGATTCTAAACTTTTGTGTATAATGTTCATTTCCATGTGTAATTTACATAATGCCTTGCTGTTGCACGCTTCCGAAATCCTGCCCGATACTGTTTTTCACTCGTTCTCTATATATGCTCATGATTTCGTAAGCGCGGCAGCAGCAGGCATTGTTCTTAGCACCTCATTGCAGCTGGCTGGTGGCTACTCAATACATAGTAGGCCGATAACGCTAAAACATTCCAATGTTACGAACTGTTATTCATATCAATCTGAACTTAATTTGACTGTTGTTCATCCGATATACATATAGTTGTAGTACGCAGACTGGATTCCTTAGGTATTGTAATTTATGCGTTTGCATAATATCTCGACACGTTGTATCATATGAAGACAGCATCAAAAACTCAATCGGATAATTATTGACGTGCTCTTGATTGTTTATTCAAGCTATTAAGTATGTGTAAAAATCTCCTTGCATTCTCATAGCCCTAAATTCACAGGTTAAATCTTGTTCACTTATATATGAGAAGTATCTGTTTTACGTCCTCGAAGAATTTGTGTTATTTCTTGTTTTAGTTTGGTCCTAAGTTGCATCCGTACTCTATATCTATTTATATATACACCAATTTTACCGGGACTTACGCCTATCAAGCTTGCTTCTAGTAGGTCCCATCATATTTCTCTCTCAATTTCCATCTTATCATATATTGTATATTTATGTTGTATTAAGTTGTACATCCAAGTTGGATATTGTATATTATTTTGTTTTGCACATTGTATTCATCGAGAAGTATGAAAATAAATTGAAATTGAAATTGAAAATTTGAGGCAGTTTTCTTTCCCAGTTTTCAGCTCAAGTCTTAAAGGACTAATCACTATATTACATTGGATGAATTAAATAAATCTCATTGATTGGTGGAATAATCATTTAATTGATGATATTTATGCAATTATCAACTGATTTTATCTTGAATCATCTTTTAGTCATATTGACTAAATAGACTACCACAAACACTGCAGCTCAAAAGAATTGTCATAGGGAAAGGGAAAGGGAAGAAAGGGAAGGAGCCTCAGTTTTAAACCGCGGTATACTTTGTCCAGTTCAGCATGACACATGATGTTTTACCTAAAGAGCATCAAGATTCATGCTGAACTGGACAAAATATACCGCAGTTTAAAACTGAGGCCCCTTCCCTTTCCCTTTCCCGATGCAAATTGCTTTCAGCTGTAGTGTATCTATAAAAAAATTACCATCCATTTTAACTCCTTTATTTGTCCGCACACTTGACTCAGGATTATGTAACCATTGTTGCTGTTAGTCACCATTGCATCATTCTACAAAAAGCTTTCTCATCAAGGATGCAGTCATAAATAATGCATGTTATATAAACTGGAAATGTGCTGTTTATAAATATACATGTATGTACCATACCACGTAATTGAACTTTGAAGCTTTTAAAGGTGAAACCACGGCCCATATAATCAGCTACAATAGATGTTAAAACTAATTATAATTTGTTCTTGCCTGATCAAATTCATCACAAGCTTAAAAACGTAGCGTCACACCTTATCATCCTGCTCAAATCTATTATTGACTATTTTTAGTACATTCCTTATCCAGTACTTTCATTCCCTTTGACTGACAGGATAACAAATTAAATCAATTTCCTAATCCTTACTACAAACGTTCCATGTCACACATATCTGGGTAATACCATCGGGGAAAGGCCTACATTTGTAAACCTGTACATATATTGCTATTTATAAGCATTATAATTGAATATCATGTAGGATTTCTGATCAAACACAGACTACACGTAGGTTTAAATTTAACGCAGGATTTGCCGCATCACGTACACCTGTTCATTTCTTCAGCTCTGAATGCTGTTCGTTTACCGTTTACACAAGTGATGGAGAATCCCACAATGCGTTGCTTATGCACAGTCATAATGTCACATACACACACGCACACATTAGCATCTCTTTCTCTCTTGCTGTCTCTCTGTGATTCCAATTACTGGAATGCCCCCCCTTTTTTGTTGCCCTTCTGAATATGTTTCTTTCTCTCTTTACCTCCATTCTTCTCTCTCTCCTCCTCTTTTCGTCTGTCTTCACTTCTTTCACTTTCTCCCTCTCCATCTTCCTATCCCTCTCTCATTCTCTCTCACTCATCTACTCATTCTCTACCTCCCACAATACACAACAAAACACACATACACACACACACATACACACCTCTACACACACACATACACACACACACACACACCTGCATACACACACACACACACACACACACACACACACATCCCTGCAGACACATCCTTGCACCATGTCGCAGCTTGGTAACGCAGCCCTCTCTCCCTCTCTTTTCGTGTGTCTTTACTTTTTTCACTTTCTCCCTCTCCATCTCCCTATCCCTCTCTCATTCTCTCTCTCATCTACTCATTCTCTACCTCCCACCATACACAGCAAAACACACACACACACACACACACACACACACACACACCCCTGTATACACATCCTTGCACCATGTCGCAGCTTGGTAACGCAGCCCTCTGACAAGTGAGTTTGACAGCGACAGAGGCGGTGTCAGTTGAGGCAACATGCCACAAATGAATAAGTGGATTCCTTAAATGTCAGCTGAATTGGGACTCCCCTCTGCCGCACCAGTGCAGCACAGTTCAGTTCAATGCAGTACGGGACAGTGTGGTGTGGAGCAACGTGTGGGTAAAAGAGACAGGGCAGCCTGCTTGAACCATGCATTAATTAGAGAAACCACTGTCTAGTCAGCAATGTCTGACATATATGGGAGTATGGAAGGGAATGGAAGGTTATTAATAATACATGCTAACCTTTTTCCCCAAACCCCAACCCCACCCCTAGCCCTACCCCAAAAGGAAGAAAAAGTAATAATGATAAAATAAAATAATTAAAAAAAAACCTAGAATAAGTAGTAGTATTTTACATTAAAACTAGTATTTTGTAGGAGGGAAATGATCATACCTTTACGGCAATATGTACGTCAAATAAGAATGACAGATATTTTTCTCAGATACAGCAGTACATACTGTACAAATTATCAAATATATTTCAATTTGTTTTACCACGCCTACTAGTCTACATGATTTTTTGACAGTACCCAAAACATGAGAATGTACTTCCTTTACATCTACTTCAAAACCAAAAGGGTACATTAAATAAGAAATTCTAGCTTGCTTCACAGGTCTTCACTCTGATTGCGTCTTACCAGTGATAGGGAGTGGACACAACATTGATGCTGCATCATAAAGGTTCCACATTCTTCCATCAGGCATACTCATCTCTCGCCCAATTCTCATACCATGTTTATACCCAAAGTCACACCTTCAACCCACTTCTAAGGGCGCATTCCGTCCACCTGTGAATCAGTGTACATTGCCATGTGTAAGAGCCACTAAGCAGTATTTCACATACTGTAGATTTTTAGCATGGATTGTTGCCAAATGAGTCTTGATCGTATCACGTTACTGACCTGGATGCATAAGTGGAACAAAAACAATGGAATTCTCAACAGGAAGTATTGTAATATTCAATTGCCATTCTCAAGCAGATCTGAACAGGATATGCCATAAAATAGGTTCCAACAAAAAGACTGCTTGCCAGAGTTTTTGCCTGACATAGCAACAAATTATCTAATGCAAGTGGCGTGTTTGTCTTCTTGATTTGCACAAGATAAAAGCAGGTGAAGAAACAGCTGGCGCTGAGATGGTTCCATAAAGTTTGAACACTTAATAATAGACGGTCTTTCATAATATTTTTCTGTCCATTGCAAAACTTTTATATTCATGAGCAAGTCCACTTTATGTATGGATTAGGGCTTTGATGTTTAAATTAGTAAAATAAGTTCCCACTAATCTATGTAAAATTATCCACTAAAAACGAATTTCAAATTTGTTTGCCGCAATAAAGTCTCATTTGGACGAAAATTTGAAAAAATGCATGCCTCCAGTGACGTCAGAGAAGTCAAAATGCCATAGATGGTACAGAAGTAAAAAATATACCATTTTCGTAATGTCACAATTTTCCCCCAAGTGCGTAGTGACACGTTATTGCATTCACCTGTATCGTGTCACTCAGATTCAATGGATGGAATGCACTTTGAATCTATAAGTTGTTGCTACTCGGACAAACCTCGGACAAGCTGTGGGTTCCCATTGGTTACGTATTTATTCACGCCGTTGCCATTTATGGCATTTTGACTTCTCTGACGTCACTGGAGGCATGCGTTTTTTCACATTTTCGTCAAAATGAGACTTACATGTAATTGCGGCAAACGAATGTAAAATTTGTTTTTAGTGGATAATTTTACAAATAGATTAGTGGGAAGTTATTTTTCTAATTTAGTAACCCTTTAAAGGGTCAATATATGTTCCTCTCCCCAGAATCTCTTTTTTATGGTATCTACATGTATCCACATTGAAATGTGGAAACATGGGGGGAAGCAACAGTTGAGAAGCACCCACCACCTAGCCTAATCCCATTGAGTCATTTAAATTTCAAATTCTATTATGAGGATCAGAACCAGATGAAGAGTCACAGACGTCTTGGCTGAATCAATGTACATGTAGAAGGGACCAACTCTCAAAGGGGAGTCCTAAATCAAAGCACAAACACACACACATCCCTGAGAGTGGAAACTTGTCAATATGGCTATATTCACACTGTGCACAGAGAGCATACATGTATTACCCATTGGGTCAATACTAATATCTCATAAGCATTACTATAGAAAAAACACAATGTAATCTTACTTTTCTACTAATGAAAAAAATACAGTATAGCCTTGACACTTGAGATATGATAATAAAGTACATACAGTATGTACAAGCATTATTGTGATTTTGCTCAATCTGATTAAACAACATGTACAATGATATGCAACCAGGTGACTTTGATGGAGGCTAGTCACTTGGTAAAGAGACGCTACACCCCAAACCACATGCATAACTAAAGTAGAGCCCCTTGCCCCACTGCTCAGTCATGTGACCAAATGTGCAAATTAATCAGTGTCTTGTATTTCATCTGTGGTTTTGATAACATATTAAAACAAAACAGTGTGGAATAAATATCTCACACCCTCAAAACTACACCATGTCCTTAGAAGTATCTAAATTGAAGCAATTTGTTCCCTCAAAAAGTTGCACAGGAGCCACTGTATCCTCCTTATTATGTCAATTTTACCCAGTTTTGTGGCAGGTATATGGGCCAATTATTCATATATTGTGTATTATGTATTAAGGATGCAGTAGATGCAGGTTGCATGATTTGACAGTATACATTTAACACACATTTGACCCCACAAATGATGACCAACCCGCGCCAGCATGTACAGAACATATGTGCATGGAGACAGCCAATTCTACGAAATACTATATGTGCTCTTCCATTCAACTGCACATCCTCTGAACTTACAAGCACAAATGGCTCCTGTCATATTTCATCACAATGTTCCGAGTCACACATCATCATTACTGTAGATGCAGGACAAAACTACCTCCATAACCCTACAACCCGAATTCGTCATGACTACTGTTGTGCTAAAATGGTGCATATCTGTGACTGATGTTAATTTTGTACAACCTTGAATTCAACCCTAGTACAAATTCATGTGTACTGGCACGCAGCTACAATACATTTACAGAGATATTGGCTGACAATGCTGGGTATAACATTTATGATTCCCTTATTTTAATTATTCAACATGCGTTTGATTACACCACATGCTGTAAGACATTGTTGCACTACTTGATATTCAAGTTCTTGTAGATCCTTAATTGATAATAATGATACATGAAGTTCTGATGGAGATCTACTGTCCTCAAATAACACATCGAACAGATTGATAAATGGAACATCATGAAGATTAAATGACGATGTTATGGTTTCGATTTCCAAAGAAATGATACTGTAGATTCATGTATACCCCCCCCCCCCCCCCTTGCATGTCATATGGACATTGACATGGAGTAAACAATAGCATGCACTTATTCACATGGCAAGAAAACTCAGCATACAACTTTACAAAACTTTATAGTGTACGGTAGGTTGTACTTGTGATAGCGGACCTCGTTTCCAGAGTATCCAATGTACATCACCTTGTGTCTTGTGTCTGTCTTCTTCTGTCTTCTGCCTCCCCCCCCCCCCCTCTAATTGCGTTACATAGAAGAACATACAGGTGATACATCATCAAAACACTTTATACATTTGACAGATCATTGAACAGAAGAAGAGATCATTTTACAGATGATATCCAAACACACATACAATCACAAAATGTATAGTCATCATTCTGAATAACAGGAATCAACCAGGGAAGAAGAAATTCTCTCATCCACCAGAATTCTGTGGCCAGTTCGGTCAAGTTTCCATCAATTCAATGCCAATCTCTACAATTGGGAAAAAGGGGATGACCATTAGTGCACCCAACCTGCCTTCCAAGACTGAGCAATTAAAAGCTATTGAGGGGTGAAAATGTACCCCTTTCAGAGTCTACGTGTATTGACAAGCCCTTGAGTTCTCAGACCAGACCCCAACAGAGCTGCAATAGTAACTCGTATCATTGGCTTCTGTGTGTCGTTTGTTGAATGGCAATCATTAAGTGCAGCGGCTATCATTTGTGGGAAGATGGCGAAGATGATAATGAAAGAATGTGGACTTTATACTGCTGGATGAATAGAGTGTATGTTTGCCTGGATTTCTCTTAATCACAAAATAGAATGCACTCAAGGTAAACATCATCTACACGATTTGAAGAAAGAGTTTAACACTTTAGATTCACAGTAGAGTAGTCTTTGAATTAAATAAAATATTCAAATGTTAATGTAAGGATACTTTTATCCATGGGGGTTTCTTTCACCTGTGCCAGTTATTCATTCAAAATTAAAACAGTTCATTTTCAGACAAACTAATAATTAAGCCTGAGTCATATCGATTTTTTCAGAAACCGGTGTTCGATGGCTTTGCGCCGATCGAACATCGATGCATCGATACATGACGTCACCCAGCCACTGCCAAGAGCCAATTTATGAATGAAAATATAGTAAGCATACGCAGTGCAATCCTTCCATTTCCCCACATAAACAAGCATGCAATTCTCTATCACCTCGTACCAAAATTGACCTAGAATTTCACTTTCCTATATTTTATATGAATTATGATAGGTAACCTCGGAGAATCTATTTTCTCACCGATACTGCACATGTAAGCGAATTTCGATTACTTCTTGTTTTTCCGTCAAAATCTTACAAATTAGCGTCAATATGGCATCGTATACATGTATGTAGGTTGGAATCTGGAGAGTCTATTGCAACGTAAACGGGCAGAAAGTCAATCAGCTTCCGGGTTGCGATTTTTTTTTTTCGTAACCCTAATGCGTCGAAAAATCGCTTCCGGGTTTCGGACAACGTGACTGGATATTGTATCACTGTTTTGGCGACCACATGGTTATGACGTGATCTACGCGATGCACCAATCAGTGGTCTCCGAATCGCTGTGCGGAGACGCTCTATTAGTCTGTACGTCGGCAGCGTGTATGCAAATGAGCCTTACGCACGATTGCCACTGTATTTCCGGGTTTTCACAACACACGATGCTATCCGTTGTACAAAGTCTATGGACAATTGTTTGTTGTGGCGTTGCGCTGTATAGTAGTGAACGAATCAAATCCAAGTAGTATGTAGTAGCTGCTTGATCATCGAGCGACCTGTTCATTCTCTTGATGCGTTACCTGCAAAACTCACAAAAGAGAGTAGGAACCAAGTAAGCAAATTAAAATTGTGAAAATATGAAGATAAATTGTGTATAACAGGACTATCAAACAAAAGATTTTGTGTTTTCTAGTCAATTTGGTAATTTCGTCGATGCATCGAATTCATCAAAACGAAATCGGAGTTCGACTTCTTCGATCGAACACCGGCTTAATAATCGATTCGACTCAGGCCTACTAATAATGTTCAATTTACGCTTCTTTTTTAGCCAAAATGTACAATTTCAGCTAAGGTGATGGTTGCATGTAGTAAGTGTTATGATTATTATAATCATTGTCATCATCACAGGGTTTCCAATATCATTTAATTTCAACAATTTTATAGGTTTGAGATGATTCCTTCCTGTTTATATCCTGAATCAAACATGAGCAGCCCTCCGTTGAGTATGGATCCTGTCGTCTATACCATCCCACTACTATCCCTAACATGAAACTTGGGAGTATGATCAGTTCACTCTACTCATGATGAGGTTTCCAATTGCGAGGAATGATCGACTGGAAAGTACTACACAAGAGATTTAATATCATTTAACCTCACAGTTAAGTTCCTGATTATGAAGGGGAAATCATGCACGCAATACTAAGAAAGTTGTTCCCGGATCCACAGTTATTAAATACATGTACCATAGACTGTGTGTACAAATTCATCAAATCTGTTTCACTTCTCAAGTGTAAAACAAACAGTATGGAGAGTAAAGTGGTGTGTGGGATATAGTACACCTAACATACTAGTACTACACATGTATGCAATGTTGCTCAATACCAGATTTCTGTTTCAAACTGGAGAGCTAGAAGAGTAAGAGAGAGAGGGGGCAGTCAAATGCAGACAGAAAATATAATTTGGGGTCTAGACCCTATCCTGTTTTTATTTACATATTTGTGTTACATTACTCCTTTGCACTGTTTACATTTTCCAGTCTGTCTATGTTATGATTTGCTTCCATGACTACGAATGTGTGCGTGCGAGGCACAGACATAGATCATGTCTCCACCTACCACCTCTCCGCATAACATAAAAACCAATGTTTTCATTTGATACATCAGAAACATCCCCTTTGGTTTAGTTTTCATGCACATATGTTCATAACATGTCGATCAACTGGACCCTGACAGCAGTATTCTGTTGTGATATGAATACATGAAAGTACACCAAGGCTAGATGGAGGCCTTCGCTATGTCAACCATGCATTTAGCTCCATCAGTTAAAAGATTACGCAGCGGTTCAGGGTAATTTAGTCCCTGCAAAGCAAAAATGATCCCCCATGAGAAAACAACAGAGCCCCTACATTGTAATTAGGTACAATGCATAACAGTGTACGTTTCATGACCTTAAGCTTCAACAGCAGCTTATCTGAAAAGGCCCAATATATATTCCAAAGATCCAATATCAACCTTATTCTGCCAGATAAAATGCTGCTAAATAGAATTTGTCTGCATTATATTGGCGACAAAATGCACACCAGGCTCACAAACAGATACATCATGAACTTTAACCCTTTTCTCACCCCATGGGAGGAAACACTGGTATGAACAGAAAGTAGAATCCCAAGTTTTGCGACATCAACATAAATACAGTTTATGTCTGACTGATATCTCCTGCCAAATATTGATTCTCAGACGCTGTGTACACAAGCCACATGGAAGTCACTTTGAGGATTTATGAATGAGAAGCTTGTTTGCTAGGAGAAGTGCAGTGAATGGGAGACTAGACGCCAAGAAGCGCTGACCTCTGAGTCATCCATTAACATGGAGCTAGCGTCAGCTGTGAAACCATCCCCTTTCTCATAGCAGGCGAACATGACTTGCAAATGTGGGGGAGTTTCCACATGAAGAAACTTTTCTCACCAGGTTTGTATTCACGCTGCATTCGCTTAATTCTTAGAGGTGAAAACAATCCCACTTTAGTGCACGCTAACATGACTTACAAACATGGAAGTCTTAACATCGAGAAACATATTACTTTTTGTCTATTTTTTTTTTATTCACACAGTAAAAACATAAATTCTGCAAAGCATATTCTCAGTAGTGAGAACAATCCATTTTCATAGCAGGATACCATGACTTGCAAATGTGGGGGGCTTTAACACGGAGGAACATTTTGCTCTCCGCGTTGCATTCACTATAATGTATTTTGTACATGGGTTATTCTCAATGTCACTTGTACTTTTTCAAGTTAACATGACTTGCAAATGTATGGAAGCTTTTCACAAAGAGAATCAGTCACTACTAAGTTTGCCTTCACAACACAAAATAACAGGGTACATATCCTTCTACCCCAGTACATCCTCCTTTTCCTTTTAACTACAGGTTAACCATACCATTAACCATCTTCCAATTAGTCCTGGTGCAAGTTGTGTTTGTTAGTTACCCACATGTGTCCATGCTTATGAAATGAATCCATGATATCATCAATTTACTGGTAGCTATATCGCCTAAAATAGCAGTCTTCTTCATCAAAAAAATTAATAATACAATTTATAAGCAACATGTGTGAAGAAATGATGCAGTCCTTTCATGACACAACATAATTTGTGCATACTGTACAGGTATCTTTTGATAGGCAAAATGGTTACTTTTTTATGCTTTTTTTTTTTTGGGGGGGGGGACACAAACAAAGTAAATGTGCATTGTTAGTCTCCATCAATGGCCATGTTGTGGAGACTTTCCCATCAGACTTTGTTGCTAGGCAAAATAACAAAACTCCACACTAGAATTACTCATTCCCTGTTTTAGAGAGGCATGGAACAAAGAGAGCTGGATACAATAGAAATGCATGATTGTTGATACAAGGAAATTCCAATCTTTGTTTTGACTTACAGTAAGAATGGAAAGCAAGAGAATGAAAACCTCAAAGGTTGGTGGCACATCCATGTAGCTGAGAGTTGAACAATGAAAACAAAATAACAAGGTCTATAGAAATATGATAAGCCTATACATCAATAGGTAAAATGCCTCACGTTTTTTGTGTCTGTAATACTATTGTCCCTGTCCCCTGTCAATAAGCATAAGAAAATAGAAACCAGACTCATTACAATCACAACAGAGATAACACGGTGCGGAATTGAAATACTTGACCCTGTGTCCCACTAGCTATGACTCAGATTACATATTTGTATGCGGCTGATAATACAATATTCAGAACGCCATTCAATAGCGCTACATTGATTTCCCTCAGGACAGTGGGAGGGGGGTGACAGGCATACCAATAGGTGAATGGGGACAATTATAAGATCCAGCTCCTGGAATGCATGTGCTGGTTGATAATTTACGCTTCTCTGTAAGTACACTCAGCTATGACTCACTGCTGAGGAGAAGCGAGAGTAGATTTCTATAGTGGTAGGAATGCCTGCGTAATGTAGATTTCTATAGTAGTACATGTAGGAATGCGTAGGTATGTCCCAATAATATGTACATTACAATGTATGTTGACTGGGCTGGAAGGTTGTGTGTATAAATTTCCATGGTAGCAAAATAATCAAAATGTTGTGTCTGGTGAAAAAATTATCACTGATCTTGTCCATACTCTTGTATGTAGCATGTACGCAAAATAATTGATGATTTATTTCAACAAAGAGAGAATATGTTGAGCTCTCTGCACGACATACTGAGTACTACTACATGTACATCCATATACATGTACAGTTTACATGTACATGTATGTACCACACAAAGGCATTCATCTTTATACACATGTAATAAGTACTGTGCAGGCGCGACATCTAGAGTGTAGATTGGGAATAAAAGAGAGGATCTAGAACTGCAGATAGTGAATAAGACATGAGGAAGAAAGGGCAGAAGAGGCAGAGAGGCACAAGGCACAGGAGAATAATCTCACGCAGTGGCTATATAAATGCCATACCCTCCGAATACGACATTCCACTGATCAATCAATAATTGTAAATATCACTGGCGATCATTCAGTGCGTGCAGCCCATGGCTCGATCAAACCCTCATTACGTGCCGCACAGTGCCAGAGTTGCCCTAGGGGGACACAGCGCAAAGTACCAAGTCTTGGCCCTGTTTACACTGGGAGATAATTCCCCTCTCTCTTATGTTATATTCACACCCGAGCAGTCTGCCGCCTCTACTTTGTTGCTTGCGTTTTCCTGCCGTGGCAAAGCAATGACATCTCTCCGCGAAGTGGTCTTTGAACACCAAGGTAGACAGCCACATCACTAGAGGGGAGGAACCTTCTAAAAGGACCGATGAATTGGCTAATATGGAAAGCGGTAGCAGAAATGTGCCTCTGTGCGAACATACTTTCGGAGGGGCTATTATTCACTGGCTGAATACGCCGTTTTCGTAATGTATGCAGAATGATGTCATTCATAGTTACTGTTGCTACCTCGGTCAAGCTTAGCGCTCTCCGCCATCTTGTCCGCATTTCGTCGCATTCAAATTTAGCGGGTCTTCCGAGTTATCCGTTATATTTACCTTATATTACCTGTTCATTCCTTTCTCTATCACAAAGCTTGTATGAGCTTCCATTGTGGTCGTGAAGAATTAGCATTTGTAAACACAGATTCTAGAGGGGGGATTATTGGTATTAAAACACCCTTTTATAGACAAATGGAACTGTGCCAAAATGAATCAATCCAAATATTTACATTTATGGAGTTTAAGGAGGTAAAAGTAAATAATGCTTTTTGTACTGGGTGCAAGAAATTATCCCATATGTGCTTCATAGCTTGTGCTGCATTAATATGTTTCAACAAAAATGATACTTTAACCAATGAAGTATTTGATATTAGTTCAGAGAAATGTACAATGTCCTTTCTTGGTTTCTCCCTTCATTTGCCCCATCCAATGTGAACAAAGCACTCTGCAATCACCACTGGCTGGCAGGCCTTCACTCTCTCTGTCTTTTCCACAAAGCGTGACAGAATGGGAACAAGGATGAGCGGCAATTTCCAACCGCTATGAGCAAAAACTAAATGAGACAGTACGTTTCTTTTTTTCCGCAAATTGTCCCGAGGCACTAGATAATTTCATATCTTGCTCCGCTCACCACTGGCTATCAAGGTGTGATTCAGCGTGGCAGGAATCGGTGGGAGTAAACTGCAAATGTATCTATAATCTATCTGTCTGTATGTGTCTGAGGTATGGCTGAGGGCATTCTTGATTATCATCCTCAGATAACAGCACATCGAAGAAAGTATGTGGGAGTAAAGGGTAGATTTCACCCCCGCAAATGCCAAAATACCACTGCATTTATAATCAAAAGAATAAACAAAAGAATACAAGGAAATGAAAGCAATACTTATGAAAATAATGGAGAAATAAATCAATAAATGATAAGATAAAATAAAGGTGATCATGTCCATGTGTTTATCTTTCTCTTCCCCCCTTGCCTTTTATTTTGACTTTCAGTAATTTCACTACCTTTTCTAGATCAAAGAGTAAATCAGTTTTATACTATACTATTGTGATCAAATGTATTGTTAATTTCACAGTTCAGTGATGCAGTCACAAAAATTCATGAAAAGTAAATTGCTGGGAAACGTACAACATATTTAGAGTAAATAAAATAATCCAAGTAATTAGTATTGAACATATTCTTACCACATTATAGGTATATTTCTCAGCCCAACATTTCAAAAGTGAAAGAAAAAAAGAAGAGCAGATCCTTATCAATATCATATGAATCAATCATATTTGATGATCAACAAAACAGACACGACAGCACGCATTGTTCTAAAAATATTCAACGCAGGAAGCTCTACCACAATATAAATAAAGTCTTCATTTCATGACAATGCAAAATTATGACTAAATATGGAATTTCAAGGTAAGCATATCTTTTCAAAAAGTTAAAACCCAAATTGTCACACTCTGCCTTGTTGACAGATATTCCCTATAGTGACATAGTTTAATTGTATCTTTAGTAGATACTGTTTGCAAGCAAAGCCAGTAAAATCAACAAAATAACCAACCTCAAAAATATTTCTCACTATGGACCCGCTGGAGCAATCCAGACCAATCCAGAAGTGTTCTAATGTTAGTGGCTCATGAACTGAACAAAGAAGTACTGTAAATGGGTCAAATGACCAAAACTGCATTTAGACAGTATTGTAAATGGGTCAAACAAACAAAACTGCATTTAGACAGTATTGTAAATGGGTCTAACGAACAAAACTGTATTTAGACAGTATTGTAAATAGGTCAAACGAACAGAACCGCATCAAGACAGTATTGTAAATGGGTCAAACGAACAAAACCGCATCAAGACAGTATTGTAAATGCTTAAATGAACAGAACCGCATCAAGACAGTATTGTAAATGGGTCAAACGAACAAAACTGCATCAAGACAGTATTGTAAATGCTCAAATGGACAGAACCGCATCAAGACAGTATTGTAAATGGATCAAACGAACAGAACCGCATCAAGACAGTATTTTACATGCTCAAACGAACATAACCGCATTGAGACAGTATTGTAAAACAAACTGAACTGCCCTTAAACAATACTTCAAATACATGTCGGTTAAACAAACTGAACTGCAAGAATAGAGTCTTGCAACTGGATCAAGCTGATGGAACCACACCAAGACAGTATTGTAAACTAGTCAAACGACTTGGAACTGAACTGCGATACGACCAGAGTGGGAAAACAAGGCCTTGTCAACTCTCAACATGTCAGTTCAGACTAGCCTGGCTTCCAAGCTGTTCAATAATATCATTCTTAAAAAATCCTAAACGCGTTTGAGCAAGAAACGCGTTTAGTGAAGCGAGATAAACGCAAAGCTGTTTTGAAACGACTTTAAACCATGTGTTTCAGTAAACACATCGATCGCACACTATTGTACTACAGTGCACGTGTAACGGCGCAGTAGAGCTGCGCAGTGACAAAGCCGGTTTTCGACTTGGGCAATTGAGTTGATAAACACACTGATTTTTTAAACACGTTCTCAAAGGCCTTTGGAAACCCATTCGTAAAGGCCTTTGGAAACGCGTTTCAAATTCTGAAAATATGATAAACACGCTCATAGGCACATATCATAGGGTGTCTAGTACTCATTTCATTTAATATTTAATTTTCCTCATTTCCAAATCTGACAGCTACTGCAAAGCTAGAAATAAATACATTTTGCTTTTTGATAAGCCAGACCAGTTTCAAATTCACACTGTATCTATGATTGCAGTATTTTGTGTAGAAATACCCAGCAGCCTAGACATCAGGCTAGCTCCTATTGGTCAGCTGGCTGCACTAATCATAACAAGTTATGATAGCTGCCTTCAACAACTATCTGGGTCATTGGTCAACGCTGATTAAACCAGGACCACTGCAACACGCACTGAATTGACAAGTGCAGGGTGTTCAGCGACATGATTGAGTAGGACAGGCTGGAAGCTCCCGTCTCAGAATTAGTGTCAGGGCTGGCATTGAATGCAGCCTTGTTCCGTACTTGAGGAGTAATTACAGCAAAATGGGAATTAAGCTCGAGGATGATTGTGTCAGCTTCGCACTGTGCTGCATCCTTACATCATCCTGAGTAATGTGTAGTAACATGTAGGGGTTCAGGGTATCAATTCAAAAGATACTTGCTGGGGCTCCTTTACAAGTCTTATGTCATAACATAAATGCCTTCAACTAAATTTTGCATTGTACCCTATGAGCATTTTTTTCTTTAAGTTCACAATGGTCTTCTGTTATTCATGGGGGCCGTTTTGATACTCTTGGGGGCTCTTATTTGGCATTGTGGGGGCTTAATCACCCTGGGCACCCTGTGTAACTTTATTTCACTGTAGAGGTCACTTAGCTTCAAAGTGCACACACAGAATTTAGAAAACAAATCAAGGACAGTGTCGCAATACTCACATAGCAAAAGGAAATAACAGACACAAGCCTGCGTATTTGGCTCGAGGATATATGTTTACGCTTTGTACTGCATTGTAGCTGTATGTGGAATTGTCATGATATTAACTGGGTCTAGAATACATAGCATGGTATGAACACATGAGGAAGTCACCCACATGTATGTAACCACATACATTGTACATTACATCTGAAAGAGAACATTCACAGCAAGGTCATCATCACAAAGAGTTAGCCATGTAACAAACACACCGGGGTCACCATTTATACCGGTTATACACTCCAAGTATGTACACTGCTACAGTTTAGGTATATCAGGTTCAATTAATTCTCTTTTGTAACAATAAGTCTCCCTTCCTATATTGCATGATAAAGGCATGGGAGGCAGATCACATGATGCAAACAAACAAAAGAAATACCTTGTATAGAAAACTCAGTTCTTCAAGTTCATGGCCAATACTAGGAGCCTATAAAAGTACTCCAATTACAATGTACAGTAGTGTAAATTATAGCCATTAGCCCATTACCATCCATTTTGAGTGAATACTTGGGTACACAAAGTAATTCAATGAGAATTGGATGCACTTGATATGCTTTCAAAAGGATACATTCTGCAGTATTCATTATTCAGCATAAAGACTGAGAGAAGCCATAAACTTGTTAGTCTGACTTCAAGGCTGTTAAAGATTTCTAATCCAAACTATCACGAGTATACACTATAGCTCAAAGGAATTGGCATAGGGAAAGGGAAAGGGAAGAAAGGGAAGGAGCCGCTGTTTTAAATCACAGTATATTTTGTCCAGTTCAGCATGAAACAAGATGCTTAAGCCTTAAATGCATCATGTTTCATGCTGAACTAGACAAAATATACCATGATTCAAAACTGTGGCTCCTTCCGTTTCTTCCCTTTCCCTTTCCCTATGCCAATTCCTTTGAGCTGTAGTGTACATTCAGTTCTAGTACTGATGAATTGAATTCTTCTCTCCTCATATAGTCTGTCTCACATCATTCAACCAAGCCAGGGAAGATCTCTTGAGTGACAAGTCTACTGCCACCAGACCTATTCATTGTCACCGCGTTCACACGGTCCCCCTTGTCGCGGGGTTTCCCCCTCGAACTCTCTCGTGTGAACGGTCGGGGAGAGAAGTCCCCTCTCCCCCTCGACGGCTGAGGGGTTCGGGGGAGAGTTTTGGAGGGGAGAGCGACCTTGGACGCGTAATTGATAGCGCACAGCTGTTTTCACTGAATGTGCGCATGCGCGAAATGCCGATCGGTAGAACCGCCGTGTCACATCGTGGGTTCCACAAGTAAGGTAAACATTCGCTCTGTACATGTATATATGTATACATGTATACATACAGTATTATAAACCTCATACATAGATTCCTCTCATCTGATTGGTTAAAAGTAGAGTCATCGAAATAGCTGTGCCCCCGTTTTTAACAAGATGACGTCAAAATTAACTGTGCCCGGGGCATGGCAATCGACTGTGCCCGGAAAATAATAAGACAACCTCAACACCGCGCGATATCGCTCGTGTGTGCGCAATCCCTGTACGCGCAATGAGTGTTGATTTACATGCCTATTACATGCTATCTTGTAGGCCTTGTCAGTTCAGGAAATCTTTTAACCAATCGATGAGAAGAATCTATACATTCGGTTTATAAAACAAATATTGACTGCTTAATATTCGGGGCACAGTTAAAATCATAGGCCCTCGGTGATGTCAAAACCATGACTATGCCCTCAGCTTCGCTTCGGGCATAGTCATGGTTTTGACATCATCTTGGGCTTATAATTTTAACTGTGCCCCTCATAGCAGTCAATATTTGTATACTGTACTACTGAGCGTGCAACATGCATGCTGAATTGCAATGTTGATCCTGCATTCGACGTTCATCCATCGACTTATTTTATCGTAGCTTTGGTAAACTATCTCATCTGTACGGTGCCCGTACGTTGTAGTAATTATTGTGAGCTGTATAATTTGTATAATCAATAGACATGAAATTCAAGAACAAAGAAAGCGAACTGGTTCCAACGTGAGCGGACTCCAAAATCGTATAGACACGCATACGTACATAGCATGCAAAAAACAAGCTGGCTCGAGCTCTAGCGCGAGCTAGCTAGCTGTGCATGTTAGCGTACCTAGGGCCTGGCGTACACATTTATAATAGCGATAGCCCTGTACACGATCGCCCCACGGATCGCCCCCGTGGAACGGGGGGAGTCGATACTCATGTGGACGGTCGGTCGTAAAAAGATAAGTATCTCTCCTGACTGCCCCCGCCACTCGGGGGACCGTGTGAACGCGGGGTGTAACATTCTGATTAAAAATGTGCCACAGCCTGTTAGCCAGGCTATACATATAAAACTTCTGTGTGGGCTGGTAGGATCAATTTCAGGATACACTACATGTACATGTACCAGGCTACCAGCAAAAAAAATGATTTCCACCTGCTCTCTTTCAGCTGTGACTCATCTGATATGAGATTATATCGCCTATCAAACTCGATATGGAATATGATTCAACAAACATCACTTAGAGCTGTTAATAACGGTCATTCACATGCAAGGTATACCACTTCAGTCATTTATCACACGCAGTATAAGGGTGCAATACAGTGTACAGTACATGTACCTGGTATCTCATTAAATTATATTGATCATAGTGAGATCGTAATTGAAATGTTTGACCTTCGAGGACTGGTTTGATTTACCAAAGCGTAACACAGTGGAGAAGTAGTTTGTTGTTCTCTTTTATGTGTATTTTAGGTTTGTATGTAATGTCTATAGGTAGCAATGTTATCTCTGGTTAATTAAGGATATTTCTATCTACAAACAATGCAAAAGTAATGTTTTCTTCAATTAACACTTACACAGGACTTTGAACATGGATCAAATCCATTTGTTGATAAAATGAGAACTCAATAAATAAATTACAAATGAGTTGAGAAGTTCAAAATATGTGTCCATTGCACAGTGACTACATAATACCATGGTCTACTGCCTATTTGTACTTCTCACAGACACACAGAGAGACAAAACCTAGACTAGAGCTGAATCCTCTCTATACCAAGCCAAACCAAGCCCACGGAATTATGACGTGTTCCATGCACCTGATGGTACTGACAGCCTCAATCTCAAAAGCAAAATTGCAAAAATATAAACATAAAAAATATATATTGTACAAGCTTACCTCTCACTCTCACAAGCGGAGAACTCGGAGGAGTTTCTGACAGCCTTTTCCCCATGATGAAATCAGTCACAATAACCACCAAATGTTCAATATATTGCAAATCTGCCACTCAGAAAGGTGAGTTTTGTTTAAAAATGTCACATCTCAACATGTCCACTTAGGAATTACTTTACATAACAGGCCTTCATGGATCCACACTGTATAACAATTCTAGAATTTGATTTGAAGTTAATCTCTGGAGTGACACCGAAAGCAATCAAGTTGTTTCCAGGAATGGCCTGGCCAGGTTCTTTCAGAAAGCAGCAAGCTCCCACAGAAGAAATCCTTCATCTGGCACAATAGCTTTTGATATGATAAGGGCACTGCAGTATGCTGAATGTAGATTATTGTGCTGGAGAGAGGAGGCAAGAAGACAATCATAACCACAGGAATTCTCTTGTTGGTTTGTGTGGTAGATCTGTGTAGCTCACTCGACAACGAGTCTGATGATAATCGTCCAAGGCTACAAAGTAGTCTGTATGAACTGACTCAATTATAATACTGCATCAACACAGGCGTATGTACATGTAAGAGAAGACAAATGCCTAACAGATTTGGAGGCATGTACAGTACATGTGTAAGCATATGAGAGCTTGTCTACAGTTTCACACAGGGTTTCTGCCTGCAAACCTGAAATGAGATGATAACTGTCAACTTCAAGAGCCATATGCAGGCTAGGCGCAGTCACTAGGTACTACCAGGTTAGGAAACTCAACCAAGCACAGGGTATACTTGTGTATGATCACAACTAGAAGATTCCAACAGCGTTCTTAGCTTGAATGCAGCATGGAGGTAGGTAGACAAGAGAGAAACACAAACATAGCTTTTCCCAGTCTCCTGCGCGACACACAAGTGGTGCTGTTCACAAGCCTGTGGCTCCTGTTGAATGACTTGACTGAGTGCTGGGCACCTGTGCCTTTCTCTCCTTACACCTCAAACACAATGAGCCACCTTACAGACTCACACATGCACAAGAGCGCTGCGCCAACCGTCCATACATCAGTGGCAGTCATCGTGACGTTACAGTAGCAAGCATTGCTGCAGAGTGACAAGCAACACAAGTTGACAACTCACGGATCAAGTGACAACCTATCCCAGCATTCGGATCGCATGTCCAAAGCCAACAGGTGAACGGTGAGATTGTTCAGGACATACCGCCAGACCGTGCATGCGTGGCAGCGCTCTAGAAGTCAGTGTCACATGACAGACAGACATTGAGTATGGTGTGTTTGTCACCCAGAGCACATTCCTTCCAGTGACGACGACTCCTGTACCACCACCTAGTACTGACAGTGTTTATCAAGCTCCGTAAAGTTTAGTCGTGATCTCACACGCGCTTGCCGCCACTGATACGGGACGTGGGGGTGAGGGAACAATCAACACTGCACAATCTAGCCTACATTCCATGCTTGGGGTGGGTTTTTTTTTCTCCTTCTGAAGTGCATTCACATGTGTGTGGGTACAAAGGCTATAAAAAAGCGTCTTGCCTTCTCCCTCTTTGAATTTGTGGGAAAAGGGACTTTCAGTGTGTTCTCTGCATTCAGACAGTGAGATATCAAACAAAAGAAACTGTCAACAGCCTAGAATGTAGACTAGATGGGTATGAAGGACTGCACACAATATAAAGTGGCATACCACTACTGCATGGGGAGGGAGATACACAATATTTCCTATTCACCTGATGTGGGGAATGCTCTGGAATGCCACTGACCCACAGGGCAGACACGATCTTTGACCTCGGGTTAGAGGCCAATGCAAACACAAGGCTCCATTCTGCTTGTGAAGGGGTATCACCACAATAGCAAATGGTTTTCGCACAAATATGCTGAAAACCTAGAAACTGTATTTACCTTCAAGATAAGAACTACATGACACATAACCACCAACCAGAGCAAAATTGAAAACTAAGAAAACATACATGTAATATATAGATTTTCAAATATTGAGATCCATTTGTGAGACAAGTGAGTCTCCAGTGAAATCTTTGGAAGAAGAAGGGGAAATACAGATAGACAGCTACATTAAACATACTGTTCATGTTCTTTTTTGAATCATATTAATGACAGGGTAGCCCTCTTGCAGATATATATAAATATATACAATAAATATAATTTTATAAAAAAAACACGCAAAATGGAAGAAAACATTGTACATAAGAACTTCCCTCGCAATATAAGAACTGAAAACTGACTTTGAGTAGAATTATATTGATTGCTAGATTTCGAGTAGGTTTTAACCCATAACGTGCCCCATGTGGATTTTTTCACCATTTATGTACACAAATCCCCTAGAGCAGAATTTTGTCTAGCACACAAAGGGTTAAATAGGTCCTCCAAAACTTATAGCCAGGAGAGTAGAGACCAGAGACTGGAATACACAATAGTGCACATCATGTACATATACATGTTGTACCGTATGTGTACAGTATGTGCATATTGCTGCAACGCTCATTCTCTGGGAATTCGATGGAATAACCTTATTCAGAGGAAGTATGATTAAGTCCAAAGTGTGATGACTGGCCAAAGTACAACAATGCATTGTCCCTTTGCAAACAAAGACAGCTGTAAGGCAAATCAGGGCTGGGCCCAGTGTAGCAGATAGTACATGAACATGTACTGTATTGCAGTTGATTAATTTATCTTCAGTGTCTATTAAAACCACAAAAAAAAACATTCAATTGGAATTCTTAATAACTTGCGACTGACCATATTTTACGTGTAGATATCTTGAAATTTCTATTTCTATCTTTTTCAGATTTTTATTCACAGTATCCTGATATGAAACAAGAATTGAATCCATGGTAATGGCAGGATGACATTCCATACTACTGTATATGCCATATATTTCGCGGGGTTTTTATTTTTCATGAATTCCGCGAATCTGGACTATTCGCAAATTCAACAACACGCAAAATTCTGAATATGACGTGCTCGAGCACATGTATTACTAGTACTAGTACTCCACAATCGCGAATTTAACCATTCGTGAAATTGCTGAGAAGTCCTGTTTCACAAAAAATTTGACTCTCGAAATATATGGCTTACAGTATACATACAGTATATGAGGGTGAAGAAGTCTTTACCATTACTACCATTTAATCTATTTCATTATATTCAGCGCTTGCCCTACTAAATCTCTGTTGTGACTTGTGAGATTATGTCTCCCCTGTGCCATGCCAGAAACTCATTAACCATCTGAAAAATGACCTGTCTCAGGTCACCCTCAAGGTCACTGCAAGAACCCAAGCAAAGCCAGCCTAGCTACCAGACTATTTTGATATTTATAATTCTTACTATTACAATTTTACTACTATTTACAATTGCTATTTTACTATTACATTTTGGGTTAAGCAGTGATAATGTTGTTCTCCTCTTTACCAGGTCTTGTCTTGCTGTTTGGGGAAAGACAGACCCAATGTCCACACACAAAACAAATCATAAAGTTTACCCAAAAGGTAGATATCTATACAACAAATTTCTGTGTATAGACCTTGACTAACAATAAGTCGTAAAACAAAACGTTGTATAAAGAATCATGGGTCTGGGCAACGGTATAAGAATCATGCTTATACACATTTTAGCGTATGTGTGGACATCACTAACGATACTTTGTTTAAGTGAGCGGAGCTTAGCATGACTCCTTGTGCATAAGACCTAATCAACTCAAACAAGAGAGACTGGAGACAGGCAGGACCCTATTTGCTATACGCTGACTCTTTATAGAGTTCCAGTATAGATTTTTGTGTGTCGACACCCTGTTCGCTATATGATGATTCTTTATAGAGTTTCAGTATGTTTTTTTGTGTGTGTGTGGACACCCTGTTTGCTATGCAATGATTCTTTGTAGAATGTATCGCTAAACTGTTTTGGTATTGCTATTAGATGATTTTTTTGTGTGTGTGGACATGGAAAGAGTAAAACTAGAGAGTGATTAGCCTATTATTGCCAGACCTGTTTGTTGTTGAGTTTGGATAAGGAAAGCAAAACAGCCAGGAAGCTATGATATTGCATTGGGAGTCTTCCATCCATGTCCATGTCCTGATTGTTCACTCTATTTTGGCCCAGGACATGTGCTGTCATGGTGATTTATGAAGCCTGTCCATTCCCCTCGGGCAATTCTATGATAAAGCTGTGACACTTTTTGACAAACTTTGATATTTCAAGCACAGATAACTAAGCAAGTGTAAAGCTTTCGGACCATCTTTTAAAATGAACATTTTATAAGTTTCATGACAAACAGTTTTGAAAACAAAAAAACACCCCTAAACTTACAATTTATGATCAATGAATGCCCACCATAACCAGAGACACAAAAAGAAACTCTTTTTATCCTGCAATGAAGAGTGAAAACTTTCTTCACTTCACAAGAACATGGAATTTGTTCTATCGATCGGATGTAGTAGGCTATCAGGTATATGAAGCAATTTTTCTTTTAAATTACGCAATATAAGAAATATATTATACACAGTATATTTGAATTGGCATTATATCCTAAACAGTTGTCTAAGCCCACTCATCTCAAAGAGTAAATATTCCTTTATAATGCCAGTGACAATATTGATAGAAGTTTATCTTCTAAACAAACTGACATGCAACTTCTCAATTGTGTAGATAACCTTCAACATTATAATGACTGGTATTCCATTTACACATGTATACACCTCTCCATTGTTTGAAAGAGCAATAAATTTATGGTAAATAATGGCATCACAAAAAGCTGCCACACATGTTTGTTTTGAGACTAACGTGTCACCTCAATAAAACTGTTATCTACATGTATATAGCAAATATTAACTTTAAATAATACCAGTAATGCTACCCACCAGTTAAAATAAGAAAGGATTTTAAGCCACAAAAATGTATTAAAGAGCACATGTAAATAGTAATGCCCCTATGAAAACATTGAACATGTAGGCTGTAATATATGCATGGTTAAGTGTGGTTTGCAACTTAAGGTTTTAAAAGTAGCCCCCCAAAATAAAGTTCATTTTCCCCTACTACCAACATGATTGTTTGAACACTAGTGCCCTATGCCAATTTACCATCATTAAACAGTATTGAATGATCATGCACACTACAGCTCAAAGGAATTGGCATAGGGAAAGGGAAAGGGAAGAAAGGGAAGGAGCCGCAGTTTTAAACTGCGGTATATTTTGTCCAGTTCAGCATGAAACACGATGCTTTAGCCCAAAATGCATTATGTTTCATGCTGAACTGGACAACATATACTGTGGTTTAAAACTGCGGCTCCTTCCCTTTCCCTTTCCCTTTCCCTATGCTAATTCCTTTGAGCTGTAGTGTATACGTAAAATAAATCATAATCCACTTACTTTTTGCCAGGAGTACTGCTTGATGATTGCCCATGATATCACAAAGAAATCACAAGTAGAAAATATTCCAACAATTCAAACTACTGTTATTCTGTTGTATCAGATGATTCTCGTGATGTGATGCTAGTCAGCATTCCTAAACACACTTTCCAAGCTGATGATGGTAAAACTGTGATATGTGGTTTAACATGGAGCCAGTCTGTACCGTGCTAAACACTAAACTACTGTGATGGTGGTATCAGCAAATACTATGAGCTGTCCAACTACTAAACTCCATAATGAGTTCTTGCTGTCATTGATGGCACAACACAGGAAAACCCTCCTTCCATTGTTGATTGTCCCACATCCCAGTCAACACTGCTGTATTTCACACCTAGCTACAACCATATGAGTCAAGGCCAGTAAAACTAGACAAGTTTAACAACACCTCTCGTTTCAATCACACTCATTCTGACCAGTAAATTAGGGCAAAGAATCCCCCTTCACCAACCAACGGCTCTACTACAATGGCTTCTCCATCACCATAATACCAGTACCACTCCATGCTTTCTTAAAAGAGCAAGGAAGCATGCGATTTTCAAACTGATCCTAACTGTGCATATAATCCTCTTAGCAAACGGAAACGCACACCACACACAAGTAATAAAACCCACATGACAACTATTTACTACTTCACACAAGTTTAAAGAAGACAAACACTTACCTAGTTTTACTCGGGATAATCAACAACCACCACATTTTTCTCTACTTCAGGTCAAAAAATGTACAATCCAGGGGAAAGGCAAACGCTTGGATTTTAGATAGAATTCCAGGAAAAGGTAGACTTTTGCTCCATAGCATGTATGCCTGCCAAAGTGGTTCAGGGGTTATACTCTAACCCCATTCATATACGCCACATACCCACAAAGTAAGCACATTTGTGGCAATTTTGCTGACGCATTTCCAATAGCTGTGTATATGAATAATGCGTACAGTGTTTTATAAGGCTTGCTGAAAACTTTCTTACCAACACGCGTCGATAATATAGCAGTATAATCGTGATTATGGTGTATGAGCGGGGTTCATAGAGAAGACTGTGTTATCCGATAGAGTACTGTGCATGGGTTCACTTACCTCTACGACACCACCACCTTGAGTGGAGCTGGGGTAGCTATTCACCCCCCTTTCTTCATGGTCTTTCCCCTTGAATGGGTGTTAGAGGGGGGGATAAAAGGATCGAACCCCCCAATCAATGATCATCAAGGGCTCTGCATATAACTGCTTCATTACAGGGGAAGAGGAACAATAGACCTCAGGAAGCAATAATAGCCAGGTACAGGATATGAAGCTGAATAGAAAATCCAATCGTATGACGTCACTCCTGAACCCAGCTCATATACACCACCTATCCACCAAATACATGCAACATGTTCAACAGCAATTTTGCTGATGCCTCCCTGGAAACTTGTTTCCCGCCATGCATTGGTTTCATGGTATATGAACAGGGCTAAGGAGGAATTCCTTTCTTCAACCATTGCCTTCAGCAAAACGAGCTCCAAGTGTCTGCATGCAAAGACTACATGGTGGCTTGTATGCAAGCATTAAATGATGGTGAGACTCTTCTCTGCTACAACCATAGCTAATTATAACAAATATAATCTCAAAAAAACATGACAATATGATAGTCTCCACACAACAAAGTGCTTTGCCTTATTGTTTGTATGTAACAGTAATTGATTGTTTCCATTTTCATAACACATTGCTCACAATACCAAATCTACACTACCAGTTTTGCTACAACACATTCTGTGCCAAACAAACTCCTACTGAATGTGATTTTTGTTCATTATTTTTGTAAAAATATGACAGTGGCACATATGGGTACCCATTTGAAGGTATGTATGTGTGTGTGTGTGGGGGGGGGGGGGGTGTCTTACAAGGATTTTAAGAGACAAACTATCCTGAAGAATTAGAAAGAAGCAACTTTATTATTGGTGGATAGGACATTCCTTTGGGGTGATCTCATGGGAAGGAAACCTCCACTCTGGCTCAACATTCAAGGGTCGCGAGGAAGGTGGAAGTGGGAAGTTTCAGTTTGTAAAAAGGTTTCCTTTCTCAGCATTGCACACATACTCAAAGCAAGAATAGTTTGCAGGCACAGACTTGTCCCCAGTCAGTCTGTCTGTCCTTCTTTCCTTTCCCTTAGTCCGAATATACGTGTAGGTTCTAGGATATGAGCAACTACTTTCTTCTTCCCAAAGCCATCACAACTTAGCTCTTATTCTCTCTCTCTTTTTAAAACTGAGGGAAGGGTATCTTAGGTTGGACTACTTGTTCAGACTGTTTTTTTAGGTAAGTGGACTAGCCTCACTGGTAGGTAGTAAAAGACTATTTGGCCTTAGAAGAAAAACAGGATTTTCCCCAGAATTTCAATGCCAAGCCTTGAAATGCAGTGCTGAAAACTTCAAAATGAGTCTGAGGATGTGGAAAGAATGGGCCTAAGGAAAACCCATTGACTTATTACACATTTGAAGCACATACATGTATGGTAATAGGAGGGTTAAAACTCCTACATGTTTACGCTCATATTTCGCCCCTTTAACATCCTCATAAGCATTGAACATAATTACAGCAGACAAGCTCCTGACATCCTGCCAAACTACTGGGCAATAATACCATTGTATGCCCACATTCGGGTCCAGCTGTTTATGATTGTCAATCAGAGAACAATTCAAACTTCAGGGAAGATTTTTTTTTCTTCTTTCCTGCAACAGCTGACTGTTGGCTGCTTTGGCCAAGGGTATGGCATTGTATTCTCTGACTTGTTGCTAAGAATGGGAAAATGGGGAAATAAACTAAAAAATTTAACTACTGAACGTGTACGAAGCACTGTACAGTATGTAACTTGTTCGGAATCATGTAAAATCTTAGTTTGCAGCTGTGTATTTAAGGTGAAATTCAGATGGAGAGAAAAAAGCAGCGCCCTCTATGCTAACATTAACTCTAACTGTTTGTGTTTAATAATTGGTATAAAAATACATCAAGTTACTAACCTACACTGTACCCCTGACTGACTTCAATAAGATGTAAATAGTCAATAGATAGTAAACCTTGCATCAGTACAAATACTGTGTCATGCAGAGCACATATGAAAATGCTTGCTATTTTTTGTGCTAAACAAGTTTTAAAATACATGAAGTATCTCTCATCTAACCTACACTCTATTCCTGATTGACTTCCAGAAGGTGCAAAGCTTGGATACAAGTACAGTACATGTCTCACAGATCTAAGCCTAACTCTAATCCCAATGACAGGTCAGTCTAATTATCGCTAATGAGCCATGAAGTTGTCTCCTCTTCGACCTCGTCCGCGATGCTGACCACCACTACATTCCTCCACGTTTCGGACACTTGCACGTCGCTTCTGGGATAGCCTATGCCCTACTTTGATCGTAGGGTTGAACTCACTCTTATGATTACTAGCGCTTCCTGATCGTAACCCAATAAGGATGTGACTTCTATCATAGACAAACATGTACACTCCATCTTGGTTTGCAGGCATAAGCCCGTGTCAATTAGTAGGTTCCTAGTGGTTACAGGTCACCTGAATCATTTGGTTTTAAAATAAGATATTAGCATAATATCTGCCTTCAAGCTTTTAACATCACAAACTTTAGAAATAGAGTATAGTATTTACAAGACTAATCATTATTTCATTCTCTTCTTTTCTCCATTTGTCCCAAAATTTTGGCCAGATATGAAAATGAGAATTAATATAGTGTACTGCAGCCAAACACAGTTCTTATAAGGTTTTGGATGGGTCTTTCACAACCTCTACAATTATTCTAGCCTTAGTGTGAGTAACGCTTGCTCTGCCCTGCTGGCTGCTTGAATACAGTATATTATGAATGCAGATTATGGTCCCTACATGCATCTTTCAAACATAATAAAGGATAGTTTTTCACTTTTCCTGAAAATGCTCGTTAATCTATGAATATGATACTTCATACATGTTATCATAAGGTTTTACTGCTGATCCAGGCCAAGTTTCATTACTTTCATATGTGCTACCCTGTCTTTAAATGCCATGTTGCTATTTCTAATACAATGGTTGATTTCTATGGTCACAAGGTGCTTCATTGTAACATGTTTATGAATCATTAAAATCATATGTTTACATTCATCATTTACAAAAACAATTTCTGCACTTCACAACCCATTATCGGGGATGTGGTAACAAAAACACATTCATCACAAAATGTGACTTCTAACAAAAATTGTAATCCATTTCATGAAACAAGTGTGAACAGCAATCAGCTTTTGTGCAGAGCAGAAACAAGTGCAGGGGGGCTTTTCATGAAAGTTGTCAGCACTGACTAAATGGTCAGTGCCAACAATTTCAGCGAAATCATCGGTTTTTAATGGCTGAGAGGCACTTGCCGGTGACTGTTACTATGGTAACTGTCGGAGAAAGACAACTTGTCAGACGAAAAAATGTTGATGAAATACCCTCCAGGAGCCATATACATGAAACTTTTCTCACCTACATGTAGCTAGTTTATAAAAATGATTGAACCTGGTTGGAGTTGAACAACTTGCTAGGCTTCAAGGTGTCATGACATAGTGGTATCACAATATCTGGTACGACTAGGGGTTTGGGGACTAAAACACATAATACACAGTTTGTTTTCATCATATTTGTAATGTGACATGTAGATCAATGTTCAGCTTCCTCATACAGTATGAGGGAAACCCATGACAATGCATTTATTTATATACATCACATGGAACTGTCTCCTTCACAAAAAAAAACACTATTACTTCCTCTTACATTCGAACGTGACTTGATTATTTACAAAACCACTAATTGACCTACTCCATACAGGGAAATAAAACCACTTAAACCCTAATAAAGCGAAGATGTCATAGAATCCCACTGGTAATTATTAGATAATTATCACAAGCAATAAAAGCTTTAAAGATTGTCAGTCCCTTTTGCAAGCTTAAAATTTGAAATCGTCTATCACGATCGTAAATTGAAGAAAGTGTGATTCAAGACCACTTCTAAGAATATAGCACGTTGAAGCTTTCTGTAAATGTAAAAAATTTCAGCCATTAAATTTCAAACCGACTTTTTTCGTACCACGAAAAAAGTATTAGTCTTTGTTACAGTATCTATGTGGTTATTATGCGTGTGTGAAATCCTAATTATATGAGTAACTACCAAACTTTGGAGATGATTCCTTCCATGGAACATTTTTTTTCATAATGCGTTTTATAATTTAATAAACAGATTAATCAATAAAGCAGATATTTTAACACAAGCTGCTAAGAGCCTGGGGTAAAGACTATTAATCAGACGTTGTTTACGTGCATTATTTGAATTTTACACTACGTATCAGTTTCAAATTGTGAGTATAGAGCTTGCTAACACTTCTCTATATGTTTTGCCAATGTTTCGACAGTTTTGTGGTGATCTGAAAAAGGGACTGGCTGTCTTTAAGCAACTTCAATTCTTCCATACATAATGTGCTAGAAATCTATCAGTAGCCTGCACAGTTGTCACTATCCTGTAGACATCTCCCAACACATTACCGGTATATGTGGATGAGTAGAATTATGTGAAATGCTCAACCTTATACATGTATGTATCAAAAGCCAAGGCACGGAATGTATTAAACAGTATGTGGATTTTTTTTAACTGTCTTAAACAAGGAAATCACATCATCACTGATTTTACAAACAATTGAATCCGTACTTTGGGCGCTGTTTGCAGAAACATTGACCAAAGGTGTCCGTTCCATGTAACCCGGTAAATATCAAGGTATATTGCATGAAATAAGGAATGGAACAAACTGTAAACTGTGATATTTAGTTCATCATTGCTCCATTGATTGTACACTTCTAGTTTTACATTCAAATCCAACTACATGCATACACTACATGGACTGCATGGACAGATTACTTGATTGATCAATTTAGTAAATGATGGATAGATGAATGAATGCTGCATTGGTGGATGGATGGATGGATGGACAGATAGATAAATGGAGAGATGGAATGATTAAATACAGGGGAGTCCTTTCATGAAGTTTTTACAAAAATTGTACCAAAAAAAAACATAGAAAATGAAAGAAAATACTGGATAAGAACTTTCCTCTCAATGATAACTGAAAATTTACTTTGGACAGGTCATCCAAAGCTACCTAGCTCATGTACATGTACCCAAGAGACCAGAGGCCGCTATCTGCTTTGGTCCACAAAACGGTGCATGCGTTCAATGCCCGCTGCCTGCCGCATTGCACACTGACAGGGGCAACAAGATTATGAATGTAAACTATGGTCAATATGATTTCATAGACATTATCATTATGGCAAACTGCTATAAATTCCTGCCAAATTTCATGACTTTTGAAAAAGGGGCCACCCTGTCTTTAAACCATTGATAACTAAGTGCAAGTGAATATAGGTGCCTCTTCATTAGCCCGATCAGACGAAATACTGTAGCAAGCTATTTTGCAGATCCGGGGAACTAGACTGAAGTTGCAATCGCGTTTTCATTAGCTCGAAACTCGGGATACGTAAGCTCGAAACTCGGGATGCATAAATTATCCTTATCTTCGCACATGCGTAGTGTGCGATGGGAATAGGCCACGACCGCGTGGCTTCGGTTGTGAGCTCGCATTCACACACGTATAAAAACCTAATGTAAACAATGCCTCGTGCGCGCTGATGCGTGCCAGGGTCGGAAAATTTTCGGGCTAATGAAGACGCTCCAAGCTAGCTCGAGCTATTTCGCGAACTAGTTCGAGCTAGCTCCATCTAGCCCAAGATTTCTTGGGAAATTTTCTCGACCAAATAGCTCGCTATTTTGCCTGATCTGGCTAATGAAGACGCAAATAGAGCTATTTCGTGATCTGGCTAGCTAACCCGATCAGAACAAGCTCGCTATTTCGCCCACATCGGGCTAATGAAGACGCCCCTTATGAGGTGAATATTGGTGGTCTGTATACTGTATGAGGGTCAATTAACTCTCCATTACAATACTAGTAGTTAGTTCAGGTTTGCTGCATTGAACATGCATGTAGTACGCAAAACAAGAAATGTATAATACATGTCATGTGAACACTCCACAAAACTGCACAAGGTTTAGAATGTCTGTCCTTACAGTAACACATTTTGGAAATTAAATTAAATGAACCAATTTGCTGAAATTCCATGCACAAGGGAAACTACATACATATGAGGCCCTCACCAAACTGTTAATCAATTACTCAAATGTTATACACACATTTCAGAGGATAGAATTGAAATTTAAGACAATTCCAAACCAAATTTAATATGCAAACTGTGAAAGTACTGGTGGCACAAGTGTGGGTCTAGACCACCTGCTCATAAAGTCCACATTTCTTGTCTCCTTGGAGTGGTTTTTATGAACAGGTTCCACTGTACACTCTAGCTCAAAGGAATTGGCATAGGGAAAGGGAAAGGGAAGAAAGGGAATGAGCCGCAGTTTTAAACCGTGGTATATTTTGTCCAGTTCAGCATGAAACACGATGCTTTAGCCTAAAAAAACATCATGTTTCATGCTGAACTGGACAACATAGAGTGTAGACCGCGGTTTAAATCTGCGGCTCCTTCCCTTTCCCTTTCCCTTTCCCTTTCCCTACGGTATGTCAATTCCTTTGAGCTGTAGTGTACATGAACACTAGATGGTACAATGACACCCAGCTTGAAAAGTAGCCGTCACAAACATGACAAAAGAATATTCTTTCCATGGCACTGAGCTGGTCAATTATTTGAATTCATGAAGTTCATTTTATCATGCATGGAATATATTTGAGTGCATGATGGAGATGACAATTCTGCAGTATGGGGTGATAACGTGAGGCGTGAAAAAATGAGAATTAAAGCTCAACGGCAGTCTGACTTACTTGCAGCCTTAATGGCAGCCGCTTCGTGGTCCGACTCATGACCTAGTGGACACATACAGCAAAGAAAAGTCACAAATAAAATAGACATGAAGTAAACATGCATCAGACATTCACAGCCAATGTAGAATTAATGTATGTTCATACATGTACATGTAGGTAGGCTGACATGCATATAAATAGCAAGATATGAATGGCAACTTTATGAACAGGTGTCAATCAATCAATCAAGTTGGGCAGTATACTCCCGAATCCATGGGCAGTACTCCCAATCCATGGACAGTTCCCTCCAGCAGCACTTGTCGAAACAGATGTACAGTATGTTATTAATGTATAAATGGCCTGGGAGGACTTGCCTCAGTGGATTAATACATGCATGTTTTGATAGGCTTAGTAAGTACTGTGAAATCTGTATTATTGATGTTAAATGGTCGGCAGTATCTTGAAGAGCACACTTGACTACACTTGTGCGAAAGCCATTACCCTTACAGAAATCCAAGCTTGCAACAAGCTTGCAACAAGCTTGCGGTGAGCTTGCAGCAATCTTAATAAGCGTGCGTTCACAAATTTAAGATTGCAGACCTTGCTTGCAATCTTGCTGCATGCTAACCGCGAGCTTGCAGCAAGCTTGCAGGATCAGCAGTTGCATCCTGCAAGCTTGCAGCGAGCTTGCAGGGCCCGAGGTTGCACCCTGCAAGCTTGCAGTGAGCTTGCAGGGCCCGAGGTTGCAACCTGCAAGCTTGCAGCGAGCTTGCAGGGCCCGAGGTTGCAACCTGCAAGCTGGCAGCAAGCTTGCGGGATCTGAAGTTGCACACTGCAAGCTCGCAGCAAGCTTGCAAGACTGGACGTCATATCCTGCAAACTTGCTGCGAGCTTGCAGGCCTCATGTTCCGCAAGCTTGCAGGGTGCAACCTCGGGACCTGCAAGTTGGCAGGACTCAATCTTAGGTCCTGCAAACTTGCAGACTTGCAGGACACGTGTTCTGTACTAGTAACCTTATTCCTCTAAGCTTGCTGGACATAAACATGGTTACACACGTACGCTTGTAAATATTTATGTAAATATAAGGCCCATAAGCACCACAATTGCACCCTGTGAATTAAAACAGTACATTACTTGATAAATGTTAGCACATGACACTAATTCATGCATACGCCCCAAAAGTGTCAAATCATATTTAATCATTTCAAGCCCCTTTCTTTTATGGTTTCAACTGGTTTGACTTTGTTTTTTTTCACACTAATAGAAACTAGTGAGATATAATGTTTTGAAAAGGAGTGTGAAAAATTCAAAGTCAAACCAGGAGAAACCTTTACTAATAGAAACTAGTGAGATATAATGTTTTGAAAAGGAGTTTGAAAAATTCAAAGTCAAACCAGGAGAAACCATTAGAGACCAGTGAAACTTAATGGTTTGAAAAGGAGTGTGAAAAATACAGAGTCAAACCAGTAAAAACCATTAGAGACCAGTGAATTCTACTGGTATTGGAGATCAGTATAAACCAATAGAAACCAGTAAGACCTAATGGTTTGAAAAGGAGTGTCAAAAATTCAAAGTCAAACCAGTAGAAACCAATAGAAACCAGTGAGATCTAATGGTTTGAAAAGGAGTGTGAAAAATACAAAGTCAAACCAGTAGAAACCATTAGAGACCAGTGAATTCTCCTGGTATTGGAGATCAGTAGAAACCAATAGAAACTAGTGAGATATAATGTTTTGAAAAGGAGTATGAAAAGTACAAAGTCAAACCAGTAGAAACCAATAGAAACCAGTGAGATCTAATGGTTTGAAAAGGAGTGTGAAAAATACTAAGTCAAATCAGTAGAAACCATTAGAGACCAGTGAATTCTACTGGTAATGGAGACCAGTAGAAACCAATAGAAACCAATAGAAATAGGGATGCTCATGAATATTCATGCATGTATTTACGTGCCCTAATTTTGTACTTTTAAATAGATAACCTCCCCCTAACCAGATAAAAGGAATTTTACCAAGTAATGATTTCAAGTTTAAACATAAAATAGTGAATGTCACCTACTTAAGTGAAGACAATAATGATAATAACAACAAAAATGATCTTCTTAAATGTAAGTTGTAGTAACCAATATCTTATGAACCTTATAACCGTACTGCTATATATATGAAAGTCTGTGAAGGAAAGACCAGTAATTAGGATAGGTATAGGATAGAATAGGAATAAATAAACGATAGGATAGGATTAGATTAAAACAATAAGGAAATATGCCATGATTCGGATTATCATACACTAAATTTAAATCGATATTTCATCAATATTTTTAATTTTGATTCATATTGGTCTTCTGATGGCTCCAGTAGGTATTCTACTAGTTTCTACTGGTAAGCTTGCGGCAAGCTTGCAGCAAGCTCACTCTGCAAGCTTGCAGCAAGGTTGCAGGTTACAAGCTAGCTTGCAGCAAGGTTGCAGGTTGCAAGCTTACTAGCTTGCAGCAAGGTTGCAGGTTACCCGCTATATTCTTTGCCCTGATTGGCTATTAAGTTATCTCATTTGCATTTTTGGAACCATGCAAGCTAGCGGCAAGCTTGCAACCAGCTTGCGGCAAGCTTGCGGCAAGCTTGCAACTAGCTTGCGGCAAACTCACTCTGCAAGCTTGCAGCAAGCTTGCAGATTTTTCTATAAGGGTATACTGGCAGGAACTTAGGGACGACATATATCAGTATGTTTGCTGGATCGGCTGTGTGGTACCCAGTATACATACATGTACGCTTTCATAAGATTCATTGTCACCAATATGTATGTACACTGTACCATAAACTCACTGGTTGCCTGTCAAGAAATGTGTACCATAAACTTCAATGGTTTGTCTCTCCATGTCATATATTCATACAGTATCTTACTGTAAGTCATTCCAAATGCGTACACACACTATTACATCATGTCCATTACATGTAGGTTAAGTTAAGGGTTAGAAATGGTTCCAATTGCAGCCTCTGATCAATGCAGAACCTTTCTACTGTCATCACAGAACCAGGTTTCAGCTAATTTCAACAATTATAATTTGTAGATAATTTCTCTCTGGTATCTTGAACTAAAAATTGTCCAGGAAGAAGAGCAACATATTTATTACAGTTCCCATAGTCTGGACTACTACCAATATTATCCTTTACAGCCTAAGCGTAACACTGTCAATAGCGGATGAAATCATTTCTTCGGTGTACTCAAATTCCGCTGAATCCCATGTGTTTTCCGTGAAACCACAGGGGAAGTGTTTTAGCAGAATTGCGCTATCTCGCTCAAAATAACTCCAAATAACAAAATCTCAACGTTATGTTCACAGGATTGTGCAAAATAAACAAAACAAGCCTAAACTTACTTTAATACCTACACAATTGTATGGGTCATGAGTGTGGAATCTCATTAGCTTTTGACAATGATAAGCCTATATTTGCGGGAAATACACATCCCCCGACAAGGGTGTACACTACGCGTGCGCATTGTTCATTCATCGATGTAAAACTCCAAGATGTTAAGTCCAAGATTTCTTTGCTCAAAATTTGACAGAAATCCTAATTGCTCCGACGTGAAACTTCGTGGAGAGTGAGACTGGGGTCTAAACTCTAGTAACATGTTGATCATTTGACGATTCATTCGGTCGCAGACTCATATCGGGAAAAAATGAAAACCTCTTCGCTCGTTCAATCAAATCACAAAAATATTCATTAAAAAAAAGTACTGCGTCATATTTATTGAAAATTCATATGTATAATATGTTCACATCCATGGGAAAGTTACATGAATTTAAATGGAAAAATAACGGAGATACGCGAAGATAAATTTTTGGTGATTTCATTTCTCCAAAAGCATTCCGCACGCATGCATTTTAACGGTTGAGAATTCAAAATGATCCGCCCCTTTTCGACATTTTAACTGTAGTGCTACGCTGAGCCTGATTACATTTACTTAGTATTGGTACTGAAAGTGGGTCAGGTTGTACATGTACTGTTCCCACCCTGAAACTATTTATAGCATCTGAATTTTTAATGCAGTTTTGTGCCAAGGCATCCCAGGTTCATGTACTGTACACACACAGCAATCTGTCATGTTTGATGTCAAAACTTGCACACTTACAATGTACAGTAATGCCCAGGTATTATAAAGAATATTTGATTCCCATCTCACCCTGAGTTAAGAGTTAAATAAATAAGAGTTAAATGAATCTGGGCATATGTGGAAAGGAGGAGGAAGAGGAGAAGGAAGAAGGGGGGATTGAGGAAGAGGGAGGAAGGGGAAAGGAGAGGAAGGGGGGAGAGGAGAAGGAAGAAGGGGGTGAGAAAGACGGAGGAAGGGGAAAGGAGAGGAAGGGGGGAAAGGAGAAGGAGGAAGGGGGGAGTGAGGAAGAGGGAGGAAGGGGAAGGAAGAGGAAGGGGGAGGAGGGGAGATGGGGAAAGGATTGGAGAAGGGAGGAGAGGAAGAGGGCAATGAACAGAAAGGAGAGGAAGGAGAGGTAGGAGAGGGAGAAGAGGGTAGGAGGGAAGAAGAGGGAGGAAGAGAGGGGAAGAGAGAGGCGGAAAGAGGGAGGGGGAAAGAAGAAGGAAGGAAGGAGGAAGGAGAAAGGAGGAGGAGGGGGAAACGGAGGACAGGAAGAAGAGCGGAAAGAGGAAAGAGGAGGGAGGATGAGGTAGGTGAGCAGAGACGATATGGGAGGAGAAAGAGGGGGAGGAGCAAGAGGGGGAGAACAAAGAGAAGGAACACGAGACAAAAGAGGATGCATTGTAACACAAGTACCGCTATCAACAGCTGTCAAATCTGTGTGAAGAAATTTGCAGACAGTGCAAATTTATTTTAATATGTCATTGTTTACTTATACAGTGTTTTAAGAATAACACTAATGCTTCATATCACATGTTTACTACATGTATTTACAGTGTTTTAAGAATAATTCCAATGCCTTATATCACATTTTTTGCAAACTTGCGATGTGCTGCCACAGAGTACACTGCACTGTACAGTGTACATGTACATATGTATTCAGTGGGCAAAGTCCAGCCAGCACAGTACGTAATTAAAGAGCACACTTGCAATTGATTGTTGAGGCATTTCTTCTACATTAACAACTTCCCACACCTGCTCTTTTCCCACATATTTTCATACGTCCATGCATAACATTGTGCAGATTCTTTTGGCACGCATTCCACATGTTATGTTTATCCAGTCGTGACACAGTGACACCTTACATGTTGTTTGCTGGGCTCTTGCCAGGACTGGTTTTACATAAAGAAGGAAATGAACAAAGTTGCATTTAATATACTGTTTGGTAAAAACTTTATCTCAAGTTATAAGCATAACAATACTGTACTCATGTTATGAATTCTGTGAATACTGTCTTTATATTCATCAGTGTTTTTAAATTAGACATAATAAGGCATCTGTTGATTCCTTTACAGTAGTATCATGGATTGTTTTTAAGTAGTGCTTTGTTCTATATCAAGTCTGCGGCACTATAGTCTACACTTTACACTTTCATATTCATATTGACATTCATAATGGTGTATATTCATATTTTAATTGTTGACCATAAAATATGTCAATTTTTTTCAGATTAGGTGTTCACCTATCAAATACCTGTTTTGCACTCTGCAATTGAACCAAATTGAATTACACATCTCTCAGCCACCAATAGACTTCTTGAGCAACCAAAGGGCTCCTTCCATTGTTACACATATAGGCATACAAACATACATGATCTACATTACTACATGTACATATACATGTCAGCCATGCATGACCATAACCCCATCAAATTTCAGGCTCCACTGCCATTTTAATATCACAAAGTGCTTCCATATGGAGCAGGTGCATTTATGGATGCAGAAACACGATATGCAAGTTCCTTTCAGTGCAGTCCCACATCTAAATATCCATGTCCCCATATGCAGCGATTCACAATTGGAACACTATATATCTTTAAAGGTGGTCGTAGTGTCCCTTTGCAAAATTCATGAAATTCAGCATGGATCAGTAATACATCAAAGCATAAAGTATATTAATTCTTGCAGTCGAAGCTTCAGTAATGTTCTCACAAAGACTGAAAAACTTCAGATGTTTGAATGTGCTCTTGTCTTGGGTTCAATCCTGGAACATGATCTGCAAGTTGTTTTCAGTGCAGTCCCATGTCTACATACATGTATGTCCCTGTCCTTATATTCGGTGCTACCTTTTGAAACGAAGTGTTGAACTGCAAGAGGTTGTAACCTTTGATTAAAAAATAGTTTTAATTCTATGCATGCACTCGTATAGTTCGGTAAATTTGATTACATGTACTTGACATGTATACATGTACCTGTAAATATGAAGCCTTAAACTTAAATGGATCTTTTTTTCTTTTTCTTTTTTTTAGAAAAATGACAGTTATACAAATAATGCACATTATGGACAATATGGATTCATGAATATAACAAATGCATGCACTTGCACTTCAATCAATAGAATCGTCCACTTAATTCTCACGCTAACATACACGTACTTGTGTTTCCATTTCACCATCTCAGTATTAAATTCCCTTTTGTTTTAGAATATTCAACTTTGTACACAACATCCTGAAACTGAAACAGCATTATTATTCAGATTGTGAAGTCTATTTTGTAATTTCCACAAAATGCGTATCAGGCATCAAAAGTGAAAGTTATGCAGTATTTGCATGACTGTAATAAGAGACTCATTTGCATGATAATTTGCTGCGGCTTCCACATTGTAATATGATAAATTGAATGCTGGCAAACATAATTGTGGAAAGATTTAAAGGGAATTTCACCTCAACATTACACTGGTATGAGTAATGTACTTGTATACTTGTACATAGTATATTTGCTCTTTTTTGATGGGAGTAAATACAAAATGATAGGAATTGCAAACCATGCATGCTACGATCCCAATGTACTGTACAGTGACAACATCACAACCTATAGGATATAAAATGGAATGCAAGTTATGTGCAATTTGAAATTTCTGATATTATATAATTAAAGCTTTGGTTGTGATGACAATAATTTTGTCCTTTGTGTTGGTGTATTGTTTTTGAAAGCTAGCTTATTGCTACTGTACTTCTTGGAAAGTGATGAAAGCACTATTTTCCAAAATTGTTGAAAACTACGTAAAATCTTCTTCCAAGTACAGACAGGCATGTATGTACATCGTAATCTTAATTGGGACATGGATATATTCAAAACAAATTCCAAAGCATCTATCTATATGGAGCTTAAGTCTGTCATAAAATATCCCACATCTTCCCCTTTCTGACATTAGATTCTATGAATTACAAAATGGTTTATCTTAGTAATCAGAGAAAATTCCAGTACAGCCTGAAGTATTAAGAGCATTTTAGTTGTTGGCTTTGTTTTCCTACATTTAAATGTCACAGAAACTCTTAATCTCCTATGTGTTTCTATCCTATCAAATTAATTAATATCACCAAGGCCTAAACAAGAACTAATAAAATTTGATATGCTATTTTGTGTTCTTTAGCTGTTATGTGAAATATTGTGACAGAGCTAAATATACTAAACACCAATCGAGTCTCCACAATCTAAACACATGCCTGTTCAAAACTGAAATAAATAAGGTATCAATTTGAGATTCCCTTTCTCATTCAAAGCAGTTCGTATGGCTCGTGGTTGGGTGATAATGGTGAGCACTTGTAACTGTCCTTACATGTACCTGGAATAAAACAACAACTATTTGATATGTAGTACACTCCAGCTCAAAGGAATTGGCATAGGGAACTGGACAAAATATACCGTGGTTTAAAACTGCGGTTCCTTCCCTTTCCCTTTCCCTTTCCCTATGCCAATTCCTTTGAGCTGTACTGTATGCCTACATGATAACGGTACTACTATTTAGTGCTCCTTGTACAGTATGTAGTACAGTATGTATTTCAGACAAATAGCAAAGTGTGTACATGATTAATCTAAAGCAAGTAAAATGGTGTTTTACAAGCCATTGAGGCCTGCGTGTACATGTACATGTATGCTTCATTTGATCAAGCTTCATAATGATTGAACTTACACATCTACATGTACACAATAGTTAAACAAACTAGAAATAACTGGTACAGTGTAGCTTTGAACCAGTGAGCTCATTGTAGTGAGGGTAGTTCTATTGTAGTAGGTGGTAGAGATGGCTCTATAATCTCTGGGCGCCTGGCCCCTATACAATGGCTTGAAAGGGACCAATCAATTTAAATGCTCTCCCCTTTGATCCTGTCATGGGCTATTAGTCCAGATTTAAACAGAAAATCAATACGATGCATAAAGCTAGGGAACAAATCCCGGTTTCTAATGTACAAGCACAATACAAAGAGGATACACATGTACACATGTTACAATTTTACAAACCCATGTATACTACAGCTCAAAGGAATTGGCATAGGGAAAGGGAAAGGGAAGAAAGGGAAGGACCCACAGTTTTAAACCATGGTATATTTGTCCAGTTCAGCATGAAACACGATGCTTTATACTAAAAAGTATCACGTCTCATGCTGAACTGGACAAAATAAACTGCGGTTTAAAACTGCGGCTCCTTCCCTTTCTTCCCTTTCCCTATGCCAATTTCTTTGAGCTGGAGTGTAGGTACAATGCTGAAGGTTAAAAAATACTGGCAACTCTGGTTATTTCCATGATTTGTTTGTTGTTTAACATACGCATAACTGGTACAGATGTTTTCAATAAAAGGTGTGCTATAATACTATTGGAACACTTGAAATGAATAAATGGTAAATGTAGGCAGAAGACAAATTCCAAACATGTACAACATCAGTGCCTTGCATCCCTGCTTCAAGCATGCATGTCCCATTCAATATCATTCATAATCGTTTCACATCCTGTATTTGCATCATTTTCCAGGGGTGTGCTTAGTCTCGCTCCAAAGCTTTTGGAGATTTTGTATTTAATCTCAGCAATCAAAATTCAAGTATGGTCTAACATTTGATATCTAATCTATTTCAAAGACAAGGTCGCCCACTTGCATAGGTCATGAAACTCAACAGGAATCAATGGTTTATCCTAACGATAAAGGGTATAAAATCTCAGTCGTACAGGTGTAGCTTTACAAACCTTTTCAGAAAAAGGGCTGTCAGCACCCGATGTGGGCATTGCATGTATTGGACTCACGCACGGTGGTGCAGACCATAGCAGACCAGGGTCTCCGCTCCTCTAGGTTTCAAGAACCAGGAGGTTTTGGATGACCTGTGGAAAAACTCCCTGAAATCTAGCAATCGCTATAATTCCGCTTTCAGCTAGTTTCTAGTTCTATCTTTGGGAGGGAAGTTCTAATACAATATTTTTATCAATATTCTGCGATTTTACCAAATCTAATATTTTGACAGGCAAAAGGGCTACCCTTTCTTTAAATGTATTTCAATGTGATATCCCCCTCTTCCGAATCTTCTCCCCTCTATTCTATTGGGAGATGAGTAGTCTGCAGACACAGACCCCATGAGAGCAATGTCTCAAAACACGTGTCTGTAAAAATGGATGGGAGCTAGTCTCCAAGGTTCAGACACAACGACTAGCAGGCTTATAATGTCAACTCAGAGATTAAATCAATCTTGCCAATGTACATTGTCTACTTTAAGTTCAGAAAAACCCCTTTGTAAGTATACTTGTGATCAAGCCTGAGTCATATCGATTTTTTCAGAAACCGGTGTTTGATGGCTTTGCGCCGATCGAACATCGATGCATCGATACATGACGTCACCCAGCCACTGCCAAGAGCCAATTTATGAATGAAAATATAGTAAGCATACGCAGTGCAATCCTTCCATTTCCCCACATAAACAAGCATGCAATTCTCTATCACCTCGTACCAAAATTGACCTAGAATTTCACTTTCCTATATTTTATATGAATTATGATAGGTAACCTCGGAGAATCTATTTTCTCACCGATACTGCACATGTAAGCGAATTTCGATTACTTCTTGTTTTTCCGTCAAAATCTTACAAATTAGCGTCAATATGGCATCGTATACATGTATGTAGGTTGGAATCTGGAGAGTCTATTGCAACGGGCAGAAAGTCAATCAGCTTCCGCATTGCGATTTTTTTTTTTCGTAACCCTAATGCGTCGAAAAATCGCTTCCGGGTTTCGGACAACGTGACTGGATATTGTATCACTGTTTTGGCGACCACATGGTTATGACGTGATCTACGCGATGCACCAATCAGTGGTCTCCGAATCGCTGTATGGAGACGCTCTATTAGTCTGTACGTCGGCAGCGTGTATGCAAATGAGCCTTACGCACGATTGCCACTGTATTTCCGGGTTTTCACAACACACGATGCTATCCGTTGTACAAAGTCTATGGACAATTGTTTGTTGTGGCGTTGCGCTGTATATAGTAGTGAACGAATCAAATCCAAGTAGTATGTAGTAGCTGCTTGATCATCGAGCGACCTGTTCATTCTCTTGATGCGTTACCTGCAAAACTCACAAAAGAGAGTAGGAACCAAGTAAGCAAATTAAAATTGTGAAAATATGAAGATAAATTGTGTATAACAGGACTATCAAACAAAAGATTTTGTGTTTTCTAGTCAATTTGGTAATTTCGTCGATGCATCGAATTCATCAAAACGAAATCGGAGTTCGACTTCTTCGATCGAACACCGGCTTAATAATCGATTCGACTCAGGCCTACTTGTGATATGTCGGGTTTGGATTAGAAATGTCCAAAAGCCTGAGAGCTAGGCTAGTGTCAGCTTCATTTACACATGGAGTCTCTCCATCTCTCTCTCTCTCTCTCTCTCTCTCTCTGACCCCTGGATCACAACACACAGGCACCTTTCATTCCTGTTACTAACATTATATGAGACTACATGTACACGCTCTTTCCATTTGCAGCTCAAGACCTATGGTTGTTCTCACACTGTGTACATGTGAAAAACAAGCAGATACGACAGAGCACTGGTATGCAGGCAAATTGAAATAATTGGTAAAATATGAGACCGGAGTTACACTGATCTTGTGAAAAGGGTGATTAAAAGTGCCCTTGGATGGAACAATGCATGATTTGCCAATCAACATAAAAAGTAAAAACATCAGAGTTTAAATTGATGTATCCAACCATTTGTATAAAAGACATTTTATGGATCTTGTCCATTTTTAAGGCAAAATCATTTTAAAAGTTACTATGTACTGGACATTGTATAGACACATGAAATGCACCAAGCTATTAAAAAAAAAGAACTGAAATACAGATACTTCACTTGATTTATAACATATTCAAAATACATACATGTACTAAGTGCATTCACACACAATCGATGAAGTAGAATACATAACATTATGTACATGTAGATACCCTTCTACCTCACTGGTACTACCGGTATTTACACTACAGCTCATAGGAATGGCATAGGGAAAGAGAAAAGGAAGAAAGGGAAGGAGGCACAGTTTTAAACTGCGGTATATTTTGTCCAGTTCAGCATGAAAGTGATGAAACATGATGCTTTTTAGGCTAAAGCATCATATTTCATGCTGAACTGGACAAAATATTCCACGGTTTAGAACTGCGGCTCCTTCCCTTTCTTCCCTTTCCCTTTCCCTATGCCAATTCTTTTGAGCTGTTGTGTATGTTTTTTAGATGAAGGGTCCAAAATTGTCCATGATGTACAGCATTTGGGGACTTATTTTTCTTGTTTCAGGGGGTTCAGATGAGGGTTTTGCAAATACAAATCCTATCTTAAGTTCAGGGTTTGAAAGAATTATACCAATCTGCATCCCACTTCCTCTCCTTCAAAGCTGCTGGTCTATAAACGGAAATTGATACGCTTTTAGAAAGGCTTTTCAGGGCTTCTTAAGGTTTAACTGTGAGTCACCAGTGGCCCTGCATGGGCTTATTCAAGACTTATTCAGGATGTTCTTGATCTTAATCCAAGGCATTGTAATGATCAACATTTTCTAGGAGTCTGGGATAGAGCCTAGAGATGACAGAATGGGTAGATCTCATTTCCCCACCATAGCGTGCGATATACAGCCCTTCTTGGGAATACATTAGTCCCCGCTGCCACTGTAATGTGCTGGGACACCCAAAGAGATTAGCACATTTAGCTGCCATCCCTCCAAGCAAACCACATGCTCACTTGTGCACGGCTCCCCAATTTTCATTAATTTCAGAGCGATTAAAAGGCTTAGCTCACAGCTTTTGGCTTGCTGTATGGGATGCCACATATGTCAGTTTACAGAGAAATGGGCGTCAGTGACCCCTGTTTTTTTTTGTTTTTTTTTTAAAGAAGCCTCTATCTAGTCTCCATAAATTTAGCTTAAAAAATAAAGTGTAACAACAGGCAATGTTAACCCCCTTGATTGTTGTTACTACCTGTAGGACTAATTTTGTTCATAGTGAAAAAAAAAGACTTGAAGCAGAAAATACTGATTTCCACAACTTTTGCACAAATAACATTTGTTAACACATGTTTGCACATGGTGTGTATCACCAATCAAGACTGGGGAGAGCCATGCGTTCACTATCAATGGAAAATGCAATTTTTGAGTTTTGCATGAGATACAGTTGTTATTCCCATGAGACTGTTTATGATAACCATGGAGATATTCTCAGGAAATTGATTATGAAATCAATCTAACAGTATATTTTACAGATTGTCTACAAGGTTACATTGTACTGCTCTAGTGTCAACCATTCACCGGTCTGCAAAGACATATTTAAAATATTAATGTGAACATTGTCCATTCTGACTTCAGAACAGTAGCCCTCGTGTTGAGATACACATGCTTCCAAAGGTGAGTGTATTTTTAGCTATGAGCACACAGGAATTAACATAATTGGTCTGAAAAAAATTAAAATATTTTGTAAAATTAATGCAATTTCAATAGTTAGCAAGACTATGAAAATTGTATCAATCTTACAAAATATATCTACATCCCCATGTTGAACACATGGGTTTTAACGTTTTCATTACTATTCTATACTATTACTATTCTACTATTACTATTATAGGCAGAAAGATATGTAGCACTGTCAATTGAAATTTCAAGGCATCATCCTGAGAGGGTTACATGTACACTCCAGCTCAAAGGAATCGGCATACGGAAAGGGAAGAAAGGGAAGGAGCCGAACTGGACAAAATATACCGCGACGCAAAACTGCGGCTCCTTCCCTTTCCCTTTCCCTATGCCAGTTCCTTTGAGCTGGAGTGTAAGTTGTGCATTGCCTGAGTGACGTGGGGAATGCTGCCCTTATCTCCCATACAATGTACACAAATAATTCTTGCATCAGGATACAGCACAATATTTAATTAGTCTGGACACGGGCTGCAACTATAATTACCTCATTTTAGGTTCGAAGGGAGAGAGAGAGAGAGAGAGGGAGAGAGGGGGGAAGAGATAGCAGCTAACTAAATATGGAATCCCTCATCAGTGATACGAACTCGATGGCGCACCAATCAAGTTGAATCATCTGCCTGGCACCGGGAAAGAAGACAAGCAGCGCATCATCGCGAGGCCCGCTAATTACAAGACTAATTCCCTTCTCCCTGCCCTTGGTATCACATGAATCCATCCAGCATACATTCCACACAATCTCTGAACCTAATGTATACCAGTACATCATGATTTAGCCCCCAAAAAGCCAAAAGGAGCCCCTGCGAAAAGATATTTTTGTCATGGGTAAAATGCACAGATATGGGGTCATGTATGACTGTAGAATACTAATACTGTACTGCTGGGAAGGTGGCTCAGGATAGGAGATAAAACCACTACTATACAGTATTCATCACATTTATGAATTCAACTTGAAGGCATTTGTACAGTATGTAAATACTGTAGCCATTGGTACAGATGATACAAATGTAACTTCCAATACCCATTTTGCATAGCAACACACACACATACATGAAGTGTAGGTACAGTAATAGCATTTTCGGAAAACAACAGAGTAGAGAGATGCCCTATGTGCACTGTACATGTACACACAGATGCGTTCAGTATGCATATCCCAGGTCATATCCAGGTTTACAGGAAATAAAACAGTACAATACAGTCTTCCCAAGTATACATGTAGTACATACAGTGTATACAGAGGCTCTGTTAAGTCTAGTACAATCACATATTTACAAAGTAAGTTGTATACTTGTACATTGTATAAAATTGAATATCGCAGGCCTGATAAAAGGGATAAATGGACACTGCGGTGCAATGAACACACTTTCATGAAGAAATTGTGATCCTTTTCCAACATTCCCTACCCAAACACAGGCTAAAAGAACCTTTTGATGCTTTTGAAAATGATGAAAAATAAGTTACAAACTTTAATCAACCTGAAATTGACATACACCTGTATCAAAAAGTCAAAGGATGTCAAGGTCTTTCTTCCCAAAGCATCATACATTATTAATGACACTGTGATGCAAGTTGTATGATGGATGAGATGCACAATGGGCATTGCTGTATTCTGCATTTATGATCTGATACACAAAATAAAAACCTGTCTAAATTTGTCTACAAGTAAAATCTCATAAAAGATTCTCAGGATAATCACAGAAATAACAGAATAGTAATTGCTAAGATTACACAAAACCCGTTTTTCAAATATTTGACATCCTTTGGCTTAATTGATATGTAAATTTCAGCTTGATTGACTTTTATTTTATTATATTTCAAGTGTCAAAAGTTCTCTTTAACACCTAAAACACACTGTTGATTGTTCAGATACCATTCATATCATATACATCAGACCATGTACATCAATGCATAGTGTATAGGACTGTGCACATTAGCATCATGCATACTATGTACATGTACACATGTCTAGGCACAGGTCCTCTGTGCAACATGTATGTGGGGTTTAATGTATGACTGGGGACATTATTCATGCGCACACACACTCTGCATTACTCTTCTTACCACCCGTCACAGTCATGTGACGTCCCACAGGTCTACCACACATTTCATCATCAGAATTGAAGTACAGTATGGATTTAATCTGGTAATAATTCTTCATTGAGGAAATAATTTCCTGGATCTAAAGCTGACTAGCTTAAAACTGAAGCTGTGTTCTTCTACACTGGATGAACAGGGAGGTTTTAGGAAGGAGAAGAAACTGAAGCATAAAAGCATGCTAATTAATGTCAAGAGCATTCCATAAGCCTGACAATGCTTTGATGCCCAGTGCTCAGCACTAACATTTTATAGTGGATGTCAACTTGGAAAGAGATATCTTTAATTTACCATTTTGTCTCTAGAAGTATTATTTTTTATAAAATTTTATCAAATTTTTCAAGGAAGTTATAAAGGATCATCTCTGCTTTTTCCAAAAAGTGATAAAGAATCATTGAAAATATAGGCATATAAGATATTTAGATTGCATTACTTACAAAATTGGCTAATTTCTTCACTTTCCGTCATCTTGCGAATTTGTGGGTTTCAATCATTGTCATTTTTTTTTTCAGTTTCTCTCTCTCTCTCAACCCTCCCCCCCCCCCCACCTCTCTTTCTCCCTCTCTCTCTCTCTCTCTCTCTCTCTCTCTCTCTCTCTCTCTCTCTCTCTCTCTCTCTCTCTCTCTCTCTCTCCCCTCTCTCTCTCTCTCTCTCTCTCTCTCTCTCTCTCTCTCTCTCTCTCTCTCTCTCTCTCTCTCTCTCACTGCAAATTAAAGCAGAGAAATATGTAACCTAAGACACTGTTTTGTTTTCATTTTGATCCCCAAGAGATGAGAACAGTTTATTTTTAAGTACTTCTAGTAGAGTTTACTGAAACAACACTCCTTATTCTTTTCACACAAAATATTTCTGTCTAGATCTAGGATTTTCAGACCACAAAATCAGTTTCAATAGCTTGGTTGTGAAACTGGCAGTCCTTCCACCTTCCCACAGTGAAGGTGAAGGGTGGGGTAGGGTAGTTGAAGGGTGGGGTGGTGAGGGGGGGCATGGGTTGCACACTTGGCTTTAGTATATACTCGGCAGAACAAACTTACAAATTGCACGGCTGTAAAATGGAGATGGAGCTCGGCCCCAGGGCAAAGGGGAAATTCAGTGTGAGAGCTTAAAATTTGTGAGGAGCGGGTCGCAAGTTCAAGACTTGACAGAGAGGGAAAGAGGAAAGGGAATACTCTGCCAGCAGGCTGCAAGATACAGTGTAGTTTGCAGGCACAAACCCTTGTTACTTGTCAGCCATTCAGTCAGTCAGCAAGGCCGAATCTCTGAGTCTGAAACTGCAGAGACTAGCTCTTATATGAACTGTTACGACAGGTGCTATGGTCTTAAACATCTGTATAGACACATATTTTGAGAAAGTGTCGCAGTTGAGTCTTTGCCTGTCCTGTAGACTAAATGCATGATATGAATTTTATGTATTACTATATGATGTACAGTTGTACCTGCATAGATGTACATATCAAAAGCGTTGATTTTAACTCTTACTTCCCACGCTAGAAGATAGAATGTGATTAACAGTATGAAAAGCATGTAAAATCCGTGTACAAGTCCATGTAGATGTACATGGAGTATAAAACATAAACATATGTGCTGTCTAAAATAGTTACATGCATACAGTACAGTAGATACTGTCTGGCTGTACAGGAAGTAGCACACTCATTTATTGTAATCCAAGAAGGCAATCCATCAGGTCACAGCTCTACAATACTTCTTCTTCCCACAATAACTCTTCTTGACTCTTCTACACTCTCACTTTCTCTTTCACTGGCTCTACTCCACCAACTTATACTCAATAGGAAGATGAATATTTGCATGGGAAATGGACAGATTAGATAAGGCTTTAGGTGTTGTTGCCACAAAAGCAGGTACAAAATGGCATTTTCTCTCCCATTTTCCCCCTCTTTCTACCCATTCCGAATCAAATCTACAGTAGTACGCATCAAAGTCACAAGCATAAATGTATGTTCGTTCATTAGACAGCCTGTAGTAAAAATGGCAGTCGAAAAAATACTTTTGTCAAGTGCTTTTAATTGGTAATTAAACTAGAAGAGATTTATAAGTGTAGCTGGATTGTTCATGATGTTGTTGGATAAACTGCTGCACTATCAGTACACATGCCGTGTAATATCATGTGATGGGCTTCTCTTCCTGAAGTGAAATTTCAGGTTGAGGATCAAAATGTGATGTAACAAAACCTCTGAAACGTTCAATGTGTGTATGAGAGAGTACATGTATATTAGCCAATGTTTATTGAACTTTAATACAACTAAAGAAATCAATAAAATACGGAGTCTTGAAGATAATCTTACAGTTATAGTAACTCAGGGTGACCACTTTTGTCCTCAGTATGTGAGCATTAATCACAATCTAATTCATTTCTCCAATGTTCAATGTCTACCTAGGTTTTTCCTGTCAAAAGGGACCATGGGAAAGGAAGAAATATCCATAGTTAGAATATTGAATTATATCATTTGAGGTTGTTTTGGGGGGGTTAATAATCACGGCTAAAATAGTCAATTTTGTCTAACCACCATCATACATTTTAAGTTAAAACAACAATTTCAGCATTCCCTCATGAATTATCAGACTTTACCAGTGAGGTATTCCCCCATGCCAAAGGCTGGCTACAACAGATATGGAGGAGTAGAGTATACATGCGTGTATGGTGTATTTTGAGGCTACTCAACCACAGCCGTGGCCATGGGAATATGTCTTACTAAGCTCACAATGTGTACAACACATCAATAAACACATCAATAAACCACAGTATGTATGACGTCTTGAGATTCCACACACTGATGTCTGTGGGGCACTATCTTACTACTCACAAAGTGAAAACATTGAATGTATATACACAAAATTAATCATGTGAATCTAATAATTTGCTATATCAAACTCTAAAAAACACATGTACATTATGCTGTCTTGACTTGAGATTCCACAAGCTCAAGTCTGTGGGCACCATTTTTCTACTCATTAAGTGTTAAACATTGTACAGTGTAGCAGAATCATTCATGAAAGTGAATCTGATCAGAGCATGCTCACAATGACTTGCTATTTATTCCTTGTGTGCCAGTTGTGCATTTTGTTTCCAATATTGGACACAGCTTCCATTGAGCAGCATTTTTGAATAATCTAGGTAAATTAATATGATGACGTTTTAAGATTCCACATACTGATGTCTGTGGGGCGCTATCTTACTACTGGTCATCAATAAGTGTACAACACTGTAAAGTGTAGAAAAAAAAATCATGTGAATCTTTTCGGAGTGTGCTCACAATGAGCTACTATTACCTCTTTGTGTGCCAGGTGGGCACTTTGTCACCCATAATGCACACAAATGCCATAGAGCTGTGATTTATCTGGCACATAAAGAATTAAAGTCCATGGGTGAATAAACCACAATGTAAGATGATGTCTTGAGATTCCACATGCTGATGTCTGTGCAGGAACACGCCGGCATCCTCCCCAGGGAGCGAGTCACAGCTGAGAAGTCTCTACAGACTGTGACTCACTGAACGGGGATATTGTGGCACTGACTGTTACTCACTGGGGATATATGTTGTGACATTGATATTATCACCAGCCACAGATGAAAACTGATTGTATATTCTTTATTGACAAAATGTATTGCACAGTTACTATAAACTATCAAGTAAAATGTTCAGTTCCTCATTCACTCTGAAGATACAGGGTATTGTGAGACGGACACCAATACCCACTATCATCAGCATTCATGTATTTAAATAAAAACAAATCTTACTGAGCACGCATTTGTGCTCAACATTTTGGGACAGAGTTGGGTTTTGTAAAGGCGTTTAGTTTAAATCAGATTTGCATCAGATTCAAACGCCAATCTCAAATGGACAAAAAAGTGTGTTTCAGATTGGCATTTCACCAGAAACACAGTTCACGGTTGAGCACAACCATGACATCAATGATGAGTTGCCTGTACTATCCAACATAAAAGACAGCAACAGGGTAATTGATTCAAAACAATGTTACACTGAAGTTCCTTCGCAGAGTAAACTTTTTTAGAATACCAGTACATGTAACTGTCATTTAGACCGATTGCTATTCTTTTCAGACTGAGAAATTGTTTGGTTTCAACTCACGCACAAATCAAATTTTCACTTCAGCTTCTGTTACCAAAACTAAGACTCGAGCAGACATAGTCAGTAAAAGAATGCTACGACCATGAGGCAAAAACAAAAATGGACACCGACAAATTGTTCTTATTGCTCTTTGATGATGGGTCTCTTTCATATCCCCGTATAAATACTCAGTAGATGTATGGTCTCTTGGTGAGGCTCAAAGTAGTATGTGACTCTTAGTGAAAAGTGGTGTGGTGTGGGCAGCAACTTCAGCTCCACATTCTAGCTGTCAGCAACAGTTCTAGCTATTCCCTGTTATACCCTATTTTGACAGACGTGTAATAGACCATTTTCATTATGTATATGTATGCAGATGACATGCATGTTGTTCAAACAATACATTAGTTACGATAACCCCAAAGCTTGTCTGAGTTTTGTCTGACTAGTAACAGCTAATATTCAGAGTGCATTCCACCCACTGACATGCCAATGAACACGAACATGATGAATCACATTTTAGGTAGGTTTAATGACTCTAATCCAGATTTCAGGGGTCTACATGTACATTTTCTTGGATTGCCAATGCCAGGTTCAGCTTAGGGTTGGGGTTATGCCTTATGGTCTGCATTGGGGTAAGGTCTGGGTTCATTCCCGACCGAAAAATCAGTTTCTGTACTGTACTATTTGTAGTCATGGTTAATGTCATTATTTTGGATCTGCTGAGATGGCATGATCTGGCTCCTCTTAACTCAGGGTTACACTACAGTCAGTGTATCTATGTAAAAAATTGTACCCTCGAGGGCTAGACCCTATTGTGCGAACCTTTAATTCATCATTCACTCAGTCAACTATTGTACTTGTAGAGACTAGCCAGCTAGGCCTACATCTGCACGATCTCTGCGACATACCGCTACACTGAAATATGTGCGGCGGCTGTCTGGTACAAATAGCATGTACTCACCATTGCCTTTGCCCGACATCTCGCAAACGGTGCGGTAGAAAACCGACGACAAAACGACCAAGCGGGTGAACAAATTCGAGTATTCTCTCCTGTACTGGTCGGCACTGATTTGCAAGAAAAGTCTCAGTCGATGTGGGCATTCAACAACTGCAATTCAGAAATCTGCGACATCCTTCCAACATTGATAGAATCAATAAATGCATTCCATGGGTATTGTTGCTGCAAATAATCTGTTCGCATCCGTTTCTCGTAGTCTACTCGTCTGGTGTTAGTTTGTTGGGGATGGATATATGGTCGGCCGATCGGCCGCGCCGGTTAAATTATGTTTATGGATCAAAAAGCTGTAGCTCTATAATAATCGCAGCAATATCTTCAACAATCGTACATAAAACGTTAGAGGGCAGCAATACATAATGGATGCTGCGCAATATTGAAACTTTCGTAGTGGAGTTGTCTCGGGCTTTCACAATATTTTACGGCCTTGAGGGGGGATACAATACTATACATGTATTACACGAGCTTGCATAATTATGAGATCATATATCGCACGAGTGAAAACGAGTGTGATATGGTTCTATAGAGTGCAATATAGTCCGTATCCCCGACAATTATTCTTATTATCAAGTCCAAACGTTATTGGAAGTTTAGTGAAATTATTTGTTTTGAACTTTTAACCAATTAGGTTCTTGCCTGTTTTGTAAACATTGTGTTGGATAACCCTTTTTCATTTCATTTAGTTAAGATATTAAAGCTTCGTATAAATTCACAGAATGCATTTTACACAATATGTAGAACAGCTAGTAGCTAAATGTATATTTATTCATATGTATATCATACTGTATTCTCGTTGAGCTACTTATGTTTGTTTATTGTACAAGACACGATATAAAGCATCTCATGCTATTTTCTGGTCCCATTTCTATTACCTTTGTAAAACTTTCAGTTTCGCTATGTTTTTGTTATGCATACTTTTTATTTGGATAACACCAAACTCAAACTCAAACTTATTAGGCTAAGACCTAACGACAAAATCAGAACAGCCCAAGCCAAGTCTGGTCGCATCTGATACGCATTGTTATTAACCATACCATACGTCTGTCGACTCCATTTTGACACGCATGTTTACGACCTGATCACGACGCATTTCCGAATAGATTGCTACCGATTTGCGCATCGACTGCGCATGCATACTGCTTCCCATTTTACACATTACTTGCGCGTTGTCTACGCATGCGCAATACGTTATTAATTAAGAAAGGTCACAAATGACGCTTCATCATGTAATCCAGCATGGCACTGATGACTAGTAGCTTCTTTTGATGTTGAAATGCCTGATGTTTACCCTAGTGGGTTGCCGGGGATCACGCTTAAGCCACAGCGCAGTCACCATAATTAGCTTAGAACAAAGGGTGTCAAACAAAGATGTCCCAGTCTTCAACTGGACGGATGTTGGACGGAAAGCAACGTGCTTGCCATTAACAGCTCCCAAGCAATTGTGGTAGTTCCATCTGCTGCTGAACTTCTGAGCCACAACCTGTCTTTGAGCATCTCACCCTTTATAGACCTCAATATTGCGGCTCGTATTTCCGGTACAGATCCTCGATCCCTGCATATTTTGGTAATATTTATCATTTGGATCTTTGCATGCTGACTGACCAACGGGCAATCTGCGGAAGACTGCATAATCCCACTTTCGCCAAGTGGCTGGTTAAAGAACAGAACACATTTTGACGGACAAGAAATACAACAAAGACACACATAGAAGATGAGGACCCATAATTTCAGTAAAATTGGGCTCACTTGGGACCCCGTCCTGACGGTGTTTCGACTGCCGTTGTATAGAAACTGCCATACAGCGCGAATAGGCTAGTTTGATCTAGGTGGTTGCCATTTTGAGCCAAGTGAGTGACGTCATCCATACGTTATTTGCATAACGCGTGCATGCTATAAAGTCTCCTATCGCACACGAGCAAAAAACACGAAATATCCCGAGTAGTGCGTTATGGAGTTATATCGCACTCAGTTACAACAAATTACGTAAATTACGTCACTCCCTCAAACAATACGCAAATAATCATGATTGTAGGCTTTAAAAACCCAATTTAGTCCATAGGCATAGCTCGTTATTTTGACGTAATTTTTCACTTTTGTCTAAAAGCACCAAAATTGGCACTTACGTAGGATAATGTATTCCACGCAAATTTGGATATTGAGCCCTCTCGAATTTTGCCCAGAAGAGCCATGGCTGCCATTGAAAAGTAGTATTGAACAATTTTCTTGATAGAATTTGAAAAGTATATTTTTACACATTATATAAAGTGTCATATTAAAGAGTGTTAAATTTAGACCTACTACATGATAGCATCCGATTTAGCAGGAATTGGAGTGCTTTTTGTGAGAAACTTGGGCAAAAAAATGTGATTTTTAACAATTTCCCCCAAAATTTGAATTTTCATAAATTACACATTTCTTTATATTTCAAAAATTCGTCTCACTAATGCATGGATATTTCTTGGAAACTGCCAGGATATCTGTTTGATGATCTCTGAAAAAATGGATTCATTACTTAACCTGATACATAGTTATAGCTCTCCAAAGTTTATACTTTGATATTAGCTAAAGCAGCATTTTGCACACATTTTGGCCCCGTCATGTGTTTTACACGCAACGGTGCGTATCCAAATGTTGTATCCAAATATTCTCGCAAAACGCAAGTTACTTTTGGCCTCCATGAACATATCAATGTTTGCTACCGAGATGGGTCACCATAACAGTAATGAAAGTATATCTGATCGACACATGTCAAAAGCGCAAAGTGCGCATGCCTCGTTGTACATGATATGTGCAATATACTTGTACGTACACTTTCATGACCATGAAACATGTTTTTATCATTCACCCATGCAGTTATTTAGTGTGCGCCACATAGCTTTGAAATGATATACACTATATGCTGTACTGGCCTTGATATACATTATGACATCACAAAAAGCTACCACCACGAACATATTGATCTCTTTTCCTTGAGGTAAGCAACATCCTTGCTTCATCCTTGCTTCTTCATTTGTGTTATTTCGATGTTGCTAATCACTATGTAAGTATTGATTGGCAGTAGCACCTTCTTGCACCCTTTGACACATCCATATAACATAATCAATCCTCTTCATTGATAAATGCCACCTTGAATGAGAATATCGAGTAGGAAGTGCATGCGGATAATCCAGAAAACACTTAAATTATGATTATGATAATGTTTGCAAGGACAACAGAAGGAATAGTTGTGGATGTTGTTTTAGTTTTTGAGGATGCAAGGGCATAAGTGAGAGTAAGTCAATGCATGTTCATCAAGCTTTGCTTGACTATACTATCGGAAATCAGCAGTTGATGACATAATTTGAGTAATGGCCCTTACAAAAATGTCACCAGACAAGAGCAGCAAGCGCAAGCTCAGGTGTTTATTTCGAGACTGCTTAAATCTCAAAATTAAAAAGATCTTCTCGATTCTGCAAGAAGAGTGGTAGAAGATATGGAACAAGCTCAACGGCAGGTCAGCATGAAGGTTCAAACCAGTCACACATGACCAATTTCCTTGATTGAAACAGCTAGGTGTGTCCGTAACGAAGGTGGCGGATAGCAGGAAAGTTGAAGAGTAGCAACAACTAATATGCATCCCACCAATTTAAACTGAATCACCAGATACAGGCGAATATCAGAGCGTCTTAGGGATAAAGTTATGAATACATTGCGAAAACGGCTTATTCAAAAGCCCTGTACGATGGCATATATGCAACACTTAAATAACATCATTCTAACATCCACCGGATATCGTCGTACAATACAGCGTGAAACCAGCGATAAGCTGCACATTAAACTTAGCATGTACTCTGAATACATACGGTCATGACTCTGTGTGTACCACGGGTCTGTGTGTATTATTGACACTACGGACACGACCTTTTGTTATGCGGGCAAAATTTCAAAGGGTCCCTTTGAAATGTCCGCATAACAAAAGACCATGCTCATAGTGTATGAACGATTTCGGGCACGATACATTCACAGCTTAGGGTAGCTAAAACATTCATCGTGGAGGGATGCAAACATAAACATAAACACCATGTAGCGGCTAAATTCTCCCGGTTGAGCACCGACGCTATTATGGCCGAGAGGTCTAATACGCCGGCAGTAAGCTCACACTCGTGCGCCTCGCACGGGTTCGAATCTCGTCTGACGCTAATACAGGTTCAAGGATTTTTGCGGTTTGGCACCGTGTGATTGGGATCAGCCTTGTTTCCTCCCCTAAATCGTCAGGGCCTCGGCTAGAGTTCCAGGAGTTTACGAAGAGACATGCTTTGGGCCGATCGTCATATCAGAAGGGCACTAATGGTAGTCGGTAAAAGGTCATTGATTTGGCCCATAAGTCACGACACCTGAACGCCTGGCAACCATTGCGTAATCTTTTGATTTTTTTTAATTTTTTTTTATTAGTTGGTTTCCCTCTATCTCTGTATATTAAGCAAGCCGTAACATTCCCCCCCCCCCCTTGTTTTTGTTTTTCTTTTTGAAATCCACTCTAATTTGTTTTCTATCCTTATCTCTACTAACAATAAGCTTGGGTGATGCGAATCAAAGTTAAACAACAGCATATCACTAATTACAGGCCCAACCCATAAAATTGACTAAAAAGTATACCATTAAGATATAGGCCTTCGGCTAATAGCACATTTAGTAGTATAATGCGCACTCACCCTCATGCTTTTGCGAGAGTTGAAAAAAAAAAACAAATTCCAGTGATTGGAAGAAACTAGTAATTGGAACCCAGATAGCAAAGTATCTGGGGCAGATATGGGAATCATGTGGGTTCACTGGGGCCCATATGTACCATGTTCAAACCATATGGGGCCCATATGGTTTGTGCCACCTAGAACCCAGATAATAAAACCATATGGGCCCCATGTGGTATGTATATGTGTAATGTGGTCTTATTTCTGGGTCGACTGAGCCATATAAAACCCATATGTGGCCCATATGGGCTTTTCCAATTTGAATTACCCACATGATAACTGAGATGCTTATGGATATTCATGCATGTATCAGGCCTGTTGACTTGTGTCATATTTTGTACATTAGAATAGATAACCGGTTTATAACTAGATAGAAGGAATATTTGAGCATGAATTCCAATAACCGTTTTATTAAAAGATAAATAAATGCCACCTAATTGAATCCAGAAAACAATAATTACGACAAAATGTTCATCTTTAATTGTACTAAGCAATATTTTTTAAATTAAATTTCCGTAGTAAATATATGAAAGCGAGTGTACTGAGGAATACGATATGATCGAATAGGATAGGTTAGAATAAGATAGGATGAGGTTAGGATAAGGATTATGGGTTCGTATGTTGCCTATCCAAGTATGATATATCATCCCTCGTTTTTTTTTTTGGCCCATTTGGCCCGTATGGGCCCCAGATGGGGTGTACGGTGCAAAATATCCTCCCAGATGGGCCAAATGGGGCCCATGTAGGACCAGATGCTCCCCATATGGGGCCCATATCCAGGCCCATATCAACCCATATCTAGCTCATATGGGCCCCAGATATTCTGCTATTAGGAAAGTAACAACATAGCGCGTGTTACTTTGTTGGGCAAGCAGCGGATAACAACATCAGATGCGCCATGTTGTTACCTATTGTTACCATATTTGGACGTATTAAAATCGAGTTGGTCAAGCTTTACTCATATCTTCATCTCTCTCAATGACCGTACTATTTTGAAAGTTGCAGGGCGTACACCATGTCTGATATGTTTTCATATGTTATTCACGTCGTTCAAACAATACGTTATTAATGGCAATCCAATGCTTGCCCGAGTTTTGTCCCATAGTAGCAACAACTAATAATGCTTTCTACCCATTGAAACTGAATCACGAAGTAGAGTGAATATATTTACGCGTTACTACATAGTTAGCAAACGGCTTATTGAATGGCGGATGTAAGGTGAAGGAAATATAGGCTAGTAAGATTCAGACAGATTGATGACACTACGATGTGGTGGTTGATATGCAGGTACAGACCTCTGGCAGTGATTCTGAAATGGAAGACTAGCTATCATATGTTTGCACGTGCCTCCCAATATGAGATACAATGGGCGAATCAATCTCGCAGACACACATATTGAGGAAGTAACTGAATTTGAGTCGATGCATGCATGCAGATTGCGCAGTTGGGAACACGTGACTCATTACCTTATCATCCGACTACTGTCATGTGATCAATTGTGTAAGCTTCTTGTAACGTGAGATTGATGTGAGTGGAAGAACCCGTATCAAATTTGTTTCTGAGTGAAGAATAAAACCAGCTTGAGCAAAACAATTGTATTATTGTCCGATAGCTTGATTCTCTCATTACCATTGGCTTGGAATTGTCTTGTAAAGCCAGTAGAGTTTGAAAGGTCTGATAAAGAAAGGGTGCTAATCAGAAAGATGCAAATGTTTCACTTCACTGAACTTGCACCTCCCTGGCCCAACGTGTGTGAGTGTGTATGTGGCATGTTGAAGGGGAATGGAAATGTATCCACAGCCCTTTAGACATGTGCATAAGGGCTCTGAATGTATCCATCTCTCTCTCTATACATGTATAATTATATAAACAAACATGCATGGGAATGTTACCACCCCCCCCCCCCCCTCTATCTCTCTCTCCCTCCCCCTCTCGCTATTGTACATCCATCTCCCTCTCTCCCTCACCCCCCCCCCCCCCCCCCCTCTCCCGCTACAGTTTATCACTCTGGACCCCCTCCTCCCCCCTCTCTCTCGCTACAGGAGTATACCCCCCCCCCCCCCCCCACCCTCTCTCGCTATAGCAGCGTATTCTCCCTCCCCCTACCTCTCCCTCTCTCGCTGTAGGAGCATCCCCCTCCCCCCCCCCCCCCTCGCTCTCTCTCTCTCTCTCTCCCCCCTCCCTCTCTCTCTCTAGATTTTCCCTTTTCTCTCTACCCCCGTCTGTTTGCCTCTTTACAAATATCAGCCATGTTTTCCTGCATGTAGTCATTCCTCCTCTCTCTCTCTCTCTGTGTCTCTCTGTGTCTGTGTCTGTCTCTCTTTCTCTCTCTGTCTCAGTGTGTCTGTCTCTCTCTGTCTCTCTATGTATCTGTCTCTCTCTCTCTCTTCCTCTCTCTGTCTGACTGTCTCTCCGTGTGTCTCTCTCTCTTTCTATGTCTCTGTGTCTGTCTGTCTCTCTCTGTCTCTCTCTCTTTCTATGTCTCTGTGTCTGTCTGTCTCTCTCTGTCTGTCTCTCTCTGTATCTCTGTGTGTCTGTCTGTCACTCTCTCTCTCTCTCTCTTTCTCTCTATCTATCTCTCTTTGTCTCTTTGTGTGTCTGTCTGTCTGTCTGTCTCATTCTTCAGGTTGATGTGCATGTCCCCCTCCCCTTGACGTTTCGTGCAATAATGCTGCAACGCAAAAACGACTCATCGCAAAATATCTTGACTTTTTTCTTTCAAGTCTTGCGCATCTTTTGAGATCAAATTCGCGACATCCATGCATACCATTTCGGAGCCACGCCCGTTTTCGTAACGCATGTCATCCCAAAACGTGCACAATTTTGCAATTTTGTGTGCATTTCCTATGGAAAACAGTGCTCGTTCATAAAACTCATAAAAGCCTAATTATTTTTCCATTTGACAATTTTGATTGATTAATTTGATGCTAATCATGGCTGAAAAGTGGTCAGTGACAATTTTCAATAAAAAAACAAAGAAAAACAAAAGTAAAAAAAACAAAGAAATGCATAAGAAAATCCAAAAACAATGAAATACATAAGAATTAAAATGAATTTTCAGTTTTTTATGACCAATTGTTAAATATATTATAACAGATATACAAACGAAATATTAGAATCTAAATGTTTTTATTTAGTGTTTTATATAATTGTGAACAGGCAGAAGAGCTCATGGGCAAGACGGTTGCCCGACGGTACATAGATTGTCAATGTATAGTCTTCCTCCTGGTTACCTCAGCAACAACATACTCTTTCAGTAACATCTATGTTGAACAATCAGTGTTAGCTGATAGATTGTTCCCCCAGAGAAAGGTAGTTGAAGTTTCATTAATAATGTCTGCATGTAGTAGTCCTCGATGACAATGGTACCAAATTTTCCAAGTTTAAGCATATTTGGCGAGTATATGGGACGTTCAGATCCGATGCACATGGTCATGATGGTTGCGTGTTAAACATACGGCGGAAGACCGATATGCGCAAAATGCTTTAGCAAACATCGAAGTTTTAACTTTGGAATACTATTACCATATATCATGAAATGGAAGGTAATTCATATTTACACACAATATGAAACATATCCATAGGTAAATTTTCAAAACGTTTCAGTCCATAAGTGTGAAAGATTCTTGAAATATGAAAAAATACGTTTTGAAAAATGGCCGCCATTGCCTCCCTGGACAAAATTCAAGAGGGTTCAATATCCAAATTTGCTTAAACAATTTAATTCTACATGTGTGCCAAATTTGGTGCTTTTAGAAAAAAGTGAACAATTATTCAGCTATGCAGCTGGACTAATTCGTACAGTCATTCCCCAAAAATCAATGTAGCAGCGAACAAATTCCGACACCAAAAATATGCCATAGCCTGCTATATTTTGGGATGAGGTAACTTGTATAGCGCCATCTACGGGGGCTTTCTGGTCCTACCATTAAAGCAGTGTTATTTTGTAATTGTTTGAAAGTAGCAATGAATAGATATATATCATTGCCAAAAAAAAGTAAAAATGCTCCAAGAACTAAGCAAATCATGAAGTTCAAAAACAAAAGCATCATTCCTTCCCATTTGGGAAAATGGAAATTTCATAGTTGGTCTCCTTGGGATGAGTGAAATATATTGAGGCATATTCATGCATTTCTGTCAATTACCTGTACAAAATTACCTTTTTGGGGAATGTGTTGTCTCTACGTTCTACCCTCCATCCTTCTACGTTCCACCCTCCATCCTTCTACGTTCTACCCTCCATCCTTCTACGTTCCACCCTCCATCCTTCTACGTTCCACCCTCCATCCATCTGCGTTCTACCCTCCATCCTTCTACGTTCCACCCTCCATCCTTCTACGTTCCACCCTCCATCCTTCTACGTTCTACCCTCCATCCTTCTACGTTCCACCCTCCATCCTTCTACGTTCTACCCTCCATCCATCCTACGTTCTACCCTCCATCCTTCTACGTTCCACCTTCAATCCTTCTACGTTCTACCCTCCATCCTTCTACGTTCCACCTTTAAATCCTTCTACGTTCCACCCTCCATCCTTCTACGTTCTACCCTCCATCCTTCTACGTTCCACCCTCCATCCTTCTACGGTCTACCCTCCATCCATCTACGTTCCACCCTCCATCCTTCTACGTTCTACCCTCCATCCTTCTACGTTCTACCCTCCATCCTTCTACGTTCCACCCTCCATCCTTCTACGGTCTACCCTCCATCCATCTACGTTCCACCCTCCATCCTTCTACGTTCTACCCTCCATCCTTCTACGTTCTACCCTCCATCCTTCTACGTTCTACCCTCCATCCTACGTTCCACCCTCCATCCGTCTACGTTCCACCCTCCATCCTTCTACGTTCTACCCTCCATCCTTCTAAGTTCTACCCTCCATCCTTCTACGTTCTACCCTCCATCCTTCTACGTTCTTCCCTCCATCCTTCTAGGTTCTACCCTCCATCCTACGTTCCACCCTCCATCCTTCTACGTTCTACCCTCCATCCATCCTACGTTCTACCCTCCATCCTTCTACGTTCCACCTTCAATCCTTCTACGTTCTACCCTCCATCCTTCTACGTTCCACCTTCAATCCTTCTACGTTCCACCCTCCATCCTTCTACGTTCTACCCTCCATCCTTCTACGTTCCACCCTCCATCCTTCTACGGTCTACCCTCCATCCATCTACGTTCCACCCTCCATCCTTCTACGTTCTACCCTCCATCCTTCTACGTTCTACCCTCCATCCTTCTACGTTCTACCCTCCATCCTACGTTCCACCCTCCATCCGTCTACGTTCCACCCTCCATCCTTCTACGTTCTACCCTCCATCCTTCTACGTTCTACCCTCCATCCTTCTACGTTCTACCCTCCATCCATCCTACGTTCTACCCTCCATCCTTCTACGTTCTCCCCTCCATCCATCCTACGTTCTACCCTCCATCCTTCTACGTTCTACCCTCCATCCTTCTACGTTCTCCCCTCCATCCTTCTACGTTCTCCCCTCCATCCTTCTACATTCCTCCCTCCATCCTTCTACGTACAACCCTCCATCCTTCTACGTACAACCCTCCATCCTTCTACGTTCTACCCTCCATCCTTCTACGTTCCACCCTCTATCCTTCTACATTCTACCTTCCGTCCTGTACGCCCTACCTTCTGTCCGTCTATGTTCCACCCTTTTGTTCCTCTGCGTTCTACCATGCATCCAGTGTTCTACCCTCCGACCTTCTACGTTCTACATCGTTGTCCTTATACGTTCCATTCTCCACTCCTCTACATTCTGTCCTGCTGTCTTACATTTTCCCCCCTGTTTTACTTTCTTTCCTCCAATCTACATTGTACTATTATTGTCCTACCTGTTCTACTGTCTACCCTCCACTGGCCAAGTTTGACTTCACACCTTGTTATACCGGTATGCATATTGGTTGCAGCATGCTAGTGGACAAAGATATTCAATGATAATATTGAATAATATTTTGATGGATTTAATTAAGGCAAATTGCATTAAAAGATAAGTTAAGGTCAAATTTGGAGTCTGTAGTTCAAACGTTAAAAACAATGCTTTTTTGTTTTAACTGATAACATTAATTAGGAGCAACTGTGTTCTGTGGACACAGCACGTTTCTAGTTTGAAACTGGAATTGTTTTCAAGTACATGTAATGCCTTTTAAGAAGTGCCATGGAATGTTACGCTTTGTTTCATCTATCTTGTGCTTCACAGTAAAGAAGTCCATAAATGTACCAGAATGCAAATCATTTAAATGAAATATGTCAGTTCCACGGATGATTGGGTAAACACATATTACAAAGTCATTACACCCCTACGAACCAAAGTTGAAGGGGGGTATACAGTAATCAGCTTACTGTTTGGTGGGTAGGCGGTCGGGCGGTCACCGAGCACTGAAGTGTGCACAAGAATATGAATTTTACTTTATGATTATGCAAGTTCTGAATTGAGATGAAATTGAAATTATAAAAATTGGGGATCAAGTGCTCATGTCCAAATTCATGAAAGTACTACTGCTTCTACTATACTACTACTACTACATGTACTACTACTGCACATACACACACACACACACTCATATATACACACGCACACACACCCACACACACACACACACACACACACACACAGACACACATATATATATATATATATATATATATACATGTAGGCTACCTAAAAAAAGGAAATTCTAACCATCCGACCAAATTTATCATTCCACCATTTTGGCTTACAAGGTTTGTCTAAAAAGCTGTATCTTTATTCTGTTTGTCATTTGATTGAATGTCACTCCGCAAATTATTCTGGATCTATGGATAAGAACACTGAAATGAATGCATTCATATCCTTCAACACAAAAATGTCTGCTGATTTGTATGCATTTTTTAACAGGACGACCATTCGTACCCAGCACAAAAAAAGAGACTATTACAGACGACACGGAAGGTGTGTCCTGCGAGAATTCTGAAGGTGTTCATTGTCCAGATTTCAAGGTCTGAAGGCTCACTCTGAAAGACAATGCTTTGTCATATTTATGTGCAATATACATGTACTTCAAACCTAGAAAGTTAAATTCCTATTTAGTACCTCCCAAATTGAACCTTTCATACGATATGAACATTAATAGTAGTACATGTAATGTATTTGCCAAGCAAATGTAGCAATGGTATGTATACACGGTTGGCCATAAAAGTAAAAAAAAAAAGTTCACAGCATAATTAGCTTAATATGATTTGAAAATGGCATATAATATGGTGCGTGATAAGGACTTTACTTTATCATTCTGCCTCTTGCACACATAAGACAGTGATTTTAGCAAGTTTATGTCCTACGCGATGGATATCATGAACAAAGAATGACGACAATACACAGTAAAGTAAGGATCGTGAGATATTTATTTCAATCTCTCTCTCTCTCTCTTTTGTGATTTCACGGGCGAATTTTATTAAAATTGAGTAATTGTTCTTACTAGCATCGGGTAGGCTCACCCATAGCAATGACAATGCCAATGACAATGGCAATTTATTATCCCACGAACCCGCGCATGCAGACGTCATGGCATGCTGTCCACTAGCTTGTTGATGACGTCAGCAGGCACATCATCACATTCTTCCATCAGAGTACAGTATCTGCCAACTCCTGAAGATCCGGGGAATGACCTCTCTGTCGCTGATGGCTCGGCCTAGGGCATTCCATGCATGGTTTTATATCACCTTCTACACTCTCCAGTTTGTAACATTGTGTCAAAGAAAGTTTCATATCATGCACTAAATTAAACACACACTTTGTACGCAGCCCTTGTAAATATTAAAACTAAATCAACTTGTGGTATAAAGACATTAAATATAATGTGGACACATATTTTGGTTAACTCATTGTGAAGAAAGACTTTTAAGACAGATATCTGCGCAGCATCAGTATAGCGGAACAAGACGCACAGCAAGCATAGTTATTGATTTTACTTTAAACAACAACAACAACAACATAAAAATATCAAAGTCTACCACAGACGACACTGAAGACTAGAAATGTGACGTCACCTACAAGTCCAATGACCGGGTCCTGCGATTCAGCAAGACTGATGAAATAGATGTTACGAATACTGAAACTGTTTTTGTGGCACGACGCGATACTTGGGTATCCCCTTCTCTCATTCCACTTCTCTCATTCCCCTCCTTCTATCATTCTGGTTTCTCCTCGTCTTATCTCAACCGTTCTCATAGTCTCGGTTCTAGACGCATTTTATCAGCCCAAATCCGAGTGTATATCGCGCATCATTAATACTCAGTCTTCTGTTGCGGTTAGAGTAGCGAATTAGAAAGGAGCAGACTGTACTACCGAGGCTAGCCCAGAATTAGACATGACGAAATTGAAATTGAAATTTAAATTGGACCATTGAATTTCTAGTTATTGCAAAAAATATTACTTTAGGGCCAAGTTTTAGCTGATGCTGGCAAAGTTCATTAACCTTTGACCTCTAAGGAATTTTAGTTGTGATCTCTCCAGTCTATCTCCATGCATTGACACACCTATGCATTATTATCTGGTTGAACTGGATATTTGGGGAAAGATCACATTTTGGACTATGCGGTTTTTGACTAAATTCAATGACCTTTCAGCGGTTTTTTTAAACAAGGCATTAGCAATATTGTGTCTCGCCCACTTGCGAAAATAACCAGAAATATCGCGATCTCCGTTGCTACGCAAAAGAATTGTATCCCTGGCTGATTGTGAAATATCTGCCATAGAATGTAACATTCCATAAATGAGAAGGGCTATTTCACGCAATGCTACTTCCTCTATCTACTCCCCCTCCCCCACCTTCCCCCTTCTTTGAGATGGAATAAAAAGCCTCCACCAAGTTCTATTAGATTAGACAAAGACAAAACAGGATGATAATCAGTTGCACAATAGAGGCGAAGTAAACTTTGTCTCTGGGGGCATAGAAATGTAAAAAGGTTAAAATTAGTGCTGCAGTTGAAAACTGAACATGGAATAAAGTTTCTAAAATTGATACGTTTATATAAGAAAGTTTGTCAACAGACATGAATAATGCTGAACATTATGATTGTAATAAGGCATGCATGTAAAGTGAACAAAGTAGAATAATTTTTTTGGAGACTTGATAACCTGTCAGGGGAAAAGTGAATGATTAGAGACAGTTTAAAAGCAACAATTTTGAACAGATATGAGTAATATTATGGCATTAATATTGTATATGTGGGAAGGTTAAATATGTTTGTGGTTGCAGTCCAGCTGAGGGTTTCTAGATGATTTGTACAATGTAGTGTCATAATGAGCTTATTATTTAGAGAAACATTTCTCGAAAGCATTAGTGATGAGTCTTGCAGGTAAACTTTAACGTATGACCTCAAATGACCTTTGACCTTATCCTGTGACCTCCAACAGCACCATAACATGAAGGTACCCCCAGTGCATCTATGACCCAAGTTAGGTTGTAATCCAAGCAACCCATGTGAAGTTATTTGTCAAAAGAGAGTCTTGCAGGTAAACTTTAACGTATGACCTCAAATGACCTTTGACCTTATCCTGTGACCTCCAACGGTACCATAACATGAAGGTACCCCAGTGCATCTATGACCCAAGTAAGGTTGTAATCCAAGCAACCTATGTGAAGTTATTTGTCAAAAGAGAGTCTTGCAGGTAAACTTTAACGTATGACCTCAAATGACCTTTGACCTTATCCTGTGACCTCCAACGGCACCATAACATGAAGGTACCCCCAGTGCATCTATGACCCAAGTTAGGTTGTAATCCAAGCAACCCATGTGAAGTTATTTGTCAAAAGAGTCTTGCAGGTAAACTTTAACGTATGACCTCAAATGACCTTTGACCTTATCCTGTGACCTCCAACGGTACCATAACATGAAGGTACCCCCAGTGCATCTATGACCCAAGTTAGGTTGTAATCTAAGCAACCTATGTGAAGTTATTTGTCAAAAGAGAGTCTTGCAGGTAAACTTTAACATAGAAAAAGAGAGTCTTGCATATACTCTTTAATATATGACCTCAAATGACCTTTGACATCATCACATGACCTCTGACAACACCATAACATGAAGATACCCCTAGTGCTTCTATCAACCAAGTGTGGCTGCCATTGCTGTAACAGTTGCCAAGTTATGGATCATAAGAGAGTCTTGCAGGTAAACTTTAACATTTGTGACGGACGACGGACGACGGACGGACGACGGACGGACGCCATTTGGATCCCTTAGTCTCGCCTTCACCTCCGGTGGGCGAGACAATAAAATTATGTCCCTTGTTAACTACCGTGTCATGGTCTTTCTGCATAACATGTTTAGTTAGATGAGGACCATTGGATCTAATAGGTGACAAATAACAATAATAAAACTATATAAAGTTCATTGAACCTTTGACCTACATTCAATTTGATCCAATTTTTGCATACTAATTGGTTTTATAAATGCCATATATATACCAATTTTGGAGCAAATCCGTTACCTGATTCTCAAGATATTGCGTAAACAGTTCTGGGAGGGATAATTTTGGCAATTTTTTGTAAAGTTCATGGACCTTCGACCTTCGTCCGATTTGACCCAAACTTTACACAGGTCATTGGTTTTATGAATGACATACAGGTATCAAGTTAGAAGCAAATCCGTTGAACAGTTCTCAAGATATTGCTTAAACGGATTCGGGACGGACGGACAGACGGATAAAGAGACAACCCGAAACAGATTGCCTCCGGCCTCTGGCGGAAGCATAGAAACGTCTTTTTTAAAAAACGATTGTGCATATACCAGAGTTTATTAAACATGTATACTGAACTATAGGTTCGTGCAAAACTCTTCATTCTATGGCGGAATCCACAGTAAAAATGGCGACATCCGTTCAGCAATGGAGTCATATCAGTTTAGCACGGAGGCATGTACACCAGGTCAGCTGGTCGCCGCCGGCATTTCAGACCTATTAATGTACGTTCACACGGAAGAACTTTGTCACTTCCGCTGGCTGCGAGCACTGTTAAGCAGTGTTGCCAAAGCCACGATTTAGGCGCCAGACATTTGACTTTTGACTTCCGCGCCGTGACCTGCAAAGCCTTACCGCTACTTCACTACTTTTTGGCTACTTCTGAATTCCTCATTTCTCCACTGCCAAACATGCATTTTCACCTAGTATCATCATGCTGTATAAGGCCCGGTCACACCGCCCGAGCTTTATTGGAGCGTTCCTTGAACGGTAGGGAGAGGGGGCCGAATTTCGAAAACGCTTGTCACCGCGCACAAAATGCGGAAAAAATCGAAAGCACGGGTGTTGCCATAGCGGTGCACTGCTGAAGCCGGCGTTGGTTTAGCGTTGGTTTAGCGGTGACGCGAGCGGTGACGCTCAGACACCTCCATACCAACGCCAAACCAAAGTTCATCACCGCAATGGATCGCTGCTTCAACGCCCAACACCGTTCCAGCAATCCCGCTTACAACCGCTCCACCAACGTTTGTGCAACGTTTACTCACCGCCCGGGCAAAGCTGGCGACGCAGCGGTGGTCCAGCGTTTAAGATTTCTGCGTTGGCCTAGCGGACCCAAGCGTCCACGAACTTACGTCTAACGGTACCAAACTTTGAATGGGCGTTGTTGGAGCGGTGGTGAACTTTGCCGGAGCGGAAAATTACCGCTCCTCACCGCTGGCTATATTTTTTGCAGCTCAAAACTTTCGGAGCGGTAGGAGGGACCATCAGCGGTGGTCGAGCGTATACGGCGTTACCTTAACGGAGGCCAACTTCTGTTAAACGGTGGTGAACGGTAACGAGCGGTGATGACATTTTTCACCGCTCTAGGAACGCTCCAGCAAAGTTCTGGCGGTGTGACCGGGCCTATAACCTTGAAATTGCGATATTTCTGTTTGGGCTACTTTTTTTTCTAAATTGGGCGACTTTTACAGCTACTTACCGCTACTTGGGCTGAGAATTTTTGGCAACACTGCTGTTATGCCAGGAATTTACGGCTGCGGCAAAGCAATATACAAGCTACAAGTAATGTCAACATGGGTCACCACATCCAAGAGGGAAGAAACTCCACAACGACCCGTCAGAAGTGCCCTTATCATGGTTATGGCAAGCAGTAGCGGCAAATCTCCTAAAAGTACCCTAAGTCAGACTGAATGACAGATGACAGATTAAATCATCCATGTGCCATACAAAATACAGCTTGATAGGAATTATGTGCATTGCGCCTCAATGGTGTGTCAAGAGTGAAAAAAAAAAGACCCTAGGGCTGGGGCACTGTACCATTACTGTATGCTAATATGAGCGTTTGTCGTTTCCTGAGATATTGAAATGATATTGTATCTGTTAAAACTAGAGCAATTCGACTGCCGCGCAGTCGATAAATATGCCTCCGCCTCTTTGCGAGCTCTATTTGGGTTTTCTCTCAGAAAACCTGTTTGGTGGGCAATAAACCATTTAATTCTGTTTTAATTCTGTTTTTCCATGTTTAGCCAAGTTTGGCAATGTAAATTGAACTTTGACCTCTTATTTCTTTGACTTCCAATCAAATCAGTCCATCTAAATCCATCCTTGTATCAAGTTTGTTTAAAATTAGCCAATTTGGGGGTAAAGTTCATTGACCTTTGACCTGTCAGAAATTTTACCCACACTTTCACCAGTCTACCTCCATGAAGTAATACATCTTTGTACCATGTTTAATTTAAATTGAACCATTAGATTTGTATTCAATGAGATAAATATCAAATTAGGGACAATTTTTGGCCAATTTTGGCAAAGTTCATTGACATTTGACCTCTGACCTTTGAGAAATTTCACCAAAAATATCATCAGTCTACCCCCAAGTAGTGATCCATCTTTGCACCATGTTTGGTTGGTATTGCACAATTGGATCGTTATTTATTTTGAAAAATATCACTTCGGGCTCAATTTTTAGCTAATTTTTGGCAAAGTTCATTGACCTTTGACCTTTCTGAACTTTACCTGAACTTTCATTAATATACCTCCATGAAGTGAAACATGTCTGTACCATGTTTCGCTAGAATTGCACCATTGGATTTGGGTTTATTGTGAAAAATATCAATTTGAGGCCAATTTTTAGCAAATTGTTGCAAAGTTCATTGACCTTTGACCTCTGGCCTTCCAAGAATTTCACCAAATAAATGTCACCAGTCTATCCCCAAGTAGTGATCCATCTTAGTACCACGTTTCATGAGAATTGCATATTTGGATTTGGTTTTATGGTGAAAAATATAAAGTTTTAGGCAGTTTTTAGCCAATTTTGGCAAACTTCATTGACCTTTGACCTCTGTACCCCAAGGAATTTTATCAAAAATGTCACCAGTCTATTCCCAAGTAGTGATCCATCTGTGTACCATGTTTCATAAGAATTGCATCCTTGGATTTGGATTTATTGTGAAAAATATAAAGCTTGGGGCAGTTTTTAGCCAATTTTGGCAAAGTTCATTGACCTTTAACCTCTGAACTTTCAGGAATTTTATCAAAAATATCACCAGTCTATTAAGTACTGATCCATCTGTGTACCATGTTTCATGAGAATTGCATCCTTGGATTTGACTTTATTGTGAAAAATATAAGGCTTGGGGCAGTTTTTAGCCAATTTTGGCAAAGTTCATTGACCTTTGACCTCTGAACTTTTATGAATTTTATCAAAAATGTCACCAGTCTATTCCCAAGTAATGATCCATCTTTGTACCATGTTTCATGAGAATTGCATCCTCGGATTTAGCTTTATTGTGAAAAAGGTAAATTTTGGGCAATTTTTCACAAAGTTCATTGACCTTTGACCTTTGACCTCGATCAGAATTGATCCCTATTTTACATACTTCATTGGTTTCATGCAATACATACATGTACCAAGTTTGAAGCAAATCTGGTTAACGATTCTTGAGATATTGCCTGAACGGTTTCGGGACGGACGTACGGACGGACGGACGGACGGACGGACAACCCGAAAACATAATGCCTCCGGCCACTTCGTGGCGGAGGCATAATTACAAGTCATCTACAACATTTGGCACATGCATCGAATTGAAGAAAAAATAAAAAATATTACAATGCTTTTCACAAATAAAACAAAGCTATTACAACTACAGGCTACACATCACTTGTCAATAACATTTCATCAAAATTCAATGAAATAGTCTCTCAACAATATTTCAGTCTACACAAGCACTTACATAAATGTGGAATGTCACCTGTTTTCAGGTTAGATGTGGATCATCAAAGGGATCTTTGTAAAGGGCCCTCACGTACGGAGGTATACATAAGCGCACTATATTTTGACATTTTGATATCACATACTGTTTATTCTGATGATTATTACCTTAGCTGTTATTATTCGTTTGTTTTTTGTTTTGTGTGTGTTTGTATTAGTCTTTCTTCGATGTATTTTTAAAGTACGTATTTGTATGTAATTTGTGTACTTTGGTTCATCTTATTGTATGTCATTTAACTAATGGACTTTATACTTGAGTGTATTGAACCACACGTTAAAGGTTATCACGCCTCACAAGCTATCGGCTTTCTGGTGATGCCTTACATTCATTGTTCATGAAAGTTGTTTTTGTTTGTTAAATGAATAAAAAAAATTGAATTGAATTGAATTTTTTTACAAAAGGCAAACAAGTCTTCGGGCCATATCGGGCGACATGATGCTGCAATCGTAATCGTAAGGTCTTACGACTAGAAATGTGACCGGGCCCTGCGATTCAGCTGATCGCAGAGTCTACGACTAATCGGACCATGTCGTCTGCGGTAGCCTAAGATATGGAGGGAGAATCGCAAATATTTTCAGTAACTACATCAGTGCGCAACATGTCAGGTTCGCGGGCCAATGAATCTTTAGATTGCTAGTTGCTCAAAATACCAAATATACAGTAAGGGGGGGGGGGGGGAGGGCAAGTCAAGGTACTACTTGGTAATGAGCATCAGTGTTTATCATAATTCTTGTGGAATATCATCTGGAAGAGGGAGGAATAGAGATTGCTTCAAGTCGGAGAGTCGAATATTGCGGGACGTTCTTCGATAACCTAGCCGTTCCATGACGTCACCGCACAGCTTCTCGATCTGCAGCGCCTCCTGTGACGTCATCTCCTTCCGCCATTTGAAGGCCGTTTCCGTGGAATTCCGATGCGACCCGTAGAGCCGACCCACATCGTCATTCTTGGCGTCAGTTTGGTCCGTTTTAGTGTTGGTCGCGACCCAATCGTGCACGTTCTCCGGAAGTTGCATACCAAAGTAGCGGTAGATGTCCTCAGTGACGCGCACGGGCGCTGCCGCGTAGTCCTCATAGCGAATCAGCTTGTAGCGGCCGCGCAGCCAGTGGGGTTTCTGCTGCGCCAGGGTAATAGTGGATTTCAACCACTTACAGTACGCTGGCATGGTGTTAAGGAGGGGGAAAACATCCGCGGTATCCATCAGGCCGAGCACGTCCAGTCTCGTTTGGCCGGGATGTGGTCGAAACCGCTGATAACGGCTCGAGAACGCGGGAAATGCCTTAACGTCTGGGCGATGGAACGGATTGGCCGCGCGGTCATGTATAATTCGGGTCCTGTATCTACGTGCCGCGAGCCTGCGTTGTGTTGAGGTACGTTCTGTCGAGTAGACCCCACGCCGCGAGTTTGCGACGCCGCGAGGGTCGCGAACGAGGTGAAGAATTTTAACATCGACAGCGCCCTCGTCGATGATCTTAGACACCATACTGAGGTCCGCGCGGATAGTTTTGATACTCCTGTACTTGTGGAACGTGAGACATCTACGGCGCAGCATCTGTGTCGTCGCGTGTCGACATGAGCTCGTTGCGGCACACACAGGGTGAATCATGCTGCTGCGAAATCCGCCACCCGCCGGCCAATTCACCACGCTCGATATAAAATCCCGCGGGAAATCACACGAACTGAGTTTACGTAGCAGATTAGTAGCCTGCGAATTGTACTGGGACTTTTGTATAAGTCCTCGCTTAGTCCAGTCACACAGAGCATGCAGCGGCTCATAAAGAAACCCGACTTCTAAGTTTTGATTAAATATTTCTCCTATAAGAGTTGAACCAGTGCGCATACGTGCTAACAAGATAATAAATACCGGTTTGGTTGTCCCTTTTTGTTGTTTGACTGCGCTTTCTGTCCTGTCATTTGACCCGTTCCCATTGTAAAATGGACCACTGTGATCTATTGCTTCATGGATCACGCTAATGTTGATAGATGATGTTGCTGCTGCTGATGATGATGAACTGAAGTCTGACGAAGAATCTGATGAATTCGATGCAAGGTGATTTTCATTCAAGCTTACCGAAAGACCGCTATGCTTGTGTATAAGCGCGGGAGAAATATTTGCGTGATTGACAGACAAAACCCTTTTCACTTCTTTACTAACATTGTAAAAGGCGGACAGGTTCAAATGACCTGGCAAAGCATCACCATCCTTGGTCATGGCGCGTATTTCCGTCGTCTGCTGTTGAGGTGGCGGAGTAGCGGTGGTGCTCCTTCGGTCGGGAGGCGATGATAAAGCGGCCCCGCTGGATACCGCCATGATCTGCTCGACTTCCGCAAGGCCTAGGCTGTGGCGAGCGCTCGGGTCTGGAGATGTTCCTGCGCTCTTCACGTACACGACGTTCCAGCTAATTCTTGACGTGATATTCCCAAAGGCAAGGAGCGAGACGATTGTGAGGAGAAAGAAGGCGAGAAATGGTTTGATCCATTTTCGAGTCATAAACGCACCTAGAGCCATGTTCGGAGACTGAGTCTTTGAAGCAAACGCCAGTGAGGTAGCTTCGTTCTGTGTCTCACCATCATCATTCAGCCCGTAGGATTGTGAGCTCCTGGCACGAAACAGCGACTAGCTTGGTAACAGCCACTGTTGACAATGAAGGCTGTTGTTGCCTGGTAACCGACGCCTTATCCTTCGTCGCACACGTTGGAAAACCTGTGAGAAAGGGAAGAGAGAATATTAAATGTAAATTAATATTTAAAATAAAGGAGGGCGAGTGGGGAAGCAGAGAGCTGACAAAGAGCGCTGCATTAACTTTGCGTGCCAAGCAAAATGCTGCTCTGTTGGATTAATGTGTATTGATGGTGAAACAATCCATAAGTGGCATGATCAGAGTTTCCATTGTGATTCCTAAAGAAGTTTGGAACGAAGGAGAAAGAGGAAGTGGAAACGATATACACAACCATGACAACAGCTCAAATAAATTGGCATAGGGAAAGGGAAAGGGAAGGAGCCTCAGTTTTAAACCGCGGTACATTTTGTCCAGTTCAGCATGAAACACGATGCTTTAGCCTAAAAAGCATCATGTGTCATGCTGAACTGGACATAATATACCACGGTTCAAAACTGCGACTCGTTCGCTTTCTTCCCTTTCCCTTTCCCTATGCCAATTCCTTTGAGCTGTAGTGTATCACGCACTCCCGTAAGATGGTGATTAATGTTTCTTCTTTAGTACAATGATTATATAATTTACAATCACTCAAATATCTCCTGACCCTCGTCCACAACACATTCCATGACGAGACTAAGAATTCGGAATCCATCAAAATACTTCCGACCAGTGCGTAAACTAAAAGGCGGTTCCACCAGGAAGAGATGGACCAATAACCACATAGGGAAATCGAACTAAAGAACATGATCAGTCGACACATACGGGTCAACTTAATAGTACGAAGTAAATAGGCATGCGTCCTCATGTTTGTTCTCAGTTGTGATTACAATACTCTTTAATTTCATCTCCTTTAATTTCTCTCATTTTTCCCCACTTAATTTTGGCAGATTTCAGTGATTTTCCCAAACCAGTGTGGCGTATAGTCAAATCATAAGCTCAAACATAGAACACGGTTCTGTCTAAGTGAACACAAAGCGTAATCTGTACAAAGGGGGTTCTAGCTGTGTGCAGAGTCTTTTCCCCTCTAGCTTCGAGTACACTTGTTTTCATAGATGATGAAGTTGCGACAACTGGGAATGTGAACGCCCGTTGTGAGCTAATAGGCGCGCCCGACGACGACACAGTACTTCCTTTGTGCGCCGTGCAGGTCACGCGAATGAAGGCCAAGTTGAAGGTCTCATGATACTTGACATAGCCCGCTGTGCTCGTTTATCGTACATTGCACATAGACCTACCCTGGGCATTCACGAACATATGGATCGTACATCCATGCACATTGGCAAATCCTTGTCAGTCGGTATACAAAGTATCGATGTATCCATCTGTCACTCTATTTTCACGTGTCAATCTATCTCTCGATATAAATCACCCATCTCTCCTTCAATCTATATATATATCTATCTATCGACATATCTAGCCTATTTCACTTCTGTGTTGAAGAAGGCCTCTTCACACCAATTTTCCATTTCACTTTGCAGGCCCTGTGCTGTTCTTGTCCGTGTAAAAATCTCCGTGTTCCTTTCTTTTATATGCACCTCCTAAATAATTGTCTGCCCTTTCTTCTTTATATATTATAATAGGTGTCCAGTTGGTAAACATGTTTCTCCATCTCATACCGTTCCCTCTGACTAGATGACTAAGCATACCTCCATTTCTTTGAGGAAGGTCCCTTGTTTTTGTACCGTGTGCCTTCTCGTGATACCTATCATTATTCTTCTCATTGCCCTTTCTGCTACCATGGTTACTCTCAGCTTATCTTCCATTCGGTGGTCGAGTTTGAAATGCAGAGACTTCTTTCCTTATAATCTACCCAACTCTGACAAAAGAGAGCAACAAAACAAAAGAGGTTTTTCTTGTAAATGAGCAAGATGTGTTGCATTTACATCAGTGCAACACCACATGTTAGATTGAATATCTCGCAGCAAGATGAATATTTCTTGTCAGATTTTGCCTGTATGTAGGGTATGTAGGGAATGCTGGGTACATCCTAACAATACCAATAACCCCGATTTGAGTGTTTTGTCCCTTGCTTCCTTTTGTCAGAGTAGGGCAGTAATGTGCACAGGAGTAATTCATGCTCTCGTTAGAGCTAAATTATCAAACCCATGGATAATGCTGAGACAGTGTTATAACCGAGTCTTTGCCTGAAGACTAGGCTGCGTCAGGGGCGATTCGCCCGAAAGATAAAAAGGGTTTATGATACGGAACCGTGCTTGATTTACGAGCCAGTTCCATTTCAGATACATGATCAATTACCATTACGATACATATACAAATAGAACAAGTAGAACAATACCAGACGAGATAAACACTGTTGCATACAGATTTCCAATTAGTGCAGCTCGAAATCAATGATTATTTGGTTAGTGGCCTAGAAGCAGCCAACTATGGATAAATGTAGTTGCCAAATGCAAGTGCAAGATGTAAAACAAGATGAAAAGAACATCCAAACCTGACTCACTGCTGAGCAAGCTGATGCGCAAGCTATGAACCCGTTTAACATTGAAGGTCATTCACAGGTTGCCGAATTTAGTACGGTCGGTGGAAAACATCGATTTCCCACGTGCAATTTTGTGGAAATCGAATTGAATTATTTCGCACGTCGTCGTGGAATTAACCCTCTTTATCCCATGGGAGCATGGCATGTGAAAAAACTAAATGTTCTTCTCCCGACTTGGCAGCGAGATGGTTAACTCTGGGTTCGTCTGCTGGATTCTATTTCATCTTCACGGGTTACCATTCATGTACCGTATGGGTCGGATCCGACCAAAGTTTTGATGAGATCCAAGATGTGTTACAACCCCTACATATTTAAGAAATACTAAACTAAATCATACACAGCAAATGAAAAATTAGCGTTGAGAGACTGTGGGGGTTATACATCGACAAAGGTTCTATGTTCAAATCCAGGCCACGTATTTCGGTTGATGAAGCAAAAGGTCGGTACCAGACGTGATTAAAGGGTTACTAAATTAGAAAAATAAGTTCCCACCAATCTATGTAAAATTATCCACTAAAAACGAAGTTCACATTCGTTTACCGCAATAAAGTCTCATTTTCACGAAAATTTGAAAAAAAAAACCGCACGGCTCCAGTGACGTCATAGAAGTCAAAATGCCATAAATGCCAAATGCGTGAATAAAATATTTTATTTACGCCGTTCAAACAATACGTTACCAATGGGAACCCAAAATTTGTCCGAGGTTTGTCCGAGTAGCAACAACTAATAGATTCAAAGTTCATTCCATCCATTGAATCTGAATGATAAGATACAGGTGAATGCAATAACGCGTTACTACGCAGTTAGGGGGAAAGTTGTGAATACATTACGAAAATAGTCTATTGCTGACTTCCGTACAATCCATGGCATTTTGACTTCTCTAAAGTCACTGGAGGCCTGCGGTTTTTTTTTTCTTCAAATTTTCGTCAAAATGAGACTTTATTGCGGCAAACAAATGTGAAATTCGTTTTTAGTGGATAATTTAAAATAGATTAGTGGGAACTTATTTTTCTAATTTCGTAACCCTTTAAATTATTTAAAAACCTGAATTCACACACAAAGACACACATACGTACATATTTTATCAAAGACCAAAGTATTTTAGTGAAAGTGAAATGTCTTGAGCGCTTGAGCAAATTTGACTCTTCTGTACATTACCGTATTATGAATTGTGTTTTTCCTTGAATAATACGTACTGAACCCACAAAGCCCCCCCCCCCCCCCCCCCCCGAAAAAAATGGGTGAGGAGGTCACGCTTTTAAACTGCATCTCTGAGCCATGGATAGGTTTCATTTGAGCAAAATTTCTTTCTTGGAAACCTTTTTTTTTTTTTTTTTTAATAACGCACAATAATAATACATCAACCCCAACACTGCTTGTTCCCGGGCACGACCTATAGTAATCATTACCTCAAGGACTGATCACCATCATCTCTTTTGTCCGTCCACTCTCTCTCTCTCTCCTCTGCTTGCTTTCTTCCGGCCAAAGTGATGAAGCCTCTTTAATTTCGCGCCCGCTGATATCTCGGGGAATCACGAATCATCGTCTGCGTGGCTTGATGAGCTGTCGTGAGAGACAGACGGTAGGTCGGGCAATCTTGGCTCTCTCACGTATGTCATGAAGCCCTCTTGTTGAGGCTGAGCTGACGGATGGATGAACTGCCGTTGTCAAGGTCAGCTCCCACCTTTTAATTTCTGCAAAAGAACAGAGAGAATTTGGGCTCATGAGCAAACAATCGTGA
>OZ022588.1:15460699-15564022 GCA_963669155.1 Arbacia lixula | reverse complement strand
GCAGCGTATTCTCCCTCCCCCCTACCTCTCCCTCTCTTCAGCTGTAGGAGCATCCCTCTCCTCCCCCCCCCCCACCCCCCCCCCCCCTCCGCTCTCTCTCTCTCGTCTCTTCTCTCTCTCTCTCTCTCTCTTCTCTCTCACTAGATTTTCCCTTTTCTCTCTACCCCCGTCTGTTTGCCTCTTTACAAATAACAGCCATGTTTTCCTGCATGTAGTCACATCTTTAACCATTCCTCCTCTCTCTCCTCTCTCTGTGTCTCTCTGTGTCTGTGTCTGTCTCTCTTTCTCTCTCTGTCTCAGTGTGTCTGTCTCTCTCTGTCTCTGAGCTATGTATCTGCCTCTCACTCTTCCTCTCTCTGTCTGACTGTCTCTACGTGTCTCTCTCTCTCTTTCTATGTCTCTGTGTCTGTCTGTCTCTCTCTGTCTCTCTCTCTTTCTCTCTCTCTCTCTATCTCTCTTTGTCTCTTTGTGTGTCTGTCTGTCTGTCCAATTCTTCAGGTTGATGTGCATGTCTGTTTGCACTTTCACCCCATTCCTCTGTGTCTCTCCATTTACATGTCAGCTGTGGTCTTAAACCCTAAAACGGCCGGGGGGGGGGGGTGGGGGGGGGGGGGGGGGGGTTGAATCAACCCCCCCCCCCCTCCCCCCTCGACGTTTCGTGCAATAATGCTGCAAACGCAAGAACGACTCATCGCAAAATATCTTGAATTTTTTCTTTTAAGTCTTGCGCATCTTTTGAGATCAAATTCGCGACATCCATGCATACCATTTACGGGAGCCACGCCCGTTTTCGTAACGCATGTCATCCCAAAAACGTGCACAAATTTTGCAATTTTGTGTGCATTTCCTATGGAAAACAGTGCTCGTTCATAAAACTCATAAAAGCCTAATTATTGTTCCATTTGACAATTTTGATTGATTAATTTGATGCTAATCATGGCTGAAAAGTGGTTCAGTGACAATTTTCAATAAAAAAAAAACAAAGAAAAAAAAAGAAATGCATAAGAAAATCCAAAAACAATCAAATACATAAGAATTAAAATGAATTTTCACAGTTTTTTTATGACCAATTGTTAAACATATTATAACAGTTTAAAAAGTGGTCAGTGACAATTTTCAATAAAAAAAACAAAGAAAAACAAAAGTAAAAAAACAAAGAAATGCATAAGAAAATCCAAAAACAATCAAATAAATAAGAATTAAAAATGAATTTTCACAGTTTTTTATGACCAATTGTTAAATATATTATAACAGATATACAAACGAAATATTAGAATCTAAATGTTTTTTATTTAGTGTTTTATATAATTGTGAACAGGCAGAACAGCTCATGGGCAAGACGGGTTGTCCGACGGTACATAGATTGTCAATGTCTAGTCTTCCTCCTGGTTACCTCAGCAACAACATACTCTTTCAGTAACATCTATGTTTAACAATTAGTGTTAGCTGGTAGATTGTTCCCCCAGAGGAAGGTAGTTGAAGTTTCATTAAATAATGTCTGTATGTAGTAGTCCTCGATGACAATGGTACCAAATTTTCCAAGTTTTAGCATATCTGGCGAGTATATGGGACGTTCAGATCCGATGCACATGGTCATGATGGTTGCGTGTTAAACATACGGCGGAAGACCGATATGCGCAAAATGCTGCTTTAGCAAGCATCGAAGTTTTAACTTTGGAATACTATTACTATATATCATGAAATGGAAGGAATTTCATATTTACACACAATATGAAACATATCCATCGGTAAATTTTCAAAACGTTTCAGTCCATAAGTGTGAAAGATTCTTGAAATATGAAAAAATACGTTTTTAAAAATGGCCGCCATTGCCTCCCTGGACAAAATTCAAGAGGGCTCAATATCCAAATTTGCTTAGACAATTTAATTCTACATGTGTGCCAAATTTGGTGCTTTTAGAAAAAAGTGAACAATTATTCAGCTATGCAGCTGGACTAATTTGTATAATCATTCCCCAAAAATCTGGGGGGGCATTCCGAAAACGAACTTAGGAAAAATTTTATTGTATCTCAGGGACTTAGGAAAAATTTTATCTTTTGGTATTCCGAAGAGCCAACTTACAACAAAAGATAAAATTTTTATTCAAATGAGCTAGAGATAAAATTTTTATGTAAATGAGCCTCCGAGATAAAATTTTTATGCAAATGAGCTAAATCGGTATTCTGAAACGCACTTAGGAAAAAAAATTAGGATAAAAGATAAAACTGCTCCCAAGCAATTTTATCTCCAGACGTACGCGCCTAGGCCCATAGCATTACGTGCGAACAATAATTCGCGCATTCAACTTTTTGCACATGTGCGCATCAAATGCAATAAGGCGCGCTGATAGACATTGATGCGCAATGTCCCTTTCAGTTTCATGACATCACACCATCAGCTTGATGGTGTTAATGTATGCAAAAGACATGAAAGGACGTTTATTACTGGCTGGCTCTGAGATAGGAGCGCAGTGCATGCGCTCATTAATATTGGTTAAAATCTTCCTAAAATGTTTTTCGGAATACCAAAGATAAAATATTTTAAGGACATTTTATCTTAGAGGAGATAAAATTTTTATCTCTGTGGATTTTCGGAATACCGCCCCTGTTTATCAATGTAGCAGCGAACAAATTCCGACACCAAAAATATGCCATAGCCTGCTATATTTTGGGATGAGGTAACTTGTATAGCGCCATCTACGGGAGTTTTCTGGTCCTACCATTAAAGCAGTGTTATTTTGTAATTGTTTGAAAGTAGCAATGAATAGATATATATCATTGCCAAAAAAAAGTAAGAATGCTCCAAGAACTCAGCAAATCATGAAGTTAAAAAAAAAGCATCATTCCTTCCCATTTGGGAAAATGAAAATTCCATGGTTGGTCTCCTTGGGATGAGTGAAATATATTGAGCCATATTCATGCATTTCTGTCAATTACCTGTAAAAAATTTACCTTTTGGGGGAATGTGTTGCCTCTACGTTCTACCCTCCATCCGTCTACGTTCCACCCTCCATCCTTCTACGTTCCACCATCCATCCTTCTACGTTCTACCCTCCATCCTACGTTCTACCCTCCTTCTACGTTCCACCCTCCATCCTACGTTCTACCCTCCATCCTTCTACGTTCCACCCTCCATCCTTCTACGTTCTACCCTCCATCCTTCTACGTTCCACCCTCCATCCACCTATGTTCTACCCTCCATCCTACGTTCACCCTCCATCCTTCTACGTTCCACCCTCCATCCACCTACGTTCTACCCTCCATCCTTCTACGTTGTCCCCTCCATCCTTCTACGTTCTACCCTCCATCCGTCTACGTTCTACCCTCCATCCGTCTACGTTCTACCCTCCATCCTTCTACGTTCTACCCTCCATCCTTCTACGTTCCACCCTCCATCCTTCTACGTTCTACCCGCCATCCGTCTACGTTCTACCCTCCATCCTTCTACGTTCCACCCTCCATCCTTCTACGTTCTACCCTCCATCCGTCTACGTTCCACCCTCCATCCTTCTACGTTCTACCCTCCATCCTTCTACGTGCCACCCTCCACCCTTCTACGTTCCACCCTCCATCCTTCTACGTTCTACCCTCCATCCGTCTACGTTCTACCCTCCATCCGTCTACGTTCTACCCTCCATCCTTCTACGTTCTACCCTCCATCCGTCTACGTTCTACCCTCCATCCTACGTTCACCCTCCATCCTTCTACGTTCCACCCTCCATCCTTCTACGTTCTACCCTCCATCCTACGTTCTACCCTCCATCCTTCTACGTTGTCCCCTCCATCCTTCTACGTTCTACCCTCCATCCTTCTACGTTCCACCCTCCATCCGTCTACGTTCCACCCTCCATCCTTCTACGTTCTACCCTCCATCCTTCTACGTTCTACCCTCCATCCTTCTACGTTCTACCCTCCATCCTTCTACGTTCTACCCTCCATCCGTCTACGTTCTACCCTCCATCCTACGTTCTACCCTCCACCCTTCTACGTTCTACCCTCCATCCTTCTACGTTCCACCCTCCATCCATCTACGTTCTACCCTCCATCCATCTACGTTCTACCCTCCATCCATCTACGTTCCACCCTCCATCCTTATACGTTCCACCCTCCATCCATCTACGTTCTACCCTCCATCCTTCTACATTCTACCTTCCGTCCTGTACGCCCTACCTTCTGTCCGTCTATGTTCCACCCTTTTGGTTCTCTACGTTCTACCAACCTATGTTCTACCCTCCGACCTTCTACGTTCTACCTCGTTGTCCTTCTACGTTCCATTCTCCACTCCTCTACATTCTATCCTGCTGTCTCACATTCTTCCCCCTGTTTTACTTTCTTTCCTCCAATCTACATTGTACATGTGCTTTTATTGTCCTATCTGTTCTACCGTTCGACTACCCTGCAGTGGTCAAGTTTGACTTCACACCTTGTTATACCGGTATGCATATTGGTTGCAGCATGCTAGTGGACAAAGATATTCAATGATAATATTGAATAATATTTTGATGGATTTAATTAAGGCAAATTGCATTAAAAGATAAGTTAAGGTCAAATTTGGAGTCTGTAGTTTAAAGGTTAAGGACCCAGCTCAATATTAATTCAAATTATTTTCCGATTACTAGATAAAAACAATGCTTTTTTGTTTTAACTGATAACATCAATCAGGATCAACTTTGTTCTGTGGACACAGCACGTTTCTAGTTTGAAACTGGAATTGTTTTCAAGTACATGTAATGCCTTTTAAGAATTGCCATGAAATGTTACGTTTTGTTTCATCTATATTGTGCTCCACAGTGAAGAAGTCCTTAAATGTATCAGAATGCAAATCATTTATTTAAGTCATTATACCCGTACCAACCAAAGTTTGAAGGGGGTATACAGTAATCAGCATACTGTTAGGTGGGTGGGCGGTCGGGAGATCACCGAGCTCTGAAGTGTGCACAAGAATATTGATTTTACTTAATGATTATGCAAGTTCTGAATTGAGATGAAATTGAAATTATAAAAATTTGGGATCAAGCGTTCATGTCCAAATTCATGAAAGTACTACTGCTTCTACTATACTACTACTACTACATGTACTTCTACTGCACACACACACACACACACCCACACACTCATATATACACGCACACACAGACACACACATATATATATATATACATGTAGGCTACCTAAAAAAAAAGGAAATTCTAACCATCCGACCAAATTTATCATTCCACCTTTTTGGCTCATAAGGTTTGTCTGAAAAGGTGTATCTTTATTCTGTTTGTCATTTGACTGAATGTCACTCCGCCAATTATACTGGATCTATGCATAATAACACTTAAATCATTGCATTCACATCCTTCAACACATAAATGTCTGCTGATTTGTATGTATTTTTTAACAGGACGACCATCCGTACCCAGCACTAAAAAGGAGACTATTGCAGACGACAGATGGTGTGTCCTGCGAGAATTCTGAAGGTGTTCATTTTCCAGATTTCAAGGTCTGAAGGCTCACTCTGAGAGACAATGCTTTGTCATATTTATGTGCAATATACATGTACTTCAAACCTAGAAAGTTAAATTCCTATTTAGTACCTCCCAAATTGAACCTTTCATACGATATGAACATTAATAGTACATGTAGTACATGTAATGTATTTGCCAAGCAAATGTAGCAATGGTGTGTATACACGGTTCGCCATTAAAGTAAAGTATTTTTTCACAGCATAATCAGCTTAATATGATTTGAAAATGGCATATATGGTGCGTCATAAGGACTTTACTTTATCATCCTGCCTCTTGCACACATAAGACACGGACTTTAGCAAGTTTATGCCCTACGCGATGGATATCATGAACAAAGAATGACGACAATACACATTAAAGTAAGGATCGTGAGATATTTATTTCAATCTCTCTCTCTTTTGTGATTTCACGGACGAATTTGATTAAAATTGAGTAATTGTTCTTACTCAATTTATGGGCCCACCCATAGCAATGACAATGCCAATGACAATGGCAATTTATTGATCCCACGAACCCGCGCAATGCAGACGTCATGGCATGCTGTCCACTAGCTTGTTGATGACGTCAACAGGCACATCATCACATTCTTCCCTCAGAGTATCTGCCAACTCCTGAAGATTCGGGAGAATGACCTCCCTGTCGCTGATGGCTCGGCCTAGGGCATTCCATACACGATTTTATATCACCTTCTACAATCTCCAGTTTGTAACATTGTGTCCATGAAAGTTTCATATCATGCACTAAATTTAACACACACTTTGTACGCAGCCCTTGTAAATATTATTAAAACTAAATCAAGTTGTGGTATAAAGACATTAAATATAATGTGGACACATATTTTGGTTAACTCATTGTGAAGAAAGACTTTTAAGACAGATATCTGCGCAGCATCAGTATAGCGGAACAAGACGCACAGCAAGCATAGTTATTCATTTTACTTTAAACAACAACAACATCAAAAACAATATCAAAGTCTACCACAGACGACACTGACGACTAAAAATGTGACGTCACCTACAAGTCCCATGACCGGGTCCTGCGATTCAGCCAGTCGTACAGTCGTATGTTAAGCTGTTCGTCTGCAGGGGCCTAAACAGACTGATGAAATAGATGTTACGAATACTGTAACTGTTTTTGTGGCACGACGCGATACTTGGGTATCCCCTTCTCTCATCCCCCCCCCCCCCCCCCCCCCCCCTTCTATCATTCTGGTTTCTCCTCGTCTTATCTCAACCGTTCTCTGAGACCCCGTTTACAGTGCAGGGCCGGGCCGAGCCGCGGCCGAGCCGCGGCTCGGCCCGGCTTCAATTGCGGTACTCGGCCCTCGAATTATGTGCGTTTACAGTGCTGGGCTCGGCCCGGTATATAACTTCAACCTTTCAATATTTTGTCGTAGTGGCGCTATGCATGTAAACAAACGATTATTAGGGAGCGCGCCGGGGTCACAGAGCGAAGGTGCAATATGGCGCGGGCTATTTGCCAGTTGTTTACGTTTACACGTACGCGCGGTTACCGGTACAGTATAGTATAGTATAGTATAGTACATCGCTACATCAGTGCATGTACTGCATTTTATGCATTTCACTCCGGTTTTTTCGTAGGGTTTGCCGAAACTTCACACAGTATCTAGCTACCCATATGCATTCCTAGTTTTTTTCAGTTGGTTCTCCTGTCTGTGCACACAAGAATATGGATGAGGAAAATCGAATTCGGAGATAACTACGTCATGTCCTGTGAATGGTGACGTCACAGTCAGTGCACTTCCGGGTCGGCGATTTGGCCCCGCATTTTGGCCCGAGATGCGTTTACAGTGAGAAAAGGCCGGGCCGAGCCGCGGCCGAGCCCGGGCCGAGACTACCTCCTGAGGTTGGCCAAATGCGCGGCCGTTTTTGGCCGCGCATTTGGCCTTTTGAGCGTTTACAGTGAGGCTCGGCCCGGGCTCGGCCGCGGCTCGGCCGCGGCTCGGCCCCCACTGTAAACGGGGTCATAGTTTCGGTTCTAGACGCATTTTATCAGCCCGAATCCGAATGTATATAGCGCATCAATAATACTCAATCTTCTGTTGCGGTTAGAGTAGCGAATTAGAAAGGAGCAGACTGTACTACCGAGGCTAGCCCAGAATTAGACATGACGCCCGTGTTAAAATCCTAATAAGGTGATCATAGAGAGCAACGCAATGTAATGAGTGTTTATACTAATTCTTCCCTAAAATAGGAGAGCAATTCGACTGCCACGCAGTCTATAAATATGTCTCCGCCTTTATGTTAGCTTCACCTAATTTGAATTGATGCTCAACTCTGCTTATGTGTTCGGTAGAAGTTGGACCATTGAATTCCTAATCCTTGATAAAGTTCATTGACCTCTGACCTTCGAATGAGTCAACCTCAAATTTCATTAACATATCTCCATGTAGTGAACCATCGCATTGCTTAGAAATTGGACCATTGACTTTCTAGTTATTGCAAAAAAATATTACTTTAGGGCCAATTTTTAGTTGATGCTGGCAAAGTTCATTGACCTTTGACCTCTAAGAAATTTCAGTTCTGATCTCTCCAGTCTATCTCCAGGGATTGATACACCTATGCATCATATCTGGTTGTACTGGATGATCAGATATATGATCTGGATATTTGGAAAAAGATCACATTTTGGACTATTTTGGTGATTTTGGACTAAATTCAATGACCTTTCAGTTTTTTTTTAAATATGCCCCTTGTTAACTACAGTGTCATGGTCTGTCTGCACAACAAGTTTAGTTAGATGAGGATCTAATAGGTGACAAATAATAATTATAAAACTATATAACGTTCATTGAACCTTTGACCTACATCCAATTTGATGTAATTTTTACACACTAATTGGTTTTATAAATGCAATGTATACGTACCAATTTTGGAGCAAATCCGTAACCGGTACATGATTCTCAAGATACATGTCTTGCGTAAACAGTTTTTGGAGGGACAATTTTTGCATTTTTTTTTTGTAAAGTTCATGGACCTTTGACCTTCGTCCGATTTGACCCCAATTTTACACAGGTCATTGGTTTTATGAATGGCATACAGGTATCAAGTTAGAAGCAAATCCGTTGAATAGTTCTCAAGATATTGCTTAAACGGATTCGGGACGGACGGACAGACGGATAAATGGACAACCCGAAACAGATTGCCTCCGGCCAATTCCGCCAATTCGTGGCGGAAGCATAGAAACGTTTTTTTTTAAACGATTGTGCATAGTACCAGAGTTTATTAAACATGTATACTGAACTATAGCTTCGTGCAAAACTCGTCATTCTATGGCGGAATCCAAAGTAAAAAAAAATCATGGCGACATCCGTTCAGCAATTGAGTGATATCGGTTTAGCACGGAGGCATGTACACCAGGTCAGCTGGTCGCCGCCGGCATTTCAGACCTATTAATGTACGTTCACACGAAAGAATTTTGTGACTTCCGCTAGCTGCGAGCACTGTTAAGTAGTGTTGCCTATTAAGCCACGATTTAGGCGCCAGATTGCGCTACTTTTGACTTCAGCGCCGTGACTTGCAAAGTCTTACCGCTACTTCACTACTTTTTGACTACTTCTGAATTGCTAATTTCTCCACTACCAAACATACATTTGCACCTAGTATCATCATGCTGTATACGGCCCGGTCACACCGCCCGAGCTTTGTTGGAGCGTTCCTTGAACGGTAGGGAGAGGGGGCCGAATTTCGAAAGCGCTCGTCACCGCGCACAAAATAAGGGGGAAAAAAATCGTAAGCACGGGTGTTGCCATAGCGGTACACCGCTGAAGCCGGCGTTGGTTTAGCGTTGGTTTAGCGGTGACGCGAGCGGTGACGCTCAGACACCTCCATACCAGCGCCAAACCAAAGTTCATCACCGCAATGGATCGCTGCTTCAACGCCCAACACCGTTCCAGCAATCTCGTGTCCGCTCGTAAAACGCTTACAACCGCTCCACCAACGTTTGTGCAACGTTTAATCACCGCCCAGGCAAACTTTGACTGGGCGTTGTTGGAGCGGTGGTGAACTTTGCCGGAGCAGAAAATTACCGTTCCTCACCGCTCGCAATATTCTTTGCAGCTCAAAACTTTCGGAGCGATAGGAGGCACCATCAGCGGTGGCCGAGCGTATAAGGCGTTGCCTTAACGGAGGCCAACTTCTTTTAAACGGTGGTGAACGGTAACGAGCGGTGATGACATTTTTCACCGCTCTAGGAACGCTCCAGCAAAATTCTGGCGGTGTGACCGGGCCTATAACCTTGAAATTGCGATATTTCCGTTTGGGCTACTTTTTTTTCTAAATTGGGCGACTTTCACGGCTACTTACCGCTACTTAAGGCGGGGAATTTTGGCAACACTGCTGTTAAGCCAGGAATTTACCGCTGCGGCAAAGCAATACACAATCTACAAGTAATGACAAAATGGATCACCACATCCAAAGAGGCAAGAAACTCCACAACGACCCGTTATGGCAAGCACTAGCGGCAAATTGCTATCTCCTAAAAGTACCCTAAGTCAGACTGAATGACAGATGACAGATGAAATCATCCATGTGCCATACAAAATACAGCTTGATAGGAATTATGTGCATTGCGCCTCAATGGTGTGTCAAGAGTGAAAAAAAAAGACCCTAGCGCTGGGGCACTGTACCATTACTGTATGCTATAACGAGCGTTTGTCGTTTCCTGAGATATTGAAATAATATTGTATCTGTTAAAATTACAAGTCACCTACAGCATTTGGCACATGCATCGAATTGAATAAAAACAAAACATATTACAATACTTTTCACAAATGAAACAAAGCTATTACAGGCTACACAATACTTGTCAATACCATTTCATCAAAATTCTATGAAATTGGAATAGGCCCAGTTTCTCAACAATATTTCAGTCTACATAAACACTTACATAAATGTGGAATGTCACCTTTCTTCAGGTTAGATGTGGATCATCAAAGGGATCTTTGTAAAGGGCCCTCACATACGGAGGTAAACATAAGCGCACTATATTTTGACATTTTGATATCACATACTGTTTATTCTGATGATTATTACCTTAGCTGTTATTATTCGTTTGTTTTTTGTTTTGTGTGTGTTTGTATTAGTCTTTCTTCGATGTATTTTTAAAGTACGTATTTGTATGTAATTTGTGTACTTTGGTTCATCTTATTGTATGTCATTTAACTAATGGACTTTATACTTGAGTGCATTGAACCACACGTTAAAGGTTATCACGCCTCACAAGCTATCGGCTTTCCTGTGATGCATTATATTCATTGTTCATGAAAGTTGTTGTTTGTTAAATGAATAAAAAATTTAATTGAATTGAATTTTTTTACAAAAGGCAAACAAGTCTTAGGGCCATATCGGGCGACATGATGCTGCAACGATTCTACAATCGTAAGGTCCTACGACTAGAAATGTGACCGGGCCCTGCGATTCAGCTGATCGCAGAGTCGTACGACTAATCGGACCGTGTCGTCTGCGGTAGCCTAAGACACGGAGGGAGAATCGCAAATATTTCTCGTATCAATACTACATCAGTGCGCAACATGTCAGGTTCACGGGCCAATGAATCTTTAGATTGCTAGTTGTTCAAAAGATTAAATATACAGTAAGGGGGGGGGGGAGGGCAAATCAAGGTACTACTTGGTAATGAGCATCAGTATTTATCATAATTCTTGTGGAATATCATCTGGAAGAGGGAGGAATAGAGATTGCTTCAAGTCGGAGAGTCGAATATTGCGGGACGTTCTTCGATACCCTAGCCGTTCCATGACGTCACCGCACAACTTCTCAATCTGCAGCGCCTCCTGTGACGTCATCTCCTTCCGCCATTTGAAGGCCGTTTCCGTGGAATTCCGATGCGACCCGTAGAGCCGACCCACATCGTCATTCTTGGCGTCAGTTTGGTCCGTTTTAGTGTTGGTCGCGACCCAATCGTGCACGTTCTCCGGAAGTTGCATACCAAAGTAGCGGTAGATGTCTTCAGTGACGCGCACGGGCGCTGCCGCATAGTCCTCATAGCGAATCAGCTTGTAGCGGCCGCGCAGCCAGTGGGGTTTCTGCTGCACCAGGGAAATAGTGGATTTCAACCACTTACAGTACGCTGGCATGGTGTTTAGGAGGGGGAAAACATCCGCGGTATCCATCAGGCCGAGCGCGTCCAGTCTCGTTTGGCCGGGGTGTGGTCGAAACCGCTGATAACGGCTCGAGAACGCGGGAAATGCCTTGACGTCTGGGCGATGGAACGGATTGGACGCGCGGTCATGTATAATTCGGGTCCTGTATCTACGTGCCGCGAGCCTGCGCTGTGTTGAGGTACGTTCTGTCGAGTAGACCCCACGCCGCGAGTTTGCGACGCCGCGAGGGTCGCGAACGAGGTGAACAATTTTAACATCGACAGCGCCCTCGTCGATGATCTTAGACACCATAGTGAGGTCCGCGCGGATAGTTTTGATACTCCTGTACTTGTGGAACGTGAGACATCTACGGCGCAGCATCTGTGTCGTCGCGTGTCGACATGAGCTCGTTGCGGCACACACAGGGTGAATCATGCTGCTTCGAAATCCGCCACCCGCCGGCCAATTCACCACGCTCGATATAAAATCCCGCGGGAAATCACACGAACTTAGTTTACGTAGCAGATTAGTAGCCTGCGAATTGTACTGGGACTTTTGTATAAGTCCTCGCTTAGTCCAGTCACACAGAGCATGCAGCGGCTCATAAAGAAACCCGACTTCTAAGTTTTGATTAAATATTTCTCCTATAAGAGTTGAACCAGTGCGCATACGTGCTAACAAAATAATAAATACCGGTTTAGTTGTCCCTTCTTGTTGTTTGACTGCGCTTTCTGTCCTGTCATTTGACCCGTTCCCATTGTAAAATGGACCACTGTGATCTATTGCTTCATTTATCAGGCTAATGTTGATAGATGGTGATGCTGCTGATGATGATGATGCACTGAAGTCTGACGAAGAATCTGATGAATTCGATGCAAGGTGATTTTCATTCAAGCTTAGCGAAAGACCGCTATGCTTGTGTATAAGCACGGGAGAAATATTTGCGCGATTGACAGACAAAACCCTTTTCACTTCTTTACTAACATTGTGAAAGGCGGACAGGTTCGAATGACCTGGCAAAGCACCACCATCCTTGGTCATGGCGGGTATTTCCGTCGTCTGCTGTTGCGGCGGCGTAGTAGCGGTGGAGCTCCTTCGGCCAGGAAGCGGTGATGAAGCGGCCCCGCTGGATACCGCCATGATCTGCTCAACGTCCGCAAGGCCTAGGCTGTGGCGAGCGCTCGGGTCTGGAGATGTTCCTGCGCTCTTCACGTACACGACGTTCCAGCTAATTCTTGACGTGATATTCCCGAAGGCAAGGAGCGAGACGATTGTGAGGAGAAAGAAGGCGAGAAATGGTTTGATCCATTTTCGAGTCATAAACGCGCCTAGAGCCATGTTCGGAGACTGAGTCTTTGAAGCAAACGCCAGTGAGGTAGCTTCGTTCTGTGTCTCACCATCATCATTCAGCCCGTAGGATTGTGAGCTCCTGGCACGAAACAGCGACTAGCTTGGTAACAGCCACTGTTGACAATGAAGGCTGTTGTTGCCTGGTAACCGACGCCTTATCCTTCGTCGCACACGTTGGAGAACCTGTGAGAAAGGGAAGAGAGAATATTACATGTAAATTAATATTCAAAATAAAGGTGGGGGCGTGGGGAAGCAGAGAGCTCACAAAGAGCGCTACATTAACTCTTTGCGTGCCAAGCAAAATGCTGCTCCGTTGGATTAATGTGTATTGATGGTGAAACGATCCACAAGTGGCATGATCAGAGTTTCAGTTGTGATTCCTAAAGAAGTTTGGAACGAAGGAGAAAGAGGAAGTGGAAACGATATACACAACAGCTCAAAGAAATTGGCATAGGGAAAGGGAAAGGGAAGGAACCTCAGTTTTAAACCGCGGTAGATTTTGTCCAGTTCAGCATGAAACTCGATGTTTTAGCCTAAAAAGCATCATGTGTCATGCTGAACTTGACAAAATACACCGCGGTTTTAAACTGCGGCTCCTTCCCTTTCTTCCCTTTCCCTTTCTCTATGCCAATTCCTTTGAGCTGTAGTGTATCACGCACTCCCGTAAGACGGTGTTTCTTTTTTAATACAATGATTATATAATTTACAATCATTCAAATATCTCCTGATCTTCGTCCACAACACATTCCATGACGAGACTAAGAATTCGGAATCCATCGAAATACTTCCGACCAGTGCTTAAACTTAAAGGTGGTTCCACCAGGAAGAGATGATCCAATAACCACATAGGGAAATCGAACTAAAGAACATGTTCAGTCGACAAAGACGGGTCGCTAATGGTCAACTTAATGGTACGAAGTAAATAGGCATGCGTCCTCATGTTTGTTCTCAGTTGTGATTACAATACTCTTTAATTTCATCTCCTTTAATTTCTCTCATTTTTTCCCCACTTAATTTTGGCAGATTTCAGTGATTTTCCCAAACCAGTGTGGCGTATATTCAAATCATAAACTCAAACATAGAACACGGTTCTGTCTAAGTGAACACAAAGCGTAATCTGTACAAAGGGGTTTCTAGCTGTGTGCAGAGTTTTTTTTCCTCTAGCTTCGAGTACATTTGTTTTCATAGATGATGAAGTTGCGACAACTGAGAATGTGAACGCCCGTTGTGAGCTAATAGGCGCGCCCGACGACGACACAGTACTTCCTTTGTGCGCCGTGCAGGACACGCGAATGAAGGCCAAGTTGAAGGTCTCATGATACTTGACATAGCCCGCTGTGCTCGTTTATAATACATCGCACATAGACATTGCACATTGGGCATTCACGAACATATGGATCCTACATCCATGCACACTGACAAATCCTTGTCAGTCGGTATACAATGTATCGATGTATCCATCTGTCACCTTATTTGAACGTATCAATCTATCTCTCGATATAAATCACCTATCTCTCTTTCAATCTATACATCTATCACCCTGCATATATATATATATCTATCTATCGACATATCTAGCCTATTTCACTTCTGTGTTGAAGAAGGCCACTTCACACCAATTTTCCATTTCACTCTGCAGGCCCTGTGCTGTTCTTGTCCGTCTGTATAACTCTCCATGTCCCTTTCTTTCATATGCATCTCCTAAATAATTGTCTGCCTTTTCTTCTTTATAGTACATGCCCTATATGTGTCCAGTCTCATATCGTTCCCTCTGACTAAATGACTAGCATACCTCCATTTCTTTGAGGTAGGTCCCTTGTTTTTGTACCGTGTCCATTCTCGTGATACCTATCATCATTCTTTTCATTGCCCTTTCTGTTACCATGGTAACTCTTAGCTTCTTTTCCAGTCGGTGGTCGAGCTTGAAATGCAGAGACTTCTTTCCATATAAACTGCCCTTCTCTGACAAAAGGAAGCAACTCACAAAAGAGACTTTTCTTGTAAATGAACAAAATGTGTTGCATTGGCATCAGTGCAACACCTCATATTAGATTGAATACCTCGCAGCAAGATGAAAATTTCTCGTCCAGATTTTGCCTGTATGTAGGGTATGTAGGGAATGCTGGGTACAACCTAAGAATACCAATAACCCAGATTTGAGTGTTTTGTCACTTGCTTCCTTTTGTCAGAGTAGGGCAGTAATGTGCACAGGTGAGAGCTACAGTATTATCAAAACCATGGATAATGCTGAGACAGTGTTATAACCGAGTCTTTGCCTGAAGACTAGGCTGCGTCTGGGGTGATTCTCCCGAAAGGTAAAGAGGGTTTATGACACGGAACCGTGCATAATTTACGAGCCAGTTTCATTTCAGATACATGATCCATACCAATACCATTACAATGTACAAATAGAACAAGAAGCACAATACCAGATGAGATACACACTGTTGCATACAGATTTCCCATTATGGCAGCTCGAAATCAATGATTATTTGGTTACTGTCCTAGAAGCAGCCAACTATTTATAAATGTAGTTGCCAAATGCAAGTGCAAGATGTAAAACAAGATGAAAAGAACATCCAGTCCTGACTCACTGCTGAGCAAGCTGATGCGCAAGCTATGAACCCGTTTAACATTGAAGGTCATTCACAGGTTGTCGAATTTAGTACGGTCGGTGGACAACATCGATTTCCCATGTGCAATTTTGTGGAAATTGAATTGAATTATTACGCACTTCGTCGTGGAATTAACCCTCTTTATCCCATGGGAGCATGGAATGTGAAAAATAATCAATGTTCTTCTCCAGACTTGGCAGCGAGGTGGTTAACTCTGGTTTCGTCTGCTGGATTCTGTTTCATCTTCACGGGTTACCATTCATGTACCGTATGGGTCGGATCAGACCAAAGTTTTGATGAGATCCACGATGTGTTACAAACCCTACATATTTAAGAAATACTTAACTAAATCATACACAGCAAATGAAAAATTAGCGTTGAGAGACTGTGGGGGTTATACATCGACAAAGGTTCGATGTTCAAATCCAGGCCACGTATTGCGGTTGATGAAGCAAAAGGTCGGTACCAGACGTGATTAAAGGGTTACTAAATTAGAAAAATAAGTTCCCACCAATCTATGTAAAATTATCCACTAAAAACGAAGTTCACATTCGTTTTACCGCAATAAAGTCTCATTTTCACGAAAATTTGAAAAAAAAAAAAACTGCACGGCTCCAGTGACGTCATAGAAGTCAAAATGCCATAAATGCCAAATGCGTGAATAAAATATTTTATTTACGCCGTTCAAACAATACGTTACCAATGGGAACCCAAAATTTGTCCGAGGTTTGTCCGAGTAGCAACAACTAATAGATTCAAAGTTCATTCCATCCATTGAATCTGAATGATAAGATACAGGTGAATGCAATAACGCGTTACTACGCAGTTGGGGGGAAAGTTGTGAATACATTACGAAAATAGTCTATTGCTGACTTCCGTACAATCCATGGCATTTTGACTTCTCTAAAGTCACTGGAGGCCTGCGTTTTTTTTTCTTCAAATTTTCGTCAAAATGAGACTTTATTGCGGCAAACAAATGTGAAATTCGTTTTTAGTGGATAATTTAAAATAGATTAGTGGGAACTTATTTTTCTAATTTCGTAACCCTTTAAATTATTTAAAAACCTGAATTCACACACAAAGACACACATACGTACATATTTTATCAAAGACCAAAGTATTTTAGTGAAAGTGAAATGTCTTGAGCGCTTGAGCAAATTTGACTCTTCTGTACATTACCGTATTATGAATTGTGTTTTTCCTTGAATAATACGTACTGAACCCACAAAGCCCCCCCCCCCCCCCCCCCCGAAAAAAATGGGTAAGGAGGTCACGCTTTTAAACTGCATCTCTGAGCCATGGATAGATTTCATTTGAGCAAAATTTCTTTCTTGGAAACGTTTTTTTTTTTTTTTATAACGCACAATAACAATACATCAACCCCAACACTGCTTGTTCCCGGGCACGACCTATAGTAATCATTACCTCAAGGACTGATCACCAACATCTCTTTTGTCCGTCCACTCTCTCTCTCTCCTCCGCTTGCTTTCTTCCGGCCAAAGTGATGAAGCCTCTTTAATTTCGCGCCCGCTGATATCTCGGGGAATCACGAATCATCGTCTGCGTGGCTTGATGAGCTGTCGTGAGAGACAGACGGTAGGTCGGGCAATCTTGGCTCTCTCACGTATCATGTCATGAAGCCCTCTTGTTGAGGCTGAGCTGACGGATGGATGATCTGCCGTTGTCAAGGTCAGCTCCCACCTTTTAATTTCTGCAAAAGAACAGAGAGAATTAGGGCTCATGAGCAAACAATCATGAAAATCGACATCGTGAAAAGGGACGACGCAGTTGCCACTTCGCCGACGTGAAAATACACAACACAGTCTGATGACAGCGCTGGAGAGTTGGCATTTCATGACTCAGCTTAAAACATGAGCTCAAACTTACATATCAAAAATCAAATCGTATCCCGATGACGATGTAAAACGTGAAGGAAACCTTCGTTGTGTGTGTGTGTGTGTGTGTGTGTGTGTGTGTATGTATGTATGTGTGTGTATGTGTGTGTGCGTGTGTGTGTGCGTGTGTGTGTGTGGGGGGGGGGGAGGGGTAGAGATAATGACGTGCAGTGTTTGAAGGCGCACAGTGGGGGAGACAATCTACTGGAATATGTCTTCCCCTGGCCTACTGGCAGCGCCCTCCTTATGTCATCCTTGTCCCACTCTCAATCATGTTCGTTCACTGTGCCGGAAAGCAGTGGGTAATGCGGGGGGGGGGGGGGGGGGGGGGGGGGCGGGGGGAAGCTAACATGCGTTCGTGCCAACATTGCTCCTGATTGACAATGGCCCGCTCATCAAATTTGCAAAACGAGGCCACATACAACCCCACCCCCACCCCCCTCCTTCATGATGGCTTACAAACGTTATCATACATTAAAAGACATGACATTGGCACATTTTACTCAAGACGCAAGTCAACCTGCCCCAATGTCTTCATTTTGTTTGGCAGTACATGTATTTGGTAAAAAATCAATGGTTGCCTTGGCAAGCCAGACACAAATCTCGCATACAGTGAGTCTGTGTCATCAGAAACTGCGGAATACCACAGCCACCCATGCCTACGTAGCAGGCTGTGATGGTTGTCAATGATGACCTGCACCAGATGGCTCGCTCGTTTTCTCGTGGATATTTACCAATAATTGTGTCGACGCCGGCATTCCAGGCTGTTTGACATTATTGATTTCAAACTATTACATGATTAAGTATACATTCGGGTTTAGTATGTAAGACCAGGCTAACTCTACTTTTCTCTGTGGCCCTGTCTCGAGCCACAGAAGAACTAGGAAATGATGAGGCTACTACAGCCAGAAAGGTTTATCGTAGATTTTTGTATTATAAATACCCAACAGGCTAGGGGCTAGGCTAATCCTGGCGAAGAAATAACAACAAGATACCCCTCTTCATCGTACATATCATTTTCTTCCTTTTTGTCGAGCGTTTCAATGAACCTGGACTAATACGGCACAGATAAAAAAAAAAAATAAAAAAAAAAGTGGCATTACATTTCAATACCAGCAAAACCACAAAAAAAAAATACCAGGAAAAATGAAGGAGAGATATAAAGTCCCCAACAATAGCATCATTCTTTTATGTAGATATTATTCACCAGCCTTATAGTAATGTTGTGGGCTTCATGGGCTTATACTTGCATGCATAACCAAATTCTGTAAAACATTGCATGAGCCACAATGAATTAATCTAATTTTAGGGCGCAGATAGAAGCAAATTCTTTAACGAATAACACGTACATTAGGTTTGTGAAGTATGAAGCTTAATCGCGATGTATTCATCAAAATACGGCATGAAAAAAAAAAACAATACTTAGCTGTATGGCTCTTAGACTAAGCTTCGTTTTCAAATGCAAAGTTAAGGTTGTCGCTATCATATGTTCAGTGTAATGGAGTGCCGGTACTAAAATAATCAAATATAATTATCAAATAATACATTTGAAATGTAAACATCAATAAAACCCCATAGAAAGTAATTGTTTAGTCCTTGCATTTTTGACGGGTGCTCCTAAACAGTTTCTTTTCTAGGTAGGCTGATGATAGTTCTGACATCAATTTTTGTTTTAGGCTAGCCAAAGGGGACAGCAGCGATACACAACCTTTAGCTCTATACGAATAACATCCTTTGCCAGAAGGTATCAGAGAACAGTGCACATCAACTTGCCAACGATTCTTCAGACAAATTACGACACATTTTAGAAACTATAATTGCCAGCATCCTGTTTTTTCTGTTTCTTTGACTAAATTATGTAACATTAGAATCTTGAACATGCTACATAATAAATACTTCACTGAGGCAGGAGTGCAACAAAATCAAATTACGAATACACAATCAAATTGAAGACGGCAACCCAATAATTACACACTCCTTGATACAATGGTCATGCCAATCATATACACGCACGTGTTTACCGGTAAATTGCTCTAATCCTGTCCAGTCTAATGAAATAATGAGACTTTATTTTCTTTAATTGTGAAATGTTCCTCTATAATCATGAAACTATAAAATCAAGCACGTTGTTCCTTTTCAAATTATGGAAGATCCACATTAACCACGTTTACAGCAGCGGAGCACGTCTGTATAATGCATCAATCGAAACGCATTATTTTTTGTATTCTTTGATTAATACGCCGTTAGCCACATTCTCACACAAGTTGCAAGATGTGAAGCAGAGTGGAAGAAAACACTTTTCATTCCTTTCTTCATAATTTGCTAGTTGACTGGCCACACCGGATTGACTGACACCATTGAAGACAGAGTGTACCATTTGCAAAAGTCATGAAACTCGGTAGGAATCAGCAGTATACCCAACGATAACGTGCATGAAATCTCAGTCATAGTTTCAAGAACATTTTCAGGAAAAGTGCACAACTAACCTTGTTTACGTTTTAAACGCACAGACCATAGTCTACATTCATAATCGTATTGTCCCTGTCAGCGTGCGATGCAGGCATTGCTCCCATTGCACGGATGCGATGTGGAGCGGACCATGCGGACAGCAGCGTACAGTGGCCTCCAGTCTCTAGGCTATAGGTTTCGGAAGACCCGCCCAAAAACCTTCTCGAAATCTGGCGATTGCCACCATTTCGCTTAAAGTCAATTTCCAGTCTTTTTTTTTTTGGGAGGGAAGCTCTGAAACAGTATATTCTTCCATTTTTTCGTATTTTCTTTTAACATAATCATTTTGGTTTTATCTACAAAAGGGACACCCTGTCTTTAAGGTGTATGATTGACGTTCGCTGCACGTCTCCAACAGATAATGAACACGCGTCGTTATTTATGAGCAACCCGATCGCAATTTCATACCTCAGGTTTCCCTTACAGCTAGCTGATCACTGACACAATCAGATAGATGAGGTGTGGTAAGGTGGGGCGGGAGGGGGTGGGGGAAATATATAGGCTACTCCACCTCCTGAATACTACTAAATCTAATATGATACTACTAGCACCACGATAATACTAGTTCTACTACTACTGCTGCTGCTAATTCTACTACAGAGTAACAATATTGCTACTACTACTATCACTACTACTACTATTATCACTACTACTACTACTACTACTTCAACGACGACTACGACTACTACTGCTACTACTACTACTACTACTACTACTACTCCTACTTCTACTACTACTACTACTTCTTCTACTACTACTACTACTACTACTACTTCTACTACTGCTACTTCTACTATTACTTCTACTACTACTACTACTACTACTACTACTACTACTACTACTTCTACTACTACTACTACTACTACTACTACTACTACTACTACTACCACTACTATCGTGTAACGGGGGGGGGGGGGGGGGGGGGGTCGGTCGAGGAAGACACGATAGCGCGATAGATAAAGATGGACTCATCACTCTCTGGATGCGCCTAGAAGTGAAATGGTTAAATAAAGATGCTGACTGTTCCCGATGATCAAGCATGCGAGATATTACGCACAGTGCATCATCGTTCACGCGAAGCAAACAAGAAACCACGATGTAGAATATTGCCTGGTGTTCAGGCTGTTCCAAACAAATATAAAGCAAATGTCGTCTTCCGCGAAGACTAGTCATTGTATGATTCTCAACCAGCATTGTCGAAGCAACGCATAATGCGTTAATAGAGTGTTTGATACGAAATCACGATTGATTTTCGGAGAACAATGGATGCGAAGAAAATGCTGCAGAAGAAAATGTTGGTCGGTAAATTGGTAGGACTATAAACAATGAACAAAGACAAATAATTTACCTTAATTCAATGAACCAACATAAATAGTATCCTGTATCTCTAGAGTGAATGACAAGAATTGTTCTGCAGTGTTTGACCAGGGATGTGTTAGGAAGGAGAAACAACTCGAGCATGATATATTCAAACATCTGTATGGATACTAAGCATGCTAATGAATGTCCAAAGCATTCCACAATCACTACAATGCTTTGATGTCCCATGCGCGGCACCGATATTTAGCTGCTATCAACTGGGAAAGAAATATATTTAATTCCCTGTTTTGTCTCTCGAACCTGTGTTTCTTATCACATTTTTTAAAGCAATTTTCAAGAAAGTTAAGGGCAACACCGCTCAAGATCCTGTACTCAGTTTTCTTCTAAATGATGAATGATGCCCAAACGGAGATATAAGATAATGTTCTTACACAATTAACAAATTTCTTCACTTTCCGGAGATTTCAGGAAATGTCGGGTTCAATCATTATCAAAATTATATCTTAAGCTGTTTATTTTCATTAACAGAGTTTGCGTGCATTTGCGTGCAGCTGAGATATTTTAGTAGAAAAAAATGTATTTTTGTTCGCTGATATCTCATTTCCTCACAAAAGTATTGATGCAATCCAACAGAACTGGACAAGCGAAATCGGACTCTACATTTCTTTTGCTCTCTCTGAGAAACCGTTGCTACGTAATCCTGTTCGTTATTGTTAAAATACATGAAAAGAACATGCTGAGACCGCATGGGTTCAAAGAAAAAAAAGTTGCTTTATATCCTTCCATAACACATCCCTGGTTTGAATACGCATTCATTATTCTCCACATCAATCATGATTTCCTTTACCATACACTCTAGTACTACATTAAACATTGTATATTGGTGTAACATTATGCATCGCTGCAACATTACTGGTTGTAAACATAATCAACCGAGACCATGGACCCTGCTGCAAACACTATTATCATCAGCAGGAAGACAAATATGTAAATTGAATTATAGTATGACGACACGTTCTATATGTCGTACAGTCTTTTAACTCTTTATGTATATCGTATAATATGTTTTGATTCCTTATTAAAACACACACAAAAAAAAAAAATGTAGGCCCTACCAAAACAAGGGGGAGAAAACTAAACTCGATTTTGCGATTGTGGAGGGGTCCATACTCATTTGACGATACGTATGGTAAGGAAAGAAGCAATCATTATTGGCCATTCTGTTTGAATACACACAGGTGTGTTTGGAATCTCACAGCGGGGACGAAATTCGAGCTCGCCTCACAAGACCTGCACCAGACGTGGGACACACAAAATCCTTCAGTTCTTTAGCGTGGTTTCCAGGCTTTCGGACAATGATAATGCAAAAAAATAGAGTCTAGTAGTAGTACTCACAATACTAGTCAACTTTTCACTGTTCTCTTTCTCCCTCTGTTCCAGTGAAGGAAGTGAGAAAGATTAGTCTTCTGTATCAAAAACCGTGTAAGAATCTGACTGGGGTGATGTTGAGTGTTAAGAATTAATGCGGGTAGCGTGGTCTCTCAGTAAGACTCTTAACTATGAAGAAGATGGCGACGGTGAATACGAAGACACAGACGATGAATATTAAAGTTCACGATCCTTTATTGACGAATCAAGTAGAACAGTAATATTAACCAAATAATCAACGTTGGTAAGGGTGATGGGACGAACTATCACGGGTTTCCGAGGCGATCTGGATGTAGCTATCATTCCGAAGCGCATTGCCTGAAACCAAAAGTTGATTATTTGCTTTATATTCCACATCTGAAACCAACTATCTATACCAAAAGTTACAATTTGACGTACAAAAGTAGTGTTTACTTCTGTACCTAACCCCGAGCCGCTGACATTGGAAACACGCGCTATGACGCGCAATAAGGCGCGTTAGTAGGAGCTACTGTTAGTCAATTGATAGTCCGAGTGTAACGCACTTTTATTTCGCGCGTACTGAACATATTGATCACGCGTTAGGACTGTGAGGAGTGAAGAGATCAGCGAAACCAAAAAGTACGATCACCTAGAGTGTAACGAACTTTTCTTCTCAGGTGATCAGATGGGCAAAACTACGATTTATCACGTGATCAACTCTTGACCAATCATATAGCAACATTCTTAGTATGAGGAATATAATTATATATATCAAGTAAGCTGTAGTATAATCACGATGTAGAAGTCGTTCTCTCTGTGACTTAGCATTTTAATCCTACATGTGGCGGCTAAAGAGAGATACGTCTATACCTGGTGGTGGTGGTACAGAAGTCGAGTTTTCTCTCTGGAACTGAGTGTTTAATATATACCAGGGAGGGGTATATTCATCTATGTGGGAAGTATTTAGGACAGGAGTCTGCATCCTTGTGAATGGTAGTATAATTAAAGTGCTAATCACATAGTACAGGACTCCACACCCTTATGAATGAGAGTGTAATTACAGTGTTGAAAAGGAGAGCTGATTACAAGGGCTTAGAGAGTATGATAATGAGAGAAAGAGAGAGTGGGTGGCAATCTTCATCCTAGCGTTAATGGCCCGGACCGGTGATAATCTGGGTGGCCCACTTCTTTGTGTCTTATAAGCACCGATTCTATAGGAGAAATTGGTTCTTACAATCATGAACCCTCGGGTCCATGTTACAACCGTATTCAGTTTGAATTAAAAGTGCCTATCTGCCTTGACGCCAGGCTAACGGTTTGTGAAAAGAGTGGGAAATTGAGAGACGTGGGACTTTTGCCAGAGTAACTGAGATGGAACAATTAGGGACGATTGGCAGGGATGGTAACTAATACGTATTTAGCGTTAAACTTGCACAACAAAATACAGATGAAAACAACATCCATTCACTAGGAACACGGTCTTTGTTATGCGGACACAATTTCAAAGGGTCCCTATTAAATTTTGACAGTTTAATAAAAGACCTTGTTCATGGTGCTTGGTAAAGCAGTCCAATGAGGTTAATGTTACCAATCAGAGTGAGGAAAATCCAGAAATAACATACTGTACATTGTACAAACCAGCTAGGAGATCATGAATATAAATGACCTTTGTCCTCATATCCAACCCCCCCCCCCCCCCTTTTTATCTCGACAGGAGGCTTACATGATACCCCGTTCATGAAATGGTTATGCTTATAAAGAAAAGGTTGGCAACCCATTTTCAAAGGAATCCCTATTCCTAATGCAACATTACACGTTAATTGCATGCAAGATTGAAAGAAGAGAATGAATAAGTATAAGTACACTATTTTTTTTGAATAATTTTGTAAGCTATAGTCATTATGAAAGCACGATGTATACATCCATTATCTGTGCTTTACAAGGATGAAACCAGTAAATAATGATCAGTGCAATAACAAATAACGGCACGTTTTGGGAAAACCTGCATCTGTACCACATATCACGATTGCGCTACGTTTGTTTTCACAATTCCCTTCATGCGACATCACATTCTTCATCGACGCCTGCAAAGTAAGCCCACACACGCAGAAATATGCAGCACATGATAACAGCATCTTTGTCAAAATAAATTAAGACTCAGTTTTTGCACAACGCGAAATATCAATAGAGCGATTGTGCTCGACCACACCACACACATGACACACATACTTGTATACGTACAGGAATCTTCGGGAGAGAGTGCATATTAAATCCGCCGGTGCACCACAAGCGAACGCGATGTCTCCTCCATCCCGCTGCTCAAGCGGGGCCCAAATGAGAAACAGACTGCTGGCTTCCCAAGGCGGCGTCATGCACGTCAAGCACACACACAGCAGGACATGCAAGCCATGCCAGGGGTTGTGGATGGGACTGATTATTCCGAATTAAACCGTGCAGACTAATGAATGAATAGTTCGGTGTTGCTATGCGAACGGTTTTTGCTCGCGCTCTCCATCTTCCGGTCGTCCGCATCACCGTAGTTCGCGCGTCGGGAGAACGGTTTTCACATCCTTCGATCACACCCTGAAGATTGAGCGCAATTATGCACGTCTTGAGCGAAGACATGGGGCTATAAATAGGAGAAGGAGGGAGGCTGGGAGCAAACTGTAAGGCCAGTCCATTGTATGCGATATCATTCCCTAATGATTCAGGCCAGCAAATCGAACTAAAGCCGGTCGATTGCATCGACGAGCCCCAAGAACATACACGTCTAGATTCCACAAAGTAGAAACGGTTTCAGTATGCCTACATGTACTAGCTGATCAATAATGCGACGCTCGAAAAGACACCGCTGCTGGTATTCAACTTGAAATCAAAATTAAATTGGAAACCAACTTAACCAAATAAATAACACTGGAAATACATAATATGTAATCTAATTAACTAAAAAGTAAAAACAAAAACGCACATGTTAATCATGCACCTTCTCTGGGCTGTAGTCCCTGGGCTCATTATTGTGTTAAAACCCAAATGGACTCGTCTTTTCTGAAGCGCTATTTTCTCGCATAGTAATGTCTACATAGTTAGTATGTGGTCTTCCCCTTCCCGTCCCCATTACGCACCCCACCCCCACCTCTCCTCTCTACACCCCACTCTCCACACCCCTCTTCCCCATTGCCTTCCCCACCCCCACTACCTCTAGCCATGATGTCACCACCTCTCCGTCTCAAGACGTACTCACAAAGTCGTTTTTCTTAGCGAATCATATCTTCTCGTGCAGTAATATTTTTGTTATTGCTGAATGGATTCAGTGATTAATGGACGCGATGCTCAGCAAGGGGGAAAAAAGGCAAACTGTCTACGAAAAGTAAGATACCGATATAGAACATGATATTCAATCTGGACCTTAAGACCGACATTGACCTTAGAGTCATGGAAACCAACCCTTTAATGTGATTACGCGGACAAGCGACCTCCCTCGACAACCAGCAATCAAATAAAGACCTTACGAGTGCCATCGCTGTTCGTCATTTCCTGTCGTCGCTCGTCTGCATGCTGCCGTCAACGAACTCCGGCGCGCGTATTTGCTGTGGCGTCTTGTGTCAGGAGAACGGGGGGGGGGGGGGGGGGGGGGTCATACCACGTTAGCGCCACCATTATCATGATGATGTAGTTGTATAACCGTTAACACGCTCCTCTCTTCCCTGAGAAGATGGTATTTCCCCGCGGTTTTTTTTTTCTCTTGTTTTGAATACAACCATGCAGCATCCCTCCTATGATATATTTGTGAGGGATGACAAAGTGTGGGGGAAGATGGATGAATGTTCATAATAATCATTGAGGGTGGCACCTTACCCAATGGCATGTTATGTGTGTATATGTATAAACACATTTACGTGTGTGCCATGGTCAGGACGGAATCAGTGAATTGTATTTACAGATGATTTTTAATTTTTCATGTATTTTATTTCAGTAGAACTGTAATTTTTCTATTCTCTGGTTACAAATAAGATGTTAGTATTTGACGTATTATGTTATGTATATGAAACTGTAAATGGTTTATGTATGATTTGAAAAATATCAAAATATATATATTTTAAACTATTCGTGTGGGAGTGTGATTATGGAAAATAGTGACCTGCATTGTGAACAGTTTAAGGTTGACGTATTGTATACACAGGTCAATTATAACTCCTCGGGCATCAACACTTCACTATGGAACTAACAAAATATGGGAGGACGTTTTAAAACACGAGAGACAAAGTCGTGAAAGAAGGCCGTTCTATAAGCCTAAATGCCATCGGGCCTATGGCCTGATAGCCTTAAGTAGATGAAGACAGACATGCCATTAGTTTTGTGGCCCGTGGCCAGCTAGTGTTTCATTAAAGTTGACAAGTTGTATATAAACACAAAGGCGATCGAGTAGTCAGAGCCATAGGTCAAAGTGCAGGAGTGAAAATCCCTCGTTTTTCCCCTTTTGAAGCTCGTACCACGCAGCTGCCATAACACCAAAATTGTTACAATTTTTTGCTGTAACAATATGGCGCTTATCAAAAAATTATTATACAGTATCCACATCGGTACTCAGCAGACATGGTCATGGTCTCAAATACACAATGCCCCTAGCACAATTGATCCATATAAATTGTCGTTTTCCACACGATCATTTCGGTTTTGGAATCATTTTCACTGCAATGCAGTCTCCGCACCTCCTCTTGCTTTCTTCAAGAAAGCTGCGCTTCCGGCCATCAGAAGTATGCAGCCTTTAGTAACACTTGCACCTTCATATAATTTAATGACAATCGGCCAATGACAACACTGCACCAAACGTCACAATCTAGTTATGTGTGCAAGCTGCTAGAGGGATTATCGCTTAAAGTATCATGTATCGTTTGGCGATTACAGGCAACTGCATGTATGGGTCCTCCTAAAATCCGCGAAGAGCAGCCAAGGGGCAGCCAAGAGTTCGTGATCGTTCTAGCTATCGTTTGGGTATCGCCGCGCAGACGCCGCCAGGAGGCCGCCGTGAGGCTGCCAAGAGCTCTTGCTGTTTTACCCGAAATTCTTCTAAAATACCTATAAAATGCAATTCACAAAGCAACCAGTTTAACAGCCCTACAAAGGTATACCTTCGGTGTTTTCTGCTGCTCTTGGCAGCTTCTTTTCTGAATAGTGCTCATCTTGGCTACTCTTAAAAGTTGTCGCTCTTGGCGGCTTTTAGAAGGATCGGAAAGTCTAGAGGGTTTCGTCATTCATTTATCCATACTCATTATGAATATATTGTACAATAAAAACAAAATTTGTTTATGTCATTTATCATGCTTTCTGCTGCCTCAGGGCTCCAAACAAAACTGGGGAGGGGCTATAGCGCCCCCCCCCCCCCACTCCCTCCCCGCCACCCCCTCCAAGTTTTCCTCTACTTCAACTAAAGGGGCATCCCAATACATTGCATTATAAAGCACGATATACTGTATTAACTCTGTTTCTGACGAACCTTTAAGCCGTTGAGCCGAGGTTTCCGTGTGCAAGTTCAGAAAGATTTTTGTCATTCCAATTACACGGAACTATCAAGACTGCAAAGCATGCCCGGGTATTTTCGTGATGAAAATTCGTGGTCCCTGCTTCCCATAAATCTCAGGGAAATTGCTCAGAGATAAAAGAAAAAAAAAAGATCTCGATAACATTTTTCAAATGCCGTTGATATCTGTCAAATGAACAGCTGAATTGTAATTGAACAATGAAACCCTAAACCAAGAGTTAGATACCCACGCTTGTCTCATCTCTCTCTCTCTCTCTCTCTTTCTCTCTCTCTCTCTCTCTCTCTCTCTCTCTTTCCTTGTCTCCCTCCCTCTCACTCTATCCTTACCTCTCTCTATTCTGAACAGAGGTTTAAGGAAAACGGTGTAGAAACCTGGACTATATTAGTCCACTGTTCCAGTTCCAGAACCAGCCAATGTCTCTGTCTGTCTTCTCATTAGTGCCTGTGTTTCTTCCTCCCTTTCTCTTGGGAATGTCGGGGGAGGTGGAGCCGCTTTTCACCCTTTCTTTCATTTATCCTCATTTCTCCTAAACTCTCACCACTTTCTGCTTTCACAATATTCAGCGTCTTTCCCCAGAAAAAAAGGCACTGCTCATCAAAATTTGGTCTGGTGTTAGTGAGCTATTGCATATATACCCTTACTAAGTTAGAACGAATCAATGTGTAGTTGTTATTTTGGCCGACCCATTACATGTAGCTGCATGTACCATATCTGAATAATGAAAACTCTGAAAGCATAATCTCAATCGATTATCCTAGCGCTACCTTTGTTCACTCTCTCGTTGTTGAGACTGTACATCCAAATACTAGTATCATTTTGCGTGTTCGTAAAGAAACAATGGTTGCCTTTAATACTTGCTTGCGTGAGGGGAAACAAATAATGATGCACCTGTTCAACATGTTCAATGCCAATGTAGCGTGCGTAGCAGATATTCTCTCTGTGAACTCTTCCAAAGATTGCCATGTTCATCTTATACATTCAAATAACGTCATCGGATCAAGTTGGAAATGCACCAACTCCCATAAACCACGTTTGGCTCATCAAACGAAAAGGACGGTCCAGGTGACGTTCAGACTGCGGAATGTGTCTCACTTTTGCTCTGTAATACCAGTTTAATATGGATCCATTTGTTTACATAATCATATATTAAGAGATGACAATATATCCCCATCCATAAACAAACAGAAACGTCAATACAGCTCCACTAAAGTCAAAGTCAAAGGCGTTTCAAACCGTAAATTCCATGTAGGTTGATGAAGTGTTCTGAAACGTTATTTTCTTCTACCGTGTGTATGTATTGTTATCATGGTTGTGTTCATACAATTTTATAATGTTAACGTGCAAAAGGGAAACACTGCCTTTAAAGAAATCGACGAGTCCACAATTTCACCGCCTCCTACGAGAAAGGTTCAGCCCTTATCGCCACCACGACCAACATCCATCATCGGCAAGGGAACCGAGCAGAGCATCACTCCGTCACTGTCACTTCTGGTGCGTTACAGAATGTCGAGGAACGGGTGGGGTGTAGCCTAACTTCCAGGCTTTTGAACATTTATAATTCAAACTTTAAACATAGAATCCACTGTTCACAACTCACCCTCTCATTCTCATCATCTTTCTCCCTCCGTGTTTAGGCGAGCTGGGAAGGAAATGACAATGATTAGTCTACCGCAGCCAGACCCGTTTATTGATTACATGTATTGTAGTTTGGATTAAACATGCCCAACTGCCTGGAAGCCAGCCTAATGGTGAGAAATGGCGCCTGGCATGAAACCAAGAAAGAGCTCATAGCACGCACATTTTAATGTACAATGGAATATATTAATTTGTCTTAATTCTTGTTGAGTCCATCCTAAATTCTGCTGAGGGTTCATGGGAGCATTTATTGCGTTATGTTCTGGACTATCTTGAAGACGAAGGCATTAGTTAAACATAATTCGTTCTTTGACTGACTGCCATTGTAAAGTCTGTAGAAGGGAATGTTGCGAAACAGAGTAGCTGAATGTAATTTATACTAATGTTGCTGCTATAGCCCCAAAATGTACTACAATATTCAATGTACAATCATATTAATTAGAAATAAAGTTGAATTAGAACTTTGCAAGGCACAATGTTACGTAAACCGCCGAACGATCGTGATATCTTTTTATATAAACATGTGGAGACAGCTAAGATAGGATAATATATAATATAGGATAATAGGATAAGATAATCTTGCATTACTTCAAGATATTAAATCTCGTTAATCATTTCGGTTTCCTTATAATTCTTATCAATTTCTAATGTACACTATCTATAATACACCTAGAGCCAAATATCAGAACTTTGGACTTCTCTGGATGCAGGTGAAGTAGATTAAGTTTCAAACATTCAACGATTAAATCAAAATCGTTCTATAGAAAGTAAGTTAAATCTCCAATGCTGTGAAATATAGCCGTATCATCTGCATATTAACAAATCTTCGAATTGAAATAAAATTATACATTAGAAATATCATCGATTTGGCGTGCAAGTAATTAAGTTTTGATTAACACTTGCTACACACAGTGACACACAAGTGGAAACATATTTGCACATTGAAAGGATTATTCCAAGAATATCAATCGATGACATTTCACAGAACTAGCGACCAGTATAGCGGTACATCCTTCAGCTTGAATCGAGTGGAAGTGTAACCCTTCGTTTTATTAGGGGGCGTCTGGGAGAGTCCCCGCCACTTTGAAATGCGGTTAGTAGTAATACCGATATGAGAATATCCTCTATTTTCCTCCCGTTCTTGTCAAGGTGTTCTTTCCATGCCCACTAAACAGCTAGGGATCCCGGCCTCCTCTCAAGTTGCAGCACTCTGACTTAATGTGTATTTCTTATGTCATAATGCATCGACGGTGCATAACGAGTTTGGCGTCCATGTAATATGTATGTCTCATCATTCTCTCCAGCCATAGTAGGCCTCAATGTCGTTTGTTAGTGTTACAGTATACTGGCAGTATACTGTAAAACTAACAAACGACATGACTGCATACCTCCATCCGCGACTCTGCATGGGGATAATGGCTAAGGGATGCATTAACCGTTAACGTACATATACATGAACTAGAACGCGTAGGACAGTCCATGGAAAAACAACAAAACATGTCATAAAATCGAGAGAAATCCACAGATCTTCTAGAGTTCTCCTTTCTTCGACAACCCCGTTATGATAGCATCCTCCATTTCTATGCAAACTGGAAACTCTATGTTGGCAAACGATGCTAACAGCAGAAAGAAACGGGGGTATGTCCAGACCAGTAAACACTAGTAATAAGACGTGACGCAGCTCGACACCACAGACAGTTGAGGTTCAATCGTTTTACGTTTTAAGTATAAGACTTTTTATGATGTGTGTGCACCCCCCCCCCCCTCCTTTCACCTTACCCCTCTACATAGCTGCAAAACTATCAACTTTTCTAATAAAATCGAATAAAGCCAAAAAGCGTTGGAGTTAGACCGTATGGTGTCTGCCAGACTTTTATGCTGTCTGATCTATGTGAGAGATGCAGAAACTAATGACGCGGTGCGCTACTTCTTCAATCAACACAGTTGTACACAAGTCATCATATTTCATGTTCTAATTTATGTTTGGGTTTTTTATCATTCGAACGAAACCGCCTTCCTTCCTATTCTTCATCTAATGTTACTTCTTCTAGTAGAGTTATGATTCCCACGGAAACGTTTCGTTCTTCTTTATCTTCTCCTCCCCGTCCACCCACCCACCTTCCGCCTCCTCCTCCTTCTTGTCCTTTGTTTCCCTTCTCTTTATCTTGTCTCATTCTCATTCCCTTTCTTCTTTTCCTTCCTCCACTTCATTTTTTCTTCTTCTTCTTCTTCTTCTTCTTCTTCTTCTTCTTCTTCTTCTTCTCCTCCTCCTCCTCCTCCTTCTTCTTCTCGCTCTCCTCCTCCTTCCTCTTCCTTGTCTCCTTCTTTTCCTTCACTGTTTCTTCAACTTCTATTTTTCTCTTCTTTTCTTCTTCCCCATTATTTTCATGCCCCCTTCTTGTGTTTTTCTTCTTCTCCCTTTCTCTCTCTTTTCCGTCTTGACTTCTGTTCTCAACTTTTGTTTTTCCTTCTTTTTCCATTTTCTCTGTGTCCACTTTTTTTTTATTTCCATCCTCTTCTTATCTCCTTCGTTTTCCCTTCTTGTTTTCTTTGTCTCCACTTCTTCTTCTCGACCTTTTCTTGCCCCATTCTTCTGCACATTCTCCTTGTCCCCCCCCCCCCTTCTCTTGCCACTCTAAACGAGTCGTCATAATTCCCCGAGGGGATAGATAGAAGACAGACAGGCAACCAATCATGATGGTGAAGTATTCTGAGTGGGCTAAACCGAGCACCACGCCATATTTAAGATGTCATAAATTATGCGCCAAGTTTCTTGCCATTATTTGCCTATGGGCATTGCCGCAAGGGTCACCCATGACATTCACATTCAAAGTTGTGAGATTGATGGCATTTATGAAATGATTATCAGTCAAGACACGAACATGAATTACTGGAGGATGATTTATAGTGAGATCATCCTTGGCGAGATTCTCTATACACGTGCATACTATTATTCTGCTGAACTGAATGTTATCAAATATTTAAATAAAAATACTCGTGAGGTGTTTTTTTTTTTGCCCAGCCCTGTCTATAATTACCATTATTACTATAGCAGAACACAATTATGTCTAAGTGCATTGGAATATTGCTTGAACTACTTTTACTGGTAATAATGATGTGTCCTTCGTGTTGGACATATAAATAAATCCATTCACCAATTTCAGCACCGCAATTTTGCGAGTAGCGTAACAAAAAGGAGCGCAAGAGAGAGGGAAAAGAGGGGGTGCGAGCACAGAGACGTCACGACTGGTTGAAACGTGTACACGTCGATGAGATTGAGAGAAGAAGGGGACGGGGATGACATGGAAACAAAGAGACAAATAGACGGAGATGGGGTCAGACGTATGTGGGAGCTGGTGGGTGTGATGTTTCAACCATACTCCCCATGCTCACCCCGACCCCATGACAAACCAATTTTGGTCTCATTGTGTCCGACCCGATCCTAGAAAACATCGCTTTCAACGCCCTCTTCTCAAATTCTCCTCGGGAAACACAGCCTGTGTTGTGCGGTCTGACTATAATATCCTGTGAGAAAGGCCATCTAGATGGAATTGGACGATCAAAATTCAGATACCTGCATTTTCAGATAGCAAGTTACGCTTCGAGTAGAGCTCCTGCACAGTTTTATAAGCGGGCAAAATCCACTTGATCATGTTGATGGCACGTAATGAAGTCTTCATCGCGTGAAGGCCAAAGCCAACACAAATCAACGCACTTTTTACACAATGCAAATGGCACGATATAGAAAAACAAACTTCTTATATTACTCACCGGTCTCGAGCTTCTAGGATACGTGGCAATATGATATGGCTAGTAAGCATATTAAGTTTGCAGGACACTCATGACAAACGTAATTTAAGGAAATGAAATTCCCCACTTATGCCTATAAAGTCTAACAAAGTACATTAATTAGTGATTACAAACTCGGCCCCAGTCGGTTTGCAACGAACTGTCCAAAACCTATCATCTTTTGAGCGATCAAATTATTCAGTTTCCAGTTCTACTGTTGTGAGGGAATTTCTTTTAAAAGATCGTACTTCCATTCTCCGTCGTCATGGTAGTACCTAGACACTATCGTTGTCGGGTTTTTTTTTACCTGCAAAGGGGCGATGCTACCTTTAATCACATAACATCTTGTGATCAACGATCGATTCGGATATTTTACGTGGCCCCTAAATACATGTGCGGAGATGTGGTACTTCCACTTAACGCACATTTCACACATGTATACATAGCAGAACGTTCCCATTTTACACTCAAATATACATAGTGCCTCCTCCCTAATCTACAATATGGGCTTCTTAGATTCGCGTATTGCTTTGATAATGAAATAGGTCGAGTAGATCGTGGCATTAACTACACATTCACATGACTCTCCACCCCACACCCAGAACGCGTGAAACCAATTTATTTCAGAGCTGCATCGATGTCCCATCTAATCTCAGTACTCGCAAATTGCACAGCTGAGATTTGTTGACGCGATCCCGACCAATTCAGATGGCGCTGAATGATGAAAACGTGTTCATTTGGCAACTAGGTATAATACCTTCTTGGTTGTAGGAGCAGCGCGAGCTATTCCATAGGCCTATAATAGCCCGCATTGCTCGCTCACCCTCGGCTTGTACTAGTGGGAAAAGAGCTTCAGTATATCAAAATACAGTGGTATTTTAGTTTATGTGGTGTTGTCTTAAAGGGGAAGTTCACCCTGAAATTATTTTGGTTTCAATAAAAAGAGACAAATGAAAGAAAGACATGAGTGAAGGTTTGACGAAAATCGGTCAAAGGAAAAGAAAGTTATTTCATTTTAAAGTTTTGATTTTGTGACGTCACATGCGAGGTGCTCTCCGATATGTTGTGTACAATTTTTTTTCTAAAATGTGCATTTTCTCACATAGATATGCATCCTTATACTTGTGCATTTAATACATTACACATGGTGGAGAAGTGAGCAGGAGAAGGCGAGAACGAAAACGAAGACGAAGGAGAGCAACAAGAAGCAACAAGAAGAAAAACCAAGTCAGAAAAAAGAAGAAGTAAAGGGGAAGGGAATAACATGAGGAAGACGATAATGAATGGGATCGTGAAGAAGAAAAAGAAGACGAAGGAGAAAAGGGAAGGAGAAGAACATGAAGGAGACGAAGATGAATGCTAAGAAAAGGAATATGGAAGATGAAGACAAGAAAGGAAGGTAATTGTGAAAGAAGAGGAGAGAAAAATATAACAACCAAGACAGGAAGAACGACTAGAACAATGAGCAGAATGGGATGAGACAGACAAACGAAACGGGAAAGAAGAAGCGGAAATAAGAAAAGAGGCTAAAGAGGAAGATGATGGGCTGGTGAACGAGAAGCAAAGGAAATGAAGTAGATGTGGATTGAGAAGTGAATTGATGCATCATGACTATATTGTAAAAACATCTTCATCATGCAAACGGCATCTTCCACGTCCCATCCCCGTGATGCACTCATGTACAAACTCTCCCCTCTTTTTGATCTAGATTACGACTGTACAAAAAGTATGTAGTATAATGACACATATTCACGGTGGCGCCAAAATGACTCTATTCTCGGAGAGCAAAGAGATAACTGTGGTAGAACAGCTCACGCATTCCTTTTGGGCTTTTTTATGAGCACGCAAACATAAACATTTAATTTTTTGAGCCTTGAGGCATCATCCATTAAGATTAAATGAGGAGATAAGGGAGCGGCTCAAACAGCCCTCCCTTCATTTGTTGCATGCTGTTATGAAGGAAATCTAAATGTCTTATCCACAGCTATAAGTAAAAGTATTACTTCATCATACAACAATTGTATGCCAATCATTAGTAAAAGCGAATTTATTAATATAAATGTAATGAGGTGAGATCTGTTTTACTTCATGACGTAAGATAATCGTAAAGATGATATATACTACATACATGCATATGGTACATCGAAATCTTCCGTCTGTTCAACACTCTCGTCATTTTCACCCTTCACTCTGTACTTTCAATCTTCGTTTTGTATTGGTTCCTCTCTCGTCGTCCAGTAAATCAAATAAACAGCATGCGATGAAGAATGACTCTCTTATTCCAGCGCTTACTAATATAGTCAAGGACATTATTGAGTACCAGCAGCATCGTTCACGGTTGCGAGATACTTTAAAACCTCATATGCTCATATGATTATGTTTTGTAGATGATAGATAAATAGATCACACAGAGTTACAGTAGTGTGTGTGTGTGTGTGTGTGTGTGTGTGTGTATGTGCGTGTGCGTGCATGTGCATGCTTCCGTGTGTGTGTGTGTGTGTGTGTGCGTGTGTGTGTGTGTGTGTGTGTGTGTGTGTGTGTGAGCGTTTGCGTTTGCGTTTTTTCATTGTAATTTGCATGATTGTTTCGTTTAATTTTTGTCAATACATTCGAAATTGATTGTATGATGTATTACATGGAATCAGAATAAAGATCATCATCACTGAAAAAAAATGTGTGCTTGCGCTTTTCTGTTTCTCGAATATTATATTTAAACAGGAAGTTCACGCCAAGTTTGGGCCAAACTTTCCCTTTCATTTAGATATTTATATATAATAATTTCGGTTTTGATAATTCTTATTACAACTCACATTGGCATTGGAGGTAATTAAAATCGTTTAGTAATGACTAATGACATCATTCAACTCGTCATATTCGTTTCATTTTAGTGTGTATGTATGTGGGTCTGTCTACAGTAAATGGATATTTTTTGGCACAACTGAATCATTTGAAATTATGACCACCTTGCACCACCAAAATATGACAGAGGGTTGAATTAACTTCCTCAAAAATAACTTCAGCTAAAATCCTGCTCTAAATGATAATTATTATATAAACTAAGCCTGTACATATCACAGTGGTAACGGGACACGAGTGTGTTACAAACTCGTATGTCCCGTTACCAACGTGCTGTGGCAAATTTGAACAGGGCAAATTTTCTGAAGCGTACAAAACCTTGTAAAGTGCAAATCAATACATTTCTTTGATATTTTATTATTATAGGCTGGTTTATTTAAAAGACAAACAAGATTAAGAGATTAATGCATATGTTACACTAAATGTAACAGAAATGTACCCATTACTGTAGACAGGCCCATGTGTGCGTGTTTGCATGTATACATTATGTGTCATTGTCTGTACGTGTGTGTGTGTGTGTGTGTGTGTGTGTGTACGTGTTTGCGCGTTCTGTGGAGCGGTTAGCCTATATTTTGTTAACCTAGTACCATCCGACCTTTGCTAAAACTTAGCCTTCTCTGTTTCCCCTTTTGCTTTTTTGTGGTAGGTAATTATTACCTCCTTAGCAGGCGCGACTCAGGGCGTGTTGGGTCTACAAACCGAAGTGGCATTTCCCGCTGAGGTACGTTTGCCGCCAGTGCAGCACCGAGCCATGTTGGTATTTAAAGATGTCTTGCTTTGCTGCAACGGGAAAACCCTAGTAACGAAGTACAGGCGGCGAGAGACAGCATCAAATTGCTCCCGTGTGAGCGGACACACCATGAATACTTTATTACTGATCCATACATTTCACTTCAAGGAAATCATGATGGAAGCAGCACTTCCGTTAATCAAAACTGTAACTCAAATTTATTATCCGAAACCATAACGGCCTTCCGTAGTTGACGTATGTTTTTCCGCGCAATTCTAAGTTTGTTGATCAAATTCATTTATTCAACATGTTCAATTTATTCAATTTTTAGTTCAATTTAAAAATGCTCAGGCAATGCAGATGCTTTTCCAATCCAATCACGTGTTGTTGTTGTTTTTTCGTGCACAAGCCCATTCTATTTTTTTTTTTCCTTTGGTGCTTATCTTTCAACACATAATTCAATACATCTATAGGAAATTCCATGGATTATCTTGTGGACAAAATTAATGTCAAAACTGGAAATTAATTTAAACTAGCTACGGAGTGTTAATGTCAGTTCATACTTTGTGTGTTTGGATAGGTCTACCATTTGTCATGTTTATCGTTAGCCTGCAAATCTCGGCTGTTACTAAAATATCGAACATAAAGGACTGTGACTTTTGAAATATTTAAATTGTGGATTTATTTGTATTTCATAGACAGATTTTGAAAAATAAGATATCTAAATTATAGAATAAATCATATTTCTTGCTTTTCAACGTGTAAATATAACTGAATGGACCAACTGACTATTATTAAACAGCAATGTGGGCTTTTTTAACCAATGGACAAACCACTGTCAAGTAACAAACGAAAACTTAACTTGTAGAGCTAACCCCTTCTCCCATCCCCCTATCCTCCCCAACAACTCAACTGCGTATCCATCACTACTTACGGTCAGATTCATTTGATTTTGACTGGGTCCCCCTGTACATGACATTCGTGATGATTTTAACAACCAGGGCCCTGTCTTGCGATTCATATCAACCGTAACTCTGTAGATTGGAGATAGGGCATTGGGGCAATTCCACAGGTTTGGTTAAAGTCATGTAACGTGAGTAGCCAAAGCTTCTTTACTTTATATTCTGTGATAGTTTTGCAGAAATTATGTAAATAATTACCTAGGAAGCAAACAGTCCACCTTTCCATGACACGCAATCATATCCTCAGCACAGAAACTTCTTTTTCAATCACATAAAGAAGCTTTAGTTACTCACGTTCCATGACTCTAACCAAACCTGTGGAATTGTCCATTGGACTTGCGATCGAGTCAGATTAATCATAGCTTTGTATAAGAAGGGGCACTGGTTGGTAGAAATAAAGTGATGAAAAGATGAAATAACATTACTTCAAAGGGCATCCTGCTCGACGGTTTATCGTTTAACCAATGAATAATGCCTAGTTCACTTCAGGATTATACAATGTCAAGTGTTTTGCGCGTTTTGCGGGCTCTCCCGCCGCGTCTCCTCGTACAAGCACGTACTACTTACTACTACAACGGGTGACTCATACCAGGGAGTTATGACAGCGGGCAATATCAACAAGTAGATTGTAATTTGAAGATGGATAATTTTGGCCTGCCCCCCCCCCCCCCCCCATACTCACACAACACAACCAAATATGTTTAAATTAAGTTAGATATTGATTGAGCACTGAATGGAAATGAAAATGTCCTTGAATTTAGGTTAATGCAATGCTCAAGTAGATGATGTTTTTAAAGATCATTTTCATACAGGTTAGCATTCGTTTCTTGCCATTTGTAATGAACGGTATCCCGGGGTGTTTAACATTTTTAAAATCTACGGTGCACTTCGACGTATTGACAATGTCTTCCTTAACAAAAGAGCGTTATTTCGTTAGCTTTATGACCCACAGGCCTACAGATATCATGACTACAAGTAGAGGTCACTGTGTATTTGACCATCGTTTTATCTTTACCTGCAAAACGCAACAGATTGACACAACGTGGGGAGCATGTGTATTATAATTCCCTCAGCCTCAGGTAAAAGACGATTGCTTTGAAATATTTATGGACATATCTCTCAGCCTACGTGGAAACAGAACATTGGCCACCTGCCTTGCATGACTCACGTTCTTGATCAACAAGAAGACAAGACAAGCATGCTGAAATTGAGTTTATTGATGATGGTTGGTCATGATGCATTGTGACTGACAATGATGAGGAATAGATGATAATGATGATGATGATGATGATGATGATGATGATGGTGATGTGATGACTGATGATATATTGATGATGAGGAGGAGGAACTGAGGATAATGACAGTGATGATGGGGAAGAAGGGATAATAATGTGATGATGATGATGATGATGATGATAATGATGATAAATTGATGATGATTGATCATGATGCATAGTAACGACGATAACGAATTATAATGATGATGATGATAAATGTAAAATGATGATGACAGTGATGATGAACAGATCAACAGATGATGGGGATGATGAGGAAGAGGAGAAATGGATGATGATCATGATGATGATCATGACGACGAATTCATAATTAAGGTGATACTGTTGATAAATGGATAGCGATGACGATGAGGACGAATAAATGATGTTGATGATGATTGTGATGGTGATGATGATGATGATGAATATTGATGAGGAGGAATAGATGATAATGGTGTTGATGATGATGAAAAATGGAAAGCGATGATGAGGAGAAGGAATAGACGATGGTGATGATAGTCACAATACATAGAAGAATATGGAGTCAAGTATATAATAAATGTAAGTTAGATACATGTAGATGGATTTAGACTAGCAATTATCATCAAATAGGCCTATGATATTGCCATTTCTGAATACTTCATAGGTGAATAAATCTACATCATCATTCGACAAAATAATATCAAATTATGCATATCTAGCATAGATCTAATTATATAAGTCTTTTGTCTTTAAATTAAGCAGACAGGCATATTAAAACATAACAAGATTCAAGAGTCAATTTAATTTTAATAGACCCTTATCGTCAAAATGCGTTTCCTGACCTCCGTCCCAGCTAGCATGAAAAATTCAAATGTCAATGAGGGATAAAAACAAGGCTTTTTTTTAATCCATTACAATTTGCTCCATGAGTTCAGTAGATCTACATTACAACTGTAACTGTCATGACTGTAGATCTACTGCCTTTTGTACTGGACTTTTATATTTTCTGTCAGTAGCCTAGACTCGACATCTTACTCTATCTGGGCTGCTCACTCACCATCAATCACAGCTCGAGAAAGCTCGTCGTGGAGCGTGGAGATATTCATTTGCCGTCATCCCAAGCGATCCCAAGAAAATAACGTCACTGTTGTTCAGTCGACCATGCAGGGACCTCCAAGGCGTCACGCAGCTTGAATAATGTAGAGCTCACCATGACATTGATGAAGTAGGTCCAAGCGCAGTTCATGAACGCCCGTTGGCGTTAGTCTAGACGAGGCAGCACGATGAACGACTCATCAGCTCAACGCAGCTAGCATGACCGGGCAGCAACCGTACCGCAGGGCCCGGCGTTGTGGTGGTGCTGGTTAGCACTTTAGCATGGCTAGGCGGAAAGCAGCTGTACACTGGTACGGTACCGGTACTAAACGCCTGTATTCATTGGAGAATGGTTTCCCTCCTCGTGCACTGAGAGTGCATCATACCAAGACGCTGTCCCACACAAGCAGTCCAATTTGTAATCGTCAGATGATAAAGTCGAATGGGGCCGCCTTTCTTTGTTTGGATGCGGAGTGTACCAATATCACATGCAAATTTTCAGTTGACCCCCGCCCGCGCGGGTGTCGATATCGACGCGATGGATGTACATTACAGTTGCAATGCAATGAGATGTGCACGCGGAATTAGGACCCGCGCGGCGTGAGCTGAGCGCGCGCGCCATGAAAAGCCTGCGTTTCGGAGCAGTGGCATCGTCTTCGATTAACGTCTACAAAAACTCCTTTCGTCTTCCCTCGTTCGAAGGACCACAGGATCAGGATCTGTATAATTTGCTTTCTTCACAGCGATTTTGGCAACGACGCGCAGCATAAACCGGCACGTTTCGTTTTCATCCCGCCGTGGTAACAAGAAGTTACGCATGTTCTTACCTGTTAGTCACACCAAAGGCGGCAGGACTATTGAGTCTCCTCCCCTCTAATAATTCTTTTCTGAATCATCTGATGCAAATTGCCAGGGCAAATTATCACTCATCTTACATGCATGGCAAACAATCGATTGTGAGCAGCGCTGATACTAAATATAGGCTACTCTAAATTTCATTCACATTACTATGCAAAAGGACACGTTTTCCAAAAACACTCTCAATGACATTTATGTTCATTTTTTTTAATCCACCTTGCGTTAGTTTGTTACATTGACCTTACTTCATGCTATCGTATTTCGTGACACCTTATCTTAAATGGTATTTGACATAAACTGAAGGGGAGGTAACCTAAATCTGATTTTTTTATTTTGATTTGAAATTAATGTACAAGTGATTAGGGTCATATTGGTAATGATTACGAGCCGTAATGGCGACATAACCACCATCATGGCCGTTCCTTATCAGATCCAGATTTCGTTTGATTTAAATAACTGTTAAGTTTCATCATTTTGAGATGATTCGTTCCTGGTTTCCTGAAATCAAACAATAATACTTCATGTTACCTTCAAACTCATATTCCTTCTTCTCTACATGTTCATGTTTAAGATAAACATTCAAGTTAGTTCGACACCATAGTCGGTCTGCATCTTGACACCTTTTTGGATCACATAAACTGAACCTGGTATAGCCTATTGTTCTATATCATATAGTATGTGTACTGCATGTGTCAAATTACACCAACGGTCCCTTGGACCTAGAAGGTCCAAGGAATACGCATAGATGATTGTCATTTTATACGAGAATTATACACAGCACCAGTTTGAACATAGCCTACATAAATATACATGCAAAATGTGACGGAACACGATTTACGGTGGGGGGGGGGGGGGGGGGGGGGGTACCCGAGATATGTTTCTTACAAAGTATGCACATTCATAATGTGTACATTCGTGTATAGCAATATTGTTTCGATAAAAATTATGTTCACTAACGTACAATAGGCACAATTTGCCCGACTTTACGCTGTTTAGACGAGATATTGTAAAACCTCGTTTCGATTTTGTTTTCCCCTCTTCATTATAAGGCTATCGAAACAAAAACAAAAATATTATTTTGTTCGTGTGAAAAAACAAGCTAAAAACGAGTAAAAAAACACCCTGGTGATTAAAGTACTAAGCGTTAAAATACTATGATTCTGCGGTGTTAGCAATGGCAGGTACCATGCATGGTTACTAGCACGATAATCACGATGATGATCAAAATATCAGACATTGAAGAGCGAGAACACTATGGAACTTATTTACTGTCTTTCTGCAGTACCCCTAATTCTGAAACCAAGTGCACCAATAATTAAGTGACATGTACATACAAAATAAATGTGAATAAAAGACATGTTAGAACGATGTTTACAATTCTCAAAAACTTGCTGATTACCGGTTTGACTGTAGAATGACAAAGATAGGTTTATCAATGCCATGAATGGTCTGCACCAACCATACTAGATTTTAAAACGACCCAACAAGACATCCATATTCACTGTAGGAAAGGTCAATAAAAACCAATTATTAACTACCAATTACTCCAACATGTTTGAGATATATATTTACACACATTAGTATTCGTGATATTTTACCCAACATATAGACATGCGAGGGGAAGCGGTGTGGCTTGATTGGTACAGTATCTTAATATTGATATTGCAGGTTCTAGCCTCATGAACAGCCTGAACTTCACAGTAGGGTGAATAAGGTGAACAATTGTGCATTTTTGTCTACAAGCACCAAATTTGGCACACATGTTTAAAATCATATTTGAAGCAATATTAGATCATTATAGAGGCATCTCAATATATTTTTAGGGGCGCCAGGAACCTAGCATTATGAATTTAAATTTAACGTGTGTCGGCTTGTCATTCGCTTGTTCAACCTCCATTAGATAGAGAGTTTAGCTGGAGTTTCTTTAAATTGCGGAAGAAGAAGAGGAAGGGTGAAACTTAGGCGGTTCGGAGCAGGCATACATACAGGTTGGCACCCGGACAGACACGTCGTTTCTCTTTATTCCGCAGGAATCATGTTATTCCACCGGAGATTAGCTTTCTTTAGAGTCTTGGTCAGCTTTTTCCAGAAGAATTGCTGGGCGTCCTCATCGTCTTCCGCCCACCAAAGCGCCGTCTGTCGATCGCTGAGGTAAAGCTTCACCAGGACAGGAACTTCCGCATGCGGGATGTCTTCGAGAAATACGACGACTACGCTCTCGATAAGCTCGTCATTAACGTGGTCGAAGGCCGTTCGGAATTTCATCATGAACCAGTTATCGCGGAATGCGGCTCTGCTGAAGATTACAACCGTCTTGAAGCTGCGAGCGATAAGGTCATGGACAGCATCGAGATAATACATCCTGAGAGCAAGATCATCATCCCCTAACGTGATGCGGTCGAAGTTGGGGAGCATCTCGGCAAGAGTCGGTCCTAGACGCTCTCGGGCCCATTCTTCATCAGCTTCCGTGAAAATTACGCTCACGTCGAAATCGAAGTTTCCCTGACCGCGTACATCTTGTATCTCCTCGTATCCGAGGACCGCTAGCTTCAACAAGAACAGTTTATACCTCAGAAGCCACCTATGACGGATACCTATGATGATTGCGATCGATAGCACGATGACTGTAATCGCGATTGAGTAAATGAGATGTATATTTGGACCGCACAGATGATCCGGTTTGAAATCCAGTAATTGTTTACCGCGATATGGTTCGAGAGTTGCTGATGCCGTGGAACATATTGTATGAATGCTATCCAGGACATCCACTGGACCTCTTAACCACTGACCAAGCCAATTAACTGTGCAGTCGCAAACCAGCGAGTTGTATGCTAGATCAATACTCGTCAGCGTGTGCTGAATCGGCTTAAAGACACTGCGATTAAACCCAACGAATCGATTGGCGGAGAGAGTTAAGCTCTGGAGCAATGATGTGTTGACGAAAATGTCGTTGTCAATGTACTCCAACTTATTTCCTTTCACGCTAAATATCATCAAGTTGTGAACATTTGCTAACAATCCCACGGCGATGTGTTGAATGGCATTCGAATCGAGATTCAATACGCGGAGAGAGGAAAGTTCATCAAATGTGTGCCGGTATATTGAAGATATTTGACACTCACTAACATCTAATTCAATTAAAGAAAACAAACCTGTGAAGATTCCACGTAGCAATAATTTCAAACCTTTATTTTTGCTTAGCACGAGAACTGTAAGGTTCGATAGGCCTTGGAACAAAGACTTTCCAGGTATATATAACTCTGCGATGGAAAGGTAAACTCTTTGGAGACTAATATATTCTAAAGATCGTGTAGCGTTGAACGTACTTTCAACAGAAATAGGTGAAATATACGCGTTGTGTGTGTATTGGTATCTAAATGCTTTTAAACGCGGTGCATATAACAAATGCAAACCATTGAATTCAAACTTCGTGTCTGATACATTCAGGTATTGGAGATTTGTGAGAGCTGTTCGTGCATTTATCTCAAAAAGTAATAAATTCTTATTTATACTTAGATCCAGAGTGGTCAATTTAGTTAGTCCTCGAAAAGCGTCATACCGTATTTCTTTCAAGCGGTTCTCCCACAGGTGTATTTCGAGTAAATTAATCGTCCATGCCGTATTTAAAGTATTCACCTTGTGTATGTAATTAAACATTAGCAAGAGGATCCGAAGCTCTTTCATTTCTTGAAAGTCCTGAGGTTCAATAATTTGTATCAGATTGGAACTAAGATCTAACTTGCGCAAAAGATTCAAACCTGAAAAACTAAGTGACCCTATTTCGTTGATTACATTGTAAGATAGGTCCAGAGCTGATATAGGGTAGTCATGTAGTGGAGCAGAGAAGTTCCGACTAATTGCGGTCAAATTCGCATAATTCACACTAACCGTTGAAACATTTGACTTAGCAATTCCTGCGAACAAATGTCTCCGCATCGTACTGGTGAAAAGGTGCCCGCCCAATTTTAACGTCTCGGCGCGGAGTGACCCGATGCCCTCTGCATCAATCAACGTAATTGGGTTTTGGTACAGGTCAATTTCATGAACATAGCAGTCGATTTCGAAGGACTGATGTGTGAGTTTAGTAATAATGTTGTCTCTGAGAGCGATATGCATACGTCTGTTCTTTTTAAAGTCTAAGCAGGAGACTACAAACGCCGATATATTATTCGAATTCAACAACAAACTTTCAAGATTCGGAGTTCTGCGAAGGATATCCGTGGGAAACGTTGTCAGTTCACAGTCTCTAAGCTTTAGCGTGACGAGGTTTTTTGACCATAGCGAAAAGGAAATATTTCTTAAGGGAAGATACCGGTTCTCTGATAACTCTAGATATTCCAATCGATGTAATGGATAAAATGTCCCTGATTCAATAACGCTGATATTGTTTCCCGCAAGGGCCAAGTATGTGAGAGAGCTATACAAGTCGAACGAAGAGTTACGCAGTTGTTGTAGTTGGTTTTCTGAGAGATAGAGCGATTGGATATAGCTAGGCAGATCTCTAGGTACGTCAGTCAGGTTCAAGCGGCTACACCGGGCCGATCTTTTGACTACAGTGTCGCGACATACTGGAAGGCGTAACGTTCCAGAGTGGTTTCGGCTTTCTTCAGATGACAACAATGGAGTAGTACATTGGCCATGTGAGAATATGACGAAGATGATCAGTAATGTCAACCCCATCCTGTTCTATAGCTTCGAAAACTGAAATGAAAATTGAAGAAGGAATGATAAATGTATAGATAGATATACCTCAAATTTTGAGTGCTTGATCATACATTTTATAATGGTCTACACGGTCAATTTGGATGCGTTCCTTTCAAATGAGTGTAATGATATCAATAGCAGTACACGGCAGTAGTAGTAGTAGTAGTGGTAGGAGTAATTGAAGTAGTAGTAGTAGTAGTAGTAGTAGTAGTAGTAGTAGTAATAGTAGTAGTAGTAGTAGTAGTAGTAGTAGTAGTAGTAGTAGTAGTAGTAGTAGTAGTAGTATTTGCAGCAGTAGAAGTAGGGGTAGAATTAGTAGAAGTAAGAATAAAAGTAGTCATCGTAATATAGAAGCGATAATAATGGTAACAGTAATCAATCAGTAGTAGAAAGTGTAACAGAAATAGAAATAGAAGTAGAAATTGCAGTAAAATGTAAAGAGGAATTTTTTTTACCGATCTTGATGAATGCAGGAGAGCGCAATTGATATTGAGGAATGGTAGGACACTGGTAGAGGGAACCTCCTATTTAAAGAAGTTAGAAGCAGAACTTCAAAATATATATCATGCGTAACGGGGAGGGAAACAGCAAATATATCAATAGATGTGTGCTGTATTGAAAGCTAAACTGACTTCAAACTACATCAATCAAGACCAACTTGTCTTTATGTGAAACCAGGCGTTGTACCAATCAGCAATCGCTTATTAATGACATGATAAGGTAATCATAAGACACTATTCTTCGTGGTGATCAAAGTGTGGACTGTGAGAAATATGACATTAGTCATTATTAGGTTGACCCTCGACAACAGAATAGAATGGAAAGAAACCTCCTATTAAGGAAGTGACAAGCATAACTTCAAAATGTATATCATGAATAATAGGGAAGGGAAACTGCAAATCAATTCCTCAGATATATGAGTGATAAATTAATAGCGAAACTGTCCTCAAAATAAATCAATCAATGTTAACTTATCCTCACATGAAACCAGGCGTTTTACGAGTCAGCATTTGCGAATTAATCACATGGTAATATAATCAAATGACATTTGCTTTTACTTTCATCACATTAGTTTGTAAAATTGTGACGTTTACAATATTTATTTGATAAATTAAAATGTGTTTCGTTTGTAGAAAGCTTATCAGTAGTTTTGTTTAATCTATGCCCTGAGTATCGTTATAACAACCAGACATCGAATTTATTTCTTTAGTGGATTAATCATGAAAGGTCGAATAATTAACGACTGGTACCCTGTATTAGGCCTAATACATATACTGATTTGTTTATATCATTATGTCTGTCCTATATTTTATAAAAGTGGTTATGGTGTATTATACAAATAGAGACTATACTCTGAGGTACATAGTTAATACTTTGGGCACTAGGTGAGCAAATTATTTAACACGCAACTACCACAAGGACTTAAGCACAAGCTAGTCGCCACTCATTATCCACATTTATGTTAACAAAAGTACTATTGACCGCTTGCTATGCTAATAAAGTACTATTGACCGTTAAATATGCAAGTACAAGTGTATTGATCGCCATTTATGCAAATAAGATAGGCCTACTGTTGGTTAAATCTAGTTTATGCCTGTCAACCAATCACGTAGCAGGATTGTCGAGATGAGGGATATGGTACAATGCAGTGTAACTATTGTTTATATTTTGCTTATTTCTAATTACAAAATTGTATCTTGATCAGCTTAAAACCTATCTTTTAATTATTTTTAAACTGCAATGTGAAGTCTTTTCTTTCATATATGTTATTGATATATGTTTTTCTACACATGTGGAATGAAGCGTATGGCTGCATACCATGTCGAAACATGATGGTTCCCGAACCACGAGTCTCACCTGATTTCGCGATCAATAAAACATGCAATATGACCTTATGATCCCAAGATGGCCTTTGATGTAACCTTTGTATCATAATATGTGACAAAACCTAATGATCATTGGTTTGAAATTTAAACCAAATTTATGTAAATAAAAACACAACTGATGTAGAAATAAAAAAATTAGAGAAAGTTAAACCAAAACTTTAAGAAAATGACGCACATGGCCTCATATCATTTGACATTTTGACCCTACATAACATTTGACCTCATAATCCTCATCAACACACAGGTGGCATTACCCAAGGCTTATTTGCACCAAGTATGAACACAACTGACATATTGATGCACATATATATATTTTTTTTAATTACAAAGTTAAACGAAAGTTTTAGCATTTTTTAAACAGACCAACAGACTAACGGGCCAGGAGGAAAAGTGATTACTAGGTCTCAGCCGAACTTCGTTCAGACGAGATAAAAATGAATTGAAGTTCACACACCTGGGAATCATGGGTAAAAACACAAATCAAAGAAGATTGCAGAAGAGAACATGGTAAGTTTCTTCATGGTAAGTTCCAGTCCTTGCGCATTTACTTTCTAGAGGGAAAACAAAAACTTAACCTAACATGCCTAAGATTTCCTCGTAGTTTCCGTTCTCTGTTAGCCAAAACGGGTATTTACATGTCTATATGTACATACACACTCACACATAATAATTATACATCCACTAACACACATACACACTACTATGCACATGAACGCGCCATTTTCAAACGCACCTAAACACACTAATCACATCGTACAAGGGTTGCATGCTAATTGTATATGAGCGTGGACTTTCTTTTATTTATTGTTGGCGGATGTGTGAGTCCTTTAAACTCATACCCATGCATAATTATAATGATATGAAGTGCATATTGACACCACTGCCGTGTGTGGAATGTCAGAATTTTGTGTTGGAGACACCACTGCAGTGCATGCACGAATTCGAGCACGCAAATTAAGCCTAGTATCAAGCCGAAATTATACTATGAGATTTGAATGTCGTCAGCCACTGATCCTGACATATTTATTTATTTTTTAAACGACATTCTCCCCCTATCGTCTTCCCAGGTTCAAAATAAGCGTCTAAACTCCCACGGGCTGTATTTGCTTTCATCCCAACGATTTTGGCCACGGCACTTGTCATGGGCAGGCACGTTCCGTTTCCAACCCGCCGCGGTAACTCAGTACGAGCGACCATTTTTCTTTCCCCGCCTCATTTGTATGTCTAGCAGTGTTGGGGAGTTTTCAGATCAATACTCATTCTGGCAAACACGGGCTTTGATTCCGACGGCTTCTGAACTAACTTTGGCAATTGCTCGGCAATGCGGGAGGAATCCAACGATGACATTTCATCACCTGTCATCCTCTGCTGCCTCCCCCCCCCCCCCCCTTCCCCTATTCCGATTAGCAATGACCATACACACCACTCTCTTTTCTGAATGAGAATTTACGATGTTTAAATAACAACAAATGGGACATAAATGAGTAAAAAAGCATGAAGTGGTCTGTACTTTTTTTTCTCGCTCCTCCTTTCTTCTCTAGATTTCTTCCGTCCTGACTCTCCCCCCCCCCCCCCCTCTCTCTCTCTCTCTCTCTCTCTCTCTCTCTTTCTCCCTTCGATATTCCCTCCGGTCTAGCAAAATATATTTTTCTGTATAAGGTATTATATTCCGTGATTTACATTCCATACGCCTTCGGGTAGGAAAGGGATTAGTGTGTTGCTCCGATCAATCAATCAACGGCGACAAAACTGTGTCGAGAAAATATTGAAAGTTCTAGATCATTTTTTTCTGCCTCCCTTTCCATACTTTCTCTTGAAATCACGTTGATTTCATATTGACAGTGTTAAAGTAGACATTGGTACCATTTGCAGCACATTATATTTATTTCAATATCTGTATCAAAAAACAAGGGAGAAAAGGGAAATTATCATATTAAAGTAAAAGACACCCGTCTTTCTGAAAGAAGGTTGGCAATCACGCAAATACTGAGCTCAGCCGCCTAACGTCACGACATACACTCAACAGCAAAACCACGTGACATAGTACTACGTGTTTTAAAAAAATATATTTCACTGGCTGCTTTTTTATTGGTAATAACCCAATGGTTACAATTCGAATCAAGCTAAACAGTGTTAGGACCCAACATGGCAAATAACTATGAAATATCACCGTGCATGTCGCTTTAACACTTCGGATTTATTGCCGTGTGAAGTGGTGAACTGGGCGCTTCCAGGGCAAACGATCAACACTACCATCGACACTATCTCGGTAACCCACTTTCCAACAAACAGTCGTCCTATATTTATTACTATATTGTAAGATGACGAGTTCGTACGAGGTGTTTTAGAAGACGACTGTAGTACAACTGAGAACTTTCTTGACTAAAAGAGGGGTTCCTTGCAACGATGCCAAGCACTGTGTGCAGGACGACACGACTGGAAGCATACAGGTCACCAAGTTCGGCTGAAAAGCTGATAGCGCCGCGCAGGGATATTTTATACTTTTTGTGATATCCATGATTCAAACAACATATTATACACTCATATGCCTGCAATATTGCTTTGAATAATCAATTCGGTTTGTGTGTCCGGATGATTAATTTGAATATCACATACCTTTTGTAATATCACACAAGTCGTTCCGTATTCCAGAGAGGTGTAAGGAAAGGAGTCAGCACGAAATGTAATTTATTTCTACAGCAGTCGCGTGCATTGATATCACAACAGAATATTTTACGCGTTCGGCTCTTTGATCGAGGGAGATCCGCCGCCAAACAAGCATGTTAAATTTTAGATGCATTTAGAGTTATGTATGCGCAGAATATTTCAGAACCACTTCGTGTACTAAAGTACATGTGCAGTAATTGAACATCGCATAATGATACGACTCTGTGAATTTCAGATTATATTGTTGCTTCGTTTTTGGATAAATCGAGAACACTGTCGAAAACATGTCAGAGAAATGCCTCCATATCGCACATTGGGCATCATATTTCCTACCTCGATTCCATGTGCGGAGATGTCCGAAAAAGTTACGGACCAAATTCTTTGGGCAATTTTATCAAAATTTCCCTTAGCTCACCCCCAATCTAATTTCCAGTGTGTGTAATACGATCAGCTTTGAACTTCCAGCGAAGGCTGAACGGTTGACATATTTCTAAAACCAGATTTTCTTTTGTTATTCAGAGGAAGGCACTGCCTAATTAGACATGCAGCGTATTGTTTGAAACACCTGAATGTCTTGAATTTCTATGAGGCGGCAGTCATCACAGATCAAAGGAAGTCTATCCGAGCGCAGTCCATCCATGATAGGTCCATGCTTATTCATAAGTTTCATAGCATTTTAATGTTAATACGCATACTTGCTTCCCAAAAGTTATCATTGACAACTATAAAGTTGGCTGAAGTTTGCCTGACAAAGCAAAAATTAATGCATGCAAAATGCATGTTGCCTTTCTGAACAAAATAACATATCTATCGATCACAACTCTCGCCGCACGCACAAAGTCATACGCGCTTCAGAGCTAGAGTTTGGCCAACTCTGTTTCAATAGGTAACAACATGGTGCATGTTGCACTTTTGGGCAAGAAAATAACAAAATAATATGCGCCATGCTGTTACCATGATGCTACCTATGTTGAAAATATGCTAGGATTAACTTTTTTGAAAAATAATAAAGAAAATACAACTTGTATTAAGCTGGAATTTAAATGAAATATCGATTAATAAACAGGAAGCAGATGTATAATCATATAATATTGACTGGCCTTGAGAGGTATATCAAATATCTTGACCCGAGCTATAATCATACTGCCCTGATAATTAACTATATACCTCTCCGTCTCGCTGGCATCAAAATTAAGAGCAATACTGTTTTGTAAATGCGCAGCTCAGATGTCTGATACGGGTAGACAGCAATATCTCTATTGACGTGGATGCCAAAAGTCAATGGCATTCCCCGCTTATGATATGTTCCCATTTTTAAAAACATCCGGTAGTCGCTGTCAGCATCATGGGCGACTTACTTCCGAGCAGGACGTGACATTTTTCATGATTGAAGGCCACCATATACGACACGATGTGAATAGTTGGACGACTCTGCGACTGGCTGAATCGCAGGACCCGGTCATTGGATTTGAACAAGAGGTTGACGTCACATTTCTTGTTGTAGGCCCTTGTGACTGCAGAATCGTGGCAATATCGTGTCGTTTGCGGAGGCCTTAAATGCGAACCGTCGTTAACAGATTGACGTCTTTCAGTAAAACAAAAACCTGAAGAACAGCATACAGCTCAAACTGATGACCATTTGAAGGTAAGAGTGATATAAATTTTAAGTAAGGCATGAAAAATACACTACTTCGTTAAAAAAAAAAAAAAAACGAGAAATACTTGTGTACAAGTATGAGGTGGTCTGTCAATGCAAATTCATGCTAAGTTCTGACAGATGTACGGTGATATTATCTAGTCATTAAAATTCAGGGGCAACGATGAAGAAAGGTCAAAGCGCACCTGCAACATACTAACATGTCAGAGATTTGTCTGAAATGGTCACGTTTAATGTGCTAACAACATGTTAATAATAGTCACTTATAAAAAAAAAAGTTCGTCAGAAAAAAAAATGGTGAAGAGACTATTAAAGAGAAGGACAAAGTAAAGTAAAGAATAGGAGAAGGAGGCAAAAACCACTTTGCAAAAGGAATGAAGTAATGACCCTACCCACTCCAGAAAATACCATGAAAATGATTTGCACCATCGTTGATAACATCTTTTCATGGCAGAAACACAAAATGCCACCTAGATGACGTCACGACTGACTGTTCACGATAAAATCAAATCATTTTGTACAAGTCTATGAAACAAAGATACTGTGAAATTTTCATTTATATATTGACTTTTTTTATAATTTTTATCATAACTATAATGCTTTAAACTGTAGATGGCGTTATTCTACGAAAGCTTACGTGTTTATCTCGTTTCGATTTTGATACCACAATTTCAAGTTTCAATGGAAATTTCGGCATGATCCCGACATCTGATTAAAAAACGGAGGCAACCATCCCGAAAGCTAGTAGACTCAGCTACAACATACTGAAATTTCAGAGTGAAAGCTTGACATATTAGTGAGATACAGCCCCTAGAAGCTCGTCATGTCATTTCATAAATACCACTTCCATTGACATAACACGGAAGTGTGATTTTGACATTCATGCGTATAATGAAATTTACACCGTGAAGACGTCATCAAAATGAAAAATGAAGGCACCTTCTACTATGGAGCGAGGTCTCAGCTACAACATACTGAAATTTGGGAGAAAATTGACCATGGATTACTGAGATACACAAAAGCGGGTAAAAAAGTTCATGACGTCATACATGCAAAATCATCTTTTCGATTCTTATGGCAATACAATGACGTTAAACTAAATTTAAGGGCTAGATTGGACATGAAATCACATCTACATTTCCCACTCTTTCAGAATATTGAAAAAAATTGGGGGTCACCAGCCATTCTGAAGAGCTATGGCCGATTGAAGGTAGTCATGTTTTTTACTATATTTGCACACAAAAACGTATTGACGCACGCGCAGACTTTCAACTTTGACGCACCCGCACGACCTTGTTCTTGCATGGAAATGACTCAAAATTGCAGGATGTGATCTATGTAGTGTCAGAAACATGAAACCAGTAAAAAAAAATGGAATTTTGATGCTGCGTTCGCGTAACGCACGGAAAAACGCGCGAACGCGCGCGCACGCGCGAAAATTTTTGAAATGCTCGAAATGGCCTAGAACATATGCAAAAAAAATTTTAGTTGATTTAGAGCATTTTAAAATTTTGCACGCTTGTAAATGCAATAACGTACGCGTACGCGCGCGTTTTTTTGTTATGAAATCAATTGTCTACTTGTTAAATTTATTCATGTCAAATTCATTTTGATCCAACTATCCGTTCTACAGTAGGATGAAGTAATAGTTTTTCATTAAAGTGCTCGTTGATGACGTCACGATCATGTGATGACCTTGAAAAGCCTATTCCTAAAAGATTACATTGATACCAAGTAGTGACGAAAGTTTCGATAAAAATGATGGAGGCAATTTTGAGTTATGCGCGGCACAAAAAAGTGGGGGTGAAAGAATAAAAATGAAGAAGAAGAAGAAGAAGATAAAGAAAATTTTAACGAAATTAAGAGGTGATCTGTCGTTGGCGACAGACCACCTAATAAAGAAGAAGAAGAAGAAGAAGATAAAGAAAATTCTAACGAAATTAAGAGGTGATCTGTCGTTGGCGACAGACCACCTAACGAGACACACTTGTGGACAGGTATAAGGTGGTCTGTATTGGCAAACTCATGCAAAGACGTAGGTTGGTAAATACACGGTGACACCATCTATGCATTAGAAATCAGAGGCAACGCTCAAGAAAGCTCATAGCGCACGTGCAACATATTAACTTTTCAGAAACTTGCCTGAATGGTCACATGTATCTGCTCACAACATTAATGGTCATTTAAATTAAAGGGGCGAGAGAAAAAATGGGAAAGAAAAAAGAAAGACAAAGTGAGGGAAAGAACAGAAGACGGTGGCAAAAATCACAGTGCAAAAGGAATGAAATAATGACCATATCCACATCAGGATTCGAACCGTGGTCTCGTGTTCTTATTAACAGCGTCTCAACCAATTCATGCAGAAATCTTTCCATTCACTTAACACGTAATGCACAGCAGGGGTAAAATGATTTCGAAATCAATATTCAAGCTAAAATGTCGCCATGATTCCGACATCTGATAAAACGCAAAGACCACAGAGGCGATAGCTAGTAGACTCAGCTATAACATACTAAAATTTCAGAGTAAAAGACAAATATGACAAGGATACAGCTCGTGGAAGATCGCCATGCCATTTCATGATTGGAAATGAGTGCCTCTTCCATTGACATAACCTGTACATACGTCACATTTTGACATTAATGCCCATAATCAAGGTTTATAGCATGATGACGTCATCAAATTGAAAAATGAAGGCAAACCATCCCTTTGAACAAGGCTTGATTCCGCCACTTAATATTCATCACTAGCAGCTGCTCTCAACAATATGATGCATGCGCGATTGCGTCACGTTCACCTGGATTTTTTAATAGGTCAGATGCATTCCTATACATCCATATATTTCAGCTTTCGCTGCTGAACTTTTAATTTTGTCACTAAGTGCTTGTTATGTAGTTAACAAGGACAAGCGAATACCAAAATGTTATACTTTTTGAGATGGAAATACTAGCTTGGGCGCGGCTGGGCACGTTTTTCATCTTACTTGTCTGAAAGAAAAATATCTGAAAGTAACGTTTCATGCGATTCTTTCAAGCAGCGATGATGCGGAACATTGTGAAATTGAGACTTTTATATTGCAACTTGATATTGCCATATTGTAACACTATTCCTCGATTTAATCTTTATAGATGCATCGTAGGTATTACATATCACAACTGCGCAAGCATATGGCAATGTATGGGGTGAGGATATTTCCCCAAATTTTTCTGCGTATCCGATTTTGTTTATACGTCAAATCCAGGCAAAAATCATCCAGAGAATCGGCGGAGTCGAACATGGGGGATCAAAGAGAAAATCTTTGTTAAGCGTTCTTTTGTGACAAGAAGGGGAGTACAACGAATCTACATTGATTAAATGACAGCTGGATATCCATTGGTGACACATCTTGTTTGAACCAAACTGCGTCCTTATGTGTGTATGTAGACTGCTGTTCTACACTGGTGATACAATATATACACATCGTACAGAGTACAACGTTGTTAGGCACGTATAGAGTTAATGGAATCTTTAATTGCTCCCAAAGGACAAAGTCACGGCCACATCAACCGGAATTCATATCATGCCAAGATTGCAATGACATGAATAACTATACACTAGATAGGTTGGTCGTTCTTTATCGCTCGGGAGTTATGGGGGGGGGGGGGGGGGGGGGGTCGGGCAATAAGTTATCCATCCCACTAGCCAATCTGCTGTCAGGAACACATCAATCTCATCAGCAGCTGTCGTGTCATACGAAGGGTGTCATATACAAAGGGTTATGGACACTTGAAAGGAAATTGGATATATTTTAACTAAGATAGATTATGTTGACTTTTCCACTTCCAATCTGTGATGAAGTGACTCAAGCATTGAAGCCTATCCTCAGAAAGTCAAGCCAATGTAACGAAGAGTAATTAATAATGCCTCCTCCTCCTGTGTGGTTTCCAGTAAAAGCATTGTTGGGTTCAGAATATCTCATACAAATAAATATTGTGGTTTTAATTAATCAAAAAGTGAAACACTAGGAAATATCACAAACATGACAAACGTGACATCTACGCAACTAAAGCAATTTCACCTTGATTTGAGTTTTTTTATTTATTTTCGATCAAACGTGTTAAAAAATTGTAACGCCTATTGTCTTTTATTAATAGAATATAGGGCAGACTATTGGTTGCGACAATCTTGCATTGTCATCATCGTCAGATTGCCTGATTGTCGTGGGATTTAGCAGAGCGGCAGAGGGAGAGGGAGGGGGGTACATATCGTAGGAGAAAAGGTCACGCAAAATAAGGAAACAGAAGTAAATACGGGGACGGGAAGTGTGGTGAATGGAAAGGGATATAGTTTGAAATTCGGGATAAGGGATCGAATTGCACAAGTTACAACAATCATGAAGGGGGCGAATTGCCCCACTTCACCCCGAACAGCAACAGTTTGAGCATTGAAGCTCGAGATTCATGAGTACGAATTTGTGGCGTACCAATGCCGTCTAAGTGTATTAATCCCGAAGAGCGGTGATCACGCAAATCAAGACACGAGTCCCGCGTTGCGTTGAGAGCTGGCGCTAGATTTGTATTTATGTGCGCATTGATTATGTTACCTCGTCTACCTTATCATTGTCCCTCTAGTTATCAAAGCAAAATGATACTAGGTGCTAAAAAACTGTGAAAACTTAAAAAAAGAAATGAAACTAATTTACAATTCAAATCAACCTGAAATTTATTTATCATAAGATCAAAAGATATCATTTTTTAAGCAGGTTTCGTCACATCTTATCAATTGTCATTCTTGTTAAAATGTAATATATAATGAAATCAGATAACATCAAATAATTAAAACTTGTTTACTCCGGGAACCGGTTTTACCCGGTTCCCAGAAACATAACGAGCTTTCCCTTTTAAAATTATAATTTAAGTATTTTTTAAGTATTGTTTAATGTGTGCAATCGCAGTTGTCCATTTCAATCAGCTTCCGTACAGATTCGTGTAAGAAGCACTTACTTGCATAAATGTTGTTTGAAAATGGGTTTAGCAAATATAGTATGTCCGTCTTGGAAAGAAATCTTCGTATCACAGTACGCACATGCATGCAGTAGCATCAGCATTCTCTTTTCACGATTCGCTGACTAGTCTGAAAAAATTATAGTACCAAAATCACTGACATTATTTTTATTGAGCCAGTGTCTAGAACCTAGACTGCTACTGAAAAAAAGGAGATTTAACGATACATTCTCCGGGCTGGCAATTCTTGACTAAGTGATGGCTCGATCAGTATATTGCAAGTTATGGCAAAAATGACAATGCAACTTTCATATAGTCTGATTTTCAGACTGTTGGGCATTTCTAAATTAATTAATTCTAATTTTTGCATGTCGGTGTTTACTAATTGTAATCTATATTGCACTCATGTTATGTTTTCTATTTTATGAAATCGTCTTGTAGACTGCTGTAGAAATCTCAGACCTCAATAAAGTTTATCAGTTTTCAGTGTGTAATCACAGTCGTGTAGTTGCTTTTAAGAAGGAAAATGAACATTTTTACTGAAATTATCATGTTAATTTTCCGTACCTTTGGCCTTCACATCACCTATGTGTATACCTACACCTTACAAGCTATGCTTTTTTAGGTTTCCCTCCATAATAATTTGTAGAATTCATTTTGTTTGCCAATTCAAGATGAACTTTTCTGATATATATATTTGTTTATACGTTGTTAATTCCTTGTATTCAATTGTATATTATTGTTAAAGATTATTATCAAATCAAATCAAACCAAACCTTTCTGTAAATGGGTTTGGCTGCAGTAAACTAATCATTCACGATTTCTTCTCTGAATCGCCCGAAAAAGAAAATAATAAAGTAAGTCGTCTTACGAGTACGAGAGTAACTAGACTGTAGATTAGAAATCTGCCGCAGCCTAGAAGCCATCTTCCTTCCATTACAAGTTTTTTTTTTTATGAAAATACTAACTTCTAATTCTGAGAGCTCCATGAACACAATTGTAAATATAAATTTGTGTTAGCACATGATCACTTGCATAATCGCATTACTTCAATTTTTAAATTGCTCCTAAAAAGTCAATCTTGAGTTTTATTATTTACATAAAAGTCGATGCAATACATAGAAAAAGGATAAAAATTTATAAACATAAACATGAATAGACAAACACAAATAAAATATTGCGTGAGAAGATAACAGTCAGGAAAGAGTGACCTTAAGGCTAACGCCCAAATTATATTATTGGTTTAAAATTCTGTGAAGTTAAATACATTACAACAAATGAGCAATTTGCAACAAATTGCAATACAAGTACAGGCAGCTCAAGCAATTAAAAATTAGTTCTTTGTACTATGTTTCTATTAATACTATTTACAGTCGTTTTTTTAAAAATGATGACACAGTGACACAATGTTGATTTAATACAGAATTACCCCCCCCCCCCTTTCAATAACCTATCAATAAGCGTATCTTGTTTCGTTGCTTTACATAATACATTTTTTTTATAATAATATGAAAAATATCACCCGAAGCTCTGTGCTTTCTAGAGCTCTGTGAATATTTGTATAGAGTAGAGTTAGCGCCATCTAAGTTCAGTGTAGTCACACGTCACAGTTGTATTTTGATATTTCGCAATTTAGCACGTATCGGTGCGGATGGCGTGTCTGAAAGTTCGTCTGCTGAATTGTCATAATGGTTACCTAGCGAGCCCATATCTGTCAATATGAAGACTCTCAGCTGTCTAGTAGTCTGGTTGTTTTTATACCTATTTGCAGCATCCTCGTAAGTAAAGTATACGCATTTCTTTGAAGGTGTAATTGCATTTTTGAGTGGTCTTCTTTATATGGTCCCACGCCATAATTTCTGTGCAAGTGGCTAAGTAAGACAAACAACACAAGCACGGCACGGCCGTGTGTGTGTTACGATTACGAAGAACCGCACGCCTTTCGCGCGGTATCCTACGTTGAGTATTGAAAAGCACATCAACATTCTCGTTTGGTAAGCTGTTCGGGAAAACGGCTGGATAGAAATCACAAAAGTACTCATTTTACCGTATTTAACCAAGTCCAAATTTGTATCATCCTGAAGGAAGCGTGATGGGCATGTTGTTTCTGTCGTGTCTGCGTCAAAATCAGTGATTTAGATAGGAAGCAATGACTCCGCAATGTTTGAAAACATTGCATCCACTTTCGATATCAAGCCTCGTTCAAAAAGTGACGCTAATGCAGTTTGGTATCCCACTAGTTTGATGAATTTCAACCCTAAACCTAACCCTAACCCTAAACCTGATTCTAAACCTAACCCTGACCCTAACCTAGCCCCGTGACTGCTCCCGCGCAGCGGAAGTGTCCTGAGGGCTCGCCACCAATTTCCTTGCATGTCAGGTCCGACTACTGAGAAATCAACCCGTGCACATGAATGAATTACTCATTTCAAGTACATTTATCAAATATAAATGGCTAATTGTATTGAATGTATACCTTAACTATAAAATTGTTTAAAAATGTTATTAAAGCAACGTTACATATTTCCTCTTCACATATGATAATGATATTTGTAACAAATACGGTCCGCTGAGGCTGCCATCTTGGCTGCTTCAAAAACGTATACTGTAAAGGGGAACTGGCGCATGTGCATAAGTTTTGCATCGCAGCTGCTGTCATGCGATTCTGAACCACTTTAGGTCTAAAACAATTTTTAAAAGTGCAACATGGATTAAATTCATCTTCAAACCAACCCCGGACCTATTCAGGTATATATAATACGCAAATATGTGCAATAGATTTTGAGTTACGGAATTGCTGAAACCAACTAATATAATAACTGCTAATCTCGACTTCCTTGCATCAAAGCTCCGTGCTCCGTAGCCCGCTCACTGCTAAACTGGACAAAATATACTGGGTTTTCAACTACGGCTCCTTCCCTTTCTTCCCTTTCCTTATGCCAATTCCTTTAAGATGTACTGTATGAGGGATGGGGATGCGAAAGGAACAGGCTACTTTGTTTACAGTCAGGACACATGACAGACATTAAATGCCCCCCAGCGATTGTCTAACGTTTTTGTCATCTATTTCTGCAGATTATCTCAGTGCAATAACCATGGAGACCTGAAGGAGGAAACCAAAGAGGGAATTGCAATATCCCACTCAAAACATCAGCAAAGTCAGAAGGTACTTGATTAAAGAAGAAACTTTAATCTATATTTGACTATGACAATGGCGTTGATGGAATTGATGTAATTTTAAAGATGTTACACTGCGTAGATAAGAATTCAATGACAAAGTGAATGATGAGTTAACTGTTTATTTACTTTGCTAGCCGATGAGCACATCAGTTGAAACTTTGTCAGCACAAATCTCCAAAAGCAATAGGGGACTTACATTTTGCTGATGGAATATCTTTTCAAGCTACAGTTGGGATTTTGGCACACAATAAAGAGTAAACTCATTCAGGATGAAGGCCTTTTCAGAGCAAAACTTATCATTATTTGACTTTCAAATTGGCATGATATTTTCTTGTAAATTAGATTTTTATTACAAAACGTAATGTACAATATATACATTCCATTATAGATTAACGTAATGTCAAAAACTCAATTTAGAGTAATGATTGTGGACATTTGAAGGGTAAAAGTGTGATTCCAACCTTTCCAGCAAACTGCTTTCCATTCATATATAATTTGCAATTTTGCAATTTTCTATGAATATCACATTTTTTACCTTTAAATAAGAATCTTGCAATCATTTGTAAACAGGACACCGGGACTTATCATTTACAGGTTTGGCTTTCATTTAGTTTTGTCCACATTTTATATTTATAGAAACTTGACAGTCCAAGCGTTGCATCAAATGAAAGAGCAGACAAAGGAGATGACACAAGAATAAGTATACAGCAGTTTCCCGATGATGAACAGACAGACAAAAAACAGGTAAGCTAAGCAGTAAATTTCGTCTAAGATGGTTCAAACGGGGATACTGATATGGGTAGAAATTAATCAACTTTCTTTCTTTGAACCCATGCTCAACACATCAGAAGAGTTATGTGTTCTCAACATGTGCTTTTCAGGTGTTTTAACATTTACGGACATGATTGCGTGGCATTTTGCTTGTCCAGTCCAGTCCAGTGTCGTTGCATCTCACTGCCTGTTCGCTGCGTTTAGCTTGGCCGCTGTTTGTCCTGCTGCATACCAGCTAGCTCAGGATGCAGCTGTCTATAGAAACTAGTCATTGTTTTTTAGGCTAAAGCATCGTGTTTCATGCTGAACTGGACAAAATATACTGTGGTATATTTTGTCCAGTTCAGCATGGAACTTGATGCATTAGCCTACAAAGCATTACGTTTCATGCTGAACTGGACAAAATATACCACAGTTTAAAACTGCGGCTCCTTCCCTTTATTCCCTGTCCCTTTCCATATGCCAATTCCTTTGAGCTGTAGTGTATATGTATAAAAACATTCTGTGTCTAAATGATATATCAAATACACAGGAAAAAGTATGCATCCTTTGAAGAGAATGGACTGTATAAATTTGTTTCTTGAAATACAACCTCTAGGAGAGCACTTCACACATGACATCACAAAATCCAAACTGTAACAGGTCATTACTTTCTTATCCTGTGATGGATTTTCATCAAACCTTCAACTCATATATTTCTGTTGTGTTTCTGCTTTTATTAAAACCAACTTAACTTCAGGGATGGACTTTCCCTGTAATGCCATCTGTGGTATTTTACCCAGACTGTAGCTCTCAATCTTGATCCAGATTAAATACCTCCCGTTCTGCAATGTTTTGAGCTATGTACCGTGGACCTGTTTAATTTATGCTCCTAGGGTCATATTCATGAACCCTTACTAAACCTAGTTAGTTGCTAAAGTGCATTCAGCTACATGCATTTTAGTAACTAACTAGGCTAGTAGGGTTTCATGAATATGGCCCCTGGTACTTCAAGTTTATTACTACAAATTAAGCGGGGAACACAGTTCTATATGGCAATCAGTGGAGTATGTTAAATATTAACGTCTGGAAATGAGACTACAGTATGTTGTACAACCAAAAAAATACACGGGGGCGGCGGGCGAATTCGCCCCGGAAACACCTAAAAGAGCCCCCGAAACAGGCCAAAAATGCAATTTCGTGGGCGACACAAAAATAGGAAATCGCCCCCGTAACATTTGCCACACGACTACTACAAGCAGCCAATCCTAGCTTGACGGCCGCGCACTGCACTGCGGCAATTTGCACATCGAAGATTGAGAGCGCGCAAGCAAACACAGCATGTTTCACCGACTCACTGTACTGCTGAATGCATGCTGTGTGTAGTGCAGTATCCATCGCACGTGAAGCGTTTCTTCCATGTGCGCGCGCCCGATATCTATGGTAAGCCGTTCCCGCCATAATGCGTGCCAAAAACCATACGCGTACGTTCTGACTTGCACGCGTATGGTTTTTGGCACGCGTTTTGGCGGGAACGGCTATTCATAGTTTCTTCCATGCGCGCGCGCCCGATACGAATGCATAGTGCATACCTATCTAGGCCTAGGCGCTGGGCTAGACGGCCAGTCGGCCATGCATATGATCGTACGTACGTGTACTGTACTGTGTATGTAGTGAATGCAAAGCATACGGGGTACATGAATAATGAATGCTTCTGTGGCGAGCTTTGAAGTTTGAGAAGAACATGGATAAATTCCTGGTTCGAGCGGAAACAACAGGGGATCAGTATCTAATGACCCGTTCATTAGCGGTACGACTAAAGCAAAGAAGTTTTCGGCTTCCCGTACAGCCGCTCGAACCAGGAATTTATCCATGTTTTTCTCAAACTTCAAACTAGCTTAAAAACTTCGGCCGTCAAGCTGCTAGTGCTATGCTATGCATGGCATAGTCAGACGTCAGCGACTCAGCTCAGTCAGAGCCAGGGGCATAAACGTAAACATGCACAGTACATACGGTACGGTAAGTACAATTTGATATAAATCTTGTGATCTAAATTTAAGATTTGATAAATGTTATGTAGATCTAATGTAGTTGAATTTTGAAGATTTTCAATGTCAAGGAATATGAAAAAAAAATGCACGGCAAACTGTGTTGCCCATGAATGGTCACAACGGGATAGTCACAATAGCTCTCCCGTAGTTACGGCCGCCTTACTAGTCGGCAAACGGGTATGGCAGCTGCTGTGGCATACCAGTTTGCCGACTAGTAAGGCGGCCGTAACTACGGGAGAGCTATTGTTTGATTGTGACTATCCCGTTGTGACCATTTATGGCCGGGCAACACAGTTTGCCGTGCATCTTTTTTTTCATATTCCTTGACATTGAAAATCTTCAGAGTTTAACTACATTAGATCTACATAACATTATCAAGTCTTAATTGCAGATTACAAGATCTATATCAAATTGTACTTACCGTATGCACGTTTGTGCCCCTGGCCCTGGCTAGTCTAACTATGCCTGAAAGCCGAAAACTTCTTTGCATTAGTCATATCGCCAATGAAATATTTAACCTTAATCAACTTTTTAATTTGTTAACTCCCCCCCTTTTTCGTTTTTTTTTTGGGTCAACCCCCCCCCCTCCTCTTTCGCCTCCAATATTTTTAGATTTTTTGGCTGAACCCCCCCCCCCCCCATGCTCATCAACTTCTCGTAACCCCCCCCCCCCCTTACAAAAATCCTGCGTACGCACCTGACACACAAACACACACACACACAAAAAAAAAACGCAAACAAAACTGCGAAATAGCTCCAAAAATTGTAGCCCTGGAAAGTGGAAAAAGAGCCCTGGAAAATGAAAAAGTAGCCCTGGAAAATTTTTAAGTTTCTCCAAAAAGAGCCCTGGAAAGAAAAAAAGTAATTTTTTGGTTGATGTTGTACCATGAGTGTTGTGAGTGTGATTAATGTGGAAGTGCACAAGCTGTAGATATCATGTCTGCTCATTACTCTCTTATCAGCATGTAAACTAGAAGGGTAACCTGTCAGAATGTGATAAATGTGTGTATCAGGATCATTATTCACACTCATGAAAATTCATGATATAAGGGTTCTACTAATACAAGCATCTACATTGCTTGTAAAGTGAGCTTGTGTGTTGTTGGGTGATGAATTTATTATCATATTATAATATATTATGGAGCATGTACATTGCTTGTAAAGTGAGCTTGTGTGGTGTTGGGTGATGAATTTATTATCATATTATACTATATTTTGAAGCATGTACATTGCTTGTAAAGTAAGCTTGTGTGTTGGGTGATGAATTTATTATCATATTATAATATATTATGGAGCATGTACATTGCTTGTAAAGTGAGCTTGTGTGGTGTTGGGTGATGAATTTATTATCATATTAAACTATATTATAAAGCATCTACATTGCTTGTAATGTGAGCCTGTGTGTTGTGCGATGAATTCATTATCACCTCGTAGGGAAAATAATGGATGCAAACATATAAATGTCAGGCCTTATAAATCATGTGATGTTGTGCCAAAATAGACTTAGTAATAAAGATACATTTCCATGATTGCATTTGCATATCCACCAGTATAGAATGTATTGTACATAAAGAGCTTGTCCAATGGCAAGGGGCCAGTGTAAACTTCAGATTACGGTTTAAACATTTTGGAGCCTTCAAAGGGAAGACTCATTAGTGATAGCCCGAATTGCATATTGTTTGCAATATTTGTCGCAGTTAATCATAAGTGCTACAGACTCTGGAGATACAAGAAAGATGTAACTTCATATTATATGCAATATACCTTTCACTATGAACTGCAATTGCCTTTTATTCTGATCAGTTTGGGGGATAGTTGAGATTATCCGCTTTTGGCTGGTGTTTTTGCAATTTCTTACAATTTTTCCTGTCGTACAGGGCAAGTGCTAGAAAACAATGAATTGTGTAACACCATAACCCTGAGAATAAAAACAATATTCCACTTCATGTAGTCTGTTGAGCTGAAATTGTCATTTTACTATTTAAACCAATGATGGCCCGTCCAATAATGGCACTCACATTAAAAATGATTTATCAGAGTAGCATATGGCTGCTGTATAATTTCAGTATGTTCAGAATTGTCAATATTGCATACTTAATAACCTAACTCACTCCCATATAGGCAAGAATCTGTGTTTACATTTACGCAGGACCACCGGTCACAGCCAGAAAGAAGATTATTTTGGGCTACCCAACCACTGTACTTTATACCGTCTGAGTGCACACTATTGATTAAAAAAAAGGAGAATATCAATCACAACATACCACTAGCGCATGCAACGTGTGCTGTAGTATAAAGACTTCCTTCAGAGATGGATATATCTACTGCAAAGTAAACTCCCTTTTAAACAACTATCTTCCAAAGAAGTTCCACAAATTTGATCTTGAACCGTAGCTGAGCAATTGAACAATTGCACATATCAATAACATTCTTGTGATTAATCAGAGGGGGCTAATTCTTTTAAGCTGTATACTCCAAAAATGTTAGACCTACCGGTCACAGCCAGAAAGAAGATTATTTTGGGCTGCCCAACCACTGTACAGTGTACCGTTTGAGTGCACACTATTGATTAAAAAAAAAAGGAGAATATCAATCGCATCATACCACTAGTGCATGCAACGTGTACTGTAGTGTAAAGACTTCCTTCAGAAATGGATGTATACTGCAAAGTAAACTCCCTTTTAAACATCTATCCTCCAAAGAAGTTCCCGAAGAAGCTGAACAATTGAACTACTGATTGCATGTATCAACAACATTCTTGTAATTAAAAAGTACTTAAAGCAGCTCTAAAACAAGCTGAGCTGCTGAGGCCAGTATGTTTCTGGGAACCGGGTATACCCAAGGTTCCCTGTTTCCGAGTGGGAAACTTGGGAACTGGGCATATCCAGTTCCCGTAGTAAGTGGGTTCAGGTAAGGAGTTAGAGCAATAAATAGTAATAAATAGAATACTATTCTGCCATGACCATCGGTCCCTTGCGAGCTGGTGTTCAGGAAACTAGGAAGGAATCATCCAAAAAATTTAAACCAAATCCTGACCTGTTCATGAAGGCAGAACAGTACATCCCCCAATTTGTACCAGTACATGAACTTCTCCTATGATTTCATGAAGCTACAAAACAGCTCAAAGGAATTGGCATAGGGAAAGGGAAACTGAAAGGGAAGGACCCACAGTTTTAAACCGTGGTATATTTTGTCCAGTTCAGCATGTAACATGATGCTTTTTAGGCTAAACCTCTAAAGCATCATGTTTCATGGTGAACTGGACAAAATATACTTTGGTTTAAAACTGCGGCTCCTTCCCTTTCTTCTCTTTCCCTTTCCCTATGCCAATTCCTTTGAGCTGTAGTGTACACCCCCCATCTTGTACCAGTACTTCTATGATTTAATGAAGCTACTTATGCGAAATTGCAGACTGTGACATACACAAAAGAAGAACATGAAATCCTCTGAAAGAGTGTAGTTTATTGTTGCCATGTCAGTTTTTGTAAACCTCTGTAGTCTGGGTGTAGGAAAATATGATAAAAAAAACATGAATGAAGGATCAAAGCAGAATTTTGTAAAGATTTGGTATAAATGCTGACCCTTAATTTGTGAATCCAGATTTGGTCATGAGGATAGAGGAACATATAAAGAGCAGAGACCCAAAATGGTAAAAAGAATTAATCATTTGGTATTTTTTATGCCAACACCCAATTTGTGAATGCAGACTTGGTCATGAGGAAAGAGGAAAAAAAAAACAGAGACCCAAAATGGAAAAACGAACTTAAGATTTGGTATTTTTTACGACATCACCCAATTTGTGAAGCCAGGTTTGGTCATGAGCAAAAATATAAGAAGAAGAAACCCAAAGTGGAAAAAACTCTTAGATTTGATATTTGTACGCTTGTCTAGACTATGTAGACATTTGTCCTTGATATATTATTCTTAAATATATTTGCCTGAACCGGCCACTCATCCAAGGACTTTCCAGTTCTATTTATGTTCAATGGTTTCCTTGGCTACTGGGCTATAATGAGAGATATCGTTTTTTGTTTTTTTTTTAAATCTAAGTACTGAAGGTACATGTAGCAAGGCACAGCTATACTTATCTCATGTAACCTGATGCACAAAAGACGATCAGCAGGAAAATGGAAATCCTGTCAGATTTTGGGCAGGATTTACTGAAGGCTGGATACCAAGCATAATGCTCCAGATGTTGTCACATACACCTGTACTACAGATGTATACAGTGAACATGCGGATGTCATTGGTCTGCAATTAAGTACTGTACAGACTTGTGATTGTTCTGGGCCCCGTTGCATAAAACATACCATTAATGGTAACTCTGCCATCAATGGTAGGTACCATGGTAAAGGCGCTCAAGAGCCAATCAAATTCAAGGTTACCACAGAAGTTGCCATTGGTAGCAAAGTTACCATCAATGGTAAGTTTTATGCAACAGGGCCCTGGTGTACATTCACATCTACCATGCATAAACAAGACAAGAAAGCCCTGTAAAGTTCTATAAGTTGCTACAATTAAAATGCTTATGTCTTTTTTTCTATTTGAACCTGCAAGTATGCCCCTATATCATACAATTGGCAGGATTGATATACACTACAGCTCAAAGGAATTTGCATAGGTAAAGAGAAAGGGAAGGAGCCACAGTTTTAAACCGCCATATGTTTTGTCCAGTTCAGCATGAAACATGATGCTTTTTAGGCTATAGCATTGTGTTTCATGCTCAACTGAACAAAATATACTGCGGTTTAAAACTGCGGCTCCTTCCCTTTCTTCCCTTTCCCTTTACCCAATGCCAATTCCTTTGAGCTGTAGTGTATATTCACATCTACCATGCATAAACAAGACAAGAAAACCCTGTAAAGTTCTGCATGTATAAGTTGCTACAATCGACCTGCTTGTGTCTTTTTTTTCTGTTTAAACCTACAAGTATGCCCCTATATCATTCAGTTGGCATGATTGATATATTTCGTGAAATTCTTCCTTCTGTCATGTAAAATTAATTGTGTCAATGCAAGCCATCGTTCTAATTGCAATTGCACTTCTAGTTTTCAATGCAATTCGAGTTCAAGATTTATTTAGTTTACTCACTGGATTATAAACAAGGAGGATGAAATACAACAACAATAACAGCAAAGACATAGTATGAATGACACAGCTTAATCACATTTTTACACACTTGCCAAGAATAACTTGAGACCTCAATGTGCTCTTGTCATTAACTCCAGAGTAGTATCTGTGCATACAAACTCTTGCAAACTAAACAGTATGTACATTGTAGATTGATATGTTTGTTTATTGCTCTATAACGCTGTGGTTGACCTAATCTGAATATTTCACGTATGATTTGGATGGTGAAGAAAACAACACTTTGGTCAGAACAATGGCAAAGTTATCACAGCTTGATCACAATTGACACACATCTTCCAAATAACCTTGCTCTTTTGATAAGCTGCTGATTATACAAGCTGTCCCCCATGCCTGGTACTTTTCGATGACGCCCCCCCCCCCCCTCTTTTAAACGTACTTATACGTAATCATACGAAGAGTCCGCCATATACACTAAACAAACAAAATTCCCAAAATAATAGGAAGGATAGTACTATCGAAAGAAAAAATCTATGATGTTGTATCCAATAACCTATACAAGCAAGAGTGTCTGATACAGTAGAGCCAAAATATGTTTTGTGAAAATTTGGTTTCTTTCTCCTCATATTCTTCTTCATCATCTTTGATCCCCCCTCTCTCCCTCCCTCTTTTTCTCTATCTCTTTCTCTCTCTCTTACTCTCTCCCTCTCTCTTGTAAAAGACTATTTAAATTTACTTTGAGTGTGTGGCAGTAGCTGTTCTTTCTGTAGGAGAAAATATCCAGGCAGATCCATGCATTCAATACAAATGCACATGGAAAATCAAAATGCCCATCACACTGCGTCGTACATACTGTTTGTTTATTATTTTTTTATGGGGAGTATACTGTACTGGGAACACAAAAAAGCATTCTGAAGGTGATCGTGAGCAATCTTCTTGCCAATGTTCTTAAATACATGTATTGTCCATTTTAGAAACTTGCTGAAAGTTATTTGCCCTAAAATTATCCACATTTGGACAAATAACTTTCAGCAAGTTTCGAAAATGGACAATTCATGAATTTAAGCCCATTGGCAAGAAGATTGCTCACGATCCCCTTTTTAAGACCTTTTTGTCTTCCCAGTATATCCCTTTAAGGGACATTCATACAGACAAGCTCTGTAAACTTTGCTGAAGTGATTAATGCACTACAAAGTCAGAGTGGGTTATTGATTTATAAATGTCGGAAGAGTCAATATTTGCTGGTGACCGGGCAAGAAGACTCCTAATTGTCTTCTGACTTAATGAAGCTGTGTAGGTTGACATTGAAAAGATGAAGGATTGGAATGCCATCATATTTGATTAGGGCGATCAGATAATCTTGAATGGCGATATTACCACAATGAAGAAGAAAACAGTGAGTTCATCTCATGGATCATAGTTTATTTTCATTTTCAAGGGAGTCTTCAAATGTTCATTCCAAGTTATGTTTATATTCATGCTGTGAGAGTGCCTCAAACTACAAATGTTGAATCACTGTAGATGTAGTTATGAATTGGTGTAACATTTAATTTGACACATATAAGTTTACATGAATGTTTATCAGTACTATCTTTCATTGGCAAGTAGATTGATCATGATCACCCTTTTGAAGGCCTTTTGTCTGTCCAGGGCCCTGTAACATAAAGGTTTGCAATCAATCGCAGATTTGAAACACAAATTCTGATTGGTTACTGGTCAGTCTTTTGAACAAAGAGCGCATGCAACAATGGTGTTGATTGGCCATTGCCATTTTGCCATTGATCGCAAACTGTTTTTTTTTTACGGAGCCCTGGACAGTATATTCCCATAAAAGCATATTTTCTTCCATTTCTATGTTTTTTACCCAAATATAATAAATCTGCTAAAGGGCTACCGTGTCTTTAAGGTATGTGCTAATATTTTCAGCTATCAGCCATGTTAAGCTGTTTGATCTTGCCGCTGCTGCTGCTATGTGTCGTGGGCGTTCTGGAGTGGTTCGCCATTTCAGTAGACAGTCAAAACAAGTGAATGATTAATCATGCAGGCATAGTATTACATGGCCAAGTGGGAAACTACCTATCACTGTCCTACACGTAGCTGTGGGTATGTATGTCAACATCAGCACTTGTAGAAACCAGGCTCAGGTCATACTGTGCTACTATGTGTACATAAGGTTGTATGTCCTGATAAAAGGATGTTAAAAATTGCCAATTTTGATTTTGGCAACTACTGTACCTATCACCATACGACACGTGGCTGTATGTATCTATGTCCACATCAGCACTTGTGGAAACTAAGCTCAGGGTAGTGTTGCACCAAGCTGTTCTTAGGCTAAGAACAACTTTATGCACGACTGGTGTCCCTTTCTTGTGCTAAATGAGATTCTCAATGATTTAAGTTCAAATCTGATGTTGATAAATTAAGATTCTTGTTGTTAACAAGTGTCTGAATATAAAGTTTATAGTTTGTAAAATTTGATTAGCATTGTTGGTTATGAACAATGCCCACTATGTAAAAACAGGAACAAAGTGTGGTATCTTATTTAGCACAAGAAGGGTCACCAGTCGTGTGTAAAGTCGTTCTTAGCTGAAGAACAGCTTGGTGAAACGCCCCCCCCCCCCCCCCCCAGGTCATATCACATTTGTAAGACCTAAAGATAGTCTGGCTTCTACATTGCATGTATTTCTCAGGAAAGATTAAAGATTGTCCGTCCCTTTTGCAATCTTAAAATTTGAAATTGTCTATCACTATAGTATATTGAAGAAAGTGTGATTCAAGACCATTTCTAAGAATATAGCATGTTGAAGCGGTCTGTATATGTAAAAAATTTCAGCTGTTAAATTTCAAACCGACTTTTTTCGTACTACGAAAAAAGTATTAGTCTTTGTTACAGTATCTATATGGTTATTGTGCATGTGTGAAATTATGATTTTATGAGTAATTACCAAACTTTGGAGATGATTCCTTCAATAGAACAATTTTTTTCATAATGTGTTTTATAATTTAATAAACAGATTAATCAATAAAGCAGATATTTCAACACAAAGTGCTAAGAGCCCGAGGTAAAGATTATTAATCAGACGTTGTTTACGAGCATTATTGGAATTTTACACTACGTATTAGTTTCAAATTATGAATATACAGCTTGCTAACACTTCTCTATATGTTTTTCCATGTTTCGATGGTTTTGTGGTGATCTGAAAAAGGGATGGGCTGTCTTTAAGCCCTCACAAAGCTAAAGCAAAGCAAGTCTAAAAAGAGCCCCTTTAAAATTTTGAATGGCTCCTTAGGTATGATGTGTGCTCATTTCATGACAGATGGCTTGAGAAGTAGCCCCCGCAAATGTATTTTTATGTCTCAGCAATGAAGTTGCTGGATGTTCGTTGCTGGATAGCGTTATGTTTCCAGGTTGTTTGTTTGTCAGTCCGTCTACACCTTGTTTGTAAACGCAATAACTCAACAAATGATTGACCTAATTTCCTCAAACTAGGTGCAATGATGATATATGGCCAAGCAATTAACTGATTACATTTGGGGTCATGTAGGGTTAAGGTCAAAGGTCACAGTGAAATATGGAAATGGAAATATTCCACAATGGCGCAATGATCATGCAAATTTTACTCAAATATCGCCACTGATTTGATATATCGTTAGGTGAATAAATAAGTTCAAATACCCAAATACTGTCATGATGCATGTCTTCTATTTCTCCATGTAGCTTTCAAATGTGCACAGTTTATAAGCGATTGTGCAATAAGCCAAAACTTACCTACAGGGCAAGAAATGGGAAAATGTAGCTGTGATCAGTGCAGCGTTTGACAATAATAAGCCAAAGTTACGGTAGCTATGCCTCAAAGGAGCACATACGATGCATTGCACTTCCGGCTGAAGCGCAATGCAGGCCGCTGCCTAACATAAAGCACACGACAGCAATTGTGGGAAAATGTGAACAATGCAATAAAATAACTTCGATCAAGAAAAACTCAACATGAACACAGTTGTAGTTGAACTGCTACAATCTTCATTCCTCTCTGCACTATACATAACATGTACATGTATATGCCGCTCTGACTACCTTGAAATTTGGCTTTATACACACAGTGGGTTCAAAAAATATCAATCAATAGTTCTATTTCTGATGGAATAAATAATGGAAGGAACAAAGCCTCTAGCCAACCGATATTTAAAGTGAAACCTTGAAAGGTAGAGATGAAAGGACTGCCTCTAATGTAAACAGTGTGTTGTGAATTTCATTCTAAAGTACCACCAGTCTTTTACTCCACCCAAACTGGTACATTTGGTTAAGTAATGTTTTTACAGGGATGTGTTAAGAACTCAAGCATAATATATTCAAACATCTGTATGGATACTAAAGCGTGCTAATGAATGTCAAAAGTATTCCATTTGCTGCCATCAACTTGGAAAGCAATATATTCAATTCCCTGTTTTGTTTCTCGAAGCTGTGTTTCTTATCACATTTTTTTTTGTAATTTTCAAGAAAGTAAAGGGCAACACCACTAAAGATCCTGTATTCGTTTTTCTTCTAAATAATTGTCGAATGATGAACAAACAGAGATATAAGATAATATTCTTACTTACATAATTAACCAATTTCTTCACTTTCCAGAGATTTCCCGAAATGTCGGATTCAATCATTATCAAAATTTTATATTGAGCTGGGTATTTTCATTAACAGAGTCTGTGTGAATTTGCGTGCAGCTGAGATATTTTACTAACAAAACTGTTTATTTTTGTTCACTGATATCTCTTTTCCTCACAAAAGTATTGATGCAATCCAACAGTAGTGGACAAGCGAAATAAGACTCTTCATTTCTTTTGTTCTCTCTGAGAAACCGTTGCTAGGCAATCCTGTTCGTTATTGTTAAAACAAGTGAAAAGCACATGCTGAGACCACATAATTTTTCGGCGGTGGTTTTTAGGACCATTGAGCTAGGGATCTGTTGCTTGTCTTACTCAAATCAGTGGGAAGTATAAAAGCATTTGTACGTGTAGAAAAATCTTGCATACGAATACATGTATGCAAAGTGTAACTGCGTGTATATGTACATGTTATCATGAATTCCAATCAGGATAAAGAATAAAAGATTCTATGTAGGGGTGCCACCTGGCAGCTGAAGTCATGAATATTATTCACAGGGTCTTTTTTTTGTATCTCAGGGCTCCATTATCCTGAGCCGCCATGTTTTATTTCCATTGATTAATTTGATCTGTACCATTAATATTTGTACTTCGTATGAAATGCAGAGATGCATGTTTGAGTAAGGATAGCTTGAAATGAAACACTTTATACGCAATGGATGCCAATGCATGATATACATTCATGATTCGTTTGTACAGGGTAATTCCAATCTCACCAAATACTTTTAATAGTATGTTCTGTACAATGCATTATCAGCATGCAAGCAGTGAAAAACTTCACACAAGAGCTCATAAGGATTTATCCCTGCAGTGCCATGCAAATATGACAAAAGAGCCTTTGTGAGAAAAATAAATAAGAATCCTTGGAGGGTATAATGCAAAAGTGGAACTGTTTGTGTTGTACACTACAGCTCAAAGGAATTGGCATAGGGAAAGGGAAAGGGAAGGAGCTGCAGTTTTAAACCGTGGTACATGTATATTGTGTCCAGTTCAGCATGAAACATGATGATTTATCCTAAAAAGTATCAAGTTTCATGCTGAACTGGACGAAATATACCGCGGTTTAAAACTGCAGCTCCTTCCCTTTCTTCCCTTTCCCTTTCCCTTCGCCAATTCCTTGGAGCTGTAGTGTATATGTCTTGCTTGAAAAGTAGCCCCTTCAATGCATTGTTACACCACTGCATTCAGCTTTCAAGGAAAGTGGTGCGAGAGATAACTTGCTCAAAAAACCTCACACATACTACTCCGGCACTCCATCATGAATTCAAAGAGTGAAAAATAATTAAACTCTGAAAAAAAAGTTCCTGATTCCTTATTGAGCTCTCCTTAAACCAATGAGTATTATTGAAAGTAGTTTTCCAATGCAATCAACTTTCCCAGTAGAATAAGACATGTCTGGCAAGATAAACCATATCACTCCAAGGCCTTTCAACCCCTTTAATGTCTCAAGCCAAGGTCTGTTTTGTCTCTCAAGACAAAAGGGAGTAGGAGCATGATGTAACCAATCAAATGGTTTGGCCGTGTGTCTTTGTCTACTTGTATTGGATCTCCTCTCAGAATTGGTCCGCCTATAGTACCTTTACATCTACACTGTCTATCATTATGAACTGGGTGTTATTTTTAGGTCCACACATTGTGCTTTGTCTTCCATTGATGCAGATAGTGAATGGGTGTGGTAGATGTTTCTTGCACTTTATATTGAGTATCGTGCATGTGCCTTGTGATTTCAACCAAATGATATATTTTGACAGAACCATTATGCTGTTATGATGTGTTCAGGATCACAACTGGAATTATGATTGATATCAATCAACTTGAGTCTGTTCAGTCTGGCCAGCTGAGACTAGCGGCACTTTGCCTTGCCCTGATTGCCTTGAGTTGCTTCCACTTACCTGGAGCAGATATTGCTCCGTTATGTAATCACAACTCTCTACTATAGACACTATGCATACAAGGGTCCTTGGCACTTCTACCGTTTCTTCAGCTCCCATTTTGTTTGCATTTTGCAGATACATGTACATGGGAGACAGTGAGAGAGGGGGACAGACAGACAGACAGACAGACAGACAGACAGAGAGTGAGATAGTGAGACAGATAGAGAGAGCGAGAGAGGGGGAGAAAGAGGGAGAGAGAGAGGGTGAGAGAGAGTGAGAAAGAGAGAGAAAGAGAGATAGAGAGGGGGGAGAAAGAGAGAAAGAGAGAGGGGGGAGAAAGAGAGAGAGAGGGAGAGAGAGAAAGAAAGGAAGAGAGAGAGAGAGAGAGAGAGAGAGAGAGAGAGAGAGAAAGAGAGAGAGAGAGGGGGGGGGGGGGGAGCGACAGGACAGAGGGGCTCAAAACAAAAGTCTGGTGTGTACAATATGTACTATACCCAATACATGTACTTATCACTTACCAGGCAAAGGGAGAATCAATGTTTACATTCAACAAGATGCTAGAGCGAGAAGAGGTTTTGACTTTGGGGGCTGCAGGACTGAACTGTAGGTCAGTCCACACTGTGAGTTTCCTCCCACGGTGTCAAGCAGGGTAGATCTTTAACATGAGTCATGAAAATCAACATGGATCAGCATCAAAGGTAGAGATAAGCTGAGTAATACATGTAGAAAAAACATTTAAAAAAAAACACTTTTCAATGAATATTATATTATTTTCTCAAACAATGTTGTTCAGATCATTTCTACTGTTGAAGATATCGCAACAAGAGTTATGATCTGAAGGCTGTTTTGGAGGCGGGGCTTAGCAGTACTGAAAAAAGAAAGTTCTAACAATTATTTCAAGATATACATGTACATGTAGTTACATTGAACAGTTTAAAGTGATTTGGTGATGTACACATCATTATTGCTTCAAGATTGTTCCAGAACAATGTCTGTCTTGTATAATTGAGCTGAGTATTTATTTACTGTGTTATGTATTTGATACAACACATTCCTTGTAGTGTAAGTCCTATTTTTGGACTACTCGGGAGGCTGTGAATGAATGCTGGGTGTGTGAGAGAGCCGAGCTGAACAGGATGTTTATGTATACTTCCCATAGGACGTGCCCATTCCTGGCCAGTCACTGTCTGATCCAATGAGGACGACGCAGTCATCATCACCACCCTCCTTGTTAACCACTGGGGCAGACGAGGGAGACAGACAGATGACCTTAGACGACCTCTCAGATGATTCCCAGCATTCCATAGTGCAGTCTTCGTCACTGGGTGAAAGTTCCCATGGAGAGAGGTACAGTATACTTTTTAACTCCCTACGGGCCATTGATTTTACATTCTTGCACTTCTAAGATTCCATTCAGACAAAATTTAATATACATGTGATTCAAAACGCAAACATGAAAACGCGGAAGGGGCGTTTGGAAACGCGTTTCTGCAGAATCACGTTCGAAAAAGGTCGCTTGAATGCAACCGCGTTTTGAATCATGATAAAGGTTCACTATGCACTTTGACTAATCATTTAATTTGTCCATTTGTTGTTATTCTCTATGCATGTTTATCCCACAATGCACCACGCAGCACACGTTTGCAGCCATCCCCAACTTTGGTCTCGTGAGTCCTGGGGGGTGTTTCACCAAGCTGTTCGTAAGCTAGGAACGACTGGTGATCCCTTCTTGTGCTAAATCACATTCTCAATGATTTTGATTCCCATCAGCTTAAGTTCAAATCTGATATTTATAAATGAAAATTCTTGTTCTTATTAAGACTTTGTCTGAATACAAAGCTTAAAATTTGTCAATTTTTGTTAGGATTGTTGGAAATTAACTCCCAATATGTTGAAACAGTAACAAAGTGTGGTATCGTATTTAGCACAAGAAGGGATCACCAGTCATTCGTAAAGTTGTTCGTAAGCACCCCCCTGGTAAATATGGGACTGGCATTGTATGGGACTGGCATTGCGTATGACTGCAGACATGATGCATTGTGGGACTGCTTTTCCTTATTTGCGGTGTGACGAATCAATTTGTTCGTTTTCTCAATGAAATGTTTGTGTTATTACTCTGTGTCTAGCGTCAAACATCAACACGGTTTGGGATCAGAACAAGAGGAGCACAAAAACACCGAAGATACCTCACCAAAGACCTCTCAAAGGTAATGTTGATGAGATTTTTTCCTCCATTTTGGGCCCTGTCCTTTAAAGGGATAGTTCACCCTGAAATTTGTTTGGATTCGATAAAAGCAAAAACATGAAAGAAGCACATTAGTGAAGGTTTGACAAAAATCGAACAAGGATAAGAAAGTTATGATCTTTTTTGTGTGCTGTAAAATGATGCATATCCTTTAGAGAAAATGGAAATTTTCAAAAAAAAATTGTACACAACATATGAGAGAGAGCACCTCAGACGTGACATCACAAAGTCAAAACTTTAAAAGATTGTAACTTTCTAATCCTTTGATGGATTTTTATCAAACCTTCACTAATATGTCTCTTATGTTTCTGCTTTTATTGAAACCAACTTAATATCAGCGTGAGCTATCCCTTTAAAGAGTTGTAATTGATCTTTTATCGAACACAATCCTTTCTGTCACATGTACAGAGATATCAAGTTGCGATCTGTCGGAACTCTTTATAGGTCACAACTCTTCATAAGACTGGGCCCTGGTGTGTATGTGTGAAGATTGACACTTGTATTCCTCCATAACGTACATAATTTGTCTTCTGGTTGTCTGTCTGTCTGTCCGTCTTTTCATTCCCCTGTCTGTTGTGCAGTCTGGAAAATGCTGTGTATTTGATAATGCAAGAAATATTTCCCAGAATATATATTTATGTGTATTACCTTGAAGCATCTAATGATGGATAACCATGAGTTGATAAATTCATACTGCTACCAAAAGTATTGCTATTGAAGCACTACTACATGTACATAAATGGCACGTCAAAGCACTACTAGTATTTTATGCACCATCATGATTTTCTTTGCTTTCAACATACCACGGTCTCTTACTGGCTGATTTGAATATCAAAAAATGCATAGAATATAATTTGTAAGTTGATTTCCTGCTCCGAATTAAATGGATAATGAGGGCAACCAGAGAGCAAATAACAAATAAAGTGATGCATGATTGATGATTATGTGAACAGATGTTTTTGCTATTAAGTATCAGTATCGGTTTATTTGTTTTCTCTGATTTGAATTCAGCCATTAAAAATAAAGTATGGTTTTTATGAGTTCACTATAACAGCATATATTTCCATGGTTATTTCCACAATTACCCGAGTGCAGTTATATAATTCTGCGATTGGAATTGGAATTGCATATGGGACAGTTTCAAGTCACAGGTGCTTGCTCTGTATGTCATCTCGTGAACAACAATTGTTTGCACTATTTGATGTAGACGGCATATTCTTGACTTGCTTGAAATTTTGCGAGTTTGTTATTACTCAATCCAGCTGAATTTCAGATGGAGTATATTGCAGTGCGCACATTTTGTATACATTGTTTCACGCATTGAGAGCGTTGTGATATAGTGGTGAGGGCTCTTGACTCTTGTAGAGAGATCCTGGGTTTGACCCAGCCTGGTGCGTACACCCTTGGATAAGTTGTTTTTGCTCGTGCTTGTCCCTTGTAACTTAGATAGTAAATGCATACCAGTATTCCTGATTCATTCAGATCAACTGGCTTTCTAGCGCTGACTTCTGCCTCTTGCTTCAAGCTAGGGTAATAGTCGAGGGGTCTTACTCGTTATCCGTACTAGAAAAGCACTTCATTAAATATGGTTATTGTTATTGCTGTATGCCTCAGTGGCCGCGTTTATCATCTTTTCAGAATTTGAAACGCCTTCAATACCCACTATCAAAAGGCGTTTCCAAAGGCTTTTGCTAACGTGTTTAAAAAAACGTTGCGTTTATCGCCCAGTCTAAAACTGGCCTTGTCACTGCGCAGCTGTACTGCGCCGTTTGACCGAGGAAGGAGGTCATAAGCGGCTTGTGCTTTTGGTTTGTGATTGAAGTAGAAAACCATTTCAAAACAGCATTGCGTGTATCTCGCTTCTAGAAACGCGTTCCGGATAGCACAAAATTGCGCGTTTCAAAAAGGCTTTCCGAACTTCATAATCAAAACACCTTCGCATTTATCATCTCATAAAGATTCCCTGAAAGGCATTTGGAAACCTTAATTCTACCCAAGAAAAGAGATGATAAACGCACCCACTGATGCATAAACGGTTAATTGGGACATTTCCCTTGTACTGAGCCATCTCAGATAAGTGGAGGCAACTGGACTTCCAAGGATGTATGATACTCTGCGGTATCTCAGGAAAGAGAGTTTCAGGAAGCAAGACCCGATATCTTATTAGACTAATGATTCCAGCGGGGATGAATTGTCTGGATATGCTACATGTACTAGTGGCAGGAAAGTGAGGAAACATTGTGATTAGCTTCCAGTTGATTTCTATCTCTGCAACATACATGTACAGGTTCATGTACATCCATGTTCAAGTAATGCTCGTACTGTGTTACATTCAGTGTATGTGTTTGGACGTGACCGATAGCCTCCATGCATGTGCTAGTGATCGGGATTCCATCTCAAGAGGAGAAAGCAGATCCCAGTTGCTCTACTTAGTGGTTCAGCTTTCTTGCCAGACTGGTCATACAGTACCATGAGCAAACCCAGAGGCTTCTTAACGCCTTTCGGTGCTGTGTTTCAACAATGGATCTCTGAGAATGCAGCATCAAATTGGTTAAGGGAACCAGGTATTGGACCAGGACAAAACTTTCTGTCAGCAGAAGCAAGGGATGTGTGCATATAATGATGAACCTGATTTGGCCGAAGCTTCGGATTGCAAGACTTATAGTAGCACTAGTACCGATATTGGTCCCTTGATGTCACTAGGAGATGTGAAACTTGTGTAAGTGATGCCAGAACAATATATATGAAGGACCACACTGTGCCGAAAGAGATTTTGAACCTGATTTGACTGGAATTGCGGATTGCAAGACTTGGTAGCACTAGTAGCAATATTTGTTTTAGTTTTTAAGTGTCACAAAGAGTTGTGGGGCTTGTGAAATTGATACCAGAATAATAAATGTAAAGGAGGGCTAATGACCGCACTGTGCCAAAAGACATCTTGAACCTGATTTGACGGAAGCTCCTGATTGCACGACTTGGTAGCACTAGTACCGGATTTGGTCCCTTGGTGTCACTAAGAAATGTGAAACTTGTGAAAGTGATGCCAGAACAATATATAGGAAGGAGGGCCAATGACCGTACTGTACCAAAAGACATCTTGAAACTTATTTGACCGAAGCTCCGGATTGCAAGACTTGGTAGCACTAGTGCCTGTATTTGTTTTAGTCTCTCTGTGTCACTAAGAGTTGTGAAAGTGATACCAGAACAGTATACATGTTGAAAGGAGAGATAATGACCGCACTGTGCCAAAAGACATCTTGTTAAGGAGAAGGGGTCCGTTGTGTTGTGTTACCCTCAAGTTTGATTTAACTCCTATTGGGCCACTCGAGGAGCGTAGTTAGTAATACACACACATCCAATAGAGCAGCATTTCATCTGGCGCCCTCGGGTTACGCATATATCTCATCTTTGGTAGATCCGTCTGCATGGTCTGTTTCATGAAGTGCTTGGACTTTGACAAGGCTTCAATATTTTGCAGCTCTTTCTTCGTGTGAAGCCGTCGTGGTATTGATATGAAACCAGCGTCTTCACCATCATCGCCATGTTGCTTACAGTCAGAGATTTATACAAAATCTTTACTGAATTCTTGTGGATGTTCATCCGCTTATGTTTGATATGAGAAGGTTTAACCCTAGATGTCATATTGTTCTTGAATAATATGTGCAGATACCATGAAGCAGTGGTTTGGCTGGTATACAAAGGCTTAAAGTTTTATCTTCACCACATCTAGTGAAGAGGTGGCGTGCAACAGTCTATTTGATTCCTGCCGTTTGGAAGCAATTGGATTCTTTTCAATGTTTTATCTTGTGCAGTTGATGGATGCAAAGTGTTTGATTGATACTGTTTTAATGGGTGGTGCAGTAAGTCAACACGTGGCTCACAGTCACCTTCTGGCTCAAAGCGAGCAAAAAGAAGAATCATAAGAACTCATTGATTAATTACCGTATTTTTCGGTGTATAAGACGCATGTTTCTTCCCTTGAAAATCACGCCAAAGTCCAGGTGCGTCTTATACACGGCTTTAGCAAAAATCAGGTCTTTCAAACCAACACGTATACACCTGTATGGGACTATGCATTGTGTGACATTAAAAAAAGTGGATGGCTTTGATAGCCCGATACAATTGTTGTACCGTTAATACGATCTCAATCACATCACCAGCATACTTAACTGGAACTAAAAAATCCCCAGGAGTAGTATTTGTCCGCGAGACAAACTCAAAGAAACCGCTGATCAAAAGGCTTAAACTAGAAAACTCCGTTTGATGGAGACTGCGATTGATTCTGTTATCAGCTCTGGCCACAAGCTGGCGCTAGTACACAAAGAACATAGAGCTACATTGAGACACTCTATGACAAAGAACGATCTTTGTGTACTAGCGCCAGCTTGTGGCCAGAGCTGATAATAGAATTAATGGCAGTCTCCATCAAACGGAGTTTTCTAGTTTAAGCCATTTGATCAGCGGTTTCTTTGAGTTGTCTCGCGGACAAATACTACTCCTGGGGCTTTTTTAGTTCGGGTTAAGTATGCTGGTGATGTGATTGAGATCGTATTACTGGTACATCAATTGTGTCAGGCTATCAAAGCCATTTATTTTGTTGTTGACTGTATATATAGTCCCATACATGTGTATATGTGTTGAAACTTTATACGGACCCGATTTTTTTTTTTTTTTTCAAATTGCGTGCTCAAAGTCGGGATGCGTCTTATCCGCCGTTGCGTCTTGTACGCCGAAATTTACGGTACAAAAAATATGACTAGGTAGTACTGAGGGAGTGAATGCCGCTGCAGTAGACGATCTATCCATGGAACGGTTTGAGCCATTTCCAGGACTCTCGAACTGTGATTCTTGCCTTTCAGCATGTGAATTAAGACACAGACCAGTGCATAATGAACCCGATAATAAACCACTGTGTGATTCTTTGCAACATGTTACAACCTACAACAAAATGCAACAATGTGATGTTTTTGTCTTTTTCATGAGAATACGCTATGTCATCGACTGGACATTTATCGAACATTACAAACTGCATCAGGAAAGACTATGATTGGGACATCACTCATGGAACACTAGGAACTTGGATAATCTCTGCATCACACATCGTGACTGTATGGCATTTATGCGGTTCTAGTTTAGAGTGAGTGGACTCTTGCCATGAGAAAACACAAAGCTCAGCTGGCAACACTCACCCTGTGTTTGACATGCCTGTCCCATTTGTGTTTACTTCACATCTTATCTCAACTCTATGTGTAAGTACCACGCATGCACAGTTAGTAAACAGAGGGTGCACCCATCAACTCTTTTCTAGTTTGCCTCACAACGAGCGTCTTCATTAGCCCAATGTGACGAAATAGCTAGCTATCTGATGGGGATAGCCTAGCCAGATCACGAAATAACTAGCTACTGTATTTGCGTCTTCATTAGCCAGATCAGGCGAAATAGCTAGCTATTTGGTTGAGAAAATTTCCCAAGAAATCTTGGGCTAGAAGTTGCTAGCTCGGAGCGTCTTCATCAGCTTGAAAATTTCCCGACCCCTGCATGCATCAGCGCACATGAGGCATTGTGTACGTTAGGTTTTTATAGGTGCATGAATGCGAGCTCACAATCAAAGCCATGCGTTCATGGCCTATTCCTGTCGCACACTGCATATATGTGAGAACATCAGGATAATTCATGCATCTCTAGTTTCGAGCTACTGAAGACGCGATTGCAAATTCAGGCTAGTTTCCCAGATCATTAAACTAGCTCGCTCTTTCGTCTGATTGGGCAAATGAAGACGCACCTACATGTACAGGCTAAATCTCCTTCTCATATGCTTACTGAAGTTGGATTTATCCATGTAGTAATAATATTTTGTACGTAACCATCCCTTATGAAAAAGCTGAGAGACAGATCCCTGTGTGATAACAACATTGAAGTCCTGAGGTGCGTATTCATTAGCACACAAGCAAAACAATGGCTATAGAATGTTTGTGAACCGGGGGGTGTTTCACCAAGCTGTTCGTAAGTTACGAATGACTTTACGAACGACTGGTGATCCTTTCTTGTGCTAAATACGCCACACTTTGTACATTGAGAATCTGATTTAGCACAAGAAGGGATCACCAGTCGTTCATAAAGTCGCTCGTAACTTATGAACAGCTTGGTGAAACACCCCCCTGGAAGTTCATATCCCAAGAATTAAAGGTAGAAAAATTAGAGCGCCACACGCATTCAGATTCGGAGAACTATATGCAATAGGGAGAATTGACCATGTGCACAGGATTTCTAATCTCCCCCTTTAAACCAGCAATCAACAGAGTGATCAACTGTTGCATGCTTTCATCAGCACAGATCTGCCTGGACTGCTAGTGTAATTATGATTGAAAGCTAGACTGTACCCACAGCCTGTACATTCATTGTACACCTACTGTATATCTACAGTGTACACCGCTGACTGAGAGTTAGCCTCCCTTCCATGCTGTTATTAAACTATTCAATAAAGGGGCCTGGTTGCAGTAGACCAATTATTCTCAATTGCTGATGGACCAAGACTAGAGGAGCATGAAACAATCAATAGTCTTGAGAGTCCATGGCCGTGTTTATCATCTTTCCAGAATTTGAAACGCCTTTCAATACCCACTATCAAAAGGCGTTTCCAAAGGCCTTTACGAACGCGTTTCAAAACACATTGCGTTTATCAACTCATATCGCTCAGTCGAAAACTGGCCTTGTCACTGCGCAGCTGAACTGCGCCGTTTGACCGAGGAAGGAGGTGCAGCGCGTCCTTTGTGATCATAGGAGAAAGTCGTTTCAAAACAGCTTTGCGTTTATCTTGCTTCAGGAGCCTCGCTTTGGCTCAAACACGTTCTGGATCGCACAAATTTGCACGTTTCAAAAAGGCTCTCAGAACTCCATAATCAAAACACCTTTGCGTTTATCATCTCATAAAAATTCCCTGAAGGCATTTGGAAACCTTAATTCTACCCAAGAAAAGAGATGATAAACGCACCCCTAGACTCTCTTTGTTAGTTGGAATAAACAAATGTCTAACAGCCATGAAGGCAGGCTAACAGAGTGAAAGGGAGGCATCATATAATGTATTAACCAGCTGCTGCATGCTGTGCAAATCTCTACTCATTGTGAAGATGTATGTATTTGCTAGTCTTGAACATGACTGAAACACTGTATTGTGACCACATGAATATTGTGTTCGGCATTATAGTATGTGCCTGTGGTTTTAGTACAAATTTTTGAATTCAATAGACCGGTTTACTAATGTAGTCAAATTCACGGATGTTTCTTCCATCGGGACCTAGTAACGACTTATTCCATTAACATGTACCTAACAATGGTATTGCTGTACTTGGAATCCACTTTCTGGTTGTCAGGGGCAACCTTTGTTAAACTGGTATGCATACAATTTGAATAAACCAGTCTATTCAACCAATTGTAAATATGTTAGGCATTATAGTACATGGTAAATGCAAATTGTAATGTGATGTGAATTTTTAAGTGACAATACTATGATTCCTAGAGTGCATGCATAATGAAATACATACCAGTATCATTACATGGAAGTAACAATCTGTTATAATTGTATTACATCTACTGTTACTAAGGTTAGCTCTGGTTCAGTATTTGTGTATTTAATGAACACATGTGTGTACACATGTGTCCCACAGATGTTGTACTTGTCTTGTACTAAACTGGCTTCCAGTCACTTGGGCATTTCTAATTGAAACTGCTAAAAGAAAAGTCTCGTACTGACAAGACTTGTCAGACACTCTTTCATTCTCTGTTTTTCTCCTTTCGAGCAGGAAAAGAATTGAGAATGATCAATATATGTATATTACATTTGGGCAGTCCTGTTTATTGAATATTGTATTTAAGATTGAAAATGTGCTTCTGCCTGGAAGCCGACTTCACCTGTACGTATCTCAGTAGGTCTAGGTATTGAAAATAAAATGTACACCTTTTCTCCTTTTTTTAGAGGGGAATTTTTTTATAAGGGGAATACTACAGTAGTAGATGATCTGCTTTGTATACAATTAGTAAGACCTTGAATGCTATTCTCTGCTGCATTGGTAACCAATGCAGGTTTCCTAATATTGGTGTAATAAATGTTCATTTTGTACAACCCAATATAAGCCTGCACAGGTGTTTTGCACAGTTTTAGTAATTGTAAAGCTAATACATGTATAAACATCATGTATCCTTTAGAATTTGTATAATTGTATATGTCTTTCTGTTTATATGTACCTTGTGTGATGTCACATTCTTTATTTGTATCCATGTAAACCAGTGAAAATGAAATTTCCAATTAGACAATAAATTGCAATATCAATATCAATATAAACAAGTTGGAAAACAACCTGATATGAAAACTTCAGGAAAATATCCAGGACTTATGAAGACACAAAGATTTCCTCACCACACACTGCATTATCTGGGTCCTCTAATTTTACCAGCGATATTTGATCCCAAATGCACCGAGACAGCCACACTTGGTTGTGTTTATGTTTTACACAGAATATTCTCAAGATATATTATACTCATTTTAATGATGTATAATACGTTCTGGCCAACAGTGAAGTCTCATTGAACCTTGGAGACACACACATTAGGGGCGTCTTCATTAGCTCAAGCTGGGCAAAATAGCGAGCTTGTTCTGATCGGGTTAGCTAGCCAGATCACGAAATAGCTAGCTATTTGCGTCTTCATTAGCCAGATCAGGCAAAATAGCGAGCTATTTGGTCGAGCAAATTTCCCAAGAAATCTTGGGCTAGATGGAGCTAGCTCGAGCTAGTTCGCGAAATAGCTCGAGCTAGTTTGGAGCATCTTCATTAGCCTGAAAATTTCTCAATCCCGGCATGCATCAACGCCCATGAGGCATTGTTTACGTAATAGGTTTTTACACGTGCGTGAATGCGAGCTCACAACCGAAGCCATGCGGTCATGGCCTATTCCTGTCGCACACTGCTGGTATGTGCGAAACTCGGGATAATTTATGCAACCCTAGCTTGAGCTTACGTATCCCGAGTTTCGAGCTAACGAAGACGCGATTGCAACTTCAGGCTAGTTCCCCGGATCAGAAAAATAACTCGCTATTTCGTCTGATCGGGCTAATGAAGACGCACCTATTTTGTAATTGTACACTTTATCTGAGAATGGGGATACATGTAAAAAGGAAGGTAATGGAGGTCAAGTGTGTTTGTGTCTGTGAGTCCTTGCACTCTCAGCCTGACATCTGGGGATTGATTAGGCTGAGGTCCTCCTCTGGAGCACACCCCCTGCTAGCATCAAGTCGTGATCCCTATACTCACACTGATGTCGAGCTATTTAGGTCTACCCCCATTTGGTCTGTTTCCTATTACGTGAGACAGATGACCAAGGAGGGGAATAGAGCAGAAAATGGAAGAGAAAGAAACAAAGACAAGGATTGAAAAGAAAAGCAGGAGGAGGAGAGCAAGAACAAGAAGAACTATTGGAAGAAAATGAGGTTACGGAGAAGAAAGCTCATGAAAGAAGAGGAGAAGGGGCTGTCTATCTGATATTGAGATGTGATATATTGTCTCTTGTCAAATTAATAATTGATATTACTAAAACCAAAGTGCACCAAGCACACAGCTTTCATAAAGGATTGTCAATGTATGTACTTTCTGGTACAAATTTTGCTCTTTTATTGATGGTCTATGAAGACAGGGTAGCCCAGTTGCAAAAGTCATAAAACTTGGCAGGAATCACCAGTGTACCCTAACGATAATATTTAGGAAATCTCACAATCATAGCATCAAGAACCTTATCAGGAACTGTAAAAATGAACGTCATTGTTTACATTAGAAATGCCCCATTTCAGAACGATCTTGAGTCTACACTACAGCTCAAAGGAATTGGCAAAGGGAAAGGGAAAGGGAAGGAGCCGCAGTTTTAAACCGCGGTATACATGTATTTGGTCCAGGTCAGCTTGAAACATGATGTTTTTTACGCTAATGCTTCGTGTTTCATGCTGAACTGGACAAAACATACCACGGTTTGAAACTGCGGCTCCTTCCCTTTCTTCCCTTTCCCTTTCCCTATGCCAATTCCTTTGAGCTGTAGTGTACATTCATATACATGTACCATATTGCACCACGTAGTGTGCATCCCTCCCGTGAGTCCCCTCAATGAATTACCACAGAGCAGAGAGCCGCAATATACGCTGTTAAGGTCTCCGGTCTCCAGGCTACAGGAACTACTAGGTTTTGCACGACCCGCCCAAAACCTACTCGCAATCTCGCAATCAATGTAATTTCGCTCAAATTCTGTGTCCAGTTCTATTATTGGGAGGAAAGTTTTGAAACAGAATTTTCTTCCATCTTCCATTGCTTTTGCGCCCCCCCCCCAAAAAAAAAAAAAATGTTTTGACTTGCAAAAGGGCTACCCTGTCAATTTTGAAACAGTGAAAACTTATGCACAAAAAGAGAAACTGTACCATGGTCTTATCGTCCTCCTATTTGCCTCCCATTCCTAGTTCCCCAGAGACCGCCCCAGCCCTGGCCCCAGGCTTGAACCCAGACGCGACTCTAGAGTTAAGCTCAGCCAGCGGCCTACCACCTGAGGACACACAGCAGATGTCTACAGGAGGTCAAAGGTCAAATGAGGTCACAACCAGCCAGGAGGCAGCTGGGTAAGCTATATTAGAAGAGGATATGCGGTTTGTTTTGATAGGAGGTCCCTCTCTCTCTCTCTCTCTTTCTATTATGTGTATGTGTATATGTGTGTGTGTATATATATATATATATATATATTCCATCTTTCCTTTTCTCTCTTTCTCTCTACATCTTTTGTTTTCTCTCTTAATCTTTCTTTTTATAGATCTGTTGTACTCTCTGCATCTATCATTACCTCTCCCTCTCTTTGCTATTCTTCCACATCTTTCTCTTCATCTTTCAGTCTCTCTCTTTCTCTCTCTCTCTCTCTCTCTCTCTCTCTCTCTCTCTTCCCCTCTCTCTTTCTCTCTCTCTCTCTCTCTCTCTCTCCCTCTCTCTTTCTCTCTCTCTCTCTCTCTCTCTCGTTCTGTCTCTCTCCTTGTTTCTCTCCCTCTTTTTGTTTTTGCCTCTGTCTCTATGCAAAGTACTTGTGATTTATTACTGCACAGCAATGCTTCTGCAATATTTCTAATGTGGTTTGTAGGTAATTTGATTTAAAGGTGATATTCATAGAAAATCCAAAAATATGAAGATATTCATCTACACAAAGCTTATAAGCCATACAATGAGCTCGGATGACATTCAAACAATATATCACTTTCCAAAAAGCGAAATTAGGGTGAAAACAATCTCCGTATTCTCGGGGACAAATTTGACCTACTGTCATCCGAAACGGCCTTTAGGTCTGACGTAAGAAAAGGGATGCGTTATTGTGCATCAAACATGCCAATCCGCAGCTTCTTTTCCGCCAGAAGCATCATGCATTGTTAATGAAATTGTGATGGCAGTTGCTAGTGGATTAGCAGGTGTGATACACAATGGTCATTGTGAAGCGTATCCCGGCTGTGACGTACGCACAACGCCACTTTCCCTGAGGCGATTTCGTAGGTCAGGAAGAGAGTCAATTTAGTAAAATTTGACTTTCATTAAACACAAAACTGAACACTTTCATGGCATGTTACCTGCGTACATTGCTTTAATAATTCATTCAATTATAAAATAAACTATATTTATTTGATTTTATTTCCTATGAATATCACCTTTAAAGATTGTCCGTCCCTTTTGCAAGCTTAAAATTTGAAATCGTCTATCACAATCGTAAATTGAAGAAAGCGTGATTCAAGACCATTTCTAAGAATATAGCAAGTTGAAGCTTTCCGCATATGTACAAAATTTTAGCCGTTAAATTTCAAACCGACCTTTTTCGTACTACGAAAAAAGTATTAGTCTTTGTTACAGTATCTATGTGGTTATTATGGGTGTGTGAAATCCTGATCTTATGAGTAACTACCAAACTTTGGAGATGATTCCTTCCATAGAACATTTTTTTCATAATGCGTTTTATAGTTTAATAAACAGATTAATCAATAAAGCAGATATTTCAACATAAACTGCTAAGAGCCTGAGGTAAAGACTATTAATCAGACATTGTTTAAGTGCATTATTTGAATTTTACACTACCTATCAGTTTCAAATTGTGAATATAGAGCGTGCTAACACTGCTCTATTTGTTTTGCCAATGTCTCGATGGTTTTGTGGTGATCTGAAAAAGGGACTGGCTGTCTTTAAGATTATAATTACAGCTTTTAATTTTGAAAACAAATAGTGTATGTCTTTCAAGGCAATCATAAGTGAATAGAGTATAATCAGTATTCTAATTGTAGTGTCATGCAATTTCTTAATCTAAAACTGAAACTCAATCAACCAATCATTGAATTAATACTACACCACAACTGTACAAGGAGGATGTCTTGAAATAAAGGGAGAAAGGATGTTAAGTTAAAATGATCATATAAAGCACCATTCTCATTGGAAATTTTCTATTGTGAATTCCAGACAGACTCGTTTGCATAATTGGAACAGTAAATGGTTTTTGTCTCGCCCACCGGAGGTGAAGGCGAGACTAAGGGATCCAAATGGCGTCCGTCCGTCGTCCATCCGTCGTCCGTCCGTCGTCCGTCGTCCGTCACAAATGTTAAAGTTTACCTGCAAGACTCTCTTATGATCCATAACTTGGCAACTGTTACAGCAATGGCAGCCACACTTGGTTGATAGATGCACTGGGGGTACCTTCATGTTATGGTACCGTTGGAGGTCACAGGATAAGGTCAAAGGTCATTTGAGGTCATACGTTAAAGTTTACCTGCAAGACTCTCTTTTGACAAATAACTTCACATAGGTTGCTTGGATTACAACCTAACTTGGGTCATAGATGCACTGGGGATACCTTCATGTTATGGTGCTGTTGGAGGTCACAGGATAAGGTGAAAGGTCATTTGAGGTCATACTTTAAAGTTTACCTGCAAGACTCTCTTTTGACAAATAACTTCACATGGGTTGCTTGGATTACAACCTAACTTGGGTCATAGATGCACTGGGGGTACCTTCATGTTATGGTGCCGTTGGAGGTCACAGGATAAGGTCAAAGGTCATTTGAGGTCATACGTTAAAGTTTACCTGCAAGACTCTCTTTTGACAAATAACTTCACATGGGTTGCTTGGATTACAACCTAACTTGGGTCATAGATGCACTGGGGGTACCTTCATGTTATGGTGCCGTTGGAGGTCACAGGATAAGGTCAAAGGTCATTTGAGGTCATACGTTAAAGTTTACCTGCAAGACTCTCTTTTGACAAATAACTTCACATGGGTTGCTTGGATTACAACCTAACTTGGGTCATAGATGCACTGGGGATACCTTCATGTTATGGTGCTGTTGGAGGTCACAGGATAAGGTGAAAGGTCATTTGAGGTCATACTTTAAAGTTTACCTGCAAGACTCTCTTTTGACAAATAACTTCACATAGGTTGCTTGGATTACAACCTAACTTGGGTCATAGATGCACTGGGGATACCTTCATGTTATGGTGCTGTTGGAGGTCACAGGATAAGGTGAAAGGTCATTTGAGGTCATACGTTAAAGTTTACCTGCAAGACTCTCTTTTGACAAATAACTTCACATGGGTTGCTTGGATTAAAACCTAACTTGGGTCATAGATGCACTGGGGGTACCTTCATGTTATGGTGCCGTTGGAGGTCACAGGATAAGGTCAAAGGTCATTTGAGGTCATACGTTAAAGTTTACCTGCAAGACTCTCTTTTGACAAATAACTTCACATAGGTTGCTTGGATTACAACCTAACTTGGGTCATAGATGCACTGGGGGTACCTTCATGTTATGGTGCTGTTGGAGGTCACAGGATAAGGTGAAAGGTCATTTGAGGTCATACGTTAAAGTTTACCTGCAAGACTCTCTTTTGACAAATAACTTCACATAGGTTGCTTGGATTACAACCTAACTTGGGTCATAGATGCACTGGGGGTACCTTCATGTTATGGTGCCGTTGGAGGTCACAGGATAAGGTCAAAGGTCATTTGAGGTCATACGTTAAAGTTTACCTGCAAGACTCTCTTTTGACAAATAACTTCACATAGGTTGCTTGGATTACAACCTAACTTGGGTCATAGATGCACTGGGGGTACCTTCATGTTATGGTGCTGTTGGAGGTCACAGGAAAAGGTCAAAGGTCATTTGAGGTCATACGTTAAAGTTTACCTGCAAGACTCTCTTTTGACAAATACATGTAACTTCACATAGGTTGCTTGGATTACAACCTAACTTGGGTCATAGATGCACTGGGGGTACCTTCATGTTATGGTCAGCCAGGGATTTGCGTAGCAACGGAGATCGCGATATTTCTGGTTATTTTCGCAAGTGGGCGAGACACAATATTGCTAATGCCTTGTTATTAATTCATACAATGTTTGTTTGAATGCATATGTATGTATGCTATATGTTACACACACAAAAAATGATGATTTATACATTTTGTTTTTGATTGCCTTTCTTTAGAAATGTACCAAAAGGTGAAACAGATGAAACTGAACAAGAAACTAAACAAGACCTTGATGCGGTTGACAAAACAATCAGTACTGAGGAGGGAGAAAGGACTAAACAGAGTGATGGTGATAATGAAGATAGATCAAGGGACGAATTCGAAGGAGGAGAGGTAACAGAAGAAACAGCAGAGATAGTGGAGACTGGCACAACTAGGACCACAGAAGATGACATTGCAGAGACAGAAAGTAGACTGGTAGATGGAGAGGAGAGTCCTGAAGTGATTGCCAGTGGGACGGAGGAGCGAAGGGTGGAGTTAGGGGATGTGGAAAGTCAGAAGGATGAACGGGATGACATTGTGGAAGAAGAGTTTGAAACACAACTTCCTAGAAATGATGTCCTGGAACCGGAGGAAGAAATCACTGATAGTGCCGGGAGAGAAGAAGAGGGAAGGATGAAGGATGGCATAGCTGCAAAAGAAGAGCAGATAGGAGGAGCTGAAGATGTGGTGAAAGAAGGCCTGACGCAAGAAACGGTAGATGGTATAATGGAAGAACCGAAAGCACAAGAGATGCCGACAGATGAGGTGGAAGTGGAGCATGAGAGTGGAGAGAAGAAACCTGGAAGAGAGGAGGAGGATGAAGAAGAGAAGAAGGATGAGGAGCAGGTGGTGGTGGTGGAGCCCGTTGCTGTGGGGGAGGAGCCTGGTCCTGTGAGGGAGGAGCCTGGTACTGTGGGGGAGGAGCTTGTTGCCATGGGGGAGGAGCCTGGGCTGAAGCCAGGTGATGAAGGTGATGAGGAGGAGGGGAAGCAGGGTGAGGAGATGCCCTCCTTTGATGAGTGGAGACAGAAAATGCTGCGACAGGCACAGGAGAACTTTGACAGAGAACTAGGTAAGTTTACATAAAATGTAACAAATCACTGAAGGGTGACTCCCAAAAATACCATTTTGTGTTTAAGGAGAGAGACAAGAAAACATATGTGTACACCACAGATGTTGGAGAGCCATGTCTAATGAAGTCCCAAACTCTGGGGTGTGAGAACTCCAAGAGAAAACCTGGTATTGCTGCATCAACTCCATTGCTTGCTACTTATCCGGATGGATACATGGTCAACAGGAAAGAGACAGAATGGCTGAGAGTGTGATCATAAGATTGAGAATGAATGAGAAGGGTGCATGTATGTGTACTTACAACATCATGCATCGTTACAGTGTGCACGGACAAAATATTAGTGTCAATTCTCTCTATCGAATATTGCCGATATCTAGCGATATCACCTCGCGATACCGATATCTGATCGATTGCTCTTGGGACGCAAACTTCCGGTGAGAGTTTGGTACGTATTCAATTCGCGCAATAAGGCACAGAATCTGTAGTTTCGACCCTCGTAAACCTCGTAATATTAAAATGGAAGGGCTGTTTCATGGACGAAGGACTTGAAAAAATTACAACCAATCACTCATGACGTTTTATTTGCCTACCTCAACATTGATTGTGGATGGACTAATGAAAGAATGTAAAGACACAAGCAAGACAGTGGCTATAGAATGTTTGTTAACCGGAAGTTCATATCCCAAGAATTGAAGGTAAAAAAAATTAGAGCACCATACGCGCTCAGATCGGAGAGCTATATGCGATAGGGAGAATTAAGAAATACATGTACAACGATGTCTTTTAAACAAAAGGAACTCAAAAAGACTGTAGATATATGTATTTTAAAACACTAGTTTTACCCTTGTCTTCCTCTGCATAATCTAAGACAAAGCAGCAATTGGGTTGTGCTGAAAAATATAAAATGTTTATTAGTATTTTTACATATCCTAAGCAGCTCAGACTTCTAACATAAAGGGGACCCAAATGTAACCTGAATTTGGCACCCTCAATTATGGAATCATCCTGAAACGGGTCAGATGAATAGTAGTGCACTCTGCAAATATTTACATGTTGAATAGTTTGAGGTTCCATCTTGCATTGCCACGTCAGCTTGTCTAGTTCTGGTATATCAGACATTTATTTGACACATTATGCACAGTGACTAATACACGACCCTCCATTTATCTGCTTTCAACACTTCACCCGCATGAATATCATCTTTCTTGCATATTTTCAAATAACTTGCTTTGAGCAAGAGTGAGAAAAAAATTAATGTAAGGAAGATGAAATTTATTTTCACCATGGTTATGTCTGATGTTTATAATGGGATGTCAATGGCAAATGTGGTGCACTTCATTTATACATGTATGAATATGTATACTGCAATCAATTGACTTTAAATGAAAATGAATGATATGGCTCAAAATACGTTCAACTAGAAAAGTTTTATACAAATGTTTCAAATCTGAAATATGCACCTTGCACTTGAGCCTTTTACGCCAAACTAAATGCTGGTCTTTAAGAGTGTTGCATATTACTATATATCAGCAAATCACTGCGAAGTTGCAAATGTAACAACACACAACATAGTATTAAATGCTTTTGTGGTGCAAAAATATTCACAATATTCTCGCCATGCTTGTTCGTTCCTTGATATCGCATAGTAACAAAAAGCAGTGGATTTAGACATGTGGTTTATGTTCCCGTATTCCATTCATCTTGGATACTCTCAGGACATGGTGAGCGGAATGCGGTGCCAATGCCCAAGTTCAATCTGAATGAGAACAGCAAGAACCATGCCTCGGCCGATTGCGGGGCCAAGATTCTGGGCACTAACCCAGAGGCCCAGAGTGCCTCTGCAGTCCTCAACAGCAACAGAGACATCTACATGCTCAACCCCTGCTCTGCAAAGACCATCTGGTATGTCTGCAAGAAATACTGACACCCATAAATTGATGAATTCTGTCTCTCATCTTGCGAGATTTCAAGAAAGTATTGTGATAGAATGTTAGCAAAGGCTTTATTATGTAATAGCATCTTAATGTATGATACATCTTCAAATTACTAAAAACTTTATCTCATACTCATTCATTTCTTTCCCTCTTTCTCTCCCTCTTTCTCCCCCTCTCTCTCTCTTGCCCCCCCCCCTCTCTCCCCCCCCCCCCTCTCTCCCTCTCTCTCTCTCTGTCCTGCTCACATTCTCTTTCTCTCCATCCCTAATTCCATCTCCCCATTGTTCTATCTCTCCCTATCTTCCCCTGTCTCTCTTTCCATCTCTCTCTTTTTCCCTCTCTCTCTCTTTCTCTCTCTCTTTCTCTCTCTCTTTCTCTCTCTCTCTCTCTCTCTCTCTCTCTCTCTCTCTCTCTCTCTCTCTTTCTCTGTCTTACTCTCATTCTCTTTCTCTCCATCCCTAATTCCATCTCCCCATTGTTCTATCTCTCCCTATCTTCCCCTGTCTCTCTTTCCATCTCTCTCCTTTTCCCTTTCTCTCTTTCTCTCTCTTCCCTCTCCCTCTCTCTCTTTCTCTCTCTTCCCTCACCTTTTCTCTCTTTCTGTCTGTCCACCTCCCTTCCTCTCCTTGTATTCATCTATTTACCTTTCCGACTTTTCTTCCTCCATGAGCATGCTTTCGCCTTTTCCCTGTCAATGTTCTGTCTTGACTCACCCATCACCCATGGTTTGTCTCTCTTTGATCTCTTCTCTCTCTAGGTTCACGGTAGAGCTCTGTGAGCCCATCCAGGTAAAGCTGATAGAGCTGGCAAACTATGAGCTGTTCTCGTCCGTCCCAGAGAGCTTCAAGGTCTCCATCAGTGACAGGTAAGAGAAGAGCATGACCCAGTTTTACTGAGACATTTCCAGAGCTCACCTCAAGAATTCTAAGGGAAAACAAATGATCTACCTCTAATCAAAAGGGAAATAAGGTGCCATGTACATGGTTATAAAGAACATGTAACATAATGTTGTTTAGTGATAGTTGTTCTTTGGGATCACCTTTAAAGTTCTGTTGCTAAATTCTGATGCACATGAGGAGTTGTAGACCCGTAGTGTATTACAGGTGGCATTAAATGTTATATCAGGCATAAAAATTTGTTGCGTTTTCTCTTTTTCCACTTTTTTTCTTCAAAATCTGTAGATTAAGTTGTTGTTTTCTTCCGATCCTGGCAATTTTTTCTTATTTTCCATGGAATGTGGCTACCGTACGCTTTACGGTAGGCGTGTGTAAACATCTACTGCTGCTTCATGTCATGAAGTTGGTACAGAGTCCGTGCTCACGCCTGCATGTAGCCATCATAGCAGTGGGTGCGTGAATACACCCCTTCTTTCCAACATTTATCTTCCAATTTAGAAGTTTACCTAAATTTCATTATATGGGGGATCTACACCCCTTCTTTCCAAGATTTATCTTCCAATTCAGAAGTTCACCTAAATGTCATTATATGGGGCGTCTACACCCCTTCTTTCCAACATTTATTTTCCAATTCAGAAGTTCACCTAAATGTCATTATATGGGGGGTCTACACCCCTTCTTTCCAACATTTATCTTCCACTTTAGAAGTTCACCTAAATTTCATTATATGGTGGGTCTACACTCCTTCTTTCCAACATTTATCTTCCACTTTAGAAGTTCACCTAAATTTCATTATATGGTGGGTCTACACTCCTTCTTTCCAACATTTATCTTCCACTTTAGAAGTTCACCTAAACTTCATTATATGGGGGGTCTACACTCCTTCTTTCCAACATTTATCTTCCAATTCAGAAGTTCACCTAAACTTCATTATATGGGGGGTCTAATCAAGACATGCAAGGACTAAAATATATAAATAATTTGGAACAGATTGCTGTCCAAATGCATTTCCTTGACATTCACCAAGTGACTAATAACGACAGTCGAAACATGTACATAAAGACCACTTGAGAGAGACAAGACAAGTCTTTATAAGCAGTAGCAAGATAACTGTCTTTATACGCAGTGAAACCTGCTTTAGCGACCCCCTTTATATATGGACTGCATTTCTTGCCTCCTTTGTCTTCACATACAAGTTTCATTGTAGTTCGTCTTTCTGCACAGGTTGCCTTATTACAGGTTTCAATGTACATGTGGTTACGACAGCAGGGTGGTGTTTCACCAACCTGTTCGTAAGTTACGAACGACTTTACGAACGACTGGTGATCCCCTCTTGTGCTAAGTCAGATTATCAGTGAACAGAGTGTGGTATTGCATTTAGCACAAGAAGGGATCACCAGTCATTCGAAAAGTCGTTCGTAACTTACGAACAGCTTGGTGAAACAACCCCCTGGTTTCTAACTGAAGAATCTCCCTTTTTGGTATCCCAACATTTTTGTCCAGGTACCCAGTGCGTGAATGGCACCTGATCGGGACATTCGTTGCTCGTGAGGAAAGGTCACTGCAGAGCTTTCCTCTGGGAGAAGAAACCATGTTCGCCAAGTACCTCAAGGTAGAGATGCTGACTTTCTTCGGCCACGAGCACTTCTGTCCTCTGAGCGTTCTCAGGGTATTTGGGACGAGCATGGTGGAAGAGATCGACGATGCAGAGGGACGGGATGGAACCATCGATGCCTCCGCTGATCAAGGTCTGGCAAGCAAAGGACAACAAAATCTCTTCAAGGGATATATCACTCTAAAATTAAGTTGGGTTCAAAAAAAGCGGAAGCATGAAGGAAACATATCCGTCAAAAGATAAGAAAGTTATGCTCTTTCAAAGTTTTGATTTTGATGTCATGTGCGAGGTGCTCTCCCATATGTTGTGTACAATTTTTTTTTTAAATGTCCATTTTCCAAAACGATATGCATCCTTTTACCTGTGCATTTGATACATGTACATCATTAGGAACACGTTTTTACACACATACATCTCTGAAAAACATTTATTCCTATGTGAAAAAGAGAAACAGAACAATATATAGAATCATACAGTACACAGCATATGGGAGTGCACCTCGGAGGTGGCATCACAAAATTGAAATTGAAAAAGATCATAACTTTCTTATCCTTTCACGGATTGTCATCAAACTTTCACTAATATGTTTCTTTCATTTGTCTCTTTTTATTGAAGTCAAAATAATTTCAGGGTGAACTTCCCCTTTAACTACATAACAAACACTTTGTGATAAAACTACTAGTCCATCAGCAAGAGCTAAAAATGCATGTATGTGTAGGAATATGCGTGACCTATTGTAAAATCCATGTGGACATAACATCATAAGAGCAGCTGCCATTCATGAATATTGAGTGACGGAACTAAACCTCGTTCAAAGGGATAGATATCCATACGTTCGTATCCATACACTGTACGCGTATTCACTTCGTTAAAGCGATAGATATCCATAACTTTCACTAATATGTTTCTTTTATGTTTCTGCTTTGATTGAAACCATCATATCTGCAGGATGAACTCTCCCTTTAAATAAGTTGATCTCAATAGTACTCAGATGAGTTGCCATAACAGTTTGCACATGGAGTTCATTTCACATTCATAAAACTTTAGCGAAAGCCCTGATAGCACCTGAAATATCAGAGCAACAGAGATCAAACAATTTGAAGAATGGAATGAAGTAACACCTTGCCATTTGTTTTACAGTGTAACGAGCCCTCACAAATAACAAACAAGCCCTAGGACCTGTGAAAGAAAACATCCTCAGGGGGTTTTACGCCAAATATATTTCAAGGTTTGCGTTTCATGACATCTGGGCGGTGTTTCACCAAGCTGTTCGTAAGTTACAAACGACTTTATACGAACGACTGGTGATCCCTTCTTGTGTTAAATCAGATTCTCAATGAACAAAGTGTGGTAACGCATTTAACAAAAGAAGGGATCACCAGTCGTTCGTAAAGTGGTTCGTAACTTACGAACAGCTTGGTGAAACACCCCCCGGGCCCTGCCATTGTTCTGAATCCATCGCTAGTCCAATTTCCTATCTCTCATGCACAGACGTACGGTTGATATCAGTCGCAAGTCAGGTTGTGCTCAATCGCAAATCTTTATGAGACAAGGACCTCCCTTGAAAAAAAAGGAGCCCCATAATGCATGTTTGCAGTCATGTAAGTTTCCGGTTTGGTGTATGACACCTTTTTCCAAAACGATATGGATCCCTTTACCTGTGCATTTGATACATGTACATCATTAGAAACATGTTTTTACACACATACCTCTATGAAAAACATCTTTATGAGACAAGGACCTCGCTTAAAGAAAAAGGAGCCCCATAATGCATGTTTGCCGTCATGTTAGTTTCCGGTTTGGTGTATGACACCTTTTTCCAAAACGATATGGATCCCTTTACCTGTGCATTTGATACATGTACATCATTAGAAACACGTTTTTTACACACATACCTCTATGAAAAACATCTGTATGAGACAAGTTAGACATGTTAGTTTCCGGTGTATGGTGTATGGTTTGGTGTATGACACTGGAAGCGGATGTGACTGCAACAAATATTTGGATGTCACTGTATGTTGCATTAATGGATGACCTTTTAAAGATGGCCCGTCCCTTTTACAAACATTTAGCACGTATCTTTGGAATTTCAACTGTGAAATTTTAAGGTCAGAGGTACGATAACTAGAATAAATGAAAATCTAACACTGAGATTTGATTGAAATTGATTGCCGACCATTGACTTTTTGAAATTACGACTATTTTCGTGGTACAAAAAAAGAAAGCTTGATCAATTATCAAAGATTATTTCCTCAAATCTGAATATTACGCTTTGTTTATTCCAAGGAAAGGTTATGTAGCCATTCTCTGTCAAATGATGACAAAGTTAGGGAACTTTCAGAATAAGGTCTGCAAAAGGGACGGGCTACCTTTAACCCTTACATTAACAGGCCAAGAATCCCCTGTCGACTTACTACATATTTTCACACCCATGGTAATGAGAGAGATAATCTGATTTGACCATGCAGATGTGCTGCCTGTGCATCCGACTCCCCTGGCCGAGGACCTTAAGGAGAACGGCATCTTGGACCACGCCAAGAACGCCGTCTTCAAGCTGGTGGAGAAGGCTGCCAAGGTCTTCACTGGCACCAAGGAAGAGGGCGGGGCGCAGGAGGGCATGCTGGGAGATAATGCCACGGGCGAGTCTTCTGACGGCTCTCTAGGAGATGGGTAAGAAAGATGACAATCTACAGGGCTGTCAGCTTTTTTAGGCTAAGAAGTTAATTCAGCTTATTTTGCTCTTATGTGGGATGTACATTTCTTGGAAAGATGGTCAGGATTCTCTGAACTGATAGAGTAACCAATAAGAAAGGTTTCCAGAGGGCTGACTTAAATTAGAGACAGTTGAGATTTTGGGGGCATGTGGAAAAGTTGGCCTTAAAGGGGAAGATAGATGGGGAAAAGCCCAGAGGAAGAGGAAGGCTTTTCATAAACATGTGGATTTAAAAAATAGGTTTTATAGATGGCTTGCCTTTATTGACCGGTGGTCTTTATTGACAGTGTTCTTTGTAGCCAGGTCATGTTTTGAGACCTGTTTATTGAATTAATTGAGTTATTGTCCATCAGAAAATTTACTTTTCACATGGTTTTACAAATTAGTATCCATGTACATACATACATAGTCCAGATTACATAACTGTCCAAATAAATTCCAGTAATAAAGAACATCCACAGAAATTACATTTGAGACAATGCATAGGTACCAAGATTACAAATAATTACCCGCATGATTGAGGGCATACATTCATTATAGTCAAAGTATTGAAGGCATTGTTGTGCTTAACTTTCGTTTCATGTTCTCATTACTTATATTTTAAATAAACCTGGGGCTTGTCATCTGTAAGTTTTCACGTGACATATTCCTTTGCCTTAGTGTAATTTCAGTCTCTCTGTCTTATTTATTCCTACTCTCAGGATCCTTCGAGACTCGGAGGAGCTCCTTGACGATAGCTTTTATGACCCAGAGGACTTATTTCATCACCACGGCAACAGCAGCTTTAACGATACGCATGACGGGTGCAATGGTCAAGTTGTGTGTTTCCAGGAGAACTATGCTCAGAACTTCCAGCATTGCTGCCTCAGCTTCTTTGCTCACACAGCCGGCTCAATCTTGATCTGCTGTAAGGCGATGAGGAGAGGCGTCAAGCCACTAGAAGTCAAGGAAGAATCCACGGGAGGAAAGAAATTATTGGAAGTCAAATCTGAGGGAGGCTCGTTCTCCTTTGAAGTACTGCAGACGAAAGTGGAGGAAACGCAGGCCAAGATCAATGGCGGTGTTTTATCGTTAGTCGTTTTAGAACCCACCCCGCCAGACCGAGTTGGGAGGTTGGACGATCATATGGAAACAAGTTCACCTCCGGTCATGATCGTTCCAACTAAAACCTTGATGGATAGGTCGCCGGGGAGTGAGAGTTTGATATCCGATATCTTGGCATCAAGAACTGAAGACATACAGTCAGCAGTGATCATAGAGCCTACACAGAGTGAAGTGGATGGGACTGAACCAAATATTGTGGCAAGCCCATTGACTGCTGCTGAACCTCCCGCAGGAGATGAAAGAGTAAATGAAGACTCAGATCTGGATCTTCAAGTTGTACCCATTCCACCTCCTCCAACTGTTGACTTACAAGAAGATGACAAAATCGAGGAGAAAACGAGTACTGTTGCCCGACCTGAAAACACCCCTTTGGAAATTAATGTCCCGGTGAGTACATGTAAGGCGAATGGTGATAAGCCTGCTGATGCTGCCTCAAGCCAAACACCAGATTTACCCCTCAAAGACACAATGGTACAACCCGCTGAGCAGGATGCTGCTGCAGAGAAAGGGGCGGACTCTACCAAAACAGATGCTGCATCGGGTGCTTCAACCTCAACAAGTGCAGCTAAACCTGAGGGAGAGAAAACTAAGCAAACAATAGATAAAACAATAACCAAAGAAAAAAATGGTGCAAATGAAAACCGGGCGAATGTCACGGACCAGCAGCAAATCTCAAACAACACTCAAGATGTACCTAAAACATCCCAACCACCAACACCAAATGATAAGTCTGGGACTAACAACTCTAAATCATCAACGGCAGGCGAGAAATCAGGCAATGGCACCAAATCGAGCGTGGCGGATGCTGGGGGGACCGCCGCAGGCTCATTCTCCCCAAGCGCCTCGAGCCTGTCAGGTTCGCTGCCCCACGGGGCCCAGAAGGAATCCGTCCTCATGAGACTCAATAATCGCATCAAGACGCTTGAAATCAACATGTCCCTCAGCGCGCTCTATCTGGAAGAGCTCAGCCAGAGGTAGGCATGCTCTCCTCCTCCCAACCTTCCTCTTTAGCATAGTTTGGCTTCTTGGCTTTTGAACATTAATAATTCAAACTGACCAAATACTGTAAAAGTGGAAATTTTCGCGATGTGGAAATTTTCGCGCAGCGTGTATTTGGCACGAAAATAAACACGTGCGAAATATATTTGCGTCTAAACGAAGTTCATATCGGCGCGCTTCGTATGCGCGCTTACTTTGATGGATCATGCGTCACGTAGGTAGGCCTACTTTTATGGTTTAGCCCAAAGACCTTGTACTGTTTACTACGCTATGTAGCGCTGCGCAGCGCTCTGCAGTCTTTGGTTTAGCCTTACCGGTAGTCAGCGTTTCAACAACATCATCATGCTATTGCCGCTCCCCGGCCAGCACTGGCGTGGCAGTGGTGAACTGAGTGAATTGATCATCCAAAGGGCTGGATAACCCGCGAAATTAAAAATATGTGAAATTCATTTTACTCCGCCGAGCGCGAAACATTAATCGCGTGAAAATTTCCATTTTTACAGTGGACTCTAGTACTCACAAGACTGGTTACTCTTTCATTCTCCTCATTTCTCCCTCTGTTTGGTCAAGCCACAGAAGGAATCGAGAATGATAAGTCTACTATAGCCAGTCCAGTTTATCAAATGTTGTAGTTATGGTTCTAGCTCTTCAATCACTGCAATACAAGGATGAAAGTGAAACAGAGTTAGGAGCAATCAATATTTGTGCATATTTTTTGGAAAATGATATGATGAAAGAAGGGGAAATAAACTATTCTGATAATGATTTTGTAAAAAATATTAGATAGAAATTTGAGGCCCCCAAACAGTCACATCATCAGATGATAAAAGGAGGGATGAGCAGGCTGATAGTAAGAAAGTTACTCATTTCGAAAATGTGAGAACAACTTCTGAAATCTTGCATTGCAAATTCTTCTTGATAGACCTCCTGGGCTTTTCCTTCTGGAGGCATTGGACAAGTGGATAATTTACCCTTTGGAGTGCACTTTTAAGGGGGGGGGGGCATAAATTGACATATCTGATTTTCAAGCCGAGTAACTTAAATTAGGAATTAAATGAATTCAAATTCTGTAACCATAGTTTTTATATGCAAACTTATGTGAACCCTGTACTGCCAGAAGCAAATGCTCTTCCCAAGCATATTAAAACCCTAAATCACACCTTGCTCTTTAATAGCACAACATGATGCATTGACCATGAACACATAAAGCATTTCTAAGCCTAATATACATTGTTCTTTCACTTCAGGTACCGTAAGCAGATGGATGAAATGCAGAAAGCCTTCACTAAGAAAATCAAAACTGTTCAAGAGTCCTCGCAACGGTTGCAAGAAGTTGTAAGTATAACTCTTCTCTCCCTGCTGGCATGTACCAGCTGGAAAGACGTAAAATGCTTGTATCGCCAAACAGGATAAATCTTCAAATCCTTAATAATTTTAAGTTATGGTGCTTGTTTTTTTATGCCTCTGCCACAAAGGGGCCAAGGACA